>OZ012737.1:232282914-232882914 GCA_963859935.3 Lathyrus sativus
GCCTGTAGCAACTTGGGTCATTTATTAGAATATGCTTACTCTTACTTTTTTTTTGGAACTTTATTGTAATTTTTTTTTTTACTTTGAACAATGGGCTTATGTACAGTTAATAATGGACTTTGGGAATTCTATTTTTGTAATGTTTTTATTTTATTTTGTGGGCTTTGGCATCTCTTGTTGTAATGACCTTGTTGATATGGGCTTTTGAATTGTTCACACCCTCCATTTATACTTTTTAACCATGCTTAACTATGAGCATATTTAATCTGATTCATGATTTGAAATTCCAAAATTTGACCCAAAGGTCTCAGAAAATCAAATTTCACCATTCTTGAATTTGAAATAAAAAACTTGAATCATCCCTTGAAAAATCCATAGCTCAACCTCGAATAAATTAGAACCATTGAATCAAAACGAACTCATCTTGAGTTAATATAAAGAATGGAGTCATCTTGAACTAATGTTATTTGAATGACTGATGAACCAAAGATTTACTATGAACTTTCTTGATCAGAAAAAATTATGAATTGAGATATGTACTTCAAAATGATGCATAAACCCTGATTGAGTCCTGATGTTTCTCAACCATGAAGCACTTGCTTTAGTACAACCTGAAAATTTGGTCCACTCACAACTACCTTGATTTAAAATGGCACAAAATCCATGGCTTGACATTTCAGACACATACCATATAAACTACATTCTTTGACCTTGATCTTGTAACAAACCTTTGTCTGACCATACAAATTAGGTTAAAACCACTAAAATTCATTCCACTGCACCTATTCCTGCCATGATGAACCTCAAATGATACTTGTTTTGATTCAAATCATCCTCAACATATATTTGGATTTTTCTGAATGATGGTTAGTGGATGGATGTGCAGATGAAAGCTATACACAAATAGGAAAAATTTAGGGTATGACAGTATCACCACCCTAGTGGTTAATCCTGCGTGCCTTGTGTCCTTTGAAACTGGGGTTCGAATCCCCCTCGCCCTAGTTTAATTTTATTTTTTTGGATTTAATTTGAATAACACATATAATATGTTGCTTGCCATACATAATCACCGTGCACGTATGGTTGGATTGTTTAGTGTTTTGTGCTGTGAGAGAAATGTCTTGGGTTCAAGTCCCATGGGGACCATTCCCCATTATTTTTAATGACTTGTTTCTTCACTTTTCTTTGCAACTTCATTTGTCCATAACTTCCTCATTTTTTATCCTTTTGAACCCATTTTTTGCAAGATGTTCATAATGTTGTGTAATTTCAGTTTGTCAAAAGAAAACACCAAAAATAATTATTTTTGATGCATTTATGAATGTTTAAAGTATGTGGTCATTTTAGGGTTTCCATGAAGTTCTCTTGATTCTTTTGAGTATTTCCTTATTTTCTCTTGTACATGCTGCCTTATATGGATCATATACACTTTGTAGAAACTTTGTTTGACCTTTTGAACTTGTACATTATGTTATTAGTTGAGTTTTATGCCTTTTTATGCATGTTTACATGTCTAAAATGTATGTTGAACCTTGTCCATACCATGAGCCTTTGCACAACTATTTTTCCTTAACATGAGATGTTCTTTCCATGTTTACATAAATATGATGTGCATGTTTACCTTTGTGATTGATCTCACCATGTTTATGTATTCTTAAACACTTGAATTTTTGCCTTAAATGATTTTGAATACATGTTTGTATGCCTAAACGTTTGTGATGTTCTTACTTTTTTATGATCATGTTTGAGCCCTAATGTCCATGTTTGGTTGTTACCTACTTGTCATAACATGTTCAACTTGTATCCATTCCTAAATGTTCAAATAATGTCTTAACTTGTACATATGATGTTTGAATTTAAACTTGTCATCTTTAAATTTTTTCACATGCCATCTCTTGTATGTTTGCATCATCATTCACATGTTATTGTCATAAACATGCTCCCTTTTGTTCAAGTATGCTTGGTTGTTACCTTTACTTGTCTTAAATTGTATTCATGATTAAGTGATGGTTTAATTTATACATGTTTACTTTGAACTTTGAATGATACCATGTTAAGTAATGCTTTGACTTGCACATGCCTTATTTCATCTTTGAACTTTGTTTTTATCCATGTTTAAGTATTGTTATAATTTTCACATGTTAGCTTTGAACTTTGTTTTCATCCATGTTAAGTGATGTTTTAACTTATACATGTCATACTTGAATACTGAATCCATCCATTCTTAAGTTTTGTAATGACTTATCCATGTTGAATTGTTTTAAATTGTATTCATGATTAAGTGTTGTTACAACTTATTCATACTTGTCTTGTATTCATGATTAAGTGGTGTTAGTAGACCCTAATGCATGCTTGCTTTTAGTTTGAACTTAGCTTGTTATCCATGATGGCTTAGTCTTGTTATAACTATACTTCATGATAGTTTAGATGTTATAACATCTACATTTGAATGTACTTACCTTGGTTGTCACCGTGATTTATAACTTCTTTGAATATGCTTGGTTGTTACCTTATCCTTTATGACTTTTGTCAAGTCTTTGCTTTAAATATTGTCACATTTATCATTATGCCTTGGTTGTAACCATATGATTCATCTTTGTAAATTAACATCATGTTTTAATTTTACTTTGAATAGTTCAATTGATATTATGTTTGAATATCATACTTGTTCATATCATCCTTTCATCTCATACTTCTTTAAACTTTGTCAAGTTATTTCCCCCAAGTGATGTTAGCTTGTTAGCTTCCATCCTTAAATTTCATCTTATTCCTTAATCCAAGGGAAAGTATCTCTATTGACTCAATGTCATAGGTAGCTTAGCCATACCCATTTCCCCTTTGACCTTGTTAGAGTCATTAGGTTTCCAACTTAGACCTAGGGTAGAACTTACAACTCTTTTGACTTTGTTAAGTCAAGTAAGTGTTAAGGCTTTAACACTTACCCCTCCCCCATTTGAACCTTGATCATAATCAAGTATTCATCCATCCTTAGTGAGGTGAACTACAAATGCTCTGATTCCATCTTTATAAGGATATGTAGGCACAAGACCGCGAAGTTTTGGCGAGCATACTTAGTGACTAAACCCTTAGGTTCCTATCTTTTACCATACAACCCAAACACAAAACAATAGTAAATAATCACACAAATACTAGAAAGAGGTTCCTATAGAGTATTATAGTTGCTTAGGATGTTAACACATTCCCTAGGTATAACCAACCCCGAACCCCACAATCTCTTAGCGTTGTTGTTACATTGCAAACTTAGGGTTTTATAAGATCTTTAGCCTTTCCCTTGGATAAATCAAAGCTCGGTGGTGAATCTTTAAAACATTTGTGATTCAATATTAATAAATAGCTTGATATCAAATTCTCATTGCAATAGAAATGACGACTTCACTAGGGAGACCCAAGAGGGTTAAGCCTAACTTGCTTATTTGTGATATTATTTGCTTGCTTGTTTGTTTGGTTGTTCTTATGGGTTGTTACCTTATGTGGTGAGAAAATTCCCAACCTTGGACTTGAGCATGGAATAAGATAGGAAGGTGGTATATTTAAGGAGGCTTATAGGGATTTGATTCCCGACCAAGCTAACTTGAGAAATCACCACTTAGTGGAGGCACTTTTAAGAATAAGTATTGTTGATCAAGAGATTGTGAAAATAATACTATTTCTTAATTGGGCCTATAAAGCTAAGAACCGTTAGTCACCTTTAACCCCACTTGGCCTTGTTAGGAACTTAGTGCGGTGACTATGAGGGTATAGACCCAAAATAGTTGATACGTGATGCTACACGCAAAAGAGGTTCTCTTGAGAATATTATTAACTATCAAGTAATTGGGAAATTGATAATATCCGAAAGATGGACTGGTGACTTTGAGAACTTTTTAAAACCCATTGTACATGTATATAATAAACCATAATACATACCAAATAGAAGGGGTAAACCTCTGACTTCATGCAAGCCTTACACCATGTTTGAGTATGATCTTTGTTTTATTTGTGCATACATACATTCATGAGCATCAATCTTTCATAAAAGTTTCATGGAACTTAGACCTTTTGTTTGCAAATATCATAGGATTTATCATGGATTGTGAAAGGAAAAAGACTTTGAAGTACACTTTCAAGAGTCCTAAACTGGACGACCTAAGGAGATTGGGAGCTTTGGTTGCAGACTAAGAAGGTTTCAAGAACAAGTATGGGAAGTTGTTATCTCTATTGAAGACAAAGATGGAAGGTGGACTACTTTCTACACTACTTCAGTTCTATGATCCAGTCTATCACTGTTTCACCTTTCCCGACTATCAACTTGTGCTTACATTGAAAGAGTACCTTTATCTAGTTGGGTTGCCTATCCTTGATGAGTCTCATTTCCTATCTTGGAGAAAGATCCTAAGGAGAAAGACATTGCTAAAGCCACACATTTGGATTTGTCTGAAATTCAAGCCAACATGACCACAAAAGGAGGAGTCTTTAGGTTGACCATAGAATTTCTGATAGGCGGAGCTCAGTATTATGCAGATCACATGAGTATGGATGCATTTGAGGCTATTCTTTCCTTACATATCTATGGTGTTTTCCTCTTCCCAAGCTTTGAAGACTTTGTTGACCTCAACGCTATCAAGATTTTCCTAAAGAAGAACCCAGTGCCTACCTTGTTAGCAGATGCTTATCATTCCGTTCACTTGAGGAACTTCCATAGAGGAGGGATGATTATATGTTGTGTGCCATTATTGTACAAGTGGTTTATTTCTAACTTGCCCAAGTCTAGCTCTTTTTGGGATCTTAAGAATGGTTGGTGGTCTCAGAAGATTATGTCTCTTACTCACTCTGATATTGATTGGTACAATCGTGTCTACGATGGGGTAATGATCATTGATAGTTGTGGAGACTTTGCTAATGTACCTAATCTTGGTACTAAAGTAGGGATCAGTTATAATCTAGTCTTAGCTCGCCGTCAGCTAGGATATCCTTTGAAAGACAAGCCCATCTGTGTTTCTTTGGAACCCTATCTCCAATGGGTCCAAGATAGGGCCATCAAGCTAAAGATGCCATATCCTCGACAAGAGCCTATATCTATAAAGAAGGAGTTTACTCTGATTTTCATGTCTGAAGCAGAGAAGTTAAAGATCATTTTGAGTAAAGTGCAACAAGAAGGAGATGCTTGGAAGAACAAGTATCAAGCAGTCATCGAAGAGAACGCAGAGCTCCAAAGGCGACTACAAATGAAGACTGAAGAAGTACTCTTTTTTAAGAAGAGGAAGGTGCAAGACGATTTATTTTCCTCTAGCCCTCAGTCAACTCCTTGGAAGCTGATAGTGGATAAGCTCATTCTTGAGAAGACTCAGATGGAGGAGAAGATCAAGAAGCTCAACATGAAGTTGCAAGAAGAATCTCCTTAGGAATTTTGTTAGCTTTTGTTTAGGACTCCTGTAAGAAGTACTAAATTTTTAACCTTCCCTTTATTATTAATGAAAATGAGTTTTTTTTTATATTGCTTGATGTTTGAAAATATTTATGGAGTTCCTCGCAACGTTTTGCTTGAATTACATTCATATCACCGCATTTGTATCTCATGTGTTTTGCTCTAGCTCATTCCATTGCCTTCTCTCTAGTTTTCCACACCAAGTATGTCACTTCAGCCAAAAGGATGGATCATTTGAAACAAGAAAACCAATAACAGTGAGAAGAGATTGCCACTTTGATGGTCAACATGAAGACCTTCTCTATAATAATGAAGAATTTGATAGACACCCAAGAGTAGGAAAATCAAAGGCTTCGAGACGAAGTCGCAAGTCTGAAGCCCTCTAAAAGAAGTCTGACAAATTTGGTCATATATCAACGCCAGGATGGTTCTTCCTCCTCTACCAACTAGCCAGCTGAGCAAAGTGGTGAATCTAGGGGCATCCCTGTACACAATGCCAAGTTATTCCCTGTCCTCTTACAAAAGGGTTTAATGAAGAAAGAAACTCCACCCGTTATCCCAATGGCCCACAGGAGCTACTTTAAAGTTGATGCCTTCTGTGCTTTCCATCAAGGAGCACCCGACCACGACATTCAGGAATGATATGTTCTCAAGGAGAAGGTGAAGAACATGATTCAAAATGGGATTCTATCTTTCAAAATGTGCAAATCCCAAGTTCAAATCACTTTCTTGCTTGAACAAGGAACAATCCCCTCCTTACATATGATGGACTGATGCAGAAGACTGTTCCTTAGGCTATGTCTTATCAAATTTTAAGCTTATTTGTTGTTTTCATATGTAATTTTTTGCGTTCGTTAATGCATTTGTTTTGGCGTTGTAAGAACTTGTTATTTTGAATGATTAATGCATTGAATATGTTTGTCTTGAATAAATCCATTCGTATTCACTCGTTTAAAGTGCTTTTTTGCTTTATAAGGCCAACACTATACAATATCTTGCTTAGGCAAAGATTTGAATGGAAGGATGATGAAATTTAAAATGCAAGATGTCTTGTCGTATGCTTTTGAATAAAACCTGCTGATGATGTAAGGCATTGCTTCAAATTCCCAAACACTAGAGATATAAGGAAGATAATCCCTTTTTAACCCCTTCGAGCCTTGAAGTAGGAGTTTTCTCTTCCAAACCAAAATAACCCTCAATTTAACCTAGGGTAGGGTAGTTTTCAGTTAAGATGATTGAGCGCCCAAACATTCGTAAAAAGGAGTGAACATCCGATGATCCACTTCACTTATTCCTCACACAATTAGAGGCTAGGAGCCAAATCCAATTGTTATTGGTATCCCAAATCCAATTGTTATTGGTATTCAAAATCCAATTGTTATTGGTATTCAAAATTCAATTGTTATTGGTATCCTAAAATCTAGTTGTCACTGATATCATTTCAAAAATCCAATTGTCATTGGTATTGATAATTTGGTCATCATTAGTCCTTTCATGAAGACCAATTGTCATTGGCGTGCTTTGTTTCAAAGACTCTATTATGTAAAATACAACCAATCTAGGGCAGTTATATTGAGATTTGGTAAAACACTCAAGAGTTTAAAGACACTAAGGCATGGTTATAACCCGCTTTCTATAAAATCCTCTTGAGATGTTTTCTTCTCATAAACCATGTGATATAGGGAATTTGAGAATGGAAGTTTAATCACAAGATTTTGTTGTTATCCTTCATACAACTTTTCAGTGTAGAACTAGGTGTTCTACTAAGCAAGTGTGTTCTTGTGATCTGCCTTATACGTACCCCTATGGGTCTCTACCCCAGGTAACTCTGACATGTTTAGGTAATTCCCCATGAGTATTTACTCCAAGTGGTTATGGAAATTCCCCGGTGATTATTCACTTCAAGTAGTTGTGGCAGTTTTGATGCGAGGCTTCTCAAATTCCTACTTCCTTAGTGAAGTGGATGTTTATTTCACACATAAGAGAACTTCCTACAATTCCTTTCTTCTCCAGCAGTGTTGTAACTTCCTCTTGGAGTTCATACCTCGATGATAAGTGGCAGTCTCTTGTGAAGAAGCTTATCCATTCTTGGTGGTTCCCAATCTTTACAAAGATAAGTGACAGTCTCTTGTGAGAAACTTATCCGTTCTTGGTGGTTCCCAATCTTTATAAAGATAAGTGGCAGTCTCTTGTGAGAAGCTTATCCATTCTTGGTGGTTCTTTGACCTACTTTAATTATAAATGAAATTTCCCTAGAAGTCAGTTAAGGAAATCCTAAGTACCCCAAGAGGTCTCAAGGTTGCAAATGCATTGTCATACAATTTGCAAATCCCCACTGAAGCCATATTGATAATACTTTTGGATTGAACTGTTGATCAAATGCGAGCATCATGTTTGAGGATGTTTCCACAGCATCTGTCGCGGTGAGAATCAGATATCAAGTTATTAAATTAACTTGAATCACAAACCATAAAATATCACCACCGATCTTTAATTTATCCGAGGGAAGGGGAAAATAAAGAATAACCCATAAATAAAATGCAAAGTAAAAAGCAAGGCCTAAAGCTAAGAAAAGAGAGATCAAATGTACGTGGGTTGGTTATACTAAGGGAAGATGCTAGCACCATAAGCATCTGTAGTATTCTACAGAAGCCTCTTGAAATATTTGTGTTATTGCTAAAATTGTTTTCTAAGGGTAAGAATGGGCAAAGAAAAGAGAAAAGATGGAAAAATAAAAAGGTAGCTCGCTAGGATCTCGCAATCCTATGCCTATGTATCCTGTATAGGAAGTCAGAGCAATCGTAGTTCAGAAACTACGTGTAAAAGGAAAAGGGTGAAAAAAAGAAAAGAGTGAAAAAAAGAAAAGTGTGAAAAAAGAAAAGGTTGCTCACCAAGGATCGGGCCCTTGTGCCTACGTATTCTTAAGAAGAACTTGAGAAATCAAAGCGTCTGTAGTTCGTGGAACTACAAATTTTTAAGGTTCTAAGAACCAAAACAACAACAAAGACAAATAAACAAGGGGCATGCACAATGACAATAAGTCAACATACAATCCCTTCCATTGGATAGGGTCAACAAGGATCAATAGAAAGCCAAAGATACATAGAAGAACATTATGTAAATGACAAGCAGATAAGGCACAGACAGAGTACGTGGCAAGAACATCATGTATGGTCAAACAGACAAAATCTCACATGGCAAAACATCATGGTAACCAGACAGTGAAAAGTCAACAGAAATACACGGAAAAACATCATGTAATCAACGAACAAAGATACGCGGCTGTTTCCCTTGAAAATCGGAAAACAACCGCCGATCTTCCAAATTTGACTTTGGTGACTCACAAGATCGATCAGATTGATCCTAGGACATGTGCTAAAGTATTCTTTATTTAGAATTAGATTTAAAGTACTTGTAATAACGAATTGGTAAATGTGCTTGTAATGAAAAAGACTTCGACTGGGTATTTTAAAGTGCATAAACTTAAAGAAACGCTGTAAAATATTTGTAAAAGGCTGAGCGAAGAAAGTAAAAAGTTTAAAGGAAAAGAGGAATTGGAGTAAAGGATGCAGGAAAGGTAAAGGCAAAAAGGTAACACTTGCACAAGTGGTTCGACAGAGGAAATGTAAATGTTGCTGAAATTGTAAAAGACTTTATTGAAAAGTTGGTGATTTTACATAACGTACATTCTCCGTGAAAATACTCTTTTCTCACACTCGGGTACTTTGAGTAAATTTGATTGGAGTTACTTTGTACAAATGGTAAAACACACAGAAATCTGTCTAACAAATCCCTATTTATAATGCTAATAATTAACTTCTAATAACTTCCTAGTATCTCCTCGATCTAACAAGTGTCAATTGCATGTAACTTCCTGCTCTAGAACTCGCCACGTGTCTTATGAACAGAACCGCTCCCTCCAAATTTTGAATTTCAAAACGACGTAACAATTCTCCTGCAAAATTTTGGTCGAACTACCTATGACACGGTCGAAATGCTCATAACTTTAGGTTTCTTAATTTTTCTAAGTTATTTCAACCGTTTAGCTTAGAAGATTCCTTAGAGGCTGTCGAAACCTCTTTGCTTCATTTTACTTAGACATTAATTATGTCTTAATGTTTAGCAACCCAAGGCAGTGTCGAATTTGGGAGCTAACAAATTGCCCCCAAAGAATGTTCTTTTCGACCTTATTTGTAGGAAAAGGACATTTTTTGATAGTATCCCATTCGACACCATCTTTTCGATACTATCATACCCTTTGGTTTGCCTTTTATCCTTTGGAAGATAAAACAGAAGAAAGAGAAATGTTTATATTAAAAACCACGCCACTTTACACGCTTCTGACGTCATTATCATCATGGCAGGTTTCTTGGAACTCACAAAAATTCAGAAAACATCATCACCCTTTTAGCGCCTAGGGGTATAGGTTACAACCGCCCCTTACTTCTTCCACTAGGTCGCACACGTGGCCCACTAACTTCAACCACGTAAGAATTCTTAATTTTCTAAATCCTTATAAAATCACCAAGAGTTTTTCATAAAGACTTTCTACTCTTTACCAACCTTTACTCTTCTCCTCTTTGCTGAAGAAACCCGTTTTTTCCAACACAAGAAAAATCTCCTTTTTCTCTGAAAACCTTCAATCATGACTGAACAACAGAAGAAAACTCAAACTAGGAGACCATCTTCTTCGTCTGCATTGCCACATTTCGCTACCTTGAGCGGACCAAAAATCACAAAGAACCAACAACTCATCAGGGAGCCGTTAGCAGAAGAAAAACGACACATCTACGAATCTCAGGTAATCATCCCCGTTGATGTGGCTGGAAAACCCTTAGCCATGTCTGGCCCATTGTCACCCCCAGACCTTGATTATTCCACCTTGAGTGACTTTTTCCCTTCTTATCGGAAAACCAAACCCTTAGGGCAAAAAGATGCTAGCAAAATCCCTTCTGATAACACAGATGACCTTTCTCTCTTCAATGTGGACCTCAAATATTTGCATGATGGAGCAAGAATCTTTAGAGCTACGCCGTACTTCAAAGATTCTGAACTTTACCTTAACTGGTTGGCAAAAATAGAGAAAGCAAAGGTACAGCATTGGAAAGAAATAGGTATTTATGACCTAATCATGCTGTCGAAGGTTGGGCCACCTTACTGTCCGTTAATGTTGGCCTCCTCTTTGTATTTCTGGGACAGCACTCACCATACCTTCCATCTTCCCTGCGGAATGGTGGCTCCCACGCTCTTCGACATGGCTGCTATTGTCGGATTAAGACCATGTGGATTGGCTTACAATCCCGAAATTGATGCACGGGACACCATAGGTTTTGGTAGTACGAAACATACTTATACACCCTTCATAAATCGTTATCATAAGAAAGACACCGACGTAGTCGAAGACGAGGAGCACATAGCCTTTCTGGCCATGTGGTTGTCTCGTTGTATTTTTTGCACAAAGTCCTTGCAGGTGGCGAGGAAGTACCTTACCCTGGAGAATCAGTTACACCTTAAAAGGGACGTATGTCTCAGTGAGATGATACTAGCCAGCCTGTATGAGGCTTTGGGAGAAGGCACTGATAAACTAAGGGATCCAAAAACCCATGGCGCTCTTATAATGGCGGGGCCATTTTGGTTGCTTCAATTATGGTTGAACGCTACCTTCGAGCACAGCCTTCCCTTCAAAGGAGAGGTCGACGAAGCCCAGGTATCTGAACGCCGGGTCGAATGGCCACGCTTGGTTCAGTTGACACCAAGTGAAGAGGGCCGAAGCCTTCGTGCCAACCTTACCAGCTTTATCCACTTGTTTGCAAAAAGGCATGAATTTACTCCCAGGATGGCCCCTTTTGCTCATAGGCTGTATGGCCCTGAATGGTTCACCAGGTCATTTCCTCCAGTTTCGCAAAAACAAGAAGCAGAATCAAACCTGATATGGGAGAGGTTCTTGACGCCACGCTTGATTGTTCATACGCTTAATCTTGTCAGAGGACAAGCAATATTAGTCGCTTATCAACCTAACTTGGTGTCGAGGCAATTTGGGTTAATTCAATCATTGCCTAGGTGCTTGTATGATAAGAAGTCTCATGTTATCCTTCTCTCCACTAACTTCAACCCACTTGAGTGTTCGACTCAAATGGCCCGTTTAGCCCATAAGTCCCATTTTACTCCAATCTATTTTGAACCCTCTCACCTTTGTACCCCAGATTTTTACAACTGGTGGACCAACCATTACTCCAACAATTTTCTTGATGTTTCAAGTTTTTCACGCTTGATTGACCAAGCTTTTATTGATGTGCAGGAAAAGGTCAAGAAAGGTACGTCTACTCATATCAAAGAGATACAAGCTTTCCAGAAGTACTTCGAAACTGCCTATCGACCAAATGATGTTAGTCGAACCATCCGCGAGGCTACTGTCACTTTAAAAGAAAAGTTTTCTAAACGAATGGAGAATCTGAAAATCCCCTCATCTATCCCTTACGATAGACGATATGAGGTTGCTTTTAAACTCTTTCCCCAAAAGACCCCTCGATTACCAACCGCTGATTTTGGCGTGGCTCTTGCCCCTCCATTTCCAGACTGGTTTATCTGTGAGGATAGTATAAAAATACTTCGACAGCAGTCGAAGCCTAAGGCGCAGCGGGTGGTTCCGACTAAACATACACTTGATACCTTTAGAGGGCACCTTCATGTCAGTATCGAAGATGTTCACATCGAGACCAAAATCCTTGAAGGTAATCTCCCTTCGATTTGGCTTCCTCTCACGGAGCTTCAACGTTACTAACCTATATCTTCTATATTTATTTATTCGCAGCTGCTCCCAAAAGAAACGCTCCGACCAATAAAACAGAAGGAAAGATCGAAAGTTCAAAGGTAAATTCTTACATGCTCTTATTCACCTAAAGCTTTTCTGTCCTTTGCTGATCACTTCGATCTTCCCAGGTTGGCCGCAAACCTCCAACCCCTCAAAAAAGAAGAAAAGTTGCAGCCAAAATCATCATAGACTCCGACGATGATGAATCCCCTCGTGAAGATACTTCCCTAAAAAGAAAACGAAGGGTAACTCATGGGCTAGAGAGCGTCGAATCTCCTCCATCTCCCGCCAAGATACAAAAACAAAACACGCCTCTTGAATCTCCTGTCAAAGCTCTCACAACAAATGATCCAAATCCTTCTGTCGTTCCCATAGAGAGTGATAACTCTAGTCCGGCTGAGGAAGCCACAAAGGTATTGTGAAAGAATCTCTGACCTTTCTATATCAAGCTCTTGTCTCTTTCATCTCGCGTCTCATGAGGTTTATTTTCCCAACTGCAGACTACTACCGAGGCCTCCAAGCCTTCGATGCAACTGTCTCCCTTGCCTATTTATCCATTGAACAGCCAAGGTGAACCCACTTATATCCCTACATCTGATTTGGGTTCTGGTGTGAGTTCTCTTAGTGAAATTAACAAACCTGAATTTTATGCAGCCCCTTCGCCCCTAAAAAATACTACCCAACAATCACAAATTGATGGGTCTGACCACGAGGAAGAGGAAACTCCTGAGACAATAGTTGTGGCAGATGAAGACGAAAACCCCAAACCTGAGGACACCAACCCTGCGACCACAACAAGTTCCCCTCTTGATCAAACAAAACCCGCTAATGACGACGTTGATGCGAACGAAGCCCACACATGTGAGGAAGAAGCCATGCACCAGTCTGAGCTAGGTGAGTCAGATGGTGAGGAAAAATAAGCTACCTTGGCTCAAGACTCCACAAAAACTGCTCCTGTAGAAAGGGAAATAATTACAAAAGGAAAATCTGATGATCCTGCTTGTATTGATGCTACCAAAGTTACTTCCGTCGAGGTGCCACATGCAATGCCTCTTCAGAGCGAAACGGTCCTCTCTAAGGAAGAAATGGCTGCGCTAAAAGAAAGCGATCCTCGTCGATACGTTCAATTACTACTGCGCAGTCGAGGCAGTTCTTCTGGCAAAACTCGGAGTGCTTCAACTTTTGAGGGCCAGGTCTCTAGCAAACCTTCAGATGACATTTTGGCGAAGATCAAAGCCAAAATCTTTAAAGGAGACCTTTTCATGTTGCTGCAGATGGATTTCGTCACCCATCTATCTTTGAAAGCGCTTCTTCAACAAGTGAGACTTGATTCCATATCCCCTGAAGCTGCTAATGTCATTCGAGAGGTGGGAATTTTGATAGATCAAGTCTATGAAGACCTTACGTTGTTGCCCCGCCTCGAAGGTGACATTTCGACGAAATCTGGTTGTGAAGCGGCTGCCTGGACAAGTGCAGCAGAATCAGAACAAAGGATCGAAGAGTTAGAGGAAGAGAAAAAGAGAGACCAACTAGAGATTGCTTCCAGTAAGGAAAACATCGTCTGTTGGAAACGCAAGATCAAGAAACTTCAAGGCAAGATCAAGAAAGAAGAAAAGAAGATTTCTCAACTGTCTTCCAAAGACGATTCGACCCTTGCTGCTGAACTCGAACATGCTATCACTTTTGCAGAAGAGGCTCGAAGCTTAGAAGAAGAAGTTGCCAGATTAATTGACGAAAGGGCCTCGTGCCAACAACGTATTGAATCTTAGAAGGCGAACTACCTTAAAATGAAGGCCAATCTTCCTTTCTAATTTACTGACATATTGTAATAGACTATATTTTGCTGGCCTTTGAAGCCATCTTTGTTATTGTAACTTATCGCGCCATTTTGGCAAATATTAATACCATTTATGGCTTTGCTTTATACTTTTTGTTACTCTGTTGTTATCTTAACTTCTTGCAGCATAGGCCTGTACTTTTTCAAGTACTTACCATTTACTTTTAATATCCTCTTATCTTCGCCCAATTCTTCCACTTCATAGGCTCCATTAAAGAAAACCCTCGACACTTGGAAGGGTCCCTCTCACTTTGGGGACCATTTACCCAACGTCTTGGCCTTTCGATCCATAGGCAGAATGACTCTCCAAACTAAGTCTCCAACTAAAAAGGTTCTTTCTTTAACCTTCTTATTGTATGACTTTTCCACTCTCTTTTTCTGCCTTCTCAGCAATTCTAGACCTTTCAATCTTTCTCCGTCTAAGTCTATGACCTCATCGAGCATCATATCCCAATAGACTTCTCTAGGAATTTCGTGTTTCCTTTGAACCCTAATCGACTGTATGTGGATTTCGACTGGCAACACTGCATCGTGACCAAAGGTCAAACGATATGGGGTGGTGTTGGTTGCCTCTTTGGGTGACGTTCGACATGCCCATAGAACCTGATCCAACACTTTGTGCCAATTCTTTGGCTTTGTTCCTACTTGCTTCTTTATCATGCCAATGACCACTTTGTTTGCTGCCTCGACTTGCCCGTTAGCTTGCGCGTAATAAGGGGTCGAAGTTAAGAGTTTGAACCCCATCTCTCTGGTGAAATCCTGCATCTTTCTACCAGTGAAGATCGACCCTTGATCTGTTGTTATTGTCTCTGGCAGTCCAAACCTAAAGATGATATTTTTCTGAATGAATTCAATCACATCTTCCTGATCCACTTTAGGTAAAGGCACTGCTTCGACCCACTTGGTAAAGTAATCTATCCCCACTAAGATATAGTTTTGGTTTTTTGAGGATGCTGGTCGAATTTCTCCAATCAGGTCCAAAGCCCAACCTCTAAACGGCCATGGTTTAATTATGGAATGTAATTCGATTGCTGGGACATGTTGTATGCCCGCATGAACTTGACACTCCTGGCACCCCTTGGCGAACTCGATGCAATCCTTTAGCATCGTAGGCCAGTACAAACCTTGTCGAAATAACAACCATTTCATTTTATGGCCAACTTGGTGTGCACCACATGCCCCACTGTGGACTGTTGACAAAGCCAAGTATGCCTCTGATTCACTCAGGCATTTTAGCAAAACTCCTTCAGGGGTCTTTTTGAACAATTTGTTGCCCATCAAGACGTAGCTCAGTGCTTGATATTTTATCTTTCGATCTGAGGCTATTGACGGATTCTAGAGATATTCGACTAAAGGCTTTCTCCAGTCATTGTCCAACAATTCTCCGATGATAAAGACTTTGAAAGTCTCTTCATCCATATATCCAAACTTTGTAACCTCTAAGTCTGATGGCTTCAACCCAACCGACACTATCTTGCCTCTAGCTTCGATTACTTCCTGCAAGTCTTCCTTCGAGACCCTATATCCCGAGGCAATCTGTGCTAGATTGTTGGTCACTTGGTTCTGTATTCTCGGTATATTTCGAATAGTTGACGCTTTGAATTTTTTAAGCAGCCTATTGGCCACTACGAAGTACATGATGAGATTTTCTTTAACACATTTGTACTCTTTTGTCAACTGTTTTATCACTAATTCCGAATCGCCCATTATTTCGACCTGGGTTGCCCCCAATTCTAACAAAATTTCAAGTCCAGCTATTAAAGCTTGATATTCAGCCTCGTTGTTGGAACACAACCCTTCAACTTTATACTTGAATTTTGTTGGAATTTTATCTGGCGAAATAATCAACAGACCAATACCCGTGCCATGTTTGTGGCTAGAGCCATCGAAGTATAATTTCCATGGTTCCACTTCAACTATATTCAGGGCATTCTCGTTTATAGAGTGGTCGACGATAAAGTCTACCACTATTTGTCCTTTGACTGCTTTTAGCGGTCTATAAGTCAAAGAATATTCTGTCAATGCCAGTGCCCATTTTCCAATTCGACTGTGCAAAATAGGTTTTGATAACATGTGTTTAATAACATCAAAGTGCGAAGAAACACAAACATCTACTGGTTTAATATATTGCTTTAACTTTGTACATGAGAAATATAAACATAGACATAGCTTTTCGATTTCACTATATCTAGTTTCTGCGTCATTTCAAACTCTACTGAGGTAGTAAATAGCCCTTTCGGCGCCATTCTCATCCTCCTGAGCCAACATGCTCCCTAAAGTTCTATCTGACGCTGCTATGTACAATTGCATACTCCTGCTTTGACACGGAGGCGAAAGGACTAGGGGTGAGCCAAGTAGTCTTTGATTTTGTCGAAGGCTTCCTGTTGCTCTTTGCCCCACTCGAATCTGTCCCTAGTAATTCGAAGCAAAGGTGAGAAGGCTTGCGTCTTGCCGCTTAAGTTGGAGATGAACCTCCTTAGAAAGTTAATTTTCCCCAGCAGCGATTGCAACTCTTTTTTGTTTGACGGCGCTTTTGTTTCTAAGATAGCCTTCGTCTTATTCTGGTTGATTTCGATTCCCTTCTTATGGACAACGAAACCCAATAAGTCTCCCGCCTGTACACAAAACGCGCACTTCAACGGATTCATTTTGAGGCCGAACCTCCTCATTCTGGCGAACGATTGTCGCAGATGATCCAGATGGCTTTTTCCTGAAATAGATTTCACCACAATATCGTCAATGTATATTTGCATAAAAGATTCAATGAAATCATGGAATATAGAATTCATCGCTCGCTGATACGTTGCCCCAATGTTCTTTAGGCCAAATGGCATTACTACCCATTCGTAAGTGCCTAAGGCCCCTAGACAATGAAACGCTGTTTTGGGAACGTCATCTTCCGCGATAAAAATCTGGTTATATCCAGAATAACCATCCAACATACTAAGGTACTCATGGCCAGCGACTGAATCAACTAACATTTCCGCCACTGGCATCGAATATTCGTCCTTGGGAGTGGCTGAATTCAAATCTCTGAAATCAATGCACACTCTTAGGGACCCGTTCTTCTTGATGACTGGGACAATGTTGGCCAGCCATTCGACATACCTCGCTGTGCGAATGAATTTGCAACGAAGGAGCCTTTCGATTTCCTCCTTGATCTTCGACATGATCTCTGGGGAAAAACGCCTTGGGCCCTGTTTGACTGGCTTCTTTCCAGGTTTTATTGGTAGTTTATGTTCCACCAAATCCCTTTGCAACCCAGGCATTTCGTCATAGTCCCAGGCGAAATAATCCTTATACTCCCGGAGCAACTGGATGACTTCGATCTTCAATTGAGGGTCGAGGTTAGCACTAATGTACGTTGGCCTCCTGGTTGGACCCTCTCCTAAGTTAATTTCCTCCAATGGATCCTGTGCGAGCATTTTGATGTCGTTCTTCAAAGGATCTCTTTCGAACCCCAGAGGTTCGTCATCATAGATGGCGTCGAGCCTTTGGCTCTCCCGCTGCATTTTGGTGGCTTCTTCAGCCATTTTGTCATGGGTGGCCATTACGGCCGTTTGTAATTTGGTTTCAGCCACATAGGCCGAAATTCTTTGCAGCACTGCTGCTTCAGTCATCAAACTCACTGCCCCACCCAGTGGGGTCAACTAGGGCTGCCCCCAGGTATGAGAGTCTCTCCCCAGGTATTTCCCTATCCCAACGAAATCCGTCGACAGGGTGGAGGTATAGTGAGTAGTACACCTCGTCATTTGGTGCGAACTCAAAGTCCGCTGGAGCACAAGGGTCTATGCTGGCCAAGTGCTTGTCGAATTGGAACTGATCTACTTGCCTTCTTGGCACCCTGAAGTATCCTTGATCAGCTTCAATATTTTCAACTATGCCATCTGGCCTCCAGATGGCAATCCTTTGATGCATCGATGATGGCACTGCTCCAATGCCATGTATCCATTCTCGGCCAAGCAATAAATTGTAGTTGGTCGTGGTTTCGACCACCATGAATACCGTTGGTCTCGTAATTGTTCCGACGGTTACGTCCACCTGAATCACACCTCTAGTGGTTCCTACTTTTCCTTCATAATTCGACAAAACCATATTGTGTGGCTTTGTATCAGCGTCATGCTTTCCTATTTTGGTCAGCAAAGAATGTGGCATCAGGTTTACTGTAGCGCCACAATCCACCAGTATTTTGTTGATGGGGATGTTCTCCACTTTTGCTGTAATATACAACGGTTTCAGGTGGGTTCTTATTTCTTCAGTGGGCCATTCGAAGAAAGCGTTTTGCTTTTCGACACAGTCGTTGTTCATCACGTGATAGCATACAGGTTTATGTGCTGCCATTTCCCATTCAGCGTCTGCGCCTGGTTCTTCGACCTCTAAAACCCTATCGAACTCCCGGGGCATCACCGACACCACGTTGACCACCAGGTTCAAAGAGTCATTGGAGTCGGAGTCAAAGTTATCTGTCATGTCTTCGTCCCCTTCCGTTGGTTTGTCTTGTTTAGGCGAAAACAGCCTTCGCGCAACTGGTAACTTTTCATCTATCTTCGACTGCTGCCCTTCTTTTCCGGTGGGGTTTGAACTAATCTTTGACTGATTTTTCTCCATCTCTTCTCTGAGAGCCTTTCTTCTTCTTTGCTCTCTCCTCCATTGAGATCTAGTCATAGGATTCTTACCTTTATAGTTTTCAGATACGTGCGCTGTTTTTGAGGATTGATACTCCTTGCTGTAGGAGACCGAAGATCCTCGATTCACTTCGAAGTTCTTCCACCTTTGCTGCCCTTGCACCCTCTCTTCATTAGGCTTCCTCCACTTTCCATCAGCGGAATCGACAACAGGTTTGAAACTGGCGGGCCTAGCACTTGGTGGCCTGATTCGAGGTTCAGACCGTTTGTCTTCCGTCCTCCTGTGGTAGCTCTTTCGTTGATCAAAACCATGGCCACCTCTGTTCAGTCGATGTCGACGTTCTCCCTCTAACTTCTCTGCTGCTTTTCTATCGAAAATGGCGCTGCACCTGGGGCACAGCATCACGCTCGATCCATTATCTTTGCACCGATGTAAAAAACCAACGATTGACTCTTCTGTCTCTGGGTATGCTAACCTGCTACATCCCTCATGGTGTTTTGATTCTTTCTCTTCCATGGTCTCCGATGGGTTAATGTCGACCATATTAACTTCGACCTTCCCATCCAGCTCCATTCTTTCCAAGCCCTCAGTGGCCTGGTCCATTCTGACGAAATGGTCAGCTGTTTCCTTGGTTACCATGGCATAACTTGGATGACTTTGAACCCCTAGACTTGAATCGTTATTGTTTCGACCAGTATTCTCCTCGACTGTGACTGCCGCATCGTCTAAACCGAAACCCATGACGAATTTCGCCATCAATGGTGCTGAAATGAGGTCCTCAGTGACCTCCATCATGTTAACAGAAAACTCGATGCCCTCAGTAGCATCTATCATGTTTGCTTCCATAGGTTCAACATAAAGAGCATCAGCCAATTGCAGCGGATCAGCATCCACCTTCATATGGCCCTTCGCCTTATCTCCAAACTTCAAGCGTCCCTCCTGTATCGCATTCTGGACGAGATCCCTGAAAAGAAAACATTGATATGTTTTATGACCCAGAAAATTATGGTACTTACAAAAACCTCTCTTTTTCCGCTGTTCTAAGGGCGGTGTTTTAGCACCAGGCGGCACTATCATCTGCCCATCTTTTACTAGCAAATCGAAGATTTCATCACATTTCGCGATGTCAAAGGTGTAGGTTTTCTTAGGGAACCTGTCGTTCTTTTCTGATTCGACAAAGCCCTTTCCTTGAGGAGGGGTCAGTACTCGACAAGAATATGAGGGACCCTGTTTTAATTCAACAAGATCGACTTCGTTCTCCTCGAAGTAGGGGGACTCTTCGCAAGCCCCTTCGCTACTTTTGTTGAGTTCGACAAAAGCTACTTTCTTTCCTTTGTTAAATCTCGCCTTTTCGTCTTTCAGCCTTTCTAGCTGTCGGACTCTGTCGGCCAATTGGGCCATATCTCTCAGATACTGCGTATCTAATTTCTTCCTAATAGAGTAATCTAAACCTCCTGCTGCCATTTCGACCAACTCATGTTCAGGCACCTGTGTAAAACACCTTGCCTTAAGTAGTCGAAACCTATTGAGGTATTCTTCGATTGGCTCTGAAAACTTACACTTTACACTGACCAACTCTTTCAAACTAATCTTCGTCTGGCCCATGTAAAACTGTTCATGGAAGAGTCATTCTAACTGCGTCCAGTTACATATTGTACTTGGCGGTAAAGTGGTAAACCACGTGAAGGCGTTCTTTGTAAGAGAACTTGGGAAGTATTTTATCCTAAGGCTTTCGTCATTGGCTATCTCCCCAGCCTCAATTATGTAGCGTGCTATGTGTTCGACGGTGGACTTCGTCGTGTCCCCTGAAAACTTAGTGAACTTAGGCACCTTGGTCCTAGGGGGTAATTCCGCTCGAAGGATGTAGTCGACTATTGGTGAAGTATAATTTGGCCTAGTAAACCCAGTATTTAGGCCATTTCGAGTCATGATTCTTTCTACCATCGTAGCCAAGTTGTTTTCGACCACGAGGTTGTTGCGTCGTACTTGCTGAACCACATTGTCTGCATCCTGGTTTCGATTCACCATAACTATTTATGGGTTTCTCTCGACCTGGACTCTGGGAGTTTCGACAACATAAAGGTTTATTCCTCCTTGGTTCTCTAAATTGGCTTCTGGCGCCACTCTTGGAATTTGTTGTGGAGTATTCTCCACAGGGGCTTGGTTCCTTTCTAACGGAGGTACCCCTATAAATTCAGTCAAGCGTGTTAACTGTGTCGCCAGTTGTTGGTTAGCGTGAGTTGTGTCTTGAATTAATGGCTGAAAGATCTCACCCATAGTCTGGGAGAGGGTTTGAACCATCTGTAAGTTACTCTCATCCATCTGCTGCCTCAAACAGGCAACGGACGTATTGGTTAGATTGGGACCTTGAGTCGAATATCCTAGACTTAAACTCTGAGGGTTTCGACCAATGTTTGAACCAGGTCCTGATCCTTGCAAAGGTGACGCCATTGTGTTTTCAAAAAATATTGGGGGCGCATTTTGCAGCCCCTGCATTACAGTCGTTGACATCCCATACGGGGGATTCCTTGGCAACTGCGAAGGACCAAAAGGGGCAAACTGCCTTGACACTGATGGTCCTGCTATTGGAGTTTGGGGACTCAACACTGGTGACCCAATATACTCCAATACGGGTTGTGTGTAAGGCCTAACTATCGTTGTCCCAGATCCTACTGGGGCGAAGGTTTGTTCTGACCTTATGGGAGGCGCTACTTGCTCTCCTGTCGATGGTATAGGCGGTGGGACCATGTTGTTACTGGTTCCTTCGCCAGAACCTTGGACTTGTGGGTTAGGATTGTTTGGCTGGTTCATTTCCATCACCATATTCCTAAGGATTGTTCGTCTTTCTTCGTTAGCAGCGGTAATTCTACCACTTCTTAGTAACATATAATATACTTTCTACGAAGATTATTAAGACTTGTAAATGAGAATCTTTCAATTCTAAATCGCGGGGATATTTAGCACGGTCCCACTGGGTGTGCCATTTTGTTTCCCTTGAAAATCGGAAAACAACCGCTGATCTTCCAAATTTGACTTTGGTGACTCACAGGATCGATCAGATTGATCCTAGGACATGTGCTAAAGTATTCTTCGTTTAGAATTAGATTTAAAGTACTTGTAATAACGAATTGGTAAATGTGCTTGTAATGAAAAAGACTTCGACTGGGTATTTTAAAGTGCATAAACTTAAAGAAACGCTGTAAAAGATTTGTAAAAGGCTGAGCGAAGAAAGTAAAAAGTTTAAAGGAAAAGAGGAATTGGAGTAAAGGATGCAGGAAAGGTAAAGGCAAAAAGGTAACACTTGCACAAGTGGTTCGACAGAGGAAATGTAAATGTTGCTGAAATTGTAAAAGACTTTATTGAAAAGTTGGTGATTTTACATAACGTACATTCTCCGTGAAAATACTCTTTTCTCACACTCGGGTACTTTGAGTAAATTTGATTGGAGTTACTTTGTACAAGTGGTAAAACACACAGAAATCTGTCTAACAAATCCCTATTTATAATGCTAATAATTAACTTCTAATAACTTCCTAGTATCTCCTCGATCTAACAAGTATCAATTGCATGTAACTTCCTGCTCTAGAACTCGCCACGTGTCTTATGAACAGAACCGCTCCCTCCAAATTTTGAATTTCAAAACGACGTAGCAATTCTCCTGCAGAATTTCGGTCGAACTACCTCTGACACGGTCAAAATGCTCATAACTTTAGGTTTCTTAATTTTTCTAAGTTATTTCAACCGTTTAGCTTAGAAGATTCCTTAGAGGCTGTCGAAACCTCTTTGCTTCATTTTACTTAGACATTAATTATAACTTAATGTTTAGCAACCCAAGGCAGTGTCGAATTTGGGAGCTAACAGCGGCAAATCATCGCGAGAAACAAAGAGACAATACCCGGCAAAACATCGTGAGTAATCATCAAAATATAAAATCAACAGACAGTCACGACAAAGTATCGTGATAAAAATCCACAGACAAAAAACCACATACACGGCAAAACATCGTGTAAATCAAACAAAACATGCCCAAAACATGGAAATAAATCAGTCACAAATACGCTAAGGCAACAAACAGAATTATTGATCAATTTAAATATAAATATTTAACAAGATTAACTAATAATTTAATGGCAAAATACCCTTTTTGGTCCCTTAACTATACCCGTAAGTTCAAATTGTTTCCTTAATTATTTTTCGTGTCAGATTGGTCCCTTAACTCTTTAAAACGTGTCATGTTAGTCCTTTTCGTCAAATTAGCGACAGAAAAATTCAAAAATTCGTCGCTAATTAGACAAAAAGGACCAACATGACACGTTTTAAAGAATTAAAGGACCAATCTGACACAAAAAATAATTAAGGAACCAATATGAACACAAGGGTATAGTTAAGAGACCAAAAAGAGTATTTTACCTAATTTAATTAATCAAATTAAATATAAATATTTTAATTAATTAATAATTACAACATATATTTTTGCATTTTTAATATACTAAAACAACTTTTTATATTTACAAATATTCAACAAAATGACTAGTAAAAATAATTAAAATCTTTTTGGTCTTCTATTTCTTTTTAAATATTGTACAAAGATAAAAAGTAATTAAAATAAAATTCTTCTTACATTTTAACATATTACACAAATAACTAATAAAAATAAATAATAAGAAATTAACTAAGAATAGAATGATTAAAACACAAAATTTTAAAAACTATTTAAAATACATCTCTAATTAGCAACCAATCAAAATAAAGTATTAAAAATAAATGATAAGATATAATAAACAAAAAGAAAAGTTGGAATAAAAAATATAGGGAAGACAACATTACTACATGTAATCTGAACATGATATAGTTAAAACAAACATCACCACATAAAAGAATGTCACTATAATAGAACCTATGAATATGATATGATAAAAATAAACACTACCACATAGAAACATCATTATAATAAAATCTGAACATGATATAGTAACAAATAAGAAAGTACAAAATACACATATAAAATTCACAAAAGGTATATATAAATAAAACTCACACAAATCAAAAACATGAAAAACTTTAGAATGGAGACTTTATATATACATGTATAGAACTATGATATTTCTAAACTAAAAGATATATGCTCTCTAAAACTTGTTACTTCATGTCTCTCTATCACTCATTTATGAACAACAATTATTTCAACTTATTTCATAACTAATAATAATAATAATAATAATAATAATAATAATAATAATAATAATAATAATAATAATAATAATAATAATAATAATAGTAACAAAAATACTAGTAATAATAATATTAGTAATAATAGTAATAATAATAATAGCAAAATAAACTAAAAAAAAAAGTAAAAGAAAAAACTTGTTTGAAGATAAGATGAGGGTGATTTTGTGAGCAAGAGGTTGAAGATGGGAGAGTGTTAGAATAGTGAGTTTTTTTAGTTTATGTGAAAGTGTGAGAGTGGTAGATAAGATTATAGTGTGGTTACTTCCTTTATATCATTCTATGGAAGGTTGGAAAAGATAAAAAAGTGTAGTAAGTGCATGATTTTGTGAGAGTAAAATAAAGGAGAGAGTACAAAAAAGTAGCATAAAAGGTATAAAGGGTGTATGAGAACTCACAATTACTTTTATGAGACTTATTTGACAACTTTCTAAAAAAAAAAAAAAATTATGAGACTTATTTGACAAGTTTCTAAAAAATAAATAAAATTTATGAGACTTATTTGACAAGTTTCTGAAAAATAAATAATTTTTTTGAAACTTATTTGATAAGTTTCTAAAAAATAAATAAAATTTAGAATTGAAATTTAAAAAATTAAGTATAAAATAAAAATGGTATTAACTAAAAAAAATAAAACTGATTAATTAAAAAATATATTAATTAAAAGTAGAAATAAAAATGGTAAAAAAAAATGAATAATTGGACCGGTATCGAAGTGCTTAAACTGATCAACGTAAAATATACGATTCAGAGAAATGCGACATTTTGTCAAATTTTAAAATAAATTTTACCCGCTAAAATGACTTAAACTGTCCAAAAATGCGACAGAAAAGTGGTCGAAAAATTTAAATGAGCACACCAGATTAAACTACGTGAAAGATAGATTAATATCACTGACGTTTGTAGGCTCGATTTTAAAATTTTTCGTCCACTGATTTTACGCACAGTTGACTTTTAGTTTGACCGAGTTGGCTGTAATTCCAAAAGGTTTATTTTAGCTGATAAATTGTGTATATGCAAGATGAAATGTGTGATAAACTATACAGATTATGCAAAAAGAGGTGAGATCTTAGAGTAAAAAATTAGGGTATGACAGTATCCATCCTATGACATTTTGATTTGAGTTACTGATGTTGAGAATTCCTTCCCCAGTGTAGTTATCTCTTTTTGTTCCTCACTAAAAATGTTTTGTCTCTCCAAGAGTCAGCATTTGCATAACATGATCATACACATCATGTTCAATCATGTGCATTTAGCATTAGCTTCTTATCTTAAGATCTTGGTTGTTACCAGTTTTCTTTCCCCATGAAGTCCATTTATCACTACTTCATGATTGTTAAATCTTTTCCCCCGGGTCGTCACCAATTGTTTTTTCCCGTTTGTCATTAGCGCTCACCAGTCTGTTTATTCTTGGTGTTTTGAAATGTTTTTCGTTACCAATGTTTCTTTCCTCAACTTGCCTGCTTTAAACCCAATTGTTATCGGTAGTTTTATTTTGGTCGTCCCAATTTATCCCCTTGAAGTCTAGTTGTTACTAATTTCAATCCGTCAAAAGTTGGTCATGATACCTTTGCTCGCGGTCAAAGTCCAATTAATTTGGCACGTATAGAAGGTTTGTTACCTTTTACCTTTCCTGATGGTTCTTGAAGATCCCATTTGAACTCTTCACTTTAAGGAATTTCTAGTAGATTGGATGTCTGAGAACTCCAATAGCATGTGTTGTTGATCCTATGGTTATAAGGATCCTATTATGCTCGGTAATCCTATTGATATGAGGATCAATCCTATTGTTATGAGGATTTTACCTTTTCTTGCCTTTCCTATTGTCATGAGGACTTTGTCAACATAACCTTATTGTTATAAGGATTTTACCCTGCTTGGTGTCCTATTGTTATGAGGAACTTGTTGTTGATTCTATTGTTATAAGAATCCTCTTTGTCACCTATTGTTATGAGGATCTTGTTGTTGATGCTATTGTTATAAGAACCCCTTTTATATCATATTGTTATGAGGATTGTGTTACCAATCCTATTATTATGAGGATCTTTCCCTATTGTTATGAGGGTTCCTATTATCCTATCCCATCGTTATGAGGATTGTATTGTCCATCCTATTGTTATAAGGATCTAATACTACTTTACATCCTATTGTTATGAGGATCGTTGTTTGCCTAATCCTTCTATTATGAGGGTTTTGTTTCATCTTTTATTCTAGAGTGTCAACCGGTCATCCCCGAACCTGTTGATCGACTGCTCTAAATATTCCCCGGTGGAGACCATCTTTTCTATGTTGTTTCCTTTTGTTATGAGGATTTCCTTTTGTCTCTGATCTCTTGTGAGAGGTCCTACCCGTGTCAGCCATCCTAGTGGTGTCTTCTTTGGATATCCCCAATGTTGTATATGTTTTCCCCAACGAGTCTTTACTCATTGTCTTCTTTGTATGTATTTTGCATTTATCATTCCATCATGGATAATCATACTAGAGTTTATTGCATGTTCGCATTGTTCCTACCATTTGTCTGATAGTCAGTTTTGTTTGTAGCATTACATGCCAGTGCACCCCAAAATTTCCCCTCTCATTTCTAAACTTAACTAGCTTGTGTTTCACATTCATATGCATTTTCTATTAGGTTATAAATTCATAATCATGCATTTTATTGAGTTTCTAAAGCATGAGATCAACATATTTCGTGTGATTTGAGTTTGCCCATTCAGAGGTGATTCAGTTGGTTCCTACTTAAGTCAAGTTGAAGCAAGTGTTGAATTCACATTATCATGAATATCTTTCTATTCAGAGGTTCATCAAGCTCCGAGGTTTTCCCTATTCAGAATATTCATCAAAAGCATTGGATCAGGATTTCATTGGTATGAATCAGGGTTTGATTCCCTCTCAATTCAAGTCACTCCATCTATGTACACCTAATACAGGTGGTTCATGATTTCTTATCTTTTATGTGAGTTTGCTGATATTCATTAATTGAAGATGGTGGTTAGAGTTTAAATTCAAGAATATGTTGTTATACTTCAAGGATTCCTCAAGATTGTTGTCCTCTCAGTTGCCTATTTCTTGTTGCTTGTAATGGAAGCTATTGTGAATTCGAGATTAAAGATAGGGATTCATTAAGTATGCAAATTTGATTTGAATTTGAAGATTGATTTGGGATCAAATATGTTCAATTGGTTAAGTGTTTTAAGCATACAAAGTGTAAAAAGGATCCATGTGGATTACATGGAATTCAAGATACAAGTCCATTAAACAATATCTAAATTTCCATCCATATCCCTTTCTATGTCATTATCCATATCCCTTTCTTTTAGATCCATATCCAAAACCAATCCAATTCCATTTTTAGTCCACTTAACCTTTTTTAAACCCATGGTTAGTTCATATTCTTGAAAACCAATTATCCATTTTGTTCTAAAGGTCCATGTCAATACCAATATCCATTTGAGTTTTAAATTCAATTATCCATTGTCCATAAACCACTTCTAAAAGTCAATATCCATTTTAACCACTTTTTGGATCCATTTAATATCCATATGCCATTTTCAATTTACATTCAATAAAGTCCATTCCAAATCCATTTAGAATAAATTACACATTTTCATATCCAATTTCAAATTCAATCCAAAATAAAACCATATTCATTATATCCAATATCTAAATAAATCCATAAATCATTCCTAAAAATTATCTATTTTTAAATTCAAATCCATTATCAATGTCTAAACGATTCCTTTTATTCATAGTCCATTGATCCACTTTAACTCAAAGTCATTAACCTTTTTTTTCCAATTCAAATTCATTCAACAAACTGTATAGCAGAAAAATATGAGTCCATTTCATAACAAAAAGGGAGCATCGGTAAAAAGAATGATTCACAACAGTAAAATGAATGATACGCATCAGTAAAAATAATGATACACAAACATTGACAAAACCTTCCACAACATCTCAAAACGATTTCCGCAACGTTATTTTCACCCACCAAAACCGGCATCAACCCCACACAATACACATTGATAGCTCATGATTCATCTCATAGGAAGCCTTCCAAACGTTTTTGATAACAAAAAAACCATCATGCAACAATTCGTCGCGTACAAGCCATAACATGGTCTTAGCTCTACAAAACTTGCGCAGTAAAACCAAAACGGAGGCTGGAGATTTTTCTTGAGTACTATTTCTATTTCTTTGTAACCGCACCTTCATTATTTTGATAACTCTCTCAACAAGTTTTCAAATAAAAAAAACATTTTTTCAGCTTCAAATCCACCTTCTTCAAACGGGTCCGCGTTAGTCTCCTTCAACCAAAATACACCCTAAACATTCTTATTCCTTACAAACCCCAACCATATTCTTCCACCTTCATCAAACCAAACCTTCCTCACCTTCCACCCCAAACCAAACCAAATCAGAGAATAGAAAAAAAGTGTGAGACGAAGCAGAAGTGTGAATCAAAAGTAAGACGCACCAAACCTGAATAAAATCAAAGCGAGATCGAAGCAAGATCGAAATCAAACCTGAGGAAGAAAAACGAGATGATCCAAACACAAACCTGAAATGTGAAAGATCTGATGAACTAGAAAACAAATTGATATGGAGGAAGGTCGCTGATTCCTTGGGAGAGGTTGCTTTCTGAGCCATAGTTAGTCTTTTACTTTTCATGATTTCATTTACTCGTTATTTTTTGGTTTGAAATAAAAGTAGAAGATGGTGGTAACTTTTCTTTTTCCATGAGTTGTGTTTTGGGTCTATTCACCGTGACTTGTTAAATATGTGATAGCAGGGTAAAGGATTGAAGTTGTTAGGTTTTTTTTTAAACTTCATTTGGTTTGATATTTTCAAAAAGAACTTTGCTTGGTCAAACCGTGCCAATATGTAGGATGGGCATTGTTTTGGGAAGCCTTTGCTACTCACACCCACCTCCATGTTTTGTTATGCCACCCCTTAACCTTGTTTCTATCTTTTTCTTTTTTTAATTTTTCTTAGCATTTTCTTTTTTTTCAAAAGTATTTAAATACTTGTTTAATAATGTGGTTGGTTCTTGATTTTAGGATTCATTGTTTTTTTCTTCATTTTTTGTATTGATTTTCATTTCGATTCCTTTTCTTATTTTTGGTCTATGAAGTCTTTAATATCATGAATATTGGTTATTGAGGTTGTTTAATCTTCATTATTCCAAATCTGTAGGGAATAATTCTTTGGATCATTTTCTGTACTTTGGGATCGTGATAGGTTACCTTCGATTAATTGATGGAAGTTTGTGATTAAGACGAGACCGTTCTCTTTTTTTTCTTTTCGTGTGGCACGATTCTTGGAGAATGATCTACCTATCATTTCTTTATCGTATTTTAGCACAAACATTGTTATTGACCGGCCTCCCATAGTATGATCTTGCTCATAGGTCGTGCTACAACTGTTTAACATAGCACTACAATGGGCCCGACTCGAAAAGTGATCGTCCGATCAAAGACAATTAACAACTAAAAACTAAATTTAATTTTTGTTCGTTATTCTCTTGCTTTATCTTTCTGTAACTATTATTGCGGTGAGAATCGTGATACCAAGCTATTGTTTAACTTGAATCTTAATTCTTAAATTCACAACCGGACTTTAATTTATCCAAAGGAAAGGTCTAAAGAAAGAAAAAACCTTTTGCGCGATGTAACAACAACGCTAAGAGATTCGGGGATCGGGGGTTGGTTATGCATAGGGTAGGTATTTCACATCCTAAACATTTGTAGTACTCTACAGGAACCTTTTGTTTATTTGCATGCTAAGTTTGGTAAATGTTTGCTAAGGTTTGGAATTGGGTAAAAGGTGAAGGTTAAAACCTAAAGATAGTTTCTAAGCTTGCTCGCAAAGACGTCGCGTCCTCTGCCTACGTATCCTAACTAGGATAGAATTAGAGCAATTGTTGTTCACCTCACTAAGGTTGAAGAGCACTTGACTATGATCAAGGTTCAAAGGGGAACAAACATATCCATGCTTGTATAGAGTTTCACAAAACTCTCTAGATCTATGTTATAACACTCAAAAGGGGAGTAAGTAATCATTACTATGATTCTTACATAGAGTTTACAAATTCTATCCTAGGATTCTAACACTCCTAGTGAAGGTGGGTCTTTTAGACTTAAGGCAAAGTCTAAGGCTTATACTAATGTTCAAGATGACTTCACAAAGTCAAGGAAGGGTAATGAGCTATCCATGACATAAGGGTCAAGGGAGAGACTTTCCTTTGGAAGGAGAGGGAGAGACAACTTGGATAAGAACTAAAAAGTTCCATCACTTGGGGAAAGAATACTTGACAAAGCAAATGAGTAAATGAGCAAGATGAAATAAGATTAATACAAGTAAGCATGCATATTACAATAAGAAGATACTTCAAATAATACCAATGGTTACAACCAATAATCAATCATCTTAACAAAGATTGGAGCATATCTTAACAAAGATTGAGGACATATCTTAACAAAGATTGAAACATGATGAAGGTAACTACCACATAAATAAATCACAATTTGAAAGTAGGCAAGTCACAGGTTCAAAGCATAGCAAATGTAACAACAAAATGCATAGATGATAATTGAACATAGGTAAATCAGTTTAACCCTCATAATTTAGGAGGAAAATAAGACAAGATTATGGTGACAACCAAAGGGGGATACCATAGCATGTTAACTAACAAGGGGAATAAACATCTCACAAGAAATTCAAACATGCTCAAAGGAATTCAACTGCAAGTAGGATCACCAATCACAATAAATGAACAAATTTCCATATGGGCAAAATGTATCACAATTTATGACAACAAGTAATATTTTCATATCATATAAAAATAGACATTATAACAAACACAATGCAAAAAGAATGAGCCAAAAAGGATGAAAAATGAGGGAGTTGTGATTATTTGAAGTTCATGAGTTTTAATGAGCAAAACAAAAATCAATAAGTGAAAATCAAAAGAAAATGCAAGGGGTGGGAGTTGAAACCATGCCCTCCACCCCAACACGCGCGTGTAAGGTAAAAAGAAAAAAGGCCAAAACGGTTGATCCTCCTCAGGGATCGAACCCAGGTCTAGGCTTTGCAAGGCGTGAATATGAACAAGTTGCTTACCACTGGGGTGGCTATACATCCGTTGATATAGCCACCCCCATAAATATATATGGCGTGGTGTTGTGGATTGCTTGGAAAAAATGAAGCAAGAACAAGGCAATTTCACAAATGCGTTTTGGTATCAAACTCAACCAATTCTTAACCAAATCAAACAAACCTTAGATCAATTTTGGGTGTTTTTAAACAAGGAAAAGGATGGTCCAGCTAGAATTTTGAAAAGATGCTTTGAAATGAAAACACGATAGTAGTTGCAATTTTGGATGAAAATGCATTTACAAAGCCAATGACCAAACCAGTCATGATATGATCAGGAAGAGAGCTCTAACACAATTCAAATATGATATACAACATGTTCATGCATTCAAACAAACTCCTTATGAGGTGAAAATCCAACTGTCATGTGAAAATGAGATGAAAATTAAGACATTGTAAGTGAGATGGTGAGATTATAAAACAGGCCAAATTGGGGTAAAGGAACCATAGATACATACTCAAAACAACATATAGGATATGTCTAAACTTTTAGAAAGCTCACAAACAACAAGGATTTTAAAAAACCTATGACAGCTGCAAATTTAGTGAGTGAAGTGCATTTTCAAAGCCACAACTCAAATTCCTCATGCTTAAAACAAATTGAAAGTCTTCACACACTCCAAATACAACATATATGAAGTTTCAAAACAGATGAAGCTCAAATTCCAACTTGAATACAACAAATGACTTGTGCTTTGAAGTTATGACATAAGTTGCAAAAAACAAGTTCCAAAACAGTTGAATAGATACACATCAAACAATCACTATGATCTGAACAACATGAATTGAATACCAATAAATCCCTTAATCAAACTCACAACTGGTCTAGATAGCAGTACCACACCAAAATCAAACCAAAACTGCCACCTGAATTAAGGTTAGCAGACCTACAGCTGGTCCTAAAAAGGCCAATGATACAAATGTAAGTTAGCATGATAATGCCTACATCAATCACTTAAAAATCAACTCTAATGCAAGTTTACTAACTTAGGGTAGTAGGCAACATAAGGGGCACAAATGTTTTTCAAAACAGTTTGACAGTCATGGTATGCAAGCATAGTTCAAGTATAAGAAAAAGATCTCTCATCAACCAATAAATAGATACACATACCACAAGTATGGAGCAAAATGAGTTACCACTCTGAGATTGATCATTATGTAAGTAATCATGATTTTGGTATGTGTTCTTGACAGTTTTGGCTCAAAAGGCAATTAAGTGGTGAAATGCAAATATAGGTAACCTCAGACCAAACCAAACATATACACACCTTAGAATCAAACATGTGAGTGAGTTACAACCCTACTATCATGTATATGCAACCAGAAATGCAACTTGAGCAAGCTGTGGCAGATTTAGTGTGTAAGTGTGATTGGAATGTGAAATGTGAAAATAAGCCAAAACAGCACAAGTAATCAATATGCACACACCAGAAATGTCATCATGAAAGTGTTTTAGGTTCATGGAAGAACTTGTGTCAAGTAGTATGAAAGTTGGTGTGTTGGTGCAAAAGTTTGAAAATTCTGCATAGGCAAGACATTCACCACAACAGGGCAATTTTAAAACAATGATTCCTTTCATGAAAAGGAGGTTATATACACATTATGATGATGCTAACAGATGAGATGCAACTCAGAAAAGAAGTGAAATCTTTACCAAAACAGAAAATTAGCATTTTGAAGCTTATGTCACACAAGAACAATAACTTGAACATACAATAAGCCATAACCATGACAGTTGGAGTAATTGAGATCATGCACAAGTTTTAAATGGATATGATAAAGATTTAATGCACACCAATCATGTAAACAATGCTTGGAACAGAATGTGAGATGTTGACCTCATGATATTTTGAATAATGTAACAGTTTAAGGCATAATATGGCAAATTGAACACTTAGGCAGATTTTGAGCATAACAACATACACATTCTTGAAATGGATAAGCAAATGAGTTCACAACTTCAAGTTAGGCAAAAACTCATTAAATCAAAAAAAGACATGTTGAACCAATTTGGACAGCAAAATTAAACATGTCTCACAAGACAACCCTAATGACTAAGCTTCAACCTTCTCACATCTTCACCAACACAAGCAATATGAACAAAATCAAACATTTACCAAAGACTTGAGGCATGAGGAAAAGCAAGTATAACCACTTAAGAACTACTTCAAAGCAATGATAGGCAAGACAAACATGAAATCAATCATAATGAAAACAAAAGGCCACATTGATTCACACATGATCAAGGGCAAGGGGGGATCTATGAGCAACTTACAAGTTATCTACATATCCTAATAGTGAGCTAGGTTTATAGTTCTAGGGCAAACATACCACTTTCTCAAGGTTGGATCCTAAATCTACCAAATGACCAAAACCTCACTAACAAGTCTAAATATGATAATAAGGCACAAACTTATAATCTATCATCCACACATCATTTACAAATGACAATATATTTGACAAAATAAGCATTATGATCATAAAACTAGGATTCTTGACAAAGAAGCATAATAGGGCAACCATGGTATGTTTTCACACAAATCACCACAAAATGACAATAAATGACAATATATGATTTATGGATAGTTAGAACATCACATACCTCTTGTTGACAAACCTTGAACAAGCTAAAAATCTTAGAAACCCAGAGATACTCTTTCCTTTGCAATGAGGTGAAGCTTACTTCCTCTTGAAGTAACACAACCAAACTTCAAGACAGTTGGAGTTAGGTGATTCCCAGTTGATTTTCAATGCTTTGGACAGTTGTAATATGACATATGTGAGGTGTGTGGATAGTTAGAGTAGCAAGAACCAACCTATGCAAGGATTTTGCAAGTTTTGAGTGTGGTGGTCAAACTTTCTTGGTGTGAAAGTTGACTTTTTGCAAAATGGTATTTTTGAGAGGTTTGAAGGTATAGACACCTTCTATACTATATTTAGGGATTTTATGGATGCTTTTTAGAGGTTTAGAAATGATGGAACTGGTCTTGAGCAGAGTTTTGCTCAAGACAGCTTTTTGGTGAAAATGGAGATTTTGAGGTTTTTGAAATTCTTGAGGAATGAGAGGAGAATGAGAGCTATGTTTTCTCTGGTTTTTTGAGATTTCTCTGGTGTGTCTAGACTCATAGAAGAGGCCTCTATTTATAGCCAAACAAGAGTGAGGGCGGCCTTGGTCATTTACCACTTTTGGAGGGAGTTTTCATGAGATTTTCAAATAAATCTTGCAAGATCTTCACCTATCAGCTCCATTGCTCAAAGGAGATCAGAAAACTCAAGTGGATATGGACATGAAATGACTGAGATCATCTATGATGATAGAGTAAGCCAGCTGCAACGGTCCTAGCCTTAAAAGTTTCTCTCTCCTTCTTACATTTGATTATTATATTGTCAAGTTGCAACAACTTGCTATGTTCACCAAATCTCTCATTTTTTCTAGTTTTCTCTCTATCCATGCCTCACATTATCAATTTGGATCAAGATCCAAGGGTTTAGAGTAGCTTAAGTTGTGAAAATCCAAGTTTGAGAATTCTTGACAAAGTGATTTCAAGTGTGACAGGCCCAACTTCTATGGTGCATAACTTCCTGCTCAAACATGCTATTGAGGAGTTCTACCACAATTTGGAAATCCCTTAAGTAGCTCTACAACTTTCATGTTTTGGGAATTTCCAAATTCTTGATGGAACTAGGTTGAAAAACCCTTCAAAGTTTCTCAAAAAACCACTTAAAAGTGCCAAATAACTTAGAATTTTTCTAAGTTATTTCCCCCTCAAAAATGAATTTTGCTATAACTCCAATTATATGCATTTTTTGATCATGGACCACTTTGAGGCTTTTGTATGATTTGTCAAGATCTTTCCAATGAGCTTTGAACCACTTCATTTGGATGTGTGGTTGATGAGTTATGGTCTTGCCCCTTTCGAAACCCTAATTCCCGATTTTTGCAATTACTTCTTAACCCTTGACCCAATGGTCATGAAATTTTATGGGGAGGTGTAACATGACATAAGGAACATTTTTGATTCACATCTTGAAGTCAAATTCCTTATTGTTAAAGAGTTGACTTTTTGGTCAACCGTTCGATCAATCGGTGCCTACCGAGTCGACCGTTGATGATCCGGACATCCTGAGGACTTGAAACTCTTTGGATGGACTTTACTAAACCATGGGAGCTTAATGGACCAAGGTACCATCATTGAAACACTCTTTAAACCAAAAGTCAAACTACAGTTGACTTTTTCTCGTCGAAAACCCTAATCGGGTACCTTAAATTGCACTGTTCTCAATCCCCTGGTGACCAATTCAAATTGCACTCATTCTTGATCCAATGTATTATATTTGATCTTGTGGAAACTTACTTGAAGTTGAATCAATCCAAAACATTGATTGATCAGACCACTGAAATCTCGATTTTGACAGTACAGAACCCTAATTCATCTGCATCTTGACAAAGATAAACTGAAAATGGGTTAAGGTTAGTTAATCAAATGAATATGATCCTAAAATGGTGATGAGGATCTAAGGGGTCAAAATTTGGGGTGCAACAGTTGCCTCTATTTAAATATCTTCACTAGATGGCAATGAGAGATGACAATCCTCATAAAATCGCAGTGAAAGGTATTTAAATATAGCAAACCAGAAATTTTCTCCCTTAGATCCGATGGTATGCAAAGGACCAATGCCAATATGCCATGAATCTAGATGATGTTGTATGATGCTTGAATACACGACAGATGCAAACACGCGAGCAAATATAAAAGAACGGCAATACAACGAGTAGCCACTCACAAGGGACCCGACACACCGGGGAAAGATTCAAGACTAAGTAAGCAAGATAGTTCAAACATGACTAAAGATGTTGTTCAAGGAAATCTTTCACACAGGGGACACAAATTCCACTAGGGAAGACACATCTTCATTGGGGGAAGGAGATACGAACCTCACTGGGGATAACCAGATGAGGAAGCCCACCGGGGAAGACGACAATTTTTCACTGGGGAAACGAAAGAAAAGAAGCGCAAACCACACTGGGGAAGGAACCCACTGGGGAAAAGGAGATACGAACCTCACTGGGGATAACCAGATGAGGAAGCCCACCGGGGAAGATGACAATTCTTCACTGGGGAAACGAAAGAAAAGAAGCGCAAACCACACTGGGGAAGGAACCCACTGGGGAAAACTTTGCTGGGGAACAAAGTCACTGGGGAAGCAAAGCTTCACCAGGGAAAAGACGGAACGAAGACACGAATAATACTGGGGATAACCAGATGAGAAAATTTCCTATAACGAAGAGTTCAAACGGGATCTTGAGGAAAAGGTTAGACAAAAGACCGGGCGCGCCGGGGGAGCTAGTATCCACTAGTTCTCTGAGCTTCGACTGGGAAGACAAAAGCTTCAATTGGGGAGACTGGTGACGACCAGAATAACAAATAGCTTCAAATAATGCTAGTTTCCACTAGACTTACTGGGGAGGATGGTGACGACCAAATCAAAGTTCCAATTACAATTGAGAATTCCAAACAATGTTGTTAGAACAACAGGACTCTGGCTAGGGAAGTTGGTAACAATCAACTTGTAACGATTAGCTTTCAAGCAATGCCAGTAACTACTGGACTTAGAGGGGACTGGTGATGACCGAATCAGGATATACCAATAACAATTGGTTCTGGATGATGCTAGTAACCACTAGACTTACGACCATTGGATTTTCAAGGAATTTGGTAACGACCAGACCAACATGGTGATAACAATCTGATTTAAGCGATGCCAATAATCATTGGACTTAGACCGAGTGGTGATGACCAACTCAGGTATACCAATAATGATTGGTTCTAGATATGGCTAGTAAACACTAGGCTTTTCAAACTAGGCTAGTGACCACTAGACTTATAGAGATTGGTAATAACCGAATCAAAGGGTACCAATAACAATTGGATCTGAAGGTAATACTAGTAACGACTAGATTTTTAGCCAGATTGGTGAAAACAGAATCAAAGGGACTCCAATAACAATCGGTTTGATTTATAACAGAATCAGTAACAACTGGGTTCAGAAAATGGTTGGTGACGACCGAATCACGGTACCGAACATAATTAGTTCTGAACGTGTGCTAGTGACTGTCGCTACCGCGAAAATAAGGTGCCGGCAAAACAGAAGAGTCGCCACCTTTCGTTATTTATCCCTCAGAACGGGAAAGGAAATGATCGGAAAAACCTGACGAAAAGGTATAAGACAAGGTTGTCGCAACCGTTGTCTGGGTTCGGGAGTCGGTTACGCAAGGGGAAGGTATTAACACCCCTCACGTCCATCGTACTCGATAGGATCCACGCTTGTTGTGTTTATCTGACGGGTTTATTTTATCTATCTACCTATCAAGGCTAGCTTAAAAAAGAAAAGAAAATGACTCGGCAAAGCGTCGCGCTTTATGCCTACGTATTCTCATCAGAGAATGAGAAATCAGAGTCAACGTAGTTCGACTAACTACGGGTTACGGGGAAGGTGGCTCGCCAATACGTCAGTATTGTGCCTACGTACTCTCAACAGATATGAGAGATCAGAGCTTACGTAGTTCGGGATAATACGGATTACGGGGATTCAGATTCATCTGTTTTATCGAGTAGGGTTAACGAACAGTTCTAGCAGTTTGGTGTACGCAGCTCGACCTTTGGAGACTTAGGCATTACCGTTTGCGGTAGAACTGGGAGTTAACGACACTCTTTTCTTCAGAAAAGCTTCCTTTGAATTATGGGCCCACGGGGCAAAAAGGTTTGAAGTTTGTTTTCTGTCTTTTATGGAAGAACTATTTTTTATGGTTGTTTGCAACTAATATCGCACTAGAGACTATGACCTGAGAATGAATGCGTCGCATGTCACCCAAAGGGTGCCATACTAAACATCTAGACTGTTGAAAAGAAACTCTCCAACAATCCTTTCTCAGATAGCTTAAGGCTCGTAACGTACGACATCAGTTAACCTTATTACTGTATTTTCATTTGTTTTGAGATGAGAAGAGAGAACAGACTCAACTAAGAGGAGACTGTCAAGTCCTAATGTTGTCATGCCAAGGATTCATCCTATGGTTAAGGTTTGAAACAGGGAACTCCTAGAAGTTATCATGCATAGGCTTCAACCTAAAGTTCTAATCATCACTTCCTTATCAAAGGAAGTGAGATTCCTAGGGGATCATGTCAATGATAAACAGAAACAAATAAAGCATCAGCTTAAACAGTAAACAGTAAACAACTGTAAAATGCATGCAATGCAAGTGAGGGAGGAAATGTGTGTGGGACATCAGCCTCCACAAGCTCATCTCAACCTCAAGCCAGATATGAATAACTGCAATCATACAGAGGAAATAACATGCTATCAAGCAAGATAGAATAATAACTGCAATCATGAAAGAAAAATAAAATTCCATCAAGCCCAGACAAACCACATGGGCAAGGGAGCAGGGCTCTACCGAATACCCGCAAGCAAAGCCACACAGTAAAAATACAAGCAGAGGGAGCAACTCAACCTCTAGTGCAATCATGCTCCTAGCTTAAATCGATCTAAATATGAACTTATTCTAATGCATCAAGCAAATCACACAAGTCACATCAATACATTTGCACAGAAAGAAAACAGACAGTCAAGAAAGCAGATCAACAGCTTCTACAGCTCCACAGCAAAGCAATCTTTTGACAGCAGTTCAGTCCTCAGTCTTCAACTGCTCTTCAAGGCTCTCATATTCAATAGCAAGTATCAACTTGCTTTTCCCAGCTTCTAACACATCCACATAAGTATCAACTTATCCCTCTCCTTCAACTTCAAACACAGTTATTTTTATCCTAGTTCGTTGAACTCAACTACTCCAGTCCACCCTCTCAAGAGTGATTTGCCTTTCTCAGTCAAGGACTTAATCCACTATTTAATCAAACAGATTACAATAGTAACACCTAAGAACAACAGTTCTTAGTCTTCTCAAGAGCTACTGATCCCAATTGGATCCTCTTAAGGAAAACCTTTTACAATCAATGTAAAACTATTACAAGAGTAAGAATGCTTCTAAGAAGCTATTATCACAACTGTGATATTTCTCTTAAGTTTAAGAACAATGTTACAGCAAAATAAAATATAAGAGCTTTGAGAGATTTGCTTTGATGAGTGATTTTTGCAAGTTGTTCGTTACTGAAGAAGATGGAGTGGACTTCTTTATATAGGAACTTAGATCCATGAAGTCTTCTCAACATTGAAGACTGTGCTGAAAAGCCTGGAGCCTTTTGTCTTTACATTGGAGGTTGTGCTGAAAAATCCTGATGCCTTTTGTCTTTTACTTTGCAGAAACTTTCCTTAGAATGGAATGCACAGATAAAACCTTTTTGTCTGTGTTCTTGTGTCTAGCATAAAATAGGAAAGAGCTGTTGAGATATGCCAACGTACATATTCAAATCTTCTTCACTAAGTAAGTTCAGCTATCAACATCAGAGTCTGGATCTTCAGAATCTCCAGAGTAGAGATCTTCTGGATCTTCAGAGTCTTGGGATGTTCTTCAGATTGTGTTGAATCAGAGTATGTGCAGCTTGTATGCTTGAGCGTGTAATTCTGTCAGAGCAGAGTCTTCTATATCAGATTCTGAATACTTATACAGTGCAGTATCTTCAGAGTCTTCTGATGACTAAGCTTCTGAACTCTCAGAGTCTTTTATTCTTTAGAGACTTTTGCTTTAGAATCTTCAGTAGACATCACTCAGATTCTTCTGGAGGCAGCGTTCAGATCTTCATCTAAGATGCTCTTGAACCTTTGAGGCCTTTCATAATATCATTGTTCAGATCCAAATTTGCTCTTTTAAGAATATTTTCTTTAGTACCTGTAGCAAACAGTCTAGAACAAATTTAGAGTATATAATTCTTGAATACAAAATTCATAAGTGTTATCATCAAAACATAGAGATATTACTAAGAAACAATCTGTGTTCTTACAATCTCCCCCTTTTTGATGATGACAAAACATGAGAAATTTTGTTCAATAAAAAGATATGAATTATAACTCCCCTTGAGATTAACAATCTCCCCCTGAAATAAATACTCTAATAGAAAAAACACTTCCCTTTTTGATTAAGTATATTTCAGATTCAGAGCCTGATGCAAGAGGTTTGACTTTCAGAGTCAAATCTTGATACCAGATAATTATGACTTCCTTCAGTCAGAGCGCCTGGTTATCATCTTGCTTGAATTATCTTCTAGAGTAAAGGTATCAGGGTAAGTTATCAGAGTTGATTGAATACTCAGATTTGCTTTAAAGATCAGGTTCTGGTTGGAAAAGTCTCAGGGTAACTTCAATGAATTATGTCAGATATATCAATGTAATCTGAAAGACTTAAATTCAAAGTAAGTTAATAAAATGTCTGAATTTAAATTTTAGTGATTGCTTATAGTTTGAACAATCAGATTTTCTTTTTCTCCCCCTTTTTGTCATAATCAAAAAGATTTTTTAAAGACATAAAGATACAGAAGAAAAGAAGCATATAGAAGCAAAAACATCAACATTCAATTAAACATATCAAAGTTCACGGTCAAACAGACAGATGCCAAAACGCATAACACAACAATAAGAAAACAACAAAAGCAATAACATGTGCAAAAACATCAAATAAAACTAAGTCTGGCGTGAGGCAATAAGGGTCAGAAGCTCTGTCATTTTAGCTGTTGACTCTTCTTGCTTAGACATCCAGGTCTTGATCTCATTAGTTGTCTTCTCTTGCTTGATCATCCAATCTTTTATTTCCTTAACATCATTCACAAGCTCTGTGACCACAGATGAAGAAGGAGCAGATGCAGTAGCAGCAGGGTTCTCTTCAGACTGGTTCTCTTCAGTAGCTTGTTCAACCATTTCAGATTCAGGAACCTCTGGAGGAGGAGGCATGTTCATCAGAGTTACCTTGATTAATTCTGCAAACTTAGTCTTAGCAAGCTTAGAGCATTTAGCTCTAACTTTTAAGGCAGCTTTGTTGAACATCCAGATGAAATGCTTCCAAGCAGCATTTGAAACAGTTGGATCCAAACTTGACATGCACACATCCTTAACACGAGCATATTCAGAATCTATCTCCTTTTTGAAAATTTCAAACATAGCATTAACACATGATCCTAGATCTGACTGTTCAGACTGTTCAGAGGGATTAGGATTAGGAGTGTTAACAGGAGTAGGTTCAGATGGTGTAGGTTCAGATGGTTGTGGTTGAGGTGATGTTGGTTGAGATGTTTGGATGTCAGATTGAGGGAGTTCAGATGGTTGAGGAATGGTTTGTGTTTCAGATAGATTGGTTTCAGATGGTTGAGGGATGGTTTGGGTTTCAGATGTTTGAGTTTCAGATGGTTGAATCTCAAATGGTTGTGGTTGAGGTGGAGAGTTTGGTGGAGTATGAAACATGGAAATGTTAAGATGTTCCTTCATAGCACTTTCAGAACGTGCTTGTTTGAGTGACTCTGGTTCAAAATCAGATGAATCAGATGATTCACAATCAGAAGATTCATCTGAGTGAACAGATGTTGAAGAAATGATAATGGATTGATTGAGGGGTTCTATATCTAGAATATTGTCAGAAAGATTTGGATCTTCTGATGGAATTGGTTGTTCAGAGTGTTCAGTTTGAACAGTCTCTGGTTGGTTTGGTTCTGAGATGATTATTTCTGGTTGGAGAATCTCTAATTGGGGATTTTCAGGTTGTGAAATTGCTGGTTGTGGAATTTCTGTTTGAGGAATTTCTGTTTGTGAAATTTCAGGTTGAATTGTTTCTGTTTGTGGAATTTCTGGTTGAATTGATTGAGTTTGTGGAGTTTCTGATTAAATTGTTTGAGTTTGTGGAATTTCTGATTGAATTGTTTAAGTTTGTGGAATTTCTGATTGAATTGTTTGAGGGGGTTCAGATGTAATATGAGGTTGGGGTTCAGAGGGAATTGGTACAGAAAATGGTTGTGAAAGTACTGGTTCAGATGAGGGTGGTTCAGATGAAAGATTTTCATATTGTTTGGGTTTTGAAGTTCTTTGTCTAAGGTTTGGAGAGAGTTGTGGTGATGAAAGGGGTGAATGAACAGCAGGTGTAGGATCAGATGTTAATACCTGATGAATAGTGTCTCGAATTTCTTCCAGAGTGGCATCTCTAGAACTGATTCTGGCTTTCTTTGCTCCTTTCTTCTTCTTCCTTGGAACTTCAGATACTTTCCTTTTCTTCTGAACCGATCCTTCTTCAGCTTTCCTCTTACTACGCCTTTCCTTCATCAGATTGGGCATTTCTTCTCCTTGTTTCTGAACAAGATTAGCAGGTAGAGGAATTCCTTCCTTCAGACACTCTGCAATGTAAGTCCAGACAATATCCTTTGGTTCATCTACACTGAACATTGGAAAGTCTTCTAAGGGTATCCTTCTGCCATTGACCTCCTCAGAGTTTATCTTCCTTAGTTTACCATTCAGCTCTGAAATGATTTTCATCCTTTTCAGATTGAGTCCATTTATCTCAGATCCAATGATGTATGATAGATCCTCTGTTATCTTTGCATCTGTCAGATGCTTTACCAGCTTGTTTTCAACAAGGATGTCTGAAATAAGTCTTCCCAGAGGTATCCAAGTTCTAACTTTCCCAGCTTTAGCTCTGACCTCTTCTCTAGTCTCTTTGACATGAGTCAAAAGATGACTGAAGATCAGATAGGGCAGATCCACCTTAACATTCTGGCTGATGCAGTACATGAAATACAGATATTCTGAACTCACATAGTCTGGTGAGTTGGTTGGCTTTCTGTGAAAGATGGTACTCATAAATATCTTTTCCCAGATCCTATAGATATGTTTCAGATCTTTAACCTTACTTGTTGGTGTTCCAGCTACAGTGATTTCTTCATATACCTTAGCCATATCAATACGTGAAGAGGCTAGGTTTGTAACTCCATCAAATTCTGTATAACTGAACAGTTGCCTGATCAGTTTCTCAGTAATCACTATCTCCTTCCCAAGGACAGATGAGTGAATAAACTTAGGACCAGTGCTAGCGTGAATCCAGAATTCCTTTACAAGAGTTGGGTACACAGGACCCATCAATCTCTCAAAGTACTTCTCCCAGCCTTGAGCTTTAATGGCGGTTGTTAGGTCAAACCCATTTTTCTTTATTGATTCAAGATCAACGAAGCTCTCACACAGAACCTCAAGATCTACTACTGGAGTAAACAGAGTGCGTTCTGGTTTCTTGTACATTATAGTTTTGTTGGAGATTTCAGCAGCATTTGATGTAGAAGCCATTGATGAAGAAGAAGATCTTGATTTGGGTTTAGGGTTTTTGTAGAGGTTGAAGAGAGAACAGAAACGCATAGGTGTAATGAATGTGAAAAGTGTGAAAATAGTGTGATAGGTGGTATTTATAGACAACTAAAAATCAAGCATTGGGCACATCAAAAGACACATACGCACGTTTGTACAACATTTAATGAAAGTAATCATTTCAAATTAAAATTATGACAATTGGGGGGAAATCCAAGAAAAATGAGATTTTCAAAGCAATACCTCAAACGTCAATCCAGTAGAGCACTCCATCTTTTCAGATACTGAGTGACACGTGTTTGCTTTGTATGTGCATCTGATTTCTCTCAAGAAATGAAACGTTTCCAACTTTCAGATCTTCTGAGTTTGTTAGTTCAGAGTTTCACACAAATAAATTAATTAAAGATAAGTGAACAAATAGTCAGATGAAATACTTCAGATCTTTAAACATTTTGCATTTGAGAAGTTGCCTCTGATAAATATTACTCTGGACAAAAATCCATACAAATATTTTTCAGAATAAACTTAAATCTATCTTCAGCAAGGGGTTTTGTGAAAATATCAGCCCATTGATGATCTGTATCAACAAAGGCTAGATTTATTACACCCTTCTGAACATAGTCTCTGATGAAATGATGTTTAATTTCTATATGTTTAGCCTTAAAATGCAAGATTGGATTTTTTTGACAAACATATAGCAGAAGTATAATCACAGAAGATAGAAAGATTACTCTCATAGATCTGATAATCTTCTAACTGACTCTTCATCCAGAGCATCTGCGTACAACATCCAGTAGCAACAATGTATTCTGCCTCTGTAGTTGATAGTGCAATAGTGGGTTGCTTCTTGCTGTACCATGAGATCAGATGACTTCCAAGAAACTGACAGCTTCCAGAAGTGCTTTTACGTTCAACTCTGTCTCCAGTATAATCAGCATCACAGAATCCAACTAATTAAAATTCATCAGATCTTCTGTAACACATACCCATGTTAGTAGTACCTTTCAGATACCTTAGAATCCTCTTAACAGCCGTTAAGTGTGATTCTCTAGGATCTGATTGGAATCTTGCACATAAGCAGACACTAAACAGAATATCTGGTCTAGAAGCAGTCAAGTATAGAAGAGATCCTATCATACCTCTGTAGAGTTTCTGACCTACCTTCTTGCTTACCTCTTTCTTACCTAGAGTACTTGTAGGGTGCATTGGAGTCTTTGCCATTTTACTATCAACCATGTTGAACTTCTTCAGAAGCTCTTTAACATATTTGGCTTGATGTATGTAGGTGCACTCTGGAGTCTGGTTGACTTGGATTCCCAAAAAGAATCTCAATTCTCCCATCATGCTCATTTCAAACTCTGCCTGCATACATTTAGCAAACTCCTTTCCAAGCATAATATTTGTTGATCCAAAAATAATATCATCTACATAAATTTGACAAATCAACAAATCTTTCTTAACAGTTTTACAGAATAAAGTTGTATCCACTTTTCCTCTGATAAAATTTTTCTTCAGAAGGAAATTGCTCAACCTCTCATACCAAGCTCTGGGAGCTTGTTTTAAGTCATAAAGAGATTTCTTTAGTTTAAAAACATGATCTGGAAAGTTTTCACTTTCAAAACCAGGAGGTTGGTGGACATATACTTCCTCTTCTATAATACCATTAAGAAAGGCACTTTTAACATCCATCTGATACAGAGTGATGTTATTCTATGCATCAAAGGAAATAAGAAGGCGTATAGATTCTAACCTTGCCACAGGAGCATAAGTTTCAGTGTAATCAATACCTTCTTGTTGACTGTATCCTTGAGCAACCAGCCTTGCCTTATTCCTTTCAACTTCTCCCTTTTCATTCAACTTATTCCTGAAGACCCATTTTGTTCCAATAACATTGAATCCTTTAGGTCTAGGAACCAGATCCCAAACTTCATTTCTGGTGAATTGATTTAGCTCTTCTTGCATGGCAATAATCCATTCATTATCTTTCAGAGCCTCATCCACAGATGTTGGTTCAATTATTGACACTAAGCCAAACAATGAAGATTCAGATGTTCTGAGATAGGATCTTGTCCTGATTGGATCATCTTTCTTTCCAATAATCACATCTTCTGGGTGAGATGCCTTGATTCTGGAAGAAGATCCTCTGACATTTGATCTTTCAGAAATGTGTAAGTTGTCCAATTGAGAAGATAGGGGAATAGCATCTGGAGTTGCTTCAGATTCCTTTTCTTTAGCCTTTTCTGCCTCTGATCCTTCAGAGTCTGTGAGAATCACTTCTCTATCTGCAGAATTCTCAAACTGCTTTGGCTTTTCAGAGCCAAGCTTATCATCAAATCTTACATGAATAGATTCTTCCACAATCTGTGTTTCAGTATTGAATACTCTGTAGCCTTTAGAGCGTTCAGAATAACCAAGCATGAAACACTTCTGTGCTTTGGAATCAAACTTGTTAAGATTTTCTTTAGTGTTAAGTATATAACAAGTACATCCAAAAGGATGAAAATATGAAATGTTAGGCTTTCTGTTCTTCCACAGTTCATATGGAGTCTTTTTCAGAAGAGGTCTTACACACACTCTGTTCTGAATGTAACAGGCTGTGTTGATTGCTTCTGCCCAAAAGTGTTTTGCCAGATTTGTCTCATTGATCATGGTTCTGGCCATTTCTTGCAGAGTCCTGTTTTTCCTCTCTACAACCCCATTTTGTTGTGGAGTTCTAGGACAGGAAAAATCATGAGCAATGCCATTTTCAGAAAAATATTTTTCAAAATATTTATTTTCAAATTCACCACCATGATCACTTCTGACTTTTATGATTTTGAAATCCTTTTCATTCTGGACTTGCTTGCAGAAGTCAAAGAACACAGAATGTGACTCATCCTTGTGTTTTAAGAACTTTACCCATGTCCATCTACTATAGTTATCAACAATGACTAATCCATACTTCTTGCCTCTGATGGATGCAGTTTTCACTGGTCCAAACAGATCAATATGAAGTAATTCTAGTGGTTTGGAAGTAGAAATAACATTTTTTGATTTAAAAGATGTTTTTGAAAACTTCCCCTTTTGGCATGCTTCACAAAGAGCATCTGAAGTGAACTTCAGATTAGGGAGTCCTCTAACAAGATTAAGTTTATTAATCTGAGATATACGTCTCATATTAATATGGCCCAATCTTCTGTGCCAGACCCATTGCTCTTCATTAACAGACAAGAGGCATTTAACATTTTGAACTTTAAGTTCTGAAAGATTTATTTTATAAATGTTGTTTTTCCTCTTACCACTAAATAGGATAGAGCCATCCTTTTGACTTATAGCTTTACAACATTTTTGATTAAAGGTGATATCATAACCATTGTCACTTAATTGACTTATGGACAATAAGTTATGCTTTAACCCTTCAACAAGTAAAACATTAGTAATAGAGGGAAGTTTACCATTTCCAATAGTGCCAGATCCAATGATCTTGCCTTTCTGGTTCCCTCCAAACTTCACGTCACCTCCAGATCTAAGTTCCAGGCTTTGGAACATAGACCTTTCTCCTGTCATGTGTCGTGAGCATCCAGAATCCAGGTACCATGACTGGCATCCTGATCTTGCTGCTAAGAACATCTGCAACAGGGATTATTTTGTTCTTAGGTACCCAGATCTTCTTGGGTCCTTTAGGGTTAGTTGGTTTGTAGGTTTGTCTAAACTTCTGTTTTTCAACATAATGTTTATTCTGACTTGCCTTGGGTTTAAACACATAAGTATTCTTCTCAGAGCTTGTGTGTTTAATGTCATTTAAGTGACCAAACTTAAATTGAGAGTACAGAGGTGTCTTCTTGATGAAGAGTTTGTCAACAGATTTTGGATTACTTCTAGAGGAAGATTCATATCCAATACCTCTTCTGTTGTTCCCACTAACACCATAGATCATAGAAGCCATCTTGCTTCTGTCTATTCTCTTAGTAAGGAATCTCTGAAAGCTAGAGTCATATTTTTCCAAAATGTTTTCACATGACTTAGTCTCAGATTCAGATTCTTGTTGAGTTGTTTCAAAGTCATTTTTGATTTTCAGATTAATTTCTTTTTGCTCAACAAGTTCTGTCTTCAGAAGATCAATCTCAGATTCAAGACTGCTTTTCAACTTCTTGTATTTGAGTTTGATATTGTTATAACTTTTCAGAACTTCTGATAAAACTTTTATCAGTTCTTCTTTAGTAAGTTTAGCCATTACCTCTTCAGCGTCATCGTCAGATTCAGAATCTGATTCATATCCTGAGGTTCCTTCCTCCTGATCTTCTATGCTGGCCATCAGTGCAACATTGGCACATTCTTCTTCTGATTCAGAAGATGATTTAGATTCATCTGAGTCATCCCATGTTGCCATCAGAACCTTCTTCTTTTTGTCAACCTTCTTCTTAGTTTTTTCTCTTTGAAGTTTGGGGCAATCATTCTTATAATGCCCAGGTTCTTTGCACTCATAGCATACAACTTCTTTCTTGCCAGATCTTCTGTGCCCAGAAGATTCCTTTCTATGATCAAATTTTCTGGAGTTGTTGAACTTCTTTCCCTTGTGCTTCCAGAGTCTGTTGATCCTTCTGGACAGCATGGATAATTCATCTTCTTCTTCAGAAGAAGATTCTTCAGAGCTTTCTTCAATAACCTGCAAAGCTTTAGCAGATTTATTAGATTTTAAAGCAACAGATTTACCTTTTTCTTTCTTCTGAGGTTCATCTTCCTCAAGCTCAATTTCATGGCTCCTCAGTGAGCTGATGAGTTCTTCTAAAGAGATCTTGTTCAGATCTTTAGCCATCTTTAAGGTAGTCACCATTGGTCTCCATCTGGTAGGTAAACTTCTGATGATTTTCTTTACATGATCTGATGTAGAGTATCCCTTGTCCAGAACCTTTAGACCAGCTGTAAGGATCTGGAATCTAGAAAACATAGTTTCTATATTTTCAGATTCTTCCATTTTGAACGCTTCATACTTCTGTATAAGCGCCAGAGCCTTGGTCTCCTTCACTTGAGAATTTCCTTCATGAGTCATTTTAAGTGACTCAAACATTCCATGAGCTGTTTCTCTGTTAGTAATCTTTTCATACTCAGTATGAGAGATTGCATTAAGCAATATTGTCCTAGCCTTATGGTGATTTTTGAAATCCTTCTTCTGGGCTTCTGTCATTGATTTTCTGTCAACTTTCTTGCCATCCTCATTTGTAGGATGTTCATAGCCATCAATAACCAAGTCCCACAAATTAGCATCATACCCAAGGAAGAAACTTTCTATCCTGTCCTTCCAGTAATCAAATTTCTCTCCATCAAACATGGGAGGCTTTGTGCTGATTCTATCCCCTTCATATTTGTTACAGTTGGATGTAGATGTATCACCCATAATGACAAACAGATATTTATCAAAGTAACTTTTCTCACTGGATCTTTACTGACACGGTTAAGTGGTAGCACACGTAGAACCGGAGCTCTGATGCCAACTGAAGGTGAGAAAATTACTTAGAAGGGGGGGTTGAATAAGTATGACAAATAATCCAAGATTCAAACACAGTTATTTTTATCCTGGTTCGTTGAACTCAACTACTCCAGTCCACCCTCTCAAGAGTGATTTGCCTTTCTAAGTCAAGGACTTAATCCACTATTTAATCAAACAGATTACAATAGTAACACCTAAGAACAACAGTTCTTAGTCTTCTCAAGAGCTACTGATCCCAACTGGATCCTCTTAAGGAAAACCTTTTACAATCAATGTAAAACTATTACAAGAGTAAGAATGCTTCTAAGAAGCTATTATCACAACTGTGATATTTCTCTTAAGTTTAAGAACAATGTTACAGCAAAATAAAATATAAGAGCTTTGAGAGATTTGCTTTGATGAGTGATTTTTGCAAGTTGTTCGTTACTGAAGAAGATGGAGTGGACTTCTTTATATAGGAACTTAGATCCATGAAGTCTTCTCAACGTTGAAGACTGTGCTGAAAAGCCTGGAGCCTTTTGTCTTTACATTGGAGGCTGTGCTGAAAAAGCCTGATGCCTTTTGTCTTTTACTTTGCAAAAACTTTCCTTAGAATGGAATGCACAGATAAAACCTTTTTGTCTGTGTTCTTGTGTCTAGCATAAAATAGGAAAGAGTTGTTGAGATATGCCAACGTACATATTCAAATCTTCTTCACTAAGTAAGTTCAGCTATCAACATCAGAGTCTGGATCTTCAGAATCTCCAGAGTAGAGATCTTCTGGATCTTCAGAGTCTTGGGATGTTCTTCAGATTGTACTGAATCAGAGTATGTGCAGCTTGTGTGCTTGAGCGTGTAATTCTGTCAGAGCAGAGTCTTCTATATCAGATTCTCAATACTTATACAACGCAGTATCTTCAGAGTCTTCTGATGACTAAGCTTCTGAACTCTCAGAGTCTTTTATTCTTTAGAGACTTTTGCTTTAGAATCTTCAGTAGACATCACTCAGATTCTTCTGGAGGCAGCGTTCAGATCTTCATCTAAGATGCTCTTGAACCTTTGAGGCCTTTCATAATATCATTGTTCAGATCCAAATTTGCTCTTTTAAGAATATTTTCAGTACCTGTAGCAAACAGTCTAGAACAAATTTAGAGTATATAATTCTTGAATACAAAATTCATAAGTGTTATCATCAAAACATAGAGATATTACTAAGAAACAATCTATGTTCTTACAATCTTAACAAAGATTGAAACATGATGAAGGTAACTACCACATAAACAAATCACAATTTGAAAGTAGGCAAGTCACAGGTTCAAAGCATAGCAAATGTAACAACAAAATGCATAGATGATAATTGAACAGAGGTAAATCAGTTTAACCCTCATAACTTAGGAGGAAAATAAGACAAGATTACAGTGACAACCAAAGGGGGATACCCTAGCATGTTAACTAACAAGGGGAATAAACATCTCACAAGAAATTCAGACATGCTCAAAGGAATTCAACTGCAAGTAGGATCACCAATCACAATAAATGAACAAATTTCCATATGGGCAAAATGTATCACAATTTATGACAACAAGTAATATTTTCATATCATATAAAAATAGACATTATAACAAACACAATGCAAAAAGAATTAGCCAAAAAGGATGAAAAATGAGGGAGTTGTGATTATTTGAAGTTCATGAGTTTTAATGAGCAAAACAAAAATCAATAAGTGAAAATCAAAAGAAAATGCAAGGGGTGGGAGTTGAAACCACGCCCTCCAGCCCAACACGCACATGTAAGGTAAAAAGAAAAAAGGCCAAAAGGGTTGATCCTCCTCAGGGATCGAACCCAGGTCTAGGCTTTGCAAGGCGTGAATATGAACAAGTTGCTTACCACTGGGGTGGCTATACATCTGTTGATATAGCCACCCCCATAAATATATATGGCATGGTGTTGTGGATTGCTTGGAAAAAATGAAGCAAGAATAAGGCAATTTCACAAATGCGTTTTGGTATCAAACTCAACCAATTCTTAACCAAATCAAACAAACCTTAGATCAATTTTGGGTGTTTTTAAACAAGGAAAAGGATGGTCCAGCTAGAATTTTGAAAAGATGCTTTGAAATGAAAACACGATAGTAGTTGCAATTTTGGATGAAAATGAATTTACAAAGCCAATGACCAAACCAGTCATGATATGATCAGGAAGAGAGCTCTAACACAATTCAAATATGATATACAACATGTTCATGCATTCAAACAAACTCCTTATGAGGTGAAAATCCAACTATCATGTGAAAATGAGATGAAAATCAAGACATTGCAAGTGAGATGGTGAGATTATAAAACAGGCCAAATTGGGGTAAAGGAACCACACATACATACCCAAAACAACATATAGGATGTGTCTAAACTTTTAGAAAGCTCACAAACAACAAGGATTTTAAAAAACCTATGACAGCTGCAAATTTAGTGAGTGAAGTGTATTTTCAAAGCCACAACTCAAATTCCTCATGATTAAAACAAATTGAAAGTCTTCACACACTCCAAATACAACATATATGAATTTTCAAAACAGATGAAGCTCAAATTCCAACTTGAATACAAAAAATGACTTGTGCTTTGAAGTTATGACATAAGTTGCAAAAAACAAGTTCCAAAACAGTTGAACAGATACACATCAAACAATCACTATGATTTGAACAACATGACTTAAATACCAATAAATCCCTTAATCAAACTCACAACTGGTCTAGATAGCAGTACCACACCAAAATCAAACCAAAACTGCCACCTGAATTAAGGCTAGCAGACCTACAGCTGGTCCTAAATAGGCCAATGACAGAAATGTAACTTAGCATGATAATGCCTACATCAATCACTTAAAAATTAACTCTAATGCAAGTTTACTAACTTAGGGTAGTAGGCAACATAAGGGGCACAAATGTTTTTCAAAACAGTTTGACAGTCATGGTATGCAAGCATAGTTCAAGTATAAGAAAAAGATCTCTCATCAACCAATAAATACATACACACACCACAAGTATGGAGCAAAATGAGTTACCACTCTGAGATTGATCATTATGTAAGTAATCATGATTTTGGTATGTGTTCTTGACAGTTTTGGCTCAAAAGGCAATTAAGTGGTGAAATGCAAATATAGGTAACCTCAGACCAAACCAAACATATACACACCTTAGAATCAAACATGTGAGTGAGTTACAACCCTACTATCATGTATATGCAACCAGAAATGCAACTTGAGCAGGCTGTGGCAGATTTAGTGTGTAAGTGTGATTGGAATGTGAAATGTGAAAATAAGCTAAAACAGCACAAGTAATCAACATGCACACACCAGAAATGTCATCATGAAAGTGTTTTAGGTTCATGGAAGAACTTGTGTCAAGTAGTATGAAAGTTGGTGTGTTGGTGCAAAAGTTTGAAAATTCTGCATAGGCAAGACATTCACCACAACAGGGCAATTTTAAAACAATGATTCCTTTCATGAAAAGGAGGTTATATACACATTATGATGATGCTAACAGATGAGATGCAACTCAGAAAAGGAGTGAAATCTTTACCAAAATAGAAAATTAACATTTTGAAGCTTATGTCAGACAAGAACAATAACTTGAACATACAATAAGCCATAACCATGACAGTTGGAGTAATTGAGATCATGCACAAGTTTTAAATGGATATGATAAAGATTTAATGCACACCAATCATGTAAACAATGCTTGGAACAGAATATGAGATGTTGACCTCATGATATTTTGAATAATGTAACAGTTTGAGGCATAATATGGCAAATTGAACACTTAGGCAGATTTTGAGCATAACAACAGCATACACATTCTTGAAATGGATAAGCAAATGAGTTCACAACTTCAAGTTAGGCAAAAACTCATTAAATCAAAAAAAGACATGTTGAACCAATTTGGACAACAAAATCAAACATGTCTCACAAGACAGCCCTAATGACTAAGCTTCAACCTTCTCACATCTTCACCAACACAAGCAATATGAACAAAATCAAACATTTACCAAAGACTTGAGGCATGAGGAAAAGCAAGTATAACCACTTAAGAACTACTTCAAAGCAATGATAGGCAAGACAAACATGAAATCAATCATAATGAAAACAAAATGCCACATTGATTCACACATGATCAAGGGCAAGGGGGATCTATGAGCAACTTACAAGTTATCTACATATCCTAATAGTGAGCTAGGTTTATAGTTCTAGGGCAAACATACCACTTTCTCAAGGTTGGATCCTAAATCTACCAAATGATGAAAACCTCACTAACAAGTCTAAATATGATAATAAGGCACAAACTTATAATCTATCATCCACACATCATTTACAAATGACAATATATTTGACAAAATAAGCATTATGATCATAAAACTAGGATTCTTGACAAAGAAGCATAATAGGGCAGCCATGGTATGTTTTCACACAAATCACCACAAAATGACAATACATGACAATGTATGATTTATGGATAGTTATAACATCACATACCTCTTGTTGACCAACCTTGAACAAGCTAAAAATCTTAGAAACCCAGAGATACTCCTTCCTTTGCAATGAGGTGAAGCTTACTTCCTCTTGAAGTAACACAACCAAACTTTAAGACAGTTGGAGTTAGGTGATTCCCAGTTGATTTTCAATACTTTGGACAGTTGTAATATGACATATGTGAGGTGTGTGGATGGTTAGAGTAGCAAGAACCAACCTATGCAAGGATTTGGCATGTTTTGAGTGTGGTGGTCAAACTTTCTTGGTGTGAAAGTTGACTTTTTGCAAAATGGTATTTTTGAGAGGTTTGAAGGTATAGACACCTTCTATACTATATTTAGGGATTGTATGGATGCTTTTTAGAGGTTTAGAAATGATGGAACTGGTCTTGAGCAGAGTGTTGCTCAAGACAGCTTTTTGGTGAAAATGGAGATTTTGAGGTTTTTGAAATTCTTGAGGAATGAGAGGAGAATGAGAGCTATGTTTTCTCTGGTTTTTTGAGATTGCTCTGGTGTGTCTAGACTCATAGAAGAGGCCTCTATTTATAGCCAAACAAGAGTGAGGGTAGCCTTGGTCATTTACCACTTTTGGAGGGAGTTTTCATGAGATTTTCAAATAAATCTTGCAAGATCTTCTCCTATCAGCTCCATTGCTCAAAGGAGATCAGAAAACTCAAGTGGATATGGACATGAAATGACTGAGATGATCTGTGATGGTAGAGTAAGCCAGCTGCAACGGTCCTAGCCTTAAAAGTTTCTCTCTCCTTCTTACATTTGATTATTATATTGTCAAGTTGCAACAACTTGCTATGTTCACCAAATCTCTCCTTTTTTCTGGTTTTCTCTCTATCCATGCCACACATTGTCCGTTTGGATCAAGATCCAAGGGTTGAGAGTAGCTTAAGTTGTGAAAATCCAAGTTTGAGAATTCTTGACAAAGTGATTTCAAGTGTGATAGGCCCAACTTCTATGGTGCATAACTTCCTGCTTAAACATGTTATTGAGGAGTTCTACCACAATTCGGAAAGCCCTTAAGTAGCTCTACAACTTTCATGTTTTGGGAATTTCCAAATTCTTGATGGAACTAGGTTGAAAAACCCTTCAAAGTTTCTGAAAAAACCACTTAAAAGTGCCAAATAACTTAGAATTTTTCTAAGTTATTTCCCCCTCAAAAATGAATTTTGCTATAACTCCAATTCTATGAATTTTTTGATCATGGACCGCTTTGAGGCTTTTTTAGGATTTGCCAAGAGCTTTCCAATGAGCTTTGAACCACTTCATTTGGATGTGTGGTTGAGGAGTTATGGTCTTGCCCCTTTCGAAACCCTAATTCCCGATCTTTGCAATTACTTCTTAACCCTTGATCCAATGGTCATGAAATTTTATGGGTAGGTGTAACATGACATAAGGAACATTTTTTATTCACATCTTGAAGTCAAATTCCTTATTGTCGAAGAGTTGACTTTTCGGTCAACCGTTCGATCAATCGGTGCCTACCGAGTCGACCGTTGATGATCTGGACATCCTGAGGACTTGAAACTCTTTGGATGGACTTTACTAAGCCATAGGAGCTTAATGGACCAAGGTCCCATCAATGGGACACTCTTTAAACCAAAAGTCAAACTACAGTTGACTTTTTCTCGTCGAAAACCCTAATCGGGTACCTTAAATTGCACTGTTCTCAATCCCCTGGTGACCACTTAAAATTGCACTCATTCTTGATCCAATGTATTATATTTGATCTTGTGGAGACTTACTTGAAGTTGAATCAATCCAAAACACTGATTGATCAGACCACTGAAATCTCGATTTTGACAATACAGAACCCTAATTCATCTGCATCTTGACAAAGATAAACTGAAAATGGATTAAGGTTATTTAATCAAATGAATATGATCCTAAAATGGTGATGAGGATCTAAGGGGTCAAAATTTGGGGTGCAACAACTATATCACTGTCTATATATCCTTGATCATATTATTGTTCATATTATAATTTTCATATAATCTTGTCATCTTATTCTTATCTTGTTCATCTTATTCAAAAACACAAAAAAACATGATAAAATTATCGAAACCCTAAAAGACTTTCAAGTGGTGGACTGCAGTTACTATCTTTTGCATAAGGGATTTAAGACTCTATACAGAAACCCTAGCAGAGGAGATGTAGATCTTGGTTATTTCTATTCTCCATTACTCTGTCTTAGGAAAAATTTACACATCATTCATAGCTTACTCTTAGGCTTTCTTACAATGAGACTTATTCGATCAATTACTTTTAGTTGGTCGTCTAAAAGGCTAGCCCACTTTGCTAGTGCACATTTAGTTTATTGAGTTGTCTGCTTACTGTTTATTCCATCCCTATTTGAACAAATGTATCCTCACTCTCATGACAATGTAATAGTTTAGGACTTTGCATTTTTTTTATGATTGCTTATGTTTAGGTTAAAAAAGATAAAATTGAAAGCGTTTAGAAAACAATTTCAAAACAAAAACACAAATAAGGCTTGATCCAACATCAAGTCATTTTTCAAACTTATTAACATGGATTGTTTATCAAATCTGTAACGCCCATTTTAATTATTTGAGAAGTTGTGGCCTTTAATATTAATATATTATAAGTGATAATGATAATAAATTAATAATTAATAGTAATGTTAATATTATTATTATTATTATTATTATTATTATTATTATTATGGATATTAATATTATGAGGATTTATATTATTGGAATTAATTTGGAATACAAGAAAATAAGATTTTTTTTATTATTTGGGATTAAGGGCAAGAGTGGCATTTAGAAAGAATTGAAGAGAAAGAAGCACGATTAAAGGAAGGAGAAGCAAGGACACGGTAAAGTGAAGCAAGCTTGAGCAAGAGGAGGAAGAAGATCGAGCTGTTGGAATTTGCGGATCATCATCGATCAAGCTGCTTATTGAGGTAAGGGGGGAGAAAATAGATGGGAAATTGGTAATGCATGAATAAGGGTAGTTGGGGAGTCCTTAACCCCATAGGTTTTGATGATGATGAATTGCATGATGATGATTGCATGTGGTTGATTAAGTTTCTGATGTTTGTTGTTCATGGTGGAATCGTTGCATGTAATGTTTGATGATTGTTTGGGTGAATTGGATATTTCAGAGTAGATTAAGGTTTTAAGCCGGAAGTGGATTAATCGACAGAAGTTGATGTTTTATCGGATGATTTTAGAATTAGTTGGGTAGAATTTATGTAGAATGCTAAGTTGACGTTGTTGGTACTGATCTAGAGAGAATTCGTTGAGTTTTGAGCTGCTATTGAGATTCTGCACAGTGGGAGTTTTCTGAAATCGCAGACACTCGCTAGCAGGTTCGCTAGGCGAGTGAGTAGCGAGCATTCGCTAGGTGCTCGCTAGGAGAGCTAGGTCGCGAGCCATTCTAGTGGCCATCTTTCTGTACTCGCTAGCCGGTTCGCTAGGCGAGTGGTGTAGTGAAGGATTCGCAAGGTGAAGTCCCAGCGAGGTGGTAGCGAACACTTCCAGTAGCTCAGAAGTGTGATTCGCGAGTAGATTCGCTAGGCGAACGTGTAGCGAGCGTTCACTGGGAGCTCGCGTAGCGAGCAAGGTAGCGAACATAGCAGGATTTTGTTTTATTTGAGCTGTGTTCATCTGATGTTGATGATTGTGATCTGTTTGATGTACAGAGATAATACAAGGATGTTGGGTGTATGTTGAGTGTTATAGGGTTGTTTTGCCGATGTCTAATGTGATTAATTCGATTGATTGATTGTGTTATATATATATATATATATATATATATATATATATATATATATATATATATATATATATATATATATATATATATATATATATATATATATATATATATATATATATATATATATATATATATATATATATATATATATATATATATATATATATATGCGGTGTATGATGATGGATCAGTAGGATCATGTGTATCTTGTGTTCTTGATGGTTGTGTGTTGTATGATGATGGATCAGTAGGATCGTGTGCACCTAGTGTGCTTGATGTTGGTGTATGCATAGCATGATGCATGATGGGATTAGTAGGATCGTGTTGCTCCCTTGAGGAGGGTTGATGGCCAAGTGTCCACCGGCGATTGCGGAGTTGAATCGTTGCTCGGATGGAGTGTATGCGATTCACCCGTAATCGTGGTAGGGATAGATCGTTGCTCAGATGAAGTGTATGCGATCTATCTTGAGATTTGATTATATGGGCTCAGGAGGAGCGTGGTAGGGATAGATCTTTGCTCGGATGGAGTGTATGCGATCTATCTTGAGTTTAAGTCGGTACCGCATGCATGTGTTGAGTTGCATTTGTGCATTATTGTATGCTGTGATTGATGATTGGACAGTAGGTCGTGTATGATGATTTGTGGGGTGATGATGTATTTATTTACTGCCTTTATTTCATGTAAATATTTACCGTTATATTTCGATCATGTTTTCTCACCCCTTTGCCGTTGTTGTGGTCTGTGCTTCTTCGGAAGTACAGATAATCCAGGTGTTTAGCTAGTTGGATAGCGGTGTGCTGATCAAGTCTAGGATGCTCTGATACGTAACACGGGGCTTTGGGGAGTTTATTGCCTATCTGATGATTTTGATTATACTCTGTGTCGTATCATGTTTTGATGATGGATTCTATTGATGATGTTTTGTATATTTTGGGCTGATGACCGAACTTGATGTATGAGCTGATGTACATATATATATATATATATATATATATATATATATATATATATATATATATATATATATATATATATATATATATATATATATATATATATATATATATATATATATATATATATATATATATATATATATATATATATATATATATATATATATATATATATATATATATATATATATATATATATATATATATATATATATATATATATATATATATATATATATATATATATATATATATATATATATATATATATATATATATATATATATATATATATATATATATGTTGTGACAAATTTCTTTTCTGCTGCTTATTTTGAAAATCTTTTAATGAAATGTTTTGTGGAAATTTTTGTGAAAAGTAATATCCTACTTTTGGAAGAGAAACTCTGATATTTTTAATTGATTTATTTCGCATTTTTATTTGATTTGGGAAGTGGGGTGTTAAAAGTTGGTGTTAGAGCAGGTCGGTCCGTCCAACCAGTGTAGTGTTTTGAGTCTGTCCTTAGGATAGAGGTTGTGTATCTTTTGACCCAGTGTTGTTTTGGTTGAGCAGTATGGCAAGGAGGAATGATGCTGCTTTGGCTGAAGCTATGCAAGCGATGGCGCAGGTGGTGGCCAATCAGAATCTGGCTGCGGGTGCGCAATTCAGAGATTTGATGCAGTTCTAGAGTCATAAGCCACCGAAGTTTGAAGGAGGGATTTTGGACCCTTGAAGCTGCACAGAAATGGCTGAAGGCGATTGAGAAGATCTTCAGGACCATGGAATACAGGGATGAGCAGAAGGTGAGGTTTAGTGCTCATATGTTAGAGGGTGAAGTCGAGGCTTGGTGGGACAACAGTTGCCAGAGATTGGAGGCTACGAGAACTGCCATTACCTGGGAGGTGGTTCGGACGATTTTTCTGGAGAAGTATTTTCCGGAAGACATCAGAAGTGCTAAGGAGATTGAATTTCTAGAACTGAAGCAGGGTAACCTGTCTGTAGCAGAGTATGCTGCTAGATTTGAAGAGCTGGCTCAGTATTGTCCCTATTACAATATTGATGAGGCAATGACTTCCAAGTGTTTGAAGTTTGAGAACGGGCTACATCCGGAGATTAAGATGGGAATCGCTTGTCAGAAGATCAGGAGCTATCCTGAGTTGGTGAGTAGAAGTCGAATTTATGATAATGACAATCGGGCAAGGATTGCACACTATAAGGCTGCGAATGACCGTAAGGGTAAGCAGAGGTTTGGTGGTACTCCTTACAGTGTGCCGACTGATAAGGGAAAACAAAAGGCTGTTGCTGATAAGAAGTTTAGAGAGCGGAGAGCATCGATGGATTTGAAATGTTTTCGGTGCGGTGCCGCGGGGCATCGTGTTAGTGATTATCCTCAGGAGATGAAGAAGTGTTTCAAGTGTGGGAAGTCGGGCCACGTGATGGCGGAGTGCAAGACTAATATGCCTACTTGATATAACTGCGGTGAGAAAGGTCATATTAGTACTCATTGTGAGAAGCCGAGGAGGACTCAGGCGCCTCAGGTCAGTGGTAAAGTGTTTTCTGTGGTAGGAACTGAATCAACAGATGAGGGACGTACTATCAAAGGTACCTGTCTTATCAATAATGTTCCTTTGAATGCTATGATTGATACGGGTGCAACCCACTCGTTCATTTCTGTTGATTGTGTGAAGAGGTTAGGTTTGGTGCCGTCTACTCTTGAGCGGCGGATGACTATCGAAACTCCCTCTATTGGTTCAGTGACTACTTCTTTGGTGTGTTTGAAGTGTCCACTGACTATCTTCGGTCGAGATTTTGGGGTAGATCTGATTTGTTTGCCACTTGGTGGTTTGGATGTTATTCTGGGTATGAACTGGTTGGAGTTCAACCGAGTCTACATCGATTGTTTTCGGAAGGTGTTGTTGTTTCTTGCTCCAGAAGAGGAAGCAGTGGCGGATTCCTTGTCTGATAAGGAATTGAGGGTCTTGTTGGAAGATGAAGCTAAGGTGTTTTCTTTGTTTGCGTCATTATCTGTTGACAACAAGGCGTTGTTGGAAGAGTTGACAGTGGTGAATGAATTTCCGGAAGTGTTCCCTGATGATATTATGGAATTGCCTCCGAAGAGAGAAGTTGAGTTTAGCATTGATCTTGTTCCTGGTACGAGGCCTATTTCTATGGCTCCGTACAGGATGTCGGCAGTGGAGTTGACCGAGTTGAAGTCTCAGATTGGAGAATTGTTGAATAGAAAGTTTATCAGACCGAGTGTGTCGCCGTGGGGAGCTCCAGTGTTGTTGGTAAAGAAGAAGGATGGTAGTATGCGTCTGTGCATCGATTACCGTCAATTGAACAAAGTGACCATCAAGAACAAATGTCCTCTACCAAGGATTGATGATTTGATGGATCAGTTAGTGGGAGCTCGTGTGTTCAGTAAGATTGATTTGAGGTCGGGTTATCATCAGATCAGAGTGAAAGATGGTGATATTCAGAAGACGGAGTTTAGAACTTGTTATGGACACTATGAGTATACTGTGATGCCTTTCGGAGTGTCTAATGCGCCAGGAGTGTTCATGGAGTATATGAACCGGATCTTCCATTCTTATTTGGATCAGTTTATTGTTGTGTTCATTGATGATATACTGATTTATTCTAAGTCGGAAGAAGAGCATACAGAGCATTTAAGGATCGCTTTACAAGTGTTGAAGGATAACAAGCTATTTGCCAAGTTGTCGAAGTGTGAGTTCTGGATGAAGACCGTGAATTTCTTGGGGCATGTGATTTCTAGTGATGGTGTAGATGTAGACCCGTCAAAAGTGAGTGCGGTATTACAGTGGGAACCCCCGAAGACGGTAACGGAAGTTAGAAGCTTTCTGGGTTTGGCAGGGTATTACCGGAGGTTTATTGAAGGATTTTCCATATTGGCGTTGCCATTGACTCAGTTAACAAGAAAGGATCAAGCTTTTGTGTGGGATGCTGCCTGTGAGGAAAGTTTTTGGGAGCTGAAAAAGAGATTGACTTCAGCACCAGTGTTGGTTTTGCCAAATCTGAGTGAGCCTTTTGTGGTGTATTGTGATGCGTCTAAGATGAGATTAGGCGGAGTTCTTATGCAGAATGGAAAAGTGGTAGCTTATGCTTCGCGATAATTGAGAGTGCATGAAAGGAGTTATCTCACTCATGACCTTGAGTTGGCTACGGTGGTTTTTGTGTTGAAGATTTGGAGACATTATTTTTTTGGTTCGAGGTTTGAGGTATTCAGTGATCATAAGAGCTTGAAGTATTTGTTTGATCAGAAAGAGCTGAATATGCGGCAGAGAAGATGGTTAGAATTCTTAAAGGATTATGATTTCAGCTTGAGTTATCATCCCGGAAAGGAGAATGTTGTTGCGGATGCTTTGAGCAGGAAGACAATTCATATGTCAGCTTTGATGGTGAAAGAGATGGAGCTAATTGAGCAGTTCAGAGATTTGAGCATGGTATGTGAGTTTACGACAAATGGTGTGATATTGGGCAAGTTGCAAGTGAGGAATGATTTCTTGGATATGATTAGAGAAAATCAAAAGTTGGATGTGAAATTTATGGATTTGATGCGAGAAGCAAGAAGTGACTCCGGTAGTGATTTCAAGTTGGATATTGCAGGTGTGTTGAGATTTCGGGGCAGAATTTGTGTGCCGGATAATAACGAGCTGAAGAAGTCAATTTTGGACGAAGGACATCGTAGTAGCCTGAGTATCCATCCGGGAGCTACGAAGATGTATCATGATTTGAAAAAGTTATTTTGGTGGGCTGGCATGAAGAGAGATATCGCTCATTTTGTTTATGCTTGTTTGTCATGTCAGAAATCAAAAGTGGAACATCAGAAACCGTCTGGTTTGATGCAACCGTTGGAAATTACAGTCTGGAAGTGGGGCTGTATAGCCATGGATTTTGTTACAGGATTGCCGAACACGACAAGAGGATTTAACACCAGTTGGGTGATTATGGATCGGCTTACGAAGTCTGCGCATTTTGTGCTGATTAATATCAGTTTTTCGTTGGAGAAGCTAGCAGAGATTTATATTCAGGTGATTGTGAAGCTTCATGGTGTGCCGTCGAGTATTGTGTCGAATAGAGATCCGAGGTTTACTTCAGAATTTTGGAAAAGTTTGCAGGAAGCTTTGGGTACTAAGTTGAAGTTGAGTTCAGCTTATCATCCACAAACTGATGGTCAGTCAGAGAGGACTATTCAGTCGCTGGAGGATCTGTTACGGGCTTGTGTGTTGGAAAGAGGCGGTGCGTGGGATACTCATTTGCCGTTGGTAGAGTTCACGTACAACAATAATTACCATTCTAGTATCGGAATGGCACCGTTTGAGGCTCTTTATGGTAGGAGGTGCATAACTCCTCTGTGTTGGTATGAGACGGGTGAGAGTGTTGTTTTGGGACCAGAGATTGTGCATCAGACTACTGAGACAGTTCAGATGATCTGTGAGAAGATGGAAGCGTCTTAGAGTAGGCAGAAGAGCTATCATGATAGCCGAAGGAAGGAGTTGGAATTCAACGAAGGTGACCATGTGTTTTTGAGGGTTAACCCAGTGACCGGTGTAGGACGTGCATTAAAGTCCAAGAAGCTGGATTCGAAGTTTATCGGGTCGTATCAGATTTTACAGAGGATTGGTGCTGTGGCTTACAGGGTGGCGTTGCCGCCGGAACTTTCGAACTTGCATGACGTGTTTCATGTGTCGCAACTTCGGAGGTATGTATCGGATCCGTCTCACGTGATTCAGAGAGATGATGTTCAAGTAAGAGAAATATTACTGTTGAGATGATGCCATTGAGGATTGAGGATCGTAAGATGAAGCGACTCCGAGGGAAGGAGATACCTTTGGTGAGAGTAGCTTGGGGAGGTGCTGCAGGAGGCAGTGTGACCTGGGAATTGGAAAGCAGGATGTGGGAAGCGTATCCAGAATTGTTTCCATCAGGTATTTTCGAGGACGAAAATAATTAAAGTGGGGGGGGGGGAGTTGTAACGCCCATTTTAATTATTTGAGAAGTTGTGGCCTTTAATATTAATATATTATAAGTGATAATGATAATAAATTAATAATTAATAGTAATGTTGTTATTATTATTATTATTATTATTATTATTATTATTATGGATATTAATATTATGAGGATTTATATTATTGGAATTAATTTGGAATACAAGAAAATAAGATTTTCTTTATTATTTGGGATTAAGGGAAAGAGTGGCATTTAGAAAGAATTGAAGAGAAAGAAGCACGATCAAAGGAAGGAGAAGCAAGGACACGGTAAAGTGAAGCAAACTTGAGCAAGAGGAAGAAGAAGATCGAGTTGTTGGAATTTGCGGATCATCATCGATCAAGCTGCTTATTGAGGTAAGGGGGGAGAAAATAGATGGGAAATTGGTAATGCATGAATAAGGGTAGTTGGGGAGTCCTTAACCCCATAGGTTTTGATGATGATGAATTGCATGATGATGATTGCATGTGGTTGATTAAGTTTCTGATGTTTGTTGTTCATGGTGGAATCGTTGCATGTAATGTTTGATGATTGTTTGAGTGAATTGGATATTTCGGAGTAGATTAAGGTTTTAAGCCAAAAGTGGATTAATCGGCAGAAGTTGATGTTTTATTGGATGATTTTAGAATTAGTTGGGTAGAATTTATGTAGAATGCTAAGTTGACGTTGTTGGTACTGATCTAGAGAGAATTCGTTGAGTTTTGAGCTGCTATTGAGATTCTGCACAGTGGGATTTTTCTGAAATCGCAGACACTCGCTAGCAGGTTCGCTAGGCGAGTGAGTAGCGAGCATTCGCTAGGTGCTCGCTACGCGAGCTAGGTCGCGAGCCATTCCGGTGGCCATTTTTCTGTACTCGCTATCCGGTTTGCTAGGCGAGTGGTGTAGTGAAGGATTCGCAAGGCAAAGTCCCAGCGAGGTGGTAGCGAACACTTCCAGTAGCTCAGAAGTGTGATTCGCGAGCAGGTTCGTTAGGCGAACGTGTAGCGAGCGTTCGCTAGGAGCTCGCGTAGCGAGCAAGGTAGCGAATGTAGCAGGATTTTGTTTTATTTGAGCTGTGTTCATCTGATGTTGATGATTGTGATCTATTTGATGTACAGAGATATTACAAGGATGTTGGGTGTATGTTGAGTGTTATAGGGCTGTTTTGCCGATGTCTAATGTGATTAATTTGATTGATTGATTGTTTGATATATATATATATATATATATATATATATATATATATATATATATATATATATATATATATATATATATATATATATATATATATATATATATATATATATATATATATATATATATATATATATATATATATATATATATATATATATATATATATATATATATATATATATATATATATATATATATATATATGAGATGTATGATGATGGATCAGTAGGATCGTGTGCACCTTGTGTGCTTGATGGTTGTGTGTTGTATGATGATGGATCAGTAGGATCGTGCGCACCTAGTGTGCTTGATGTTGGTGTATGCATAGCATGATGCATGATGGGATCAGTATGATCGTGTTGCTCCCTTGAGAAGGGTTGATGGCCAAGTGTCCATTGGCGATTGTGGAGTTGAATCATTGCTTGGATGTAGTGTATGCGATTCACCCGTAATCGTGGTAGGGATAGATCGTTGCTCGAATGGAGTGTATGCGATCTATCCCGAGATTTGTTTATATGGGCTTAGGAGGAGCGTGGTAGGGATAGATCTTTTCTCGGATGAAGTGTATGCGATCTATCCTGAGTTTAAGTCGGTACCGCATGCAGGTATTGAGTTGCATTTGTGCATTATTGTATGCTGTGATTGATGATTGGACAGTAGGTCGTGTATGATGATTTATGGGGTGATGATGTATTTATTTACTGCCTTTATTTCATGTAAATATTTACTGTTATATTTCGATCATGTTTTCTCACCCCTTTTCCGTTGTTGTGGTCTGTGCTTCTTCGGAAGTACAGATAATCCAGGTGTTTAGCTAGTTGGATAGTGGTGTGCTGATCGAGTCTAGGATGCTCTGATACGTAACACGGGGCTTTAGGGAGTTTATTGCCTATCTGATGATTTTGTTTATACTCCGTGTCGTATCATGTTTTGATGATGGATTCTATTGATGATGTTTTGTATATTTTGGGCTGATGACCAAACTTGATGTATGAGCTGATGTACATATATGTATATATGTTGTGACAAATTTCTTTTCCGCTGCTTATTTTGAAAATCTTTTAATGAAATATTTTGTGGAAATTTTTGTGAAAAGTAATATCCCACTTTTGGAAGAGAAACTCTGATATTTCTAATTGATTTATTTCGCATTTTTATTTGATTTAGGAAGTGGGGTGTTACAATATCTCCCCTTAGGGTTCCTCCACCTCTTCTTATTTACCCTTATCCTATCATTCCATTAAACCCAAGCAAACCTTGTATGCTCTCATCCTTTCATTTCTCCCTCTTTCATCATCTTCTCTTCCTAAGCAAAAACCTTGGTCTTGTACCAAGTACATTTTAAAACTCTTTTCTTAATAAATTTGGATGGTTGTGGAGTTGTTAGGCGAAGGCCTTGTCCTATCTCGAGTGTTTGAAACTACCTTTAGGGTTCACTATCTAAAAACACGTACCACCCAAAGTAAAATACCTCTTAAATACGAGAATGAGATTCTCTTTGTATTGAACTAAAGAGAGATGATTATGTGAAGACTTCTCCCTATCTGAGTATTATGATGCTCACTTTAGAGTGTCTGGTCTCGATACTTGTCTTTCAATACAAAGACATGACTATATTCGCCACACCATTTTCAAATTAAATCTTTTGAGATAAAAAGTCAGGTACTACCCACAGGGGTTCCTATTCGAGGACTTATTTCACCCCTAAAATCAATCATCACAAATCAAATGTGACATCTTAACTTGATGGCGAAAACCTAAGCCTTTTCAAAAAGGGGACATTATTTCCATCCTACCGCATAATAGGATAAAGCATAAGTCTCCTACGTGCGAGTGACAAAACCTATTGCTAGAATGTGAACGTTAATGTCGTCCATTAAAAGCAACAAACTTGTGGTTCCACGAACTACGAACACTTTGATTCTTCATTGGTAAATAAAGATAGTAGGCACAAGATTGTGAGATCTTGGTGAGCAACCTTCTTTCAATCTTTTTTTTCCGCGTTTAGTTCCGCGAACTACGATGCTCTGATTTCCTCATTGCACCATGTGGGTACGTAGGCACGAGGGCCTCAATCCTTGATGAGTACTTTATTTATAAACCATTTCCTTCTTCTTTTGAAGCATTCCTAGAAAGAAAAATACCCTTAGCAACATCCTTAGCAACATAGCTTGATGACTCATGGTCAAAACACGTCAGGATCAAGGGTTACCCTTATGCCGGTAAAATCTCCTTTGTTCACTTTTTTGTGAACTTCACTACCTTTTTCTCCCAATTTGTAGCATGTCTCAAGATCTTCTGCATATGGTGTTCATTTATATGCATTAAACACAACATTCTCCTTGTTAAACTTCAAAATCAATTCACCTTTCTCCATACCTATTTTTGCTCTCTCAGTTGCTAAAAGTGATCTTTCAAGAATCACTGATCCTTCCAACTTATTTTTCATGTCAATCACTACAAAATCTGCAGGGAAGGTCAAATCATCGACATGAATAAGTACATCTTGTATAACACTGACCGGGTGGGTAACCGATGAGTCAGCTAAAGCAAGAGTTATATCGCTTAGTATGATCTCTCCTAAGTCACATTCTTTAACTTTATCTAGTGGAATCACATTTATGCTCGAGCCTAAATCACATAAGGCATGTGGGATCTCTACCCCACCAATTTTACAAGATATAGAGAACTTTCCTGGATCCTTTAGCTTTGATGGAAATGTTTTAGGCATGGGATTGTCATCTTTTTTAGTCATATTGACTTGTGCGTTCTCCACCTTTTGCTTGGTGCCCTTGAGTAGTGCCTTCATAAATTTAACAAATTTAGGCATAAGTTTTAAAACCTCCTGGAAAGAGATACTTACCTACAGTGTCTTGAGCATCACCTTAAAATTGTAAAACATTCCTGCCTCATCTTCGTGAAGGTTTTTTTCTTCTTGATTATAGGATATGGTGCCTTAATGTATTCATGTAGTGGAGGATTTGAATCATTAAAGATTTTCTTCTTTGTTTTTCTCCATGGAGAGTTTTTGTCTATTAACTGGTCAGTAGTGAATCCTCTCTCTTCTTGGTCGCCTTAAGGTTCGTTTTCCTTGTCCATAATCACCTCTCCCACTATTTCATCCTTACTATTATCAATAGTTACCTCAAAACCTGTGTCCACAACCTTGCACGATTCATTCTTAGGATTATTTATTGTATTACTTGTTGTTGCAGTGAGAATCAGATGTCAAGCTATTGGTTAACTTGAATCTCAAATCTTGACGTTCACCACCGAGCTTTGATTTATCCAAAGGAAAGGTCAAAGAACGAAAAAACCTAACTGCACTGTAAAAATAATGCGGGACATCCAAGGTTCGGGGGTTGGTTATACTTAGGGAAGGTGTTAGCATCCTAAGCATCTATAGTATTCTACAAGAACCTCTTGGTTTATTTGTGTTATTTATTATATGTTAAAGGGTTGAAAGAAGACCTAAGGGGTTAGTCCTAAGTATGCTCGCCAAGACATCGCATCTCGTGCCTACGTATCCTGACGGGAATGGAATTAGAGTATTTGTAGTTTCTCTCAAAGAGGGTGAGGAACTCTTGACTGTGGTCAAGATTCCAAGGGGAAATAATTGTTCATAGTGAGACACTTACATGGAGTGCGGCGACTCTGAGTCTACGTTGAATGTTGAAAGGTATGTAAGTATCCATGGCAGGAACTTACATGGAGTGCGGCGACTCCTGATCCTATGACTAGGATAAACGGAAGGTAATTGAATGTCCATGGTAGGACGTTCGCGTGGAGTATGAAGACTCCGATCCTAAGGCTAGGATAAGGGTAAGGACTTAGAGTTTATATTGACTTGGCAGTCAAATGGGAGGTGATCTTTTCCTTTGGAGTACTAAACTGAAGATAAGCAAACGTGTAAATAAAAGCATATAAATGAACAGATAACCACATGATATATAAAATACCGAGTCAAATTAGTCGAATCAATGATGGATGATGATTGTCGTGGCTGGACACTACCATAAAGCCATATCTAGATATCAAAACAATAAAGATCTGGGTCACAACGGATTATATGACCCCAAAAATAGAATTTGTGAAATTCTATTTACAATTAATTAATTAAATTAAGATTTAATTTTGAAGTTAAATAAATTAAAACTTAATTAACAATCAATATTAAATAAATATTTAAAACAAACTTCAACTTAATTAAATAAATAAAAAAGAGTTTTTGTTATAAACCAACATGAGCCTAAGGCCCATTTCCTAAAAAACATAACAAAAAGAACAAAAACTGAAAAAGCAAGAAAAAGTAGGGTCGGTTGGAAAGGAATCGGGTGGATCATCTGACCCGAAGTGCAAAGCACGATCCAACTCAAATGAGAAACCCTAGCCCCAAAACCAAACGAGTCTTTCAGTCTCTCACCTCATCTCTCTCCTTCATCACTTTCCTTATTCTCTTTTCTCTCTTTCATTCCCCTCTCAGCTTTCTTGCATTCACTCGCTCGTGACTTTGTTTCTCCTTCGTGTCTCACTAAACCAACAGTCTTCTTTTGTCTCTTTCCCTCTCAATGCTTTCGCACAAGCTCTTCTCCTTTTGTTTTCACATATCGCGAAGTTTCACCTTTCACGGTTGAAAATGGTGGGTGTTAGGGAATGGTTATCGCGTATTTCAAAGGTGGATTCACGCACGAAATCATGGCCGATGGATTTTCGATTCACGACGGGATTCAACGGTATCACAACAAGAGGAGGAATGATTGAAGAGAGACTTACCTCAAATAGAGTCAAGGTATGAATTTCGAACTTTATCTTCAAGTTTTCTGATCGATTCTAAACTCTTCTTTTCCGCTTTATTCTATGTACATACTGTTGTTCTTCTTCTGAATTGTACTGATAACCCCTCAAGGCTTTGAAGTTTGTATGTATCTTCTGCTTAATTTTTATGTATGAACTGTATGTGATTTTTTTCTGTGAAATTTTGCTTGTTGACAACTCGTATCCCCCCGTTCTGGTGAATTTCTTCTCTTTTTATAGCCCAGACGATAGTTCGAAACTAAATGCAATTTAGACCAGTTTGTCTGCTTGATGAGTGTATTACCTTTCTCAATTGATTTTTTCAGTAATTGTTTTGGAAAGCACGTTGAATGCTAATGTTCAATGAGAATTTGAGAACTTGATTATGTGGGAAAATGACTTTATGACAATGATCTTGTTGCTGTTTTGATTTCAACATACTCACATACTACTTTGAATCTCTTTCATTGTCCAAATCATTATGCCTGTGATAATTTAATAGTGGCTGATTTGGAATGGATTAATGAATTTCCTTTTTTCATTTGTCATGAATTCAAACCTACTCTTTTTTGCAATGACGCCTTCTTGAGAGATGATTTGAGGAAAGTGTTATCTCCATTAGAAACAAAAGTTTCTTCAAGGTGTCGGTGAAGGTGACTGCTGCTGCCTAATTTCCATGTGGTAATGTTTTCAATATTCTAACACTTTGTGTCATTCCTTATGTATCAGGAACATGTGGATATCAACAAATGTTTATCCTTTGCATTCGCATAGCTTGATGTACATTATGCCCTTTATGTTAACACTTTGCCAATCACTTCTAGTCGACCTTCATACCTGAATATTATTCATTTTGCTTGTACTCCTAATTTTGAATTGATTTTGTTTGGATTAGGTAAATACCCTGCTCTAACATTCTTCCTTCTTTTTCATATTCAGCGCATGAAACTTGGTACGAGAGGTATGCAAAACGTCTGAAATTCGGTGTTGTATGCATTAGTATCTTTAAAATGCAAAGGCCATGTGCAAAACCAGACGAACTACACCGTAATGAGCCTTACTTTTCTTTGCTCTCTCTTTTCAAATTGTTTCATTTTCTTTCATATGTTCCTTATCGAGCTTATTAGATTCATATGCGACATCATCAGGTAAACAAGAAAATTATGGACAAGATGAACTAGAAGTCTTTTTATATGAGAGCTTTGTGTCAATTCGCAGCAGTTCATCAATAATGGAGAAATTATGTTGTCTCTTTGTCAGCTTATTGAGCATCAACCTTTACTGTAGTCACCTATTTATGCTTAAATTAGAGCTTTCAATGGAGATTTTTTAGGATTGATTGGTATTCAGGTTCGACCACGGTTGCATTTGAGAAAACAAATTCTTCGAATTGTTGTGAACGATATGCTTACCGAAGAGATTCTATTACTATGGTGTGGTAGCATCTTTAGCATGAACTAATGAACCAAAGTATTGGAATTTCAGCAACATGGAATCAACTTTTAATCGAACAGTCGTCGTGACCCATTGGTGTACTTATTCCTGTAGGCCATTCTAAATCAAAGGCTAAAGCATCATACGATAAACACGACACGACATCATATGTGAAATCTCCTCTATAATGTATATCATAGTTTTTGATTTTCTTGTAATGTAAAGAACTCTGCTACCCAAATAATTATCATTTTGGGATGTAACAAAATCAACCAAAATTATAAGCTTTTTCACAACGGAGATATTTGCAGCAAGCTTGTGTCATGTAACCTTTTATCCAAACAAAGCATGTTCACATATTTCTTCATAATATCAAAGAATTTGTATTTGTGATTTGGCATATATTAACAATCTTGGACTCGTCACTTGAATATACATTTTGTGAATTGAATATTGATTTAAATGATAAATTCTAAATATCCAAGGTGATCTTCTCTTTGACTTTAAGCTTTTTGATTTTGAATTGGATCTTCTTGGGCTTTACACTTGACTTTTCGAGTTGAATCTTTCGAACTTTTTGGAATTGAATTTTGACTTTAGAATGTGAACCTCTCTATCTTGATGAATTTGATCACATGAAAATACTGTTATATTAAATAATTCCTCTTGAATTTGTAACCTGGATATTTAGAGAATGAATTCTTCATGGTGAAATAAAACCATATTCTTGCAAAACTTGTGAATTTGGAAATTGGAAGCCTTGTAACTAAAATCACGTCTTGACAATCTTGAAACAATAGGGAAATCAAAACTTTATTCTCTTAATTTCAAGGAGCATAAATGATGGACTTTGTTAATCTCTCAATCGAGAATGAACTTGGTATAAGAATCATGTTCTGAGAGGCTTTTTTGAAATATGAGAATAAAACTCATCACGAAACCCACACCATGCTCTGAAGAAACCAAAATATTTAATTCTTTGGGAAGTGCCTTGGAAATTCCAGGGAATCTTAGAGCAAATTAACTAAAGGCCCCTAAGAATGAGGGTATCTGCTCCTCAACACCATTTGTAGGGAACAGAGAGAACACACAAGGCCTTCATGATCTCTGAGTCTTCTTCAGTAAAACTGTCTTCACAAGTGAAACAAACAACGTATAATAAGTCGGTTAGCTATGTATGGATGATTGACCTAAGATGATATGCAAATGATCAAGCAATCCAAGGGTAAATTTTGGGGTATAACACATGTGAATCTGCCACTCGAGCTTGGTAAAGCAGCTATTTGCCTAGACAACTGATCAATTTGTCTGTACAGATTTTTGATGGAGGCCTCATGGTTTCTATTCATGATCTCATGATTCTTATTAGCTTGTTCCAAGCTACTTTTATTGGCTTTCATGAAATTTTGTAAAGTCTCTTCAAACCGTGAAGGCTTCCTTTGGAAATTAAACACTTGCTAGTTTTGTTGCATAACTTGGTTACCATTTTCGTTTTGGTTGTTGCTCTAATAGAAATTCGGGTGATCTCTCCATGGATTGTAAGTGTTGGATTAAGGGTTATTCTTTTGAAAATTTGCAAATTGGACCTTTTCACCTGACCCTTCCAAAGAACACCTTCCATTTTCATGTCCACCTCCACAAAAGTCACACCTGAATGCTTGTACCTGGCTCACGTTAGCTTTATTTAAGCCGCTTTCAGCTAGCTGCTTATTTAATAGTTCAATTTGAGATAATAATGCAGTTTGAGTATCAACAGTTAACATACCTTTGAGTTTACCTACCGTCTCAACTTTTACTGACCTTTCACTCTTAGTTTGATACTCGTTTAAGCACATCTTTTCCACTAGATTCTTGACCTATGGGTCGGTCATTTGTATAATATCGTCCCTCACGGAAGTGTAACACCCCGTTCCCCAAAATAAAATAAAACAAATAAAATAAACACATATCAGAGTTTTTCCCTCAAAAACGGGATGTCACATTTCACCAAAATTTCACCAAACATTTCTTAAATGATTTTCCAATAAAATTGCAGCGGAAAAAGAAGTCTGTCATAAACACATAATATGTATATATACGTCATCAACATCATCATATGTACAACAAGTCGGCCATCTGCCCAAAATGTACAAAACATCATTATCATATTCAACACAACAAGATACGCCACAGGGACACACAAAATCATTAATAAACATGAAAACTCCCAAAAGCCCCGGTGTTACGTATCAGAGCAATCCGTACGACAACGCCATAATCCGAGCTAGCTAAACACCTGGATTGTCTGTACTTCCGAAGAAGCACAGACCACAACAACAGCAAAGAGGTGAGAATTCACGATCAAATATTAACGGTATAAATGTACATGAAATAAAGGCAGAAACATATAAAACATCATTTCATATACAACACATTTGGACCTACTGTCCCACCATCAACAATCACTACACACAACAATGCAACACATGCAACTCAACACAATGATATGCGGTACCGACTCAACATCACTGGTTCGTCAACCATCCTCAGGATAGATCGCATACGCTCCCTCTGAGCAACGATCTATCCCTACCACGCTCCCCATTTGGAGCCCCGGTAAATCACACTCAGGATAGATCGCATCCACTCCCTCTGAGCAACGATCTAACCCTACCACTCCCTTCCGGAGCACCGGGAAAATCACACTCAGGGTAGATCGCATCCACTCCCTCTGAGCAATGATCTATCCCTACCACGCTCCCCATTTGGAGCACGCGAGTGAATCACATACGCTCCATCTAAGCAATGATTCACCCTGTAAACATGCATATGCAAACCCCATGCACACAGCAACACTAGCACACACGGTGCAAACGGTCCCCTGACCACATCTCATCATGTATCATACAAATATCACACAACACATCACACATCATGCACATCAGGCATACCGGTCCTACTGACCCAATCGTCACAACAACACATAAACACGACGCATATAAAGCGTATCGATCCTACGGATCCTCTCATCACAACATATCACCACAACGCACTCAAGGCGTGTCGATCCTACTGATCCACATCCCTCACACAACATACAAACACAACGCATATCAAGTGTACCGATCCTACGGATCCCACATATACCACACATAACACATACATATCTATACTTATCACATAATCCACCGATTATGTCCAATGCGATAAACGTCGGCCACACGGCCCTCATACCCCTCGACATACTCTCAACACTCAGATATCATCGCAGCACATCAGCCCGATCGCACTCAGCGTCATCAGCTGCACACAACTCTCAAAAACCAAAACCTGCTACACTCGCTACCTGCTCGCTACGCGAGCTCCTAGCGAGTGTTCGCTACACGTTCGCCTAGCGAACCTCCTCGCGAACCACACTTCTGAGCTACTGGAAGTGCTCGCTACTACCTCGCTCAGCGAACTTGCTAGCGAGTACAGAAAAACAGCCACTGTCAAAGCTCGCTACACGTTCGCTTCTCGAGCTGCTAGCGAATGCTCGCCAGGTATTCGCCTAGCGATGGGCTAGCGAATGTCTGCGATTCTGGAAAAATACAGCCACTGCTCAGAGTCGACAACATACTCCGAACTCCATCGATTCCACCCAACTCAGTTCCCACAATGCCAAGACAACAATATACTACCTAGCTGCAAGGTCTAACATCAATTCTACCCGATAAATTCTCAATTCGACTCGATTAGCCAACTTCCGGCATAAAACCTCGTATTACCCAGAAACCCCCAAATCAACCAACCAGTCATCAAATTTCGCATGCAACAGTCTCAATACAATAATCAACAATGCATAACAGAATTAACGCATATAATCATCATCAATTCATCATCAATCTATGGGGATAGGGAATTCCCCTGTACCAATTATTCATGCAGTTTACCATTTAACCGATCAATTCCCCCCCCTCCTCTTACCACAACATGCAGCTTTGATGTTGAAGAACTTCAAGAATCCACATGAATTGATAGCCCAAACGCTCTTCTGCTCAAGCTTGCTCTTGATCGTCCTTCTCTTCTTACAACCGTGCTTCTAAGCGTGTTATTCTCTTCCTTCCTTTCCCAATATTCCAAACATGCCCTTAGTTCCAAATATTACACCTTTTATTTTGTTTTCCTCCAACTAATAGTATTTCTCCCATTTTCTTAATTCCAAAAATTCCAATAATAATATTTTCACAAATTCCTTTTAATTCCAAAATAATATTAACACCTCATAATATTAATATTAATATTAATAATAATAATAATAATAATAATAATAATAATAATAATATCAACATTAATATTAATTATTAATTATTATCATTATCAATTATCCAATATTAATACTATGCTTCTATTTCTTCATCAATTTCCACACAAAACACGTCGACGAATAAAATAACACCGGAAACAAAAAATAATTAAAATGGGCGTTACAACTCTCTCCCACTTTAATTATTTTCGTCCTCGAAAATATCTGATGGAAACAATTCTGGATACGCTTCTCGCATCCTGCTTTCCAACTTCCAGATCACACTGCCTCTTGCAGCACCTCTCCAAGCCACTTTCATCAAGGGTTTCTCCTTTCCCCCGGAGTTGCTTCTCGTTCACCAATCCGAACTAGCAATGCCCCAACCGTCAAATTATTTCTCACTTGCACAACATCCATCTGATTCCATGTACCCCCTCAGCGAAAACACACGAAACACATCATGCCAACTCACAAGCGTCAACGCCAAACAGTCTAACACGCTGCTTTCCCCACGCTTCCGCTGCGCCACTCTAATACAGATAAACAAAACACAGAGCGCGCTTCCGAGACTCCAAAGCTCGGCCAACACCAGCTACCATCATAACTCTCAAAACACGTCTTTTCTTGGATCCTCTTGATTTCCTCAGCCTTATCGTGCACAATTCTCAGATATGAGCATAACACTCCCGCTCGATTCATCCCAACTCAAGAGAGTCCCACACTTTCTATCTCACAAGGCCCCATACAGTTCCATTCTGATACTAGAATGGTAACTGATACTGTAGGCGACTCAATCAGCGGTAATTAACCATCCCACGATCCACCTTGATCCAACACACAAGCCCTCAGCAAATCCTCCAGCGACGGGATAGTCCTCTCCGACTGACCATCAGTTTGCGGATGATAAGCTGAACTCCACTCCGAATTAGTACCCAGAGCTTCCCGTAAGCTCCTCCAAAAACTCAAAATAAGCCTCAAACTTCCATCGGACACAATATTCGACAGTATTTCATACAACTTCCCCGCTTCCTCAATATGCATCACATAAATCCTCACATAGAATAGTCAATCCACTCACAATAACCCAAATTAAAATTATATCTTTCCAATTCTTTGTAAATCTCAACACCCAAATTCACAAAAATACTACCCGATTTTCCTCTCTGGGGTATTCAACGGCCGCGTCAAACTCAACGGTCTCTGACGTTCAATCTTCGACTCTCGACAATTCCATCCAGTATATTCAACCTCCACCACACCTCTCTTCATCTATGGTTACCAAAACAATTTACTCAATTTCGGTTACTTCTTCATAGCGCCGGGATGGATACTCCATCTACCTCAATGCATTTCTTCGAGAGTACCCCTACTCCACTTAGCGACATCTGGAACACACACTCTACCACAACACATCATGGTACTATTCCCACAAATCCGTCAATCAACTCTTTGATTCTGGTTCATCAAAGTCAACTAATCCACCTACTCAACCCATATTTCTGACTTTCTCGATTCTCCTCAAGAATACAACTAGTCAGTTCTAACAATACAAGCTTAACTCCATATGAAGTCTCTTCACTCACTAAACTCATATTACCAAATTGCTCAATCAGTTCTATCTCTTTTCACCATCAATATGGGTATTATGCAAATATTTCCAACTTACCGCATTAGCTACCACATTCACTTTACCCGAACGGTAATTCAACTCAAAGCCGTAATTCTTCAAAAGTCCTAATCATTTACTCTTCCTCATATTCAACCTTTCCAACTCAAACAAACACTATAAGCTCTTAGGATCACCAAATATTTCAAATCTCAGCCAAAACGATTGAAGCCTCCAACTCCGGCACAACCACAACAGCAACCAACTCTAAATCGCCGGTCGGATGATTCCTCTCATGTACTTCAAGGTACCTTTAACATATTTCCCAATCATATCAACAAAGCGTCACAAAACACAACAAATAGTCCCTTCGGGCTCGGCAAAAATCAACACACGAGCTGCAGACAACTCTCCCAAAACCCTTTGAACTCTTCTCAAGTGGTATATAGCTGCTTATTCTCCAACAATGATAACTCAAGTTCTCGATCTTCAACATGATCCTCTATACTCTTCGAATGTATTAAAATATCATCGGTCAACACAACCATTGCCTCACTCAATTAAGTAAGGAAAATTCCATGTCAAACGAACAAACAAGTTGTGAGTTATGGCGGAAACACGAACCGTGCCTTCTGCACCCACTACAATATCCAACCACGTTTCATCAATAAAACTCAACTCCATGTAATTACTTCACCATCACATAGGGCATTGTAATAGCTTCCCAACGCTTCGAACTGTGCGTCATTCCGAGTTATGGTTCTCTCGTTACAACAAAAGTACCAGAACATTTTCTGCCCAGACCCCCTTCGCTAGGCGAACACCGTAGCGAGCGTGGAGCCGTTCGCTAGCATGCTCACTAGGCGAAGGACCTGGTGAACATGACAATCCGAAATCCTATTTTCGACCGTTACCTGACTTCCGAGTGTCCGATTTCGATTCCGTAAAAAGCAGCGATCTCGCAATTCAATGTACAACAACAATTTCATACCTAGGAGGCCATCCAACACACTTTCAATCTTTAAATAATTTGAAACCCAATTACTCCCAATCTCAAAAGCAGACCTTAAAGTCTCCCAATACGATACAACTTCGATCTTCGACATATCAACCACAATAACTTTACTTGAGATCACGTGACCACATAACTCACATCCTCCAACCAATTGGTCCATCAATTTATCAACTCTTGGAAGTGAACATTTACCCTTGATAGTCACCTTGATCCCTTATCCATAGTTCACTCAAAGTTTCACAAAACCTCATGCCTTTCTAACCAACAAAATTGGTGCACCCAACAGTAACACACTCAAACAAAATAACCTCTCTTCCAGCAGGTCTTCAAGTTGACTCTTCAACTTCTCCAATCCTAACGTAGACACACAATATGGAGTCACTAATATCAGACTAGTCCCAAGAACGAAGTCTTTGTGAAAGCTTCACTTCACATTCCGGTAGTAAATCACTTACCTCCTCAGAAAATCTCCGGAAAATCACCATTAATTGACAAACCCCAATTAGCTCACTTTCCTTAGCATTCAAAATTTCTGTTAACATAAACACCTCAACACGTCTTACGTCGACTCCTCAAAATAATCCCTTGAGCGCTTAGCTTAGCTCAAGAAAATTCCCTGCTCACGCCACCTAAGCTTGCAAGACACGCCCATTCCCTCCAACACAATCCCAACTGCTATCAACAAGAGATTAAGGGTGATCATTTCCTCAATTTGTCAATAGACAGCCGAAAATCATGATGGGGTATGAACCATCTTTACCAAACTATAGGAACATTCAACCATACACCGAGCTCGAATTCCACACGCGCAGCACCCGGGAGAAGCACAAGGTCCTCCCCCACTCAAATCATCCCACTTCTACCAACAAAGCTAGACAACAACGTGTACCGATAGTGTTTCTCACACATGTCGCATACAGGGGATTAGACTACAACACAAGACAACTTGGCCGGATAGACCGACCTGCTCTGATACCAACTTGTAACACCCCGTTCCCCAAAATAAAATAAAACAAATAAAATAAACACATATCAGAGTTTTTCCCTCAAAAACGGGATGTCACATTTCACCAAAATTTCACCAAACATTTCTTAAATGATTTTCCAATAAAATTGCAGTGGAAAAAGAAGTCTGTCATAAACACATAATATGTATATATACGTCATCAACATCATCATATGTACAACAAGTCAGCCATCTGCCCAAAATGTACAAAACATCACTATCATATTCAACACAACAAGATACGCCACAGGGACACACAAAATCATCAATAAACATGAAAACTCCCAAAAGCCCCGGTGTTACGTATCAGAGCAATCCCTACGACAATGCCACAATCCAAGCTAGCTAAACACCTGGATTGTCTGTACTTCCGAAGAAGCACAGACCACAACATCAACAAAGGGGTGAGAATTCACGATCAAATATTAACGGTATAAATGTACATGAAATAAAGGCAGAAACATATAAAACATCATTTCATATACAACACATTCGGACCTACTGTCCCACCATCAACAATGACTACACACAACAATGCAACACATGCAACTCAATACAATGATATGCGGTACCGACTCAACATCACTGGTTCGTCAACCACCCTCAGGATAGATCGCATACGCTCCCTCTGAGAAACGATCTATCCCTACCACGCTCCCCATTTGGAGCCCCGGTAAATCACACTCAGGATAGATCGCATCCACTCCCTCTGAGCAACGATCTATCCCTACCACTCCCTTCCGGAGCACCGGGAAAATCACACTCAGGATAGATCGCATCCACTCCCTCTGAGCAACGATCTATCCCTACCACGCTCCCCATTTGGAGCACGCGAGTGAATCACATACGCTCCATCTGAGCAATGATTCACCCCGTAAACATGCATATGCAAACCCCATGCACACATTGTAACGCCCGTTCATTTTAATTAAATTATTTATGAATTGTTGGTGTGTCTTTATGTGGAGGTGTGTCTGAGTGCGTTGGTGGATGCCCTTAGACTGTAAGAGTTATTTTAATAACGATTGGAGTTTAATAATAATATAATTAATAATGATGATAATTTAATAATTAGTAGTAATATTATTATTATTATTATTATTATTATTATTATTATTACTATTATTATTATTATTATTATTACTATTATTATTATTATTATTATTATTATTATTTGGAATATTAGTGGATGGAATGAGAGAAGGCAGTTATTAGAGAAGTTGTGGGAGAAAGAGGGTTATCACGATAAACTGCTCGGAAAACCAAAATTGAGGAAAAAGGTAGAAGAGAAGGAAAAAGGAACGTGACTGTGGAGAAAGTAAGAAGAAGAATTTTCCATCGGTGAAATTGGAAGAAAGTTGCAGGAGAGTTACCGCAGAACGGAACCAGAAAGCTTGAAATTGGCCTCTATTCAAGGTAATCGTGGGGTTCAATTCTATAACCGTGGGTATGATCAATTTCATGTAGGGAATTGATTCATAGGTATAATTCCCGTTAATCGATAAATGTTAGGGACGAGGTTTTTCTACGTAAGAATGAATGCGTTATATACGATGCTCTAAGGTTTCCCTAATGGGCGTCAAGATGGTCGAGTTGGTCTAAGGCGCCAGTTTCAGGTACTGGTCCAAAAAGGACAGTTACATGGTTGTGATTGATTTGTAATTAATTATGCGAGAAGATGTCGTAATGTTGTTATTACTATAAAATATTAAAGATTAATGTTCCCGTAGTAACGTTACCGTAGTAATGTTCCCGTAAGTTGAAGAAAGAAATATTAAAGATTAATGTTACCGTAGTAATGTTCCCGTAGTGATGTTCCCGTAGTAACGTTACCGTAGTAATGTCCCGTAAGTTAAAGAAAGAAATATTAAAGATTAATGTTCCCGTAGTAACGTTACTGTAGTAATGTTCTCGTAGTGATGTCCCCGTAGTAACTTTACTGTAGTAATGTTCCTGTAAGTTGAAGAAAGAAATATTAAAGATTAATGTTTCCGTAGTAACGTTACCGTAGTAACATTCCCGTAGTAATGTTACCGCAGTAACATTCCTGTAGTGACGTTACCGTAGTAATGTTCCCGTAAGTTGAAGAAATATTAAGGGTTAATGTTTGTCTACGTCTGCATTAATGTTTATGTCCTTAATTTATGTAGTAATGTTGGGAATCGGCGCCGACACGCGCTAATTTCCCATTTGTTGAGGAAATGTTATTATAATTTTCTCCTTGGATTACGTGGATAAGTTGTAGTTATATTACCCGTATGAAAGTATATGAAAATGTGCTGAATCATTATTTGTAGTAATGATGTTGTCAGTTGTTCTCTGACATGAAAATGCTGTTGAGTTCTCAATTGTAGAGACGAGGATGTTTTTAATTGTTCTCTGCGAAAATGTGTTAGAGTCTTATTCGTAGGAACGATACTGTTGGTAGTTCTCTGATATGAACAGATTGAAATGGTGACTCCATAATATATGCAAAATGTGATGTTTCTGTTATGGATAATTGGTTGTAGGCGTGATGCCTTGTTGCACGGTTGTTGCACAGTTGTTGTTGTTGTTGTGTTATAGTCCATAATAGTTGCATCTCATAGCATATCATTTGGCCTGGATTGGCGACGGTTGTGTCTTTAATGACAAAATAAAATGATTGTGGAGAGTTGTCTCCCGAATTATTGTGGAGTGTTGTCTCCCGATTTATTGTGGAGAGTTGTCTCCCGAATTATTGTGGAGAGTTGTCTCCCGAGTTTTGGAGTGTTGGCTCCTAGATGGGTTCGGGGTGTTGGCCCTGTCCCGAGTTTTGGAGTGTTGGCTCCTAGATGGGTTCGGGGTGTTGGCCCTGTCCCGAGTTTTGGAGTGTTGGCTCCTAGATGGGTTCGGGGTGTTGGCCCTGTCCCGAGTTTTGGAGTGTTGGCTCCTAAATGGTACCACATGCATATGCACAGTTGAGTCGCATTGATGAGTCGCATTGTTGAGTTGCGTTGTTGAGTTGTTTTGATGAGTTGCTGAGATATGATGATAATTGTTGTGGTTATGAATAATGAATTGTTGCGGTTTAATTATTACTAATATTTATGCGAACTGCTGGAATTATAATGCTGTGATAATATTCTGACATGACTTTTATCATGCCTTATGTTATATTGTTGATATCTCACCCTTTATGTTGTATGTTACCTCCGTTGGTGGTAATTTGCAAGTAACTCGGAAGAAAGTGTAGCTTTATGTTTAAGGTCGTTGGTCGCTCTGATACGTAGCACTCTGGGGGGGGGGGGATGAACGATTAGTGTTATTGTTTTAATTGAATTCCTTGTTTCTGAATTTTATTAAGTACTATGGCAAATAGATTGGTTGTTTCTGATAATGCCAAATGTTGCTTGGATGCATAGTTGTTTTAGCGAATTGATGCAAGATAATTACTTGTTGAATCTTAATGGAATTTAATTAGTACGAATCGTTGGAAGTGTATTATAACATGGCGTTTATGATTAAAATGTTAAACAAGTTACCGTTGTTTGTTCATCCGGATTTTGTGCTACGTGTGTTAGTAAATGAGCTTTTGCAGGTGTATGTGTTTTGGTTAAGTGTAGAATGTGACACCTCTGTTGCGTCTGAGAATTTGGGAGTGTGACGGTCGTCACAGCTCCATGACGCTCGTCATGACCGTGATGGTCGTGACATCCATGACGGTCGTCATGAGATTTTATTTGCTGCACTCTGAATTGTTTCTGTTGTTTATCTTATTTTTCCGCGATAGTTTAGAGTGGGGTGTTACAATTGGTATCAGAGCAGGTCGGTCCGTCCGACCAAGTTGTCTAATGTTGTGTATTCCCTGGTATGCGACATGTGTGTGAAAATACTGTCGGTACATGTTTTGTTGTAGAACCTTTGTCTGCAGAAGTGAGAATGATTCAAGTGGGGGAGAAGCTTGTGCTTCTCCAGAATGCTGCAAGTGTGGAGTTGTAGCTCGGTGTGTGGTTGAACGCTCTTATAGTTTGGTATAGATGGTTTGTACCCTATCATGATTTTCGGCTGTCTATTGACAAATTGAGGAACTGATCACCCTTAATCTCTTGCTGATAGTGGGCGGAGTCATGTTAGATGGGATATGCGTGTCTTGCAAACTTGGATGGCGTGCTCAGTGAATTGTTTTGAGTTAAGCTAAGTGCTTAAGAATGGTTTTTATGAGTTGGTGCAGGAGGGTGCTGAGGTGTTTAATTTTGATGGGAATTTTTGAATTATAATGAAAGCGGGAAGTTGGCGATTACCGATTAATTGTGGTTGATTGGAAGTTTTCTGAAGAGATAAGTGATGTACGGCCAGGACGTGAAGTGGAGTTGTGACCAACTTAGATACGGAAACTAGTCCGAGAGTGAGAGCTCCGTATTTTATGTCTGTTGGATGGTCAAAGAACTAAATTGATTGAGTAGCTTTGAGACTTGTGTCTGGTGTGTGTGCTAAGGCCACAGAGTGTGAAATTGTTGTCGTACGTCGAATTCCGAGATCGCAGCTTTTTACAGAATCAATATTTTTACGAACGAAAGTTGGAATAGATTACGCCGTTGTGTCGGGTAATGTTCGGCCGTGATCGAGTATGCTTGTTTTATCGAATTTGATGGATTTTTGTAAATTTTTGCATTTTTGGAGATTTGAGGATTTAAGATTCGGATTGAAATTGAAAGTCGTAGATTTCAAGTTTGGTGGTTCTAAATCACTAATATATGTTTGGTATGAATGAGTATGTGGTTGTTTAGAAGAAAATAATTGAATCGGTCGGATTTTCAGGCGAAAATGCTCAAACCCGTAGCAGCCTTTATGCAGAAAAATTCTGTTTTGGAGAAACTTTGAAAATTCATATCTCTTGATCCGTAAGTCAGTTTTAGTCCCCGTTCGAAGCGTTGGAAACCTAACGAGATGCTCTTTCTAGGAAAAATTGTTTTGAGGCCTGTACCTGATTCAATTATAGTAGAAAATTGAAAATGTATCGTGTGTTGATTTTTGCCGAACCCGACAGGACCATTTGTTGTATTTTGTGATGCCTTGTTGATATGATTGAGAGATATGCTAAGTGAAACTTCAGCGAGTTTTGGTTATGCTTTAAGGGAACTTGAAGTACATAAGAGGAATCATCTGATAAGTGATTTAGAGTCGGTTGCTGTTGTGGTTGTGCCGGAGTTGGAAGCTCAATTAGTTAGTTTGAGATTTGACATGTTTGGTGACCTCAAGAGCTTAAGGTATTTATTTGATTTGGAAGAGTCGAATATGAGGCAGAGAAAATAATTGGGACTCCGGAATGGATTATGGTTTCAGATTGAATTACCATTCGGGAAAATCAAAACGTGGTAGCTTATGCATTGACTTGGAAATCTTTGCATATAACGATGATGATGGTGAAAAGAGTTAGAACTGATTGAGCAATTTTGTGGTATGAATTGGTTTGTGAAGAGGCTTCTTATGGAGTTAAGCTTAGTATGTTGGACCTTACTAGTGGTATTCTTGACGAGATTCGATAAGGTCAGAACTCTGGTTTGAGTTGGTAGATTGGTTGAATATGAGGAATTAAAGTCGAAAGGATGATTTTCAGATTAATGGAAATAGTATCACGAGATGTCGTGATAGAGTTGTGACTCAGATATTATTAAGTGGAATAAGAGTATTGAGGTAGATGGAGTATCCATCCCTGTGCTATGAAGATGTAACCGGATTTGAGGAAATTATTTTGAGAGTCATAGTTGAAGAGATAAGTGGTTGAGTTTGTATGTGCTGATTAGACTTGTTGGAAGTCGAAGAATAAACGTCAGAGATCGTTGAGTCCGATGCAACCGTTGAATATTCCAGAGTGGAGATCGGATAGTATTCCCATGGATTTTGTGTTGGGTTTTCTGGAGAATTTGAGGGATATGATTTTACTTGGGTGATTTTGGATAGAATGACTAATTTGGCTCTTTTCCTAACAAGTGAGATTAATTATTCTATGTTGAAGCTAACTGAGATTGTGCAAGAGACGACTGAAGAGATCCAAAGGATCCAAGAAAGACGTGTTTTGAGAGTTACGATAGTAACTGGTGTTGGTCGAGCTTGAGTTCTCGGAAGCATACTGTGTTTTGTGATCTGTACCAGAGTGGCGCAGCAGAAGCGTGGGGAAAATAGTAGGTTAGACTGTTTTACCGCTGTCACTCGTGGGAATTTACATGATGTGGTATGTGCCTAAGTTGAAGAAGTGCATTGATTCGGATGGATGGTGTACAAGTGAAAGGTAATTTGACTGTTGAGGTGTTGCTAGTTCAGGTGGATGAACGAGAAGCCACTTCGAGGTGAAGATATTGCTTTGGTGAAAGTGGATTGGTTGGGAGCTGTTTGATTGAGGTAATTTCGAGGACGAAATTCTTTTAAGTAGGGGAGAGTTGTAACGCCCGTTCATTTTAATTAAATTATTTATGAATTGTTGGTGTGCCTTTATGTGGAGGTGTGTCTGAGTGCGTTGGTGGATGCCCTTAGACTGTAAGAGTTATTTTAATAACGATTGGAGTTTAATAATAATATAATTAATAATGATGATAATTTAATAATTAGTAGTAATATTATTATTATTATTATTATTATTATTACTATTATTATTATTATTATTATTATTACTATTATTATTATTATTATTATTATTATTATTATTATTATTATTATTTGGAATATTAGTGGATGGAATGAGAGAAGGCAGTTATTAGAGAAGTTGTGGGAGAAAGAGGGTTATCACGATAAACTGCTCGGAAAACCAAAATTGAGGAAAAAGGTAGAAGAGAAGGAAAAAGGAACGTGACTGTGGAGAAAGTAAGAAGAAGAATTTTCCATCGGTGAAATTGGAAGAAAGTTGCAAGAGAGTTACCGCAGAATGGAACCAGAAAGCTTGAAATTGGCCTCTATTCAAGGTAAGCGTGGGGTTCAATTCTATAACCGTGGGTATGATCAATTTCATGTAGGGAATTGATTCATAGGTATAATTCCCGTTAATCGATAAATGTTAGGGACGAGGTTTTTCTACGTAAGAATGAATGCGTTATATACGATGCTCTAAGGTTTCCCTAATGGGCGTCAAGATGGTCGAGTTGGTCTAAGGCGCCAGTTTCAGGTACTGGTCCAAAAAGGACAGTTACATGGTTGTGATTGATTTGTAATTAATTATGCGAGAAGATGTCGTAATGTTGTTATTACTATAAAATATTAAAGATTAATGTTCCCGTAGTAACGTTACCGTAGTAATGTTCCCGTAAGTTGAAGAAAGAAATATTAAAGATTAATGTTACCGTAGTAATGTTCGCGTAGTGATGTTCCCGTAGTAACGTTACCGTAGTAATGTCCCGTAAGTTAAAGAAAGAAATATTAAAGATTAATGTTCCCGTAGTAACGTTACTGTAGTAATGTTCCCGTAGTGATGTCCCCGTAGTAACTTTACTGTAGTAATGTTCCTGTAAGTTGAAGAAAGAAATATTAAAGATTAATGTTTCCGTAGTAACGTTACCGTAGTAACATTCCCGTAGTAATGTTACCGCAGTAACATTCCTGTAGTGACGTTACCGTAGTAATGTTCCCGTAAGTTGAAGAAATATTAAGGGTTAATGTTTGTCTACGTCTGCATTAATGTTTATGTCCTTAATTTATGTAGTAATGTTGGGAATCGGCGCCGACACGCGCTAATTTCCCATTTGTTGAGGAAATGTTATTATAATTTTCTCCTTGGATTACGTGGATAAGTTGTAGTTTTATTATCCGTATGAAAGTATATGAAAATGTGCTGAATCATTATTTGTAGTAATGATGTTGTCAGTTGTTCTCTGACATGAAAATGCTGTTGAGTTCTCAATTGTAGAGACGAAGATGTTTTTAATTGTTCTCTGCGAAAATGTGTTAGAGTCTTATTCGTAGGAACGATACTGTTGGTAGTTCTCTGATATGAACAGATTGAAATGGTGACTCCATAATATATGCAAAATGTGATGTTTCTGTTATGGATAATTGGTTGTAGGCGTGATGCCTTGTTGCACGGTTGTTGCACAGTTGTTGTTGTTGTGTTATAGTCCATAATAGTTGCATCTCATAGCATATCATTTGGCCTGGATTGGCGACGGTTGTGTCTTTAATGACAAAATAAAATGATTGTGGAGAGTTGTCTCCCGAATTATTGTGGAGTGCTGTCTCCCGATTTATTGTGGAGAGTTGTCTCCCGAATTATTGTGGAGAGTTGTCTCCCGAGTTTTGGAGTGTTGGCTCCTAGATGGGTTCGGGGTGTTGGCCCTGTCCCGAGTTTTGGAGTGTTGGCTCCTAGATGGGTTCGGGGTGTTGGCCCTGTCCCGAGTTTTGGAGTGTTGGCTCCTAGATGGGTTCGGGGTGTTGGCCCTGTCCCGAGTTTTGGAGTGTTGGTTCCTAAATGGTACCACATGCATATGCACAGTTGAGTCGCATTGATGAGTCGCATTGTTGAGTTGCGTTGTTGAGTTGTTTTGATGAGTTGCTGAGATATGATGATAATTGTTGTGGTTATGAATAATGAATTGTTGCGGTTTAATTATTACTAATATTTATGCGAACTGCTGGAATTATAATGCTGTGATAATATTCTGACATGACTTTTATCATGCCTTATGTTATATTGTTGATATCTCACCCTTTATGTTGTATGTTACCTCCGTTGGTGGTAATTTGCAAGTAACTCGGAAGAAAGTGTAGCTTTATGTTTAAGGTCGTTGGTCGCTCTGATACGTAGCACTCTGGGGGGGGGATGAACGATTAGTGTTATTGTTTTAATTGAATTCCTTGTTGCTGAATTTTATTAAGTACTATGGCAAATAGATTGGTTGTTTCTGATAATGCCAAATGTTGCTTGGATGCATAGTTGTTTTAGCGAATTGATGCAAGATAATTACTTGTTGAATCTTAATGGAATTTAATTAGTACGAATCGTTGGAAGTGTATTATAACATGGCGTTTATGATTAAAATGTTAAACAAGTTACCGTTGTTTGTTCATCCGGATTTTGTGCTACATGTGTTAGTAAATGAGCTTTTGCAGGTGTATGTGTTTTGGTTAAGTGTAGAATGTGACACCTCTGTTGCGTTTGAGAATTTGGGAGTGTGACGGTCGTCACAGCTCCATGACGCTCGTCATGACCGTGATGGTCGTGACATCCATGACGGTCGTCATGAGATTTTATTTGCTGCACTCTGAATTGTTTCTGTTGTTTATCTTATTTTTCTGCGATAGTTTAGAGTGGGGTGTTACACACATCAACACTAGCACAGACGGTCCCCTGACCACATCTCATCATGTATCATTCAAATATCACACAACACATCACACATCATGCACATCAGGCATACCGGTCCTACTGACCCAATCGTCACAACAACACATAAACACGACGAATATAAAGCGTATCGATCCTACGGATCCTCTCATCACAACATATCACCACAACGCACTCAAGGCGTGTCGATCCTACTGATCCACATCCCTTACACAACATACAAACACAACGCATATCAAGCGTATGATCCTACGGATCCCACATATACCACACATAACACATACATATCTATACTTATCACATAATCCACCGATTATGTCCAATGCGATAAACGCCGGCCACACGGCCCTCATACCCCTCGACATACTCTCAACACTCAGCAATCATCATAGCACATCAGCCCGATCTCACTCAGCGTCATCAGCTGCACACAACTCTCAAAAACCAAAACCTGCTACACTCACTACCTGCTCGCTACGCGAGCTCCTAGCGAGTGTTCGCTACACGTTCGCCTAGCGAACCTCCTCGCGAACCACACTTCTGAGCTACTGGAAGTGCTCGCTACTACCTCGCTCAGCGGACTTGCTAGCGAGTACAGAAAAACAGCCACTGTCAAAGCTAACTGCACGCTCGCTACTCGAGTTGCTAGCGAATGCTCGCCAGGCATTCGCCTAGCGATGGGCTAGCAAATGTCTGCGATTCTGGAAAAATACAGCCACTGCTCAGAGTCGGCAACACACTCCGAACTCCATCGATTCCACCCAAATCAGTTCCCACAATGCCAAGACAACAATATACTACCTAGCTGCAAGGTCTAACATCAATTCTACCCGATAAATTCTCAATTCGGCTCGATTAGCCAACTTCCGGCATAAAACCTCGTATTACCCGGAAATAGGGCTGGCAATGAACCAAACCAACTCGAAGATAGTTCGGAATTCGACTCGACAATTAAATCGTTGAACTAGGTTCATGACCAAATGAGTTGAGTATGAGCGAAAAATTAAGTTCGTTAACTAAATGAGCTGAACTTGAACTATACATAGTTCGACTCGTTAGGTTCATGAGTTAACTCGATTACATATGAAAAGAATTATACTGTCTTTAAGATTAGGTTTAAATATTTACTTCAAATCTTAGACAAATTTAATCTTCAATTTAGTAGTTTTTGAATTAGACTCTCAAATGTATCTCTTGAAAGTTGTGTAGGTTTTGAATTAGTAGATTTCGAAGTTAAAGTTAAATTTCAATATGATAAATTTTATTTTATTTTAATATTTTATTTAAAATATATATATTTATTTAAAATGTCAAATATACTAAAAAATATATATATTTAAAAAAATAGTTTTTAAGTTCGTGAACCATGTGAGCTGAACCTAATGAGATGAACCTAACGAGTCGAACCGAACTGTTCGTGAACTTATAACGAGTCGAGTTTGAGCTTAAAAAAAAGTTCGTGTCTAACTCGAACTCGAACTCGAATTCGAACAATTCTTAACGAGTCGAGCCGAGCTGAGGTGAGTTCGACTCGACTCGACTCATTTCCAGCCTTACCCGGAAACCCCCAAATCAACCAACCAGTCATCAAATTTCGCATGCAACAGTCTCAATACAATAATCAACAATGCATAACAGAATTAACGTATATAATCATCATCAATTCATCATCAATCTATGGGGATAGGGAATTCCCCTCTACCAATTATTCATGCAGTTTACCATTTAACCGATCAATTCCCCCTTACCTCAACATGCAGCTTTGATGCTGAAGAACTTCAAGAATCCACATGAATTGATAGCCCAAACACTCTTCTGCTCAAGCTTGCTCTTGATCGTCCTTCTCTTCTCACAACCGTGCTTCTAAGCGTGTTCTTCTCTTCCTTCCTTTCCCAATATTCCAAACATGCCCTTAGTTCCAAATATTACACCTTTTATTTTCTTTTCCTCCAACTAATAGTATTTCTCCCATTTTCTTAATTCCAAAAATTCCAATAATAATATTTCCACAAATTCCTTTTAATTCCAAAATAATATTAACACCTCATATTAATAATAATAATAATAATAATATCAACATTAATATTAATTATTAATTATTATCATTATCAATTATCCAATATTAATACTATGCTTCTATTTCTTCATCAATTCCCACACAAAACACGCCGACGAATAAAATAACACCGGAAACTAAAAATAATTAAAATGGGCGTTATAGGAAGCATCGAGAAACATATGTATCTGACTCTTCAGGCCTTTAATGAAACTTTACATTTGTTCCATGTTATTCAGATTATGATGGGGGCACCTACGTAATAATAATTTGAACCTCTCCCTTGAGCCATACAGTGACTCTGTACCTTGTTGCTCAAAGTTTAAAATTTCAACCCTTCTCTCAGTAAACTGGTTGGTGGTGAAAAATATTTCTAGGAATTTATCCTCTAGCTCTTTCCAGGTCCAAATGGATCCATTTGAAAGGCATTGTAACCAATCTTTTGCCCTTCCAATGAGTGAGAAATTGAACAATCGTAACTTCACTTGGTCCTCCGTGACATTATTTGACTTGCACATTGAAGCGGTTGCGTAGAAGCGTGCAAGATGAGCCCAAGGATCTCTGATAGCGTTTCTATTGAATTGATTGTCTCTTTGACCTTAAAGCACAAAATTTTTAATATCAAGGTTAGCATAGGATGTCGGTACAAACCCTCTAGAAACCTTTCTGTCATCGGTTCATTTATAGTAATCCCTCATAGTTTGGAGTGGTGGGGGCAACCATGTTATTCTCCTCTTTAGAGTCCGATGAAAGAAGTGGTGGATCTACTTTTGGTGGGTCCCATTCAGCTAAAATTGCTTCTCTACCTACTTTTTTAAGAGCAAGCGTGGTTCTTTCAATTTCATGATCAAATGGTAGTAATTATGATCTTGAACTATGCATACACAAACAGAAAATACCTCAGAAGCACTATGTTAAACACAAAAATTAATAAAAAGTAATAAGAACAAAAGATAAAATAAACTACAAAAAATAAACGTTGCGCAAAGTGTTGCCCTGTTGCAATCAACATTCCTCGGCAAAGGCGCCAAAAACTTGATGATTTATTGACAAATGTACCAATAATGTCGCGGTAATAAAAAGATCAAACCCACAAGGGCTGTGTTTGAACAAGACAAGAATTATGCAATGTAACAAGAAACAGTAAATAAGGGGGGAGGGTTGCAAGCTTCAGTGCGAAAAGTAAAGAGACGAGTAAACAATGTCTCGAAAGCAGTCAAGTTGTGTTATAGAATCCCGTATTCCTCTATTATTGATGTTTGATGCCCAGTATGAATAATCTAATCACTATAACTCCATGGGAAATTAAAAAAATTGTTATAGCTGATCCCTCACAAATAACTCACTAACCACTACTCAGAGCTTTCTATCCCTAGTCTGCTAGCGTAAGCAGGGTTAGACGATGTATATAACTTTAATTCTCTATACCACTACTCAGGGTCTCCTATCCCTATTCGACCAACATAAGTAGAACAACTGCCCTAGGTCTAACACATAGGCTAAGGGTCAGTAATCCATATGTGTCCAATATCAGATTAACAGAGTATCTCAAATAAGAAATAATTGAATACAATTATAGATTAATAGGTTCATACAATAGTCAAATCAACATAGAATCCAACAACTTAAAAATAGGTTCATCATGACATAACCTAACCTAGGAAAATTCAGATACTCATATTGCAATTAAAATACCACAATTGATAGATGAAAATAACATAAGAATTCTCTTGAAAAAATGGCTCCAATGGCTTCAAGTGCTCTAGAAATCACCAGTTGTGCTCTTAAACTTGTGCTTCAGTCTCCAAATTTGTAACCCCTGTCAAATGCTGAAAATTCTCTTAAAAAGAACTCAGAACGAGTTAAAATGCGTCTGAAAAAGCCTAGAAAAGTGTTCATTGCATGCACATTATATAAGCATCACACGCGATGCAAATCTTTCATCTCTATGCGCACACGATGGCGCGTGACGACGCACATGATTATTCCAGTAGCTGCGTAAAAATTCACCGTTTTTCATCTGAATTTCCACTAAGTCCCATTCTTCCATACTTGGCTATTTTTTCACTTATTCTTGAGTCTTTCTTCTTCTCCTTGGCTCTTCTTTCGCTTGTTTTCCATTAATTCTTCGCCTAATTAGATGCAATGACGGACAACCGTCACATATTATTTATGTATTGTTTTGAATTATAGATGATCGGGAAATTAAATACGAAGCATCTCTATTGACCTACTCTTCCAAGGCCGAGTTGAAAGAATATGAATAAAACTTATGAATATTATCAAAGTTCATTGTTGGTCAAACTACAATCATAGAGTCAAAGCATAAAGTTTTAAAAGAGCCATATCACCGTCAAAGGTATAATGCAGAAGTATTTAATTATCTTACATTTATACAAAAAATTAAGTAGCCAATCATGTGCTTATTATTTAAAAGTTAATCAAAGATTATCAGAACATGTGTTGTGCAATTTCATCTAAAGCCTTATGAAAGAGTGTATGACAGTGTATCTCAGACGTGTAAAAGAGTTGTATTCATATGTATATGATTGATCATATTTTTCATATAGTATACTTGTTGTTGTTTACTAATCATTTATGTGTGTGGAAAACTTAGCAATTGATCGTCAAAATTGGCATGATCATTCCAATACGTCTTATTCTTCTTATAGTACAAATTTAACTATTATCCTCATATGTTACATGAAATGTTTGTGTGAATTGTATATATATGTACTTGTTTGTGCAAAGTATATCTCATTCATCTGAACATTTTGCTTTGTTTTTATTTCATCTGAACATTCATTATACATTCATGCATCACTCATCATTATGTGCATTTCATATTTTTTTCATTAGAGTTATATATCGTTATTGAAATAAAAAATTCATTAATTTTTCATCACATTAAAACATCATTCCATCACTTTGATCACATTAAAATTCCATTTCAGTAATCTTTTTGTTTAATAAGCATTCATACAATTTTCATGTTTTTCAAAATTTTCAAAATCAAGTGGTATGATCAACTCAAGCATAACCTCTGATTCGAATCACAAAGAGAAAATTTTCAAGAAAACACGTCTGCTCAATTTAATTTGAATCACACGCTCCACTTGATTCGAATCAAATCCAAAAAATTAAACCTTTTGAGCATAATTTGACTCATGAGGCACCTATGATTTGAATCATAACGTGTCAAATCAATCCCCTTTACGCGTGAGTTTTGATTTTTCTCTTCCACTTAACTCATTTTGTTTAATCTTTTCCTTTTTGAAAATACTCCACCTTTTCATTTCAAAATCACTTTTGAAAATTTCTCAAACCAAACCCATTTCATTCATTCTCATAACATTGCTCATCCTCACTATCACTCATTTACGCATTCTCTCATCCTTCATCAATATTAGTTCAAGCAGCCCTAAAATGAAGCTCTCTAAAAACAAAAAGGGAAAAGAAAGGAATCATTTGTAAGTCTTGTTCCTCTAATTCTAAAAAGGCAAGATCAAAGGTTCAAGCTAGTAAAGACACATATGATGCAAGGTTTCCTAAAAATTTGAATGCTAGCAAGAACACTCAAGCCTCCAGCCAGGACTTATCTTTTATCTCTCTGAAGGTTTGTCATTTGGTCCCTAATGACAAGCTTCATAGGTATGTATTAGAGTTTCTTAACAAGCTTATTGAATCTAAGTACTTTGTGAATAAGCTTGTTGAGTTTGAGATAGGTGTTAAGTTTCTAAAATCGTTAGAACAATATCAATTATTGAAATTTATTGGCCTGAATAGGAAATTCAACTCAAATGATGTCAAGGCATTTTATTACAACCTCAAGGTGTATAGTAATGGTCTTAAATGCGTCTTTCGTAATCAAGTGATTAAATTTATGTTATATGACTATAAGAATCATTTTGGCCAGATTTCAAAAGGAAAATTTGAATGCACCTAGTTTTGATAGAACCGAGTTTGTTAATAGTATCTCCAAGTCTAGTCTCCACGATCGTCTGAACATAGATAAGTTTCATATAGTAATGTAAATTTTGAAATGAGAATTTTGCATTAGATTATTGTGAAAGTGGTGTATAGGAATCCCCGCAATTGGGCAAGAGCTGATGAACATGATTTGCACCTCATATGGGTTCTTTTAAATAATGTTGGATATAATTGGGTCGAGTTTATTTTAAGAATAAATGAGTACTGTAGAACTTTTCCTAAGAGATTATTGTTATTTTCTTCCTTCATTCAATACACTTTAAACGTGAATGGCATCTCATTTGTTGATGAGAATTTGGTTAAAGCACCAATGCCTATTGATTCAACTACAATTAATTTGATGTGGTACTTCAAGGATAAAACTAATGTGTACTAGTATTTGGATGATAATGGTTTGTGGGTTTATAAAGATATGATTAAGGTTCCAGAGGGAGTGGAAATCAAGAAAAAGAAGGAGAAGAAAAAAAAGTCGTCTGTAGTGCTTGAGCATATTGTTTTATCATCATCTACTCTACCTAGTTCCTTTGATGAGTTATTATCTATTGATGCCAAGGTGTATTTGGATGGCCTGGTGAGCAAGATTCTAGATGATTCGCATATGAGAGAGACATGTCTTTATGTGCATATTTTCCAGGTTGATAGAGAAGCAAAGGAGCGAGACGAGAAGATTCAAGCTGACTTGGCTGCAGTGAAAGGGGTCGTAGATCATCTTAAGGACTCCATTATCATGTTTAACATTAATGATCCTGACCCCCTTATGATCCCCTCCCGCTGATGAAGGAGGGGTTCAATTGGAACAATATGTTGTCTTCGTATTCACTCGCTTTGTCTATTTTAGTTTGTGTACCTTTGAGAAACCTCTTAACTCATTATCTTAGTGATTGTTGTCCATGTTTTAGTCTTTTTTTGAGCATAGCAATTGGTTTTATATCAAATTCACAAGTATTGCTTGCATCGTAAGCTATAACACTTGTATCAAGGTTGTAAAGTTGTATGATTTGAATCATACATACGTGTAAGTTAAATCATAGAGCATCATGAAAGGGGGGATTTGATTCTGCCTCATTTGAGTCAAATCATAACATGGTTTGATTCTAATCATAGCCTCTATGATTTGAATCATGAGATAAACATGAACCGATACATGGATTCTTTCTCATATTTCAAACCATAGTTTCAATTTGAGTATTTCTTTGATTGTTTGATAAAACCTTTTTCTTTAGTTAGTTGAGAGAGATTTTTTGAGGATGTCCATTCTCTTGCACCAATTTTTATTTTTCTCCTTTTGTGTCAATGAGAGTGAGTGTGTAACCATAGAGAGATAATCTCAGAAAAAAGTGTGAGGAAATAAATATCTAGATACATTATTGTTCTTGTGTTCTTGTCAAAGACTAAGAAACCCTGAAAAATAGAGAGTTTTGATCAATCAATTAATTAAATTATCAATCTTAGATTAATCACATAGAACCTTGAAACCCATGTTTGCCAAGAACCTTGAGAGAAATTAGAAAGTGTTCTTCATTAAACAACATCTAGTTCCTTGTTTATACCTTGTGATTAACCTCCCAGAATGTGGATCATGTGAATTTTAGTTATGTGTGTGGGATTCTTCATATACTATTCATCATCTTCAACCTTTGTCAAGAACCATTGTTATGAACTTTCAACTCTAAAGGTTGAGTTTGTGAGGTACATTAAAGGTACATTAGGGAATTTAATTTTTTTTTTGCGATTATGTTTTTTTTAGTATCAGGTGGAAAAATCGTTTCTTAGACATAGACTTTGGTTATGTGTTATTTATAAAGAGAGAAGAGTGTTTTTGTACTCTATTAAAGACTTTAGTGAAAACATATGAAGGTTGTCGAAGAACAAAGTTGTGAGTTATCTAATTAATTGAGGCTAATGGAAATCGCTCAGACAAGTCTTCATCAAATTCGAAGGAAGAATGATATAGAAAGGATGCTTAGAGCAGGTAATTATAGATAGCAAGGTTATTGGATCAAAATCATTGAGGATCTTATGTGTAGCAGTTGAGTATCTGCATGAACAGAAGGATTTGTCATTGGATTCACGTGTAGGCTGCAATGTGGTTATTAGCATCTGGATTGATGATAGTTTGTTGTATCAAAATACTTGTATATTAACTCTTTAAAAATATTGGAAAGACATGATTATTTTTCCTGTTGTTTTTATACCATTGAAGGGTGGAGTAGGCATAGCGATGTCGGTTTCCGAACACTATATATCTCTATAGACTCTCTTTCTTCCTTATCTCTGTTTAATTTTTGCTATTTAGCATGTAAAGTTATATCTTAATACAATTTGTAAGTCATTTAGGTTAAGATCAGGCTTGTAGTGATTTATTGTATAAAAATATGCTTGTGTTGCGTCGAACTTATTGAATCATGTATAAGTTGATTGTATTAAATATCATGTCTAAGTTGAGATAATAAAATGCCTATATTAAGCAACTTGAATTGTCCAATTGATTCAAATCATTTTTTGGTTATTCTATTAGTGATAACTTTGAAATGTATTGGTTAAAATCCATAATGCTTAGATTCTATGTGTCATACCTCAATTTTATCTGGATATTTTACTATTACATGGGCTTAAGTCGCATTTTATCTTGAATGAATTAGTTAGCCCATCTGATAGTTAAGAAAGGATGTAAGGATTTCAAAAGCAAGGTTGCGGTTCAAACCCCACCTTTTCCCTTTTAGTACTTTTTTCTTTTAATTTTTCTTTCCAATTCCATTACTTTTAATTTTTTCGTATTATTCTCATTTAGTTATTATTATTATTATTATTATTATTATTATTATTATTATTATTATTATTATTATTATTATTATTATTATTATTATTATTATTATTACCATATTATTATTAACTTAACATTATTTTTATTATCATCAATATTGTTTTTTACTTTATTCTTACGGCTACAATTGTTATTATCATTACTAATTTTTTTATTTATTTTCGCATCATTATAGTTATTATTACCATATCATTTTTAGAATTATTAATATATTCTTATTACTATTATTAGATTTATTTTATTTTTATTAGATAATATTATTAAATTATAATTATAGTATTAGTATTATTAGTTTACCACTACTAGTATATTTGTTATAATATGTTACTATTATTAGTTATTATTTTTATTTTATTTATGATTTATAATATTAGAATATATTTATATTCTTGTTATTACTTATTTTACTTTTATTATTATATTTATTATTATTAATTATTATTAGTATTAGTTATTCATAAATTACATCAGATTAAACAAATTATTTAAAAAATACACCAGCTTGATCCCCAAGTCAATCATTCCCAGTTAAATTATCAATCAATCACAATCAGTCTCAATCATACAAATATTTCCGTTTTTTCTCACAAACTTGGACCCAATGACTCAATCTACAAAATCATGCAAAAAATAGTAAAAAAATTCACAAAACATAAAAAAAATTGTTTTAAATGTATTGTACTTATTTTTTAATAGGATTTAAATTAGTTTAATTAGATATTTATTTAGTTTAATTTTAATTTGGTTTTTAAATAGTTTGATTTCATTTGATTTTTACAAATAGATTAATTGTTGCATTTTTATTAATTACTTTAAAAATATAAAAAAAATCACAAAAAATATAGAATCTTTCCCAATTTGTCATTCTCGTCTTCTAATTGGTCATATTTTGATAAACTTGCTTCTGATTCGTCAAAGCTTGTCAGTTTACTGATCAAGGCAAATTAGATAATATCTGATATTATTTGGTTTTATTTTATTTTCTCTTATTATCTTTTAACCTAGTTTTTTCACACTATAAATACTAGCGTCCAGACGGGCACGCGAGTGCCTGTCTGTCCGGTTTTTTAATGTGCATGAATGAAAATATAAACAATATATTTTTGTTTAAATAAACTTTTTTAAAAATACAATATGTGGAAGTTAATAATAAGAAGTTACGTGAAAGTTAATAATAAGAAGTTATTAAGTAAATTACATAATAAAGTAAGGGTAAAAATGGTAGAAAAATAAGTCACACCAAAATTAAGTATTCCCTTTATATATTGTATAGATACACAAGTTTCTACATAATTTTCCAATCCATAAATCATAAGATTCAGATCTAAAAAGTTATTGCTCTTCACACTAAAAAACAACAACTAAACCTAAAACTCCAAACTTTGCATCCATTTCATCATCAATCCAAGCAAAAAACTTCGCAGTGAAGAAGAAAATGGAAGAGCGCATAGAAAAGGAAAATAAAAGAAGCAAGGAGACAACTTATAATGGTCACGACACCCCAGGTTGGTACCATTTTTTTCATACCTTTAAGTAAGTGCCTAATTAACGTGTTTGATGTTTGTTAGAATTTGTTCTTGTTTGAGTTTTGGTTCGATTATTTGATCGCTATTTTTTGTGTACGATTTATGCTCATTGTTTATGATATTCATGTTTTTTTATTTATGTATTTTTAGAGTCACATTTTTTATAAATAAAAAAAATCTTTTGCTTCAAATTTTAGAAAAATCCTTTTTTTTCTTTCTTGACTCAAACTAAAAAAAATCAAACTTTTCCCTCTCACCAAGAAATTTCATTGAAAATCCTCTTTTATAAAAAGGTAAAATAGTCAAGCCAATACAAAAGATTTCTCACCCATTTTTTCTTCATGTTTTAGAAATAACAACAAATTATTAATCAATCTTTATCTTTATTTTCATTCATGTTTTTTTATTTATTTATTTACTTCATTAGAATTAGGGATTTACTTGCCCTTGTGGGGCAAACTACTTTTTTTTTTTTTTAAATTTTCTTTCCTTATTATTTTTTAGTTTTATTTTAATTATATAATTTATTATGTTTTAAATAATTAACTTTATTTTAGTTAATAAAAAACATAAAAATACAAAAGAAAATCTCTTTTTAATTTTTTAAGTTAATCTTCAAAATACCAAAACATAATCTTTTCTTTTTCATAAATATCAAAAACACAATATTTTTCCTTTTTGATCTTATCGGATCAGAAAAGAATCAGTAGCCAACAACATATCATGAACTCCTAATTCATCAATGGTGGAGAAGAGGATGGGGGTGTACCTACAAGGCACTTCGATGCTAAAGTCAGTTTCAACAAAAGAGAGAAGGCAAGTACACAAAAAGGGTGAGAATAGAATATCTGACCCTCTAATGAAATAGGGTATTTATAATGTGCCCCTAGCGCTAAGCCAACGGTTACATTGCATTGGGTTGGATCACTAGGCCCAATATGAATATCTACAAAGACCTACGTGGCATGGTGAAGACCAGAACGTGGTCTTCATCTAGGTCCAACTGCCCCATGATCTTCGGAAGGAGGGTGACCTGTTCTTTCAGACGCGGGTAGTTGCCTGATGACGTGTCCCCGCATGGGGAGCACATGGAGACCGTGGTGGAGACGTGTAAGCACTCCCTGTGCGATGTGATGAAATGGGCCTTTCCCGACAGAGAGATGGATTGGGTTGTGCCTGACAGTGGGGATGTAACACCCTTTTTCTACCACAAAATTATCAAGGCAAAATGACACATAAATCAGAGTGAATAAATAAATCTCATTAAAAAGCCACAAAAGGGCGTACATTTCTCAAAGTCAACAAAATTGGTCAATACTCCGTAACGACGGGTTTTCCTCAAAGTACACCAAACACCATAAAACAGCGGAACTCAAAGCATAAATCAAGGTTTCTCCTCAAAAGGGAACATCAGTAAAATAACCCAATGATATAAAATCAACTCAAAGAACCCAACCTGATGTTACATATCAGAGCAAGACCCTCTAAATTAACCATAAAGGCTAACGGCTCTAAAACTTCAAAATACTCCTCGACGGCGTCCACGGCTAAGCTTGCTCATCTGCACGTTACACACGTGGAGGTAACATTCAAACAGGCAGGGTGAGTAAAACAATTCATAATAATCAATGTATAACAATTAATGCATAAACAACATATTACTCATAGTTATATTCAACACATTGATATCCTTCAAATATGCCTCAAAGGTCATAACGTCATAATTCATATAAAAAAACTCATAGATGCAATGCGACACAACTCAATGCATGTGGTATCAATCATCACAGCACGATGGACACTGGGCCATCAACCCTACATAGATCCCCATCAATAACATCGATTCTACTATAAAACCGGAGCACATCAAAATACTTCACATCCGCACAGTGGGATTGAAGCCAAAGTAATCGAGGTCCTGAACCGAAGTCCGGATGCACATGAATGCATGATGGACACTTCACAAATCATCCTTATAATAACATCATAGGTGCATCATCATTCATCATATTCATCACCATCAAACGTCATAATTCATCATATTAATCATCATACAGCATATCATCATAATTCATCATATTACTCATCATACAACATATCATCATAATTCATCATATTAATTAATCTCACACATCATGTCATCATACAATCACGTATAAATCACATATTAGCTCACAGTCATATTATCCCATATTATCCCACATCATCTCATATTAATTTATCAAATTATACTCACGGTAATCCTCACACTATCGCCTATCAATCACATAAACTTCACAGTTCTACTCATGTTAATTCGTCATATCATCATATAGTATTCACATATTAATCCCTAATATCATTTCACATTGCCTCATATTAATTCATCATAATTACACTCGCGGTAATTCTCATACTATCACTTATTACTCACGCAACCTCACTGTCATACTCATAGTAACTCATCACAGGAATCCCAGAATCAAACATCATGGCATTGCTGCACACGATCAATATTCGCAAACTCTGCTAGGTTCGCTGGCTCGCTCGCTAGGCGAGTTGGTAGCGAGCCTTCGCTGGCTTGCTCGCTAGGTGAGCCTGTAGCGAACCTTCGCTGGCTTGCTCGCTAGGCGAACAGAGCGATGACAGTAAAAACCTGTTATGACCAGAACTGATTTCTACCCAAAACTCATACGATTCACATACCCAATCCCCCAAAAACATCCCCAAATCATCCCTAAGATCATACGACGATAACGGCACAAACCCTATGGTTCATTAGGCCAATCCGGCAACATTTGCACTGCGTAAAACACTATTTTCCTGCAATTTCTCTGAGTGCATCAGAGTTACTCACATTTGAATATTCCTATTCCTACAGGGTCAAACATATCACAATCCAAGGTTTAGCCACGAAGGCCTAAGGTTCCCAAATTCATGTTACACATCAAACAGTCCGATAAGGTTTCCTAAATTCAAGTCAATATTCAGGGATACATGCCATCAATCATAACCTCAAAGTCTATTCATCAATTTCCCTAATTCTCCCAAATCCACCCAACATAGCCTAAATCATAAACCCCACCATAAACACACCGAAAGGCATACATAAAAAATCATGAAATGCGATACTCCCCATACCTTAGCAGATTCAAAGCTTTCACGATTAACTCCCGCCATCTTCCGAAGCTTTTCCCTCCACTGATACCTCCTCAGAGCTCTGGCCTCCATTCTTTTCACGGTTAACAATTGAATTCTAAATCTCTTTAGAATTCTATTTTGTCAAACTTAGACTTGGGTCACACAATTTGGGCTTTTCCCATAATATCCTTACTAACTCCTCTTAATGCCCAATTTACCCTTATTCCTCTTATATTTATTTTAATTCATAATAATATTAATAAATCCATATTACATACTATTATTCCAAAATAAATACTCCAAAAAGCATATTCCTCAATAATTCACAAAGCCACCGAAAACACCGAAAACACCAAAATACGAATATTCTCAATTAAATCAATTAATTAAAATATTCTGATTAAATTTGGGGTGTTAAAACTCTCCCCCACTTAAAAGAATTTTCTCCCTCAAAAATTACCTCAAGGAACTGAGTCGGATACGACTCCCTCAACTGATCTCCACACTCCCAAATCCAACTTTCTCCAGCTGGTCCTCCCAAAACTACCTTCACCAAGGCAATTTCCTTACCTCAAAGTTGCTTCTCGTTCATCAATCCGAAGTAGCAACACCTCAACAGTCAGATTATCTCTCACTTGTACACCATCTATCTGAATAAATGCACTTCCTCAACTTAGGCACATGCCACATCATGTAAATTCACAATCGACAGCGGTAAAATAGTCTAACATGCTACTTCTCCCATGCTTCCGCTGCGCCACTCTGATACAAATCAACAAAACACGGTGTGTGCTTCCGAGACTTCAAAGCTCGACCAACACCAGTCACCATCGTAACTCTCAAAAAACGTCTTTTCTTGGATCTTCTTGATCTTTTCAGTCGTCTTTTACACAATTCTTAGGTTCGAGCACAACACTATCGCCTGAATCATCTCAACACAAAGGAGTCCTACACCTCCTACCATACAAAGCCTCCTACGATGCCATTCCGATACCAGAATGATAACTGTTATTGTAGGTAACTCAATCAACAATAATTAACTATCCCATGATCCACCTTGATCTAACACACAAGCTCTCCACAAATCCTCTAAAGACTGGATAGTTCTCTCTGTCCGTCCATCCGTCTATGGATGATAGGCAGAGTTCAACTTCAACATGGTACTCAAAGCGTCTGCAAACTCTCCCAAAATCCCGATGAAAACTCAGATTCCCGTCTGACACAATATTCGACGACATCTCATACAACTTCACAACTTCATCGATATACATCTCAGCTAGGTTCAACATAGAATGATTAATCCTCATTGGTATAAAATGAGTTGATCTAGTCAATCTATTCAAAATCACCCAATTAAAATCATATCCCTCCAATTCTTCGGAAAACCCAACACAAAATCCATGGAAATACTACCCGATTTCCACCCTGGAATATTCAACGGTAGCATCAGACCCAACGGTCTCTGACGTTTATTCTTCGACTTCCGACAAGTCTAACCAACATATACAAACTCAACCACTTCTCTCTTCATTTATGGCCATCAAAATAATTTCCTAAAATCCGGTTACATCTTCATAGCACCGGGATGGATACTCCATCTACCTCAATACTCTTATTCCACTCAATAATATATAAAACATAAACTCTATCACGACATCTCATGATACCATTTCCATTAATCTGAAAATCAGCCCTTCGACTTTAATTTATCAAATTCAACCAATCTACCAACTCAAACCAGAGTTCTGACCCTATCGAATCTCATCAAGAATACCACTAGTAAGGTCCAATATACTAAGCTTAACTCCATAAGAAGTCTCTTCACACACCAAACTCATATCACAAAATTGCTCAATCAGTTCTAACTCTTTTCACCATCATCATCGGTATATGCAAAGATTTCCAAATCAATGCATAAGCTACCACGTTTGCTTCACCTGAATGGTAATTCAATCCAAAACCATAATCCTTCAGGAGTCCCAATTATTTTCTCTTCCTCATATTCAACTCTTCCAAATCAAGCAAATACCTTAAGCTCTTGAGATCACCAAACATTTCAAATCTCAAACTAACCAATTGAAGCCTCCAACTCCGGCACAAACACAACAACAACCAACTCTAAATCACTCGTCAGATAATCCCTCTTATGTACTTTAAATTTCCTTAAAGCATAACTAAAACTCACTGATGTTGCACTTAACATATCTCCCAATCACATCAAAAAAGCATCACAAAACACAATGAATAGTTCTGTCGGATTCGGCAAAAATCAACATACGAGCTGTTGACAGCTCTCCCAAAAACTCTTTGAACTTTCTTCACAGTGGCATATCCCTGCTTCTTCTCCAACACTGATAACTCAAGTTCCCGATGCTCAACATGATCCTCTATACTCTTCTAATATATCAAAATATCATCGGTTAACACAACCACTGACTCGCTCAAATAAGTATGGAAAATCCCATGCCAAACGGACACTCAATTTGCGAGTTATGGCGAAAACACGAACGACACCTTCCGCACTTACCACAACATCCAAACATATTCCATCAATAAATAACTTAATTCCATGCCACTACTTCACCATCACATAGATCATTGGACTATATTTCTAACACTTCGAACCATGCGTCATTCCGAGCTACTGTTCTCCCGTTACGAAAAAAATAACAAAACAACATTCTTCTGCCCAAGACATCTTCGCTAGGCGAACACAGAAGCGAGCGACCTCCTGGAGCTGTTCGCTAGGCGAAGGACCTAGCGAACATGACAGTCCGAAATTCTATTTTCGACTGTTACATGACTTCCAAGTGTCTGATTTCGATTCCGTAAAAAGCTGCGATCTCGGAATTCGATGTACAACAATAATTTTACACTTAGAAGGCCATTTAATACATCTTCAACTCTTGAAATATTTAAAGGCCTAATTATACCAATATTGTATTCCACATCTTACTTTCTTTAATAATCATCAGAAGTCATTGTCCACCTTTAATATACTCGACCTCACACTCTGTTGCCTTAGCACACACACCAGACACAAGTCTCAACACTACTCAATCAGTTTAATTCCTAGACCATCTAAACAGACATATAATATGGAGCTCTCAATCTCGGACTAGTTTTTGTAACTATGTCGATCACAACTCCACTTCACGTCCTGGCTGTATATCACTATCTTATCAGGATAACTTCCAAACAACCACAATTAATCGGTAAACCTCCATCTTCCCCACTTTCATTAACACTCAAAATTCCCATCAAAATTAAACATCTCAACACTGTCCTGCGCCGACTCATGAAAACAATTCTTAAGCACTTAGCTTAACTCAAGACAATTCATTGCTCACGCCATCTAAGCTTGCAAGACACGTCTATCACATCCAACATGACCCCGTCTACTATCAACAACAGATTAAGGCTGATCAGTTCCTCAATTTGTCAATAGACAGGCGAAAATCATGATGAGGTATAAACCATCCTTACCAAACTATAAGAGCGTTCAACCACACACTGAGCTGCCACTTCACACTTAAAACGTCTAGGAGAAGTACAACTTCTCCCCCACTTGTTTCATTCCCACGTCTGCAGGCAAAGATTAGAAGCCAAACGTGTACCGACAGTGTTTTTACACACATGTCGCATACAAGGGAACAAATAACATTAGACAACTTGGCCGGACGGACTGACCTGCTCTGATACCACTAATGTAACACCCTTTTTCTACCCCAAAATTATCAAGGCAAAATAACACATAAATCAAAGTGAATAAATAAATCTCATTAAAAAGCCACAAAAGGGCGTACATTTCTCAAAGTCAACAAAATTGGTCAATACTCCGTAACGACAGGTTTTCCTCAAAGTACATCAAACAACATAAAACACCGGAACTCAAAGCATAAATCAAGGTTTCTCCTCAAAAGGGAACATCAGTAAAATAACCCAATGATATAAAATCAACTCAAAGAACCCAACCCGATGTTACATATCAGAGCAAGACCCTCTAAATTAACCATAAAGGCTAACGACTCTAAAACTTCAAAATACTCCTCGACGGCGTCCACGACTAAACTTGCTCATCTGCACGTTACCCACGTGGAGGTAACATTCAAACAGGCAGGGTGAGTAAAATAATTCATAATAATAAATGTATAACAATTAATGCATAAACGACATATTACTCATAATTATATTCAACACATTAATATAGTCCAAATATGCCTAAAAGGCCATAACGTCATAATTCATATAAAAAGACTCATAGATGCAATGCGACACAACTCAATGCATGTGGTACCAATCATCACAGCGTGATGGACACTGGGCCATCAATCCTCCGTAGATCCCCATCAATAGGATCGATTCTACTATAGAACCAGAGCACATCAAAATACTTCACATCCGCACAGTGGGATTGAAGCCAAAGTAATCGAGGTCCTGAACCGAAGTCCGGATGCACATGAATGCATGATGCACACTTCACAAATCATCCTCATAATAACATTATAGGTGCATCATCATTCATCATATTCATCATATTCATCACCATAAAACGTCATAATTCATCATATTAATCATCATACAGCATATCATCATAATTCATCATATTAATCATCATACAACATATCATCATAATTCATCATATTACTCATCATACAACATATCATCATAATTCATCATATTAATTAATCTCACACATCATGTCATTATATAAGCACATATTAGCTCATAGTCATATTATCCCATATTATCCCACATCATCTCATATTAATTTATCAAATTATACTCACGATAATCCTCACACTATCGCCTATCAATCACATAAACTTCACAGTTCTACTCATGTTAATTCGTCATATCATCACATAGTATTCACATATTAATCCCTTATATCATCTCACATTGCCTCATATTAATTCATCATAATTACACTCGCGGTAATTCTCATACTATCACTTATTACTCACGCAACCTCACTGTCATACTCATAGTAACTCATCACAGGAATCCTAAAATCAAACATCATGGCATCGCTGCACACGATCAATATTCGCAAACTCTGCTAGGTTCACTGGCTCGCTTGCTAGGCGAGTTGGTAGCGAGCCTTCGCTGGCTTGCTCGCTAGGTGATCCTGTAGCGAACCTTCGTTGGCTTGCTTGCTAGGCGAACAGAGCGATGACAGTAAAAACCTGTTACGACCAGAACTGATTTCTACTCAAAACTCATACGATTGACATACCCAATGCCCCTAAAACATCCCCAAATCATCCCTAAGATCATACAGCGATAACGACATAAACCCTATGGTTCATTAGGCCAATCTGGTAACATTTGCACTGCCTAAAACACTATTTTCCTACAATTGCTCTGAGTGCATTAGAGTTACTCACATTTGAATATTCCTATTCCTACAGGGTCAAACATATCACAAACCAAGGTTTTAGCCACGAAGGCATAAGGTTCCCAAATTCATGTTACACATCAAACAGTCCGATAAGGTTTCCTAAATTCATGTCAATATTCAGGGATACATGCCATCAATAATAACCTCAAAGTCTATTCATCAATTTCCCTAATTCTCCCAAATCAACCCAACATACCCTAAATCGTAAACCCTACCATAAATACACCGAAAGGCATATATAGAAAATCATGAAATGCGATACTCCCCATACCTTAGCCGATTCAAAGCTTTCATGATTAACTCCGGCCATCTTCCGAAGCTTTTGCCTCCACTGATCCCTCCTCAGAGCTCTGGCCTCCATTATTTTCATGGTTAACAATTGAATTCTAAATCTCTTCAGAATTCTATTTTGTCAAACTTAGACTTTGGCCACACAATTTGGGCTTTTCCCATAATATCCTTACTAACTCCTCTTAATGCCCAATTTACCCTTATTCCTCTTATATTTATTTTAATTCATAATAATATTAATAAATCCATATTACATACTATTATTCCAAAATAAATAATCCAAAAAGCATAATTCCTCAATAATTCACAAAGCCACTGAAAACACCCAAACCACCAAAATACAAATATTCTCAATTAAATCAATTAATTAAAATATTCCGATTAAATTTGGGGTGTTACAGGGGAAGCCCCTGGCCAAGTCTAGAACAGGAGGAATGACTTAAGAGTCAGTTCTAGCATCAAAGACCTTCTCGAAGCACTGAGCTCATAGGATAATATGTGCAGCCAGAAGTATGAGTTGTTCGACAAGACAGGTGCTCGTGGGGAGACATGTCTGTCAGATGTAGTCCTTGCTCTTTTCCTGCCTCTCCCAGGTAAACGTTCCCGACAGCGCATGGTTCAGGCATTATGGCCGACGATGTGACAAAAGGGGAAGAGAACGAGCACGTCTCATCTCGAGCATCAGAGGTATTTGAAGGGACATGCGTGGTGTCTTCTAGGGCCACATGTGTCGCTACTCGAAAAGGTAATGACAGAGAGGCGAAAAATGGAAGGACAGGAGAGTTGCCATCGAACTTTATTTATCCCATAAGGGGAAGAGAAAACATCGAGAAAACCCTATGAAAGAAACAGATAAGATGGTCTCGCAACCAAGAGAAAGGGTTCGGAAGCCGGTTATGCGAATGGAAGGTATTAGTACCCCTCGCATCCATTGTACTCGATATGAACCATTTGTTTGTCTATGTGTGAAGGTATTTGCTAAGATATACTGCTTTAAGGAGTGTTCTAAGGGGAGAGAGAAAGGTTGGAAATAGAGAAATGAGAAGATAAAAGGGGGAAAGAGACTCGGTAGGACCTCGCATTCCTATGCCTACGTATTCTCAACAGGTATGAGAAAGTCAGAGTCAACGTAGTTCGGAGAACCATGGATAAAAGATGGGAAAGTGTGCTCGGCAAGGATCGAGGCCCTTATACCTACGTATCATTACTTAAAGGAAGTAAAGAATCAGAGTAACCGTAGTTCAGCCTATGGTTTGTTGGTATTTTTGGTGGATGATGTTAGTGTGCGCATTCTAGCAGTTAGGCGTATTGGAACTCGCTTGTGGAGTCTCAGGCGTTACCTGTTTGTGGTAGAATGGACATAACATATCCTTTTGAAAAGAGATAGTTTTCGCCATCGAGGCAAGATGTCACATTTGATTTGTGAAAGTTATTTTTAAGGGTGAAATAGGTCCTCGGCTAGTAACCCCTTGCCGGTAGTACCCAATTCTTTATCTCAAAAGATTTATTGTGAAAATGGTGTGGTGAATATAGTCACGTCTTCGTATTGAAAGACGACTATTGAGACCACACACTCTAAAGTGAGTATCCTGATACTCAGAGAGAAAGAAGTCTTCACTCAATCCTCTTTATTTAGTTCAATATAAAGAGAACTTCATTCTCTTACTAAAGGTGTTTTGATCTTAAATGGTAAGTGATTTATGAAAGTGAATCCTAAAGGTAATGTCAAGCACTCGTGATAAGACAAGGCTTGCGCTTAACCACTCCACAACCATCCAAGTTTATTTGGAAAAGAGTTTTGAAAATGCACTTGGTGCGAGACCAAGGTTTTTAGACTCAATAGAGAAACGTTTGAAAATAAGTTTTGAAAAGAAAAGGATGGTGAATAGAGCATGCTAAGTTGATGGTGATGCGCGAAGCAATCGACTTACAAGGGTTTAGTACATACAAGGTTAGTGTGGTTTGATGGAAAGGCTGCGAAATGAGAAAGAGAAACCCTAAGGTGGTCCAATTTGAAATGAGTTTGAAAATGGCTTGACGTTGGATCAAGCCTCATTTGTTCTTTATTTTGAAAACATGTTCTAGCCTAGTCCATTTTTATCTTTCTTAACAAGTAGTGAGCAAGCATGAAAAAAATTAAGCTATTACACTGTAACGGACGAGGGATACATATAAAATACAAGTGATTGCAAGAAATAAATGGTCTGATGTCAAGTAGCCCAAGAGAAAGTCGTGTGTGTGCGAGGTGTCCTAAACTAAACAAAGAACAAGAATTCAGAGAAAAAACATTCGAACTAGGGTTTATGTACAAGGACAAAATCAAGGGTATATTCGACTGAAAAGTAAAGCAATTGTATATTAAACAAAAATTAAAATCAAGAATTAATGATTGATTGAATGAAATGGGTCAAAAGGAGTGGGATCTCGTCTTAATCATAAACTCGTATCGATTAATCAAAGTTAATCTCTCACGATCCCAAAGTATAGAAAAATGATCCAAATGATCATTTTCTACAGATTTGATATAATGAAGATTAGCGACTTTGATAAATAGACATTTACGAATGTAAAGACTTCACTGACCGATAAAATAAAATAAAATCGAGATAAAATTGAAAATAAGGTTAAATATCATCTTAATCGCAAACCTTATGTTAATTAATCGAAGGGAACCTCTCACGATCCCAGAGTATAGAAAAGTGATCCAAATGATCATTTTCTATAGATTTGAAATAATGAAGATTTTAACAACCTCGAAAACTAACGTTCGTGAATCAGAGACTTCATCGATTCAAAAAATGTAATAAAATTGAGAATGAGAAAGAAAATGAAAAGTGAAAAAGTGGGTGGTCTTGGACTCATTACTATCTATCAATAGTTTGACTGATAATAATTTGGAAGGTCTCGTCATCGACCTAAAAATGAAATTGAAGATAAAAAATCCAAGACTAGATCAAGATAAAATGAAGAAAGTGGTACAAAATAAAATCAGGAGTGATTTAATGAAACAAAATCAAAATGTTTAGTAAAGTGTCTTTTTCTTCCTTTTTTTATATACAAAAATTAATAACTAAAAATAATTAAAACCATTTATTGAAAACCTAAAAAATCTAACAAAAGAATTTAAGAGAAAAGGGGGGGGGGGGGAGGGTATATGGAAATATGGAAGAAACATCAAGAAAGAGGATCATGTGGGCTAAAAGCCCAGCACCTCTACCAAAAAGCTACACAGTACAAAAAGAAAAACAAGGGTGTATCAAGAATTTAGGACATAAAAGCCTAACACCCACGCACATCACAAACGCGGGGGGGGGGGGGGGGGGGGGGGGGGGGGTATGAATTTGAAAAGGGATGGTGGTACGGAAGTCATGTGGGCTTTTAGAGCCCACCATTTCCTATCATCCAACCATATGTACAATAGGATAAATAATAAATAAATAAATAAAATAAAAAACAGAATAACATCAGAACGCATACTGCACGGTTCAAAAACAGGGCACTCCTCTCTAATCTCTTCAAACACATTCAAAGCAAAATAAAATAGAAAACTAAACGAAGATCAAAATGACAGAAACACAACGCAACCTCGTTCTCGCTTCACAATTAAATCGCGCTCAAGGTTCTTCGTTTAGATCTGGTTTTCGTTTTGGTTTCACTCCGCCCCTCTTCTTCTCTTTCTTTCGATTATTTTGATTTGAGATTGTTTGAGTTTCAATTGTATTTTGTTGTTCTACTTCATCTTTTGTGCTTCTGGTGCGAGTTTTATGGATTTAGGTTTATAGAAGATCAGAGTTGGATGGAGGTAGGGTTCTGTGTTGTTGTGATTAAAAAAACGGGTGTTTGAGAATGAAGGTGCGTGAAGATTAGGTTAGAGAGGTGAATGAAATTGGAGGGAAAGTTTGGGGAGTTTAAAGGAGATTTGTATGTTGAAGGAGAAAAGAAAGATGATGTTGGAGGATTTGGGTGGGGTTTGGAGATGCAGATTGAGAGAGGAATATGAGACGAAGGAAAACCTCTGCAGAATTTTTTCGGCCCTCCCCTTTTTAGCGTGAACGAACCTCTTTTATGGGTGAAAGCGAAGGGTGTTTTTGAGAAACCCCCCAGATAAGTTTATTATTGCGTCGCGTTTTATTGATTTTGCGAAGGTGAGGCAGATATTGGTTTTCGTCGTCTCCGTACGCTCAATACTCGTTGTCGCGTTTTGTCAAGTTTGTTGTTGCTTGAAGACGTTGCGTTTGGAGTGGTGTTGAAATGTTGTTATCCGAGTTGGTATTGTTTCTGTGAAAAATAGCAAGTAGCTGTACGAAAAACGCAGAGTGTTGGCAGGCAATAAGCAGGAGAAAGGAAATTGGGATGTTGTTGCACATGATTTGGCAGGATGTTAGCTGATAGCTTCAGCAGATCTGAACACATGATACAAACTGAACAATGTCTACTTTGTCCTTTAAAAAAAAGTTTATTTATTGTAAGTGATAATGGACTTGTTTTTGTATGGGCTTTAGAACATTTCATGGACTTGGGTGAAGCTTTGATAAAGGATTATAAATTGAGATGGAATTTGAAAATAAATAATAACTTGAATTTTGAATAAACTTGAAATTTTAAAAAATGAAACTTGACATCCAATTTGAACCTTGAATTTGGAAGATGGTTATGAATTGAAACTAGAGCGAAACTTGGAATTTTGACATGAACTTCGAAATTAAAAGATAACCATTCTTAATACCATTTAACGTCCTATTGGCACCTTCCAATTCTTCGTTTGATCCATGCCATGAGCTAATCTTTTGAAAGTTCTGAATTAATGAACCAAACTTGGACTAATCTTGAACTTAGCCATTTTAATCATACTGAACCAAATCTTCAAAATCTAAATTCTTGACCATTCCTTGAAATTTGACCCTTGAATTGAAAATTGAACTTGACTTATCTCTAGATTCTTGGCAAGCATAAGAACCACATAACCAAGACTGGAAAATGGATTAAAATATTGACTAAATCCCTTGACTTTTGAAGGCCCTTTGCCTTGATCGTGAAACCAAATCCTGCCCTATCAAAATTAGATCACAACCATTGAACTTTAAGCAATACTGCCTGCACACACCTGACCTGACATTTTCAAATGAAGCATAGACTTTAGGCAACAGGAAAATAATATATTTTTGGAATTTTGAATAATGGTTTGTGGACAGATGTACAAATGAGAATTATATATGTAGGAAAAATTTGGGGTGTGACAGATGCCACTATCTAATTGGCTCGGACCTACCGATGAACTGCTATGGCGTTCTTTCTTCCAAGGTAGAAGTCAATTATATATGAAGAATACCCTGAATTTGTACGAAAAGAAACGAAATGTGTGGGAAGTGAAATACCGAATCAATGTCAACCCTTGAGTAAACATTGAGAACTTGCAATAGTCATTATCACCAAAAGGATGATAAAGCAACACATGCATAGAATCCCGACATCAAAAGGATGCAGGGAGTTTATTACCAAAAGGATAATAGACCTAACACACACAGGTTGCTATCACCAAAAGGATGATAGAACGGCATTCGCACAATCTGTCACCAAAAGGATGACAGACTCACCACCAAAAGGATGATGGAGCGAAACACATAAGTTACTACCACCAAAAGGATGATGATAACTTCCTAATCTTGAAGGCAACCAACGCCAAAAAGATGCATGCTAGGTTGAACTGATGAGGTTCGGATACCATCAAAAGGATGATAGTGAGACATTTGACAAAAGGTCAAGTCTGTTGGAGACAACTCATTGGGGAACGCCCAAGAGGAAGATTGGATTGAGATAAATCAATGGGGAATGCCCACTAACTTGTTTGGGGGTCATAACTTTGACAACAAAAAGTTGAAATAATTTCATGAGGAACGCCCATGAACTTTGAAGAAGATACCCCTGACTAGGATGATTTTTGCTTTAAAACTCTTGATCTTGGTCAACAAAAGGTTGAACAACTTCGTGAGGAACGCTCACGGCTTCAAAGGAGATGCCCCTGGCTAGGCTAAAAGTCACTTTGAAACTCTTGAATCTGCCCAACAAAGGTTGAACAACTTCGTGGGGAACGCCTACGGTCTTGCAGAAGATGCCCCTGACTGGGCTGATGGTTGCTGTAAAGCTCTTGAGTTTACCCAACAAAAGATTGAACAACTTCGTGGGGGAACGCCCACGGTTTTGAAGAAAATGCCTTTGACTAGGCAGAATCTCATCTTGCAAACTGATCAACCCTAAGGTTGAAATAACTTTGTGGGGGAATACCCACGATCTTGAAGAAAAATGCCCCTGACTGGGCTGAACCTTGCTTTGATATCCTTGAATTTCGTGAGGGGAAACCCACGGTATTGCAAAAGACGCTCCCGACTGGGCTGATGATGATCTTGGAAATCTTCGAGATTGATCCAAGACCTTGACCTGTGTATGCTAATGCTTGATGATAATTATATTCCATAACAAATGGAAATGCAAATGCAAATGCAAATGCTGGTGAGAAAAGATGCAAGAGCTGGGGAGGTATGATATGGTTGAGGGATGCATATGATGCAAGATGTATGCAGAATATTAGGGAAATAAGAGGGTCTGGAGTGATAGTCATGCCAAGCATGGTTGGGCTTGCCGGGGAACAGAGATATGTAAGGTGAAAGGTACCAGTCAGAGATGGTTTCACAAAGAGGTATCAGCCGTAAGTGACTTCACCATAAAAAGGTGCCAAATATGATTGGGCTTTGGATTAGATGGGGGAACAAGATCGACTTCCCGACATCATTTCTTCATGATGCAATCAAGTCTTGGAGATGCTAAGACTCTCAACTCAATTCCAGTTTCTTCTGGGCTAGATGATTTATCTCGGCCAAGTCACTTCGTGGTTTCGAACGGTGTTCCTGCATGTTTCTCAAAGTCGTGATCACTCCTTAGTTACCCTAAGAGAGTAAGTAATCCCTTAATTCTTTCCACCATAATGCTATTATGCAATACTTATCACCCATAAAATAAATCTTACAAACGTATAATTAGAAAATTGAAGAGAAACCTTTTGATGAAAGTAACTTTTATTGATGAAGACCCATAAATGGGAAAATTACAAAATGAGGCAATTCCTAAAAGAGGTAATTGCTTTGAAAGAGAAAATAAAAATAACAACGACAATGTTGAAATCAGTTTCTGTCGAGTTTCAATTCTGCTATGACCCATATATCTCCGAATACCTTCTATGCTTTGCTTCTGAGCGCAATAATTGAATTGATCTCTTCCAGTCAGAGCTTAGTGATTATGGAGGAAGGTTCATGCGTCCTTTTAGGATGCAATTTTAGCCTTTTGAATCCCTAACTTTTGCCTAGGCCGCCCTTTCGGGTTTTCAGCCTACCAGGATATTTCTTTTATTTCAGTCCCTAATTTTTTCCTGGACCTTTTCTTTTTACATGGTCCACCAGGACACCCATTTTTGTGTGGATTTTCTTTTTGGTCCACCTGGTCTATCTTTTAGGCATAATATTTTTTAACTACATCTGAATTCACAAGGGATGGAAGATCATCATCGTCCATGGTCGAGAGAATCAGGGCTCCTCCGGAGAAAACCTTTTTCACTACATATGGACACTCATAGTTCGGTGTCCATTTGCCCCTTGGTTCAATGTGAGTTGGCTGAATTTTTCTCAAGACCAAATCTCCCGCTTTGATGTGTCGTGGGCGAACTTTCTTGTCAAAGGCCCTCTTCAACCGCTTTTGGTATAATTGACCATGGCAGATGGCCGTCATGCGCTTCTCGTTGATGAGATTAAGTTGGTCGAGCCTAGCTTGTATCCACTCAGCTTCGTCCAGCTTGACGTCTGCTAAAATCCTCAGGGAAGGAATCTCTACTTCAATAGGCAACACTGCTTCCATGCCATATACGAGAGAAAACGGGGTTTCCCCAGTTGAAGTGTGGTAGCCATGCAGGGAAAATGGCAACATCTCATGCCAGTCTTTATAAGTCTTTACCATCTTCTGGACGATCTCCTTGATGTTTTTATTCGCCGCCTCCACAACTTCATTCATTTTAGGGCGATATGGCGTTGAGTTGTGGTGCTCAATCTTGAAGCTTTTTCACAACTCCTTCATCATTTTATTGTTGAGGTTCGAACCATTATCAGTAATAATCTTATTCGGAACTCCATATCGAAAAATGATTTCCTTCTTAATAAAACGAGTCACCACTTGCTTAGTGACGTTAGCATAGGATACAACTTCCACTCACTTGGTGAAGTAGTCAATGGCCACTAAGATGAAACGGTGTCTATTGGAGGCGGTTGGTCGATGCGTTCGATTACATTAATGCCCCACATGGCGAAAGGCCAAGGCGAAGTTAACACATTTAAGGGAAGTGGTGAAGCATGAACTATGTATGCGTAAATCTGGCACTTGTGACATGTATGGACATGACGATAAAAATCTGTTTCCATTTTCATCCAATAGTATCCTACCCTCAAGATCTTCTTAACCATAGTATGGCCGCTGGCGTGTGTCCCAAAAGATCCTTCGTGCACTTTGTTTATGATACGCTCTGATTCGTGTCTATCCATGCATCTGAGCAGAACCGAATCATAATTCCGTTTGTATAACACATCACTGCTGAGGAAGAACTACGACGAGAGTTTCCTAATATATTTCTTGTCAGTGATAGTTATGCCCTCTGGATATTCTTGTGTTTTAGATACCGCTTGATATTGTAGAACCTAGGATGGTCATCAACTTTAGGCTCTGCAGCATCGGTTGCCAGGCAATAAGCAGGTTCATCAAGGTATTCTAAACGGATGGATGATGCCTCATTCTTCCACTTGACTTGAAACATGGATGCCAACATTGCTAGAGCATCTGCCAGTTGGTTTTCTGCTTTGGGAATGTGATGAAAAGTGATCTCGTCAAAGTATGGGATTAGCTTCAAGACATGATCTCTGTAAGGAATCAACTTGCCATAAAGCCTTTCGTATTCCCCTTTAATTTGGCATATGACAAGCGCAAAATCCCCATAGACTTCTAGAATCTTGATCCTATTATCAATAGCAGCTTCAATCCCGAAGATACATGCTTCATATTCGGCCATATTATTAGTACACTTGAAGCATAATCTGGCAGTGAATGGTAGATGAAATCCAGTTGGGGAAGTAATGATTTCCCCAATTCCACAACCTTTAGTATTTGCGGCCCCATCGAACATGAGCGTCCATCACGATCCTGGTTCGGGTCCATCGTTTGGGCCTAGTGTTGTATAGTGTCTGGAAAACATGACGTCTTCATCAGGAAAACCGAAACACATAGATTGGTAGTCGTCCATAGGTTGGTGGGAAAGATAGTCAGAAAGCAGACTCCCCTTGATGGCCTTCTGCGTGACATACTGGATGTCGTACTCTGTCAGTACCATTTGCCAACGAGCCACTCATCCGGTGAGAGCAAGCTTCTTGAATATGTATTTGATAGGATCCATCTTGGAAATTAGCAGTGTTGTATGGGTGAACATATATTGCCTGAGGCGTTTTGCTGCTCAAGCTAATGCACAACATGTCTTCTCGAGCATTGAGTATCTCGTTTCACAATCATTGAATTTCTTACTGAGGTAGTAGATTGCGTGCTCCTTCCTACCGGTTTCATCATGTTGACCCAATGCACATCCCACAGATCCTTCTAGCACATTTAAGTATATGACCAGAGGTTGTCCGGGTACTGGAGGCATCAAGATCGGTGGTTCTTTTAGATAGTCCTTTATTTTCTCAAAGGCTTTCTGAAAATTATCGTTCCATACAACAACTTGATCTTTTCTAAGCAACTTTAAAATGGGTTCACAAGTGGTCGTTATATGAGATATAAATCTGGAAATGTAATTCAATCTCCCAAGGAAACCTGGAACTTCCTTTTCGGTTTTAGGCGCTGGCATGTCTTGGATAGTTTTGACTTTATGTGGGTCGACTTCAATCTCCTTTTATCTTACACCAAAAGTGCATTTGTTGGGATTTAGTCTCAATTTGAATTTTCTCAGTCTTACAAAAAGCTTTTCCTAGTGAATGAGGTGTTCATCCTCAGTCTGGGATTTTGCAAACATATTGTCTACATAGCATTCAATCTCTTTATGTATCATATCATGAAAGAGAGTGACCACAGCCCGCTGATATGTCATGCCTGCGTTCTTAAGTCCAAACGGCATGACCTTGTAACAGAAAGTTCCCCATGGAGTGATGAAATTCGTCTTTTCCATATCTTCTGGAACCATTTTGATCTGATTATAGCCAGGAAACCCATCTATGAACGAGAAGATAGACAACTAGGCTGTATTGTCCATTAACACGTCAATGTGTGGCAGAGGGAAATTGTCTTTTGGACTTGCTCTATTGAGGTCCCTGTAATCAACACACATTCGCACCTTCCCATCTTTCTTCGGTACTGGGACAATATTTGCTACCCATTGCGGATAGTTGGATACTGCTAAGAAACCAGCATCTAGCTGCTTCTGAACTTCCTCTTTGATCTTGAAGAACATCTCTAGTTTCGTTCTCCTCAACTTTTGCTTCACAAACGGACAATCTTCTTTGAGGGGTAGCTTGTGCACTACAATGTCTTCATCGATCCCGGGCATGTCTTTGTAGGACCAAGCAAACACGTCAACATACTCTTGCAGCAATGTGACCAACTTTGTCTTAATCTCTGCTTCCAAGGCAACACCTATCTTGATCTCCTTGGCATCCTCTTTGGTTCCCATGTTGATGACTTCAACCTCTTCTTGATACGGTTGAATGACCTTTGACTCTTGCTTTAACAGTCTAGCCAACACTTCTGGGAGGTCACAATCTTCCTCGCATTCTTCGTCAACATGGTAAATTGGGTTATCAAAGTCATATTGGACCATAGCAGGATCGTTATCAACAAGAACAGGGGAAGATCTGCACGATGAATGATTTTGTGCTTTTATTTTAAGAAATCTGAAGAAGAAGAAAACTAAAACATTGCCTTTTAAAAACATTTTTATGTGCAAAAAATAAAAATGAAAGAAAGGGAGCGCAATTGGATGCAAAAAGTTTATTCATTGATGATAAGTCTATGATTTAAAAGCAAAATCCCTACAGCATGATCCATATGCCTTGGGCAGAGCATATGATTTTTAGGTAAAAAAAATGAAAAACAAGCGAGTTACTCGTCTACTAGAATAACTTCGGGAATTTCAACGACACTCCAGTTGTTCAATGTCTGGTTGGGTGCCCTAGGGTACACCATGCACAGTTTTTCATGGCCACCGTCTTCAGCTTCCAGAAATGTGACTTGACCATCGACGAGATGGCCCTCACTATTAAAAACTAAAGGAGTTGCAAGTCTTTTACCCCTATCAGAGGCGTTCTTCTCTTGTATTTTCTGCTTATAACCCAGACCGACTCCATTCTTGTTGACATGCATCTCCAACACCCTACCACATCCTCGAGGGTGACCTTATTCTATCACTGTCTTGGCGTCCTTCTAGGTTACAATTGAAGATACCTACTTCTCATGAACCATTACAACGTTCATCACTTCAAAGGCCTGGAATAGAGTCTCATGCACTTCGTCTCCTACCTCAACATAGCGGAAAGAAGCAAAATGACTCACAAGAACTTCTTCGCCTTCAATGATAACCATCTGATTATTAATCATGAACTTAAGTCTCTGATGAAGAGTTGACGTTACGGCACCAGCTGAATGGATCCACGGGCGGCCAAGAAGTCAACTATAGGCGGGAGGTATGTCCATTACATAAAATGTAATGATAAAAGTATGTGGCCCAATCATGATCGGGAGATCAACCTCGCCAATCATAGTTCTCCTAGCTCCATCAAAAGCCTTCACAATAGTCTAACTTGGCTTCACCACAAGTCCTTCAATTGATAACTTACATAAAGAGCTTTTAGGTAGTACGTTCAGCGACGACCCAGTATTGACCAACACTCGAGAAAACACAACATCTACACATTCCATGGAAATGTGCAAGGCCTTGTTATGATTTTTACCCTCGGGGGGGAGGGGGGGGGGGGGGGGAGGGGAGGGAGGGTAACTCACTATCATTGAAGCTCATAATATGACCTGACGCTATATTCCCAACCACTTCTTCAAACTGCACCACCGATATCTCTTGAGGCACGTGAGCGGCCTTCAAGAATTTTAATAGTGCCTCCTGATGAGCCTTTGAACACATCAATAATGACAACATGGAGATTTTCAAAGGAGTTTAATTGAGTTGGTCAATCACTTTGTAGTCGCTTTTTTGTATGATCCTTAAAAATTCCTCTACTTCATTATTAGGGACAACTTTCTGATTGGAGGACTGCCCCTGTTCAATGGTGCCTTGTTTAATAGTGTCTTTGTTTGCATTTCCATTATTGTTGACGAGTGATGTTGTTAATGCAAAGATCCTACCACTTCTGGTGACACCACCAGTTCCCACAATATTATCTACGATCTTCTTTTCCTCTAAGATGTCCTCTTCTCTAACCTTCTGTGCATTGAGAAAAACAACCTCGTCATATAACCAAGGTACAACATTCGTGCTCTCATAAGGAAATAGAGCTGGCATTGAGATGATGAGTTGACTCAATGATGGTGGAGACATAGGTATCTCTATTGGATCATAAGGTATACTCAGAGATTTTCCATTTTGTCCACAAGGAAGCAAATATGGTTCATCATAAGGGACCTTCAGAGGAATATGAGCTTGTCCATACACATTGTCCCAATCTTCTCCATCGCATGATATTGTTAACAGAACACGATTCAAATTACAGGAAGGGTTCCAATATTCACTTTCATCTTCACACGATATTTCCAACGTATCAAACGGGATATCAAGAGTAGCAACTTCTTCAGCCTTTGCAAGTTGTTTTTCCATCAATACGCCCTGATCAATCAGGCATTAAATGCCTTTCTTCAATTCAGTGCATTCTTGAGATTCGCTCACACAAACGTGACAATCAGCTGGACAGCCAGGATAAATATTTTTTAGCAGGAACTGCTCTTTAACAATGGAGAGGGGTGTCTTCAGTTTATCAATGTTTGAAATTAATCGAATCCCTCTAGAGCTCTTGATCATGTTTGTGGAGTGATGATGAGACGACATTGGATTGGTCTTGATATTTGGAGTGTTTCTGGTGAAATTTATTCTTTTGAATCAATAAGGTCTTGGATGACATATTTCAAAGTCTTGCAGTTTTCAATACTGTGGCCTGGGGCGCCAGAATGAAATTCACATCTTGCATTAACGTCATAACCGGGGGGAAGGACAGCTGGAGGGTCCCTCATTTCCCTCAATTGCACTAGACCTCCTTTTAACAGGTACGAAAGTAATCTAGCATATGTTGATGGGATTGGATTGAACCTTCTCTCTGGCCTTCTCTGTCTTTGCTGGCCCTGATGTTGGTTTTGTTGCGGTTGGTATGGTTATTGTTGTCAGTTTTGTTGTTGAGCCACGAGATGGCTCGCGGGAATAAAAAGTGATTGTTGCGGAGCAACGACAACAACATGATGATAACCCTGATGAGTTTTCCCTCTTTCTGTGGAAACGGCACTAGCTTCGCCTTCCTTCTTCTTAATGAATCCCTGATATGGTTTCTTCAACCTACTCGAGAATCCACTAGCGTTTTGAATCTTTCCGGCTTTCATCAAGCTCTCTAACCTTTCTCCAGCCATTACAAGTTCGGAAAATACCTTGGAAGTGGTAGATGCTAGACGTTCGAGAATTGGACCTTGCAGCATCCCCATGAAGATATCTGTCAGCTCTCTTTCCAACAACAGGGGTTGTACTCTCGCAGCTAGTCCTTTCCATCTCTGTGCAAAGTCTTTGAAAAACTCGTTTGGCTTCTGGGTTAGACTATGTAGTTGCGTACGATTCAGAGCCATATCAGTGTTGTACTGATAATGCTTTACGAAAGCATTGGCTAACTCTTTCCAGCTTTTCACATGGGAGCGCTCGAGCTGCATGTACCATTCTAGAGAAGCTTCAGTCAAACTATCCTAGAAGAAATGAGTTAGGAGCTTCTCATTGTCAGAGTTAGCGGCCATCTTCCTACAATAAGACCTTATGTGGGTCTCGAGACACCTGTTGCCTTTATACTTCTCAAAAGTCGGAATACTGAACTTTGGAGGTATCTTAACTCCTGGTACAAGGCATATTTCCGTAGCGTCTAATCTCAAAACGTCAGGACCTTGCATCATTCTAACTGTCTCTTATAGAGCATTGAATTTCTTCTCCAACTCAACGTTTTGTGGTACACATGATCAAATATTCATAGAAATCCTCATGATTGTCATAATGGACTGGAGGTGGAAGCATACTGCCAAGAGGATGGACTGCACCAACTGGTGGATGAACCGTGCCAACAGGGATAGGTACTGCACCAATGGGAGTAGGAATTGCACTAACAGGGGTTGGAACTGCGCCAACAGGGGTTCGAACTGCACCATCTGTGTTTGGAACTGTGCCAGCAAGGGTATGATTAGCATTTCTTTCTGCTGCTAGCCTCATCTCTTCTTGATTTCTGGCCATGTTCTAAATCACCTCCATGAGCTGGCTCATCTGCGTCTACATGATTTGCATCTCCTCCCTCATAGCAGCTTGATTTTGTTCTAGCTGATCCATGATTCTCTTCTGATTACTCCTTGTATTGTACGGGTGTCGAGAAGTCAGCTTGCGCTACTGCAGAAAGGGCAAGCGGTATGTGAGGTCGGGTTTTAGGGAATGCAAAAATGATGCGCAGGTATATGCAATGTTCGAATGATGTTCAAGAGACTTTCGAGACTTTGTGATTATCATCGGTATTATAGAACTGCGAATGAACAATAAAAATGCACAATTGATCCCAAAAAGCATTTTTCATTAATTTTAAGGAAAGATTCAATACAAATGATTGCTCAACAAGCTGAATACAACAATTTATGCAATAAGAGGGAGAACTGAATGACTAAAAGGTATTCTTTCGGATGCGCTCTTCAAGCTTCTTCGACTCAAACATGAATCTACTGACCATCTGATCACAAAGCTGGATGAAATGATGGACTAAAAGAGGGACATTGTTTCCTTCCAAGTCTTGAATTGCACTTTCCAATCTCCATGGGACATCACGATCATGAGGTTGCAATGCCCCACTAGATCATTGTACTTAGCACGATACATGTCTAGAGTCGGCTGATAATACCGGAGGGAATCCACACGGGTGTCCAACAACTTGTTGAGTTGAGCTTCTTTCTTGAGCCACTGTGAACTATCCCTTTTCAGAGCATCGAAATGATCCTTCCGTAAAGCGACTGTTTCTTGAGTGGTCTCCAACTGTAAGCACTTTTTATTCCTCACGCTAGGAGTGACATATGAAGCTCTTAATGCTTCTTCCTTGAGTTTTCGTTCATCTTCAGCTAAAGTCAGGGCACTTCTCAATTGCTCTTCGAGATCATCAATGTCAGCCAAGTTTTTCTCTTGTCTTCTTCTTTTCAGCAGAAGCTAGCTCACTAAAATGCCAGGCTCTATCACAAGAGTCCTTAGCTTCCTTCAAGCATTGTCGAAGAGTCTTCACTGACGCATCAACCCCTTCAAATCCACTTTGGTACATGACCCTCAGATCCATCTCTAGCTTCAATTTCTTGCTGTTTTCAGCTACTTGGTCTTGTTCAACCTCCATTTTTCTCTTGATTTGGCCACTCTCCATACCTGCTTAGTGAATTTCAGCCTGAAGGTCTTGGTTTTCTTTGGTCAACCTTTCTACTACTAGCTTCAACTTCTCATACCCTTCTATGGATACATGAGTGGGAGTAGGAGGTTTCTCTTGCATGGATGGTTCTGGAGGAAATGGTAACAATTTTTCAGCCACTCTAACTAGCAACCATCTGTTGTATGGCTCTTTAGCCACACAGTTCTTCGCTTTCAGCTCTTTCCTTCCCTTTGTATGGATCTTGGTCCATGCCCTAGTAATTTTCCTGACAAATCTAGGATCTTCTGTTTTAGAGAGCAAGAAAAATCTTTGAATTTTCTCTGCTTCAGGCTCGTCTTCCATAGTGTAACCCAATCGATGCAATGCCATAACTGGGTTGTAATTAATGCAGCCAGCTCTTCCAATCAGAGGCACATTACTAAATTCTCCGAAGCTAAAAATAATCTCCACATCATAGTATTCATGGGAATACCAAGCAATATCATCGGCTACCAAAGACATAATGCGTCTAGACCATTTCAGCTTCTCTTTGTTCTCCATAAACGGTCCTTCCTTTGGCAGATGGGAAACATACCATTTGAACAACAAATGAGAATAGCACTGGACCATTCCTTTCTTCTCCTCACTCCTCCAATGAATGGAGTGGTAAGTATCAACAAGGAGGGTAGGAATATGATTCTTCTTTATAAAGAGAGTGATGACAGTGATATCTATGAAATTATCTATATTTGGAAAGAGAACAATCCTATAGATCATCAAAGCAACAACGACACCAAATCTTTCCCAATCCTCATTAGTCTTGTACTGGGCAGCTTTGTCAAGCAAAAACTTAAAAAGAAATCCCTGAGTACCTCCCTTGTTGGCTAAACCAGCCTCAACTCCCTCCTTAGTCATATGGAGACCAAAAGCAACGGCAAGAGACTTCAGTTCTTCTTCCAGACCAATGTAAATGGGTTGGTCCTTAATCTTGATAATCAACAGGTGAGAATATTCTTCAAGAGTAGGGGCTAACTGATAATTTTGGAAGGTAAAGCATCTGAGCGGAGCATCATAGAATTGAGCCATACCAAACAAAGCCCAAGTATCACAGTCTTTTAAGTCTTTTTATATGTAATAATGCTATGCAATACAATGCTTTATGAATGCATATGAGAACAGAAGCACAAGGATCAAGGTCACAAGTCCTGTATGGCAACGCAACAAGATATCCCTCACTTCGGGTGGACAATCTATTGGTTTATAACAGGGGATTCCAGGAGTTTTCAAACAAGGTCCCATGCACTAACCCTCAAAATATTTCCATCATAATGATGATTCGTAAGACGGTAACCCCTTCAAAGGATGAGCACAGAGTTATGTTTTACTAACTTTTGGAATAAGGTTCTACAAAGGTCCTCAAAATCACGGACTCCCAGGTCGGAAATAAAGACACCATTACGACTACTCATAAGACATAATCATCCCAAAGGGGCCTCATATGAGCGGTGGAATTCAAACCACCTCAACGAGTCCTAAGTCTCGCAAATCAGAAAGAAACCACCTCCTAACTTAGTGTATACTAGAAAGCTCGGGTAGAAATCTTTTCTCCTTACAAACCATCCCAATAACCCAACAAGTAAGAGGAAAACAACATAATAAACACCAAAAGCAAATAAAACACACATGCGACAACAAACTAGGTTTGGCTTGCTAGGTCTCCCCAGCAGAGTCGCCAAGTTGTCGCTACTCGAAAATGCAACGACGGAGAGGTAAAAAATGTTAGGACAGGAGAGTCACCATCGAACTTTATTTATCCCATAAGGGGAGGGAAAACATCGAGAAAACCCTATGAAAGAAACGAATAAGATGGTCTCGCAACCAAGAGAAAGGGTTCGGAAGCCGGTTATACAAAGGGAAGGTATTAGCACCCCTCGCATCCGTTGTACTCAATGGGAACAATTTATTTATCTATGTGTGAAGGTATTTGCTAAGATATACTGTTTTAAGGAGTGTTTTAAGGAGAGAGAGAGAGAGAAAGGTTGGGAACAGAGAAATGAGAAGATAAAAGGGGGAAAAGAGACTCAGTAGGACCTCGCGTTCCTATGCGTATGTATTCTCAAAGGTATGAGAAAGTCAGAGTCAACGTAATTCAGAGAACCACAGATAAAAGATGGGAAAGTATGCTCGGCAAGGATCGGGGCCCTTGTGCCTACGTATCATTACTTAAAGGAAGTAAAGAATCAGAGCAACCGTAGTTCGGCCTACGATTTGCTTGTATTTTTGGTGCATGATGTTAGTGTGCGCATTCTAGCAGTTAGGTGTATTGCAACTTGCTTGTGGAGTCTTAGGTGTTACCTGTTTGCGGTAGAACGAACGTAACATATCCTTTTGAAAAGAGATAGTTTTCGCCATCGAGGCAAGATGTCACATTTGATTTGTGAAATTTATTTTTAAGGGTGAAATAGGTCCTCAGATAGTAACCCCTTGCGGGTAGTACCCAATTATTTATCTCAAAAAATTTATTGTGAAAATGGTGTGGCAAATATAGTCATGTTTTCGTATTGAAAGACGAGTATCAAGACATTGTAAGTAAGAATTGCGCCTAAGAGGGGGGTGAATTAGGTTCTTTTGAAATTTTCTGGTTTTAAGAGAGTTATGTTACTTTCTTTTTGCAGAGTGATGTTATGAAAGCTTGTAAAGGCAGAAAGTAAAAGAGACACAGAGAATTATAGTGGTTCCCCTCACACTCCGAGGGTACTCCACTCCCCTTTCAACTCGAAAGAGATTTCACTATAGTTAGGATCAGTGTACAACTTTCTTTCTAACCTATAGAGAGATCAAAGGCTCTTAAACACCTTTAAGATCTAAACACTAAGTGCAATGAGAACAATCCTCTCTAACGCACACACTTGCTTTCAACAATTCTGAACAGCAAGGGGAAATACATACAATTCTGATTTTTGTAATGATTTGTAACAATGTATACAGTTGTTTATTAATGCTGAGATTGATCTTCTCTTTCAATTGGAAATTCCACAAGTTTCTAAGACTTATTGCTCAAGAATTTTCTTTTCAAAGGATATGAAATTTTATGCAGAAAATTCTTTGTGAAAAAGTGATTTTTCTTAGAAGTGGAAAGATGAAATTATGATACAGATTTTGAAAGACAATTGAAAGAGATGTTGTAAAGGTTGTTTTTGAATTCTGAAAGAGTTAGGTATTTATATTACATAAACACCTCTTGAGAAAAACATGCAAATCTCCAGAAAAAATTGATGAACAGTTGTCATGTTTCAAAGGAAATATTCCATAGAAATTTGATTGAAGAGATGCAATTTTTCAGATAGATTTTTCAAAAATGTTCAGTGAGCAATCGATTGCACATAGAGACCAATCGATTGCACCTTCACAGAATTACTTGAAAATTCAAATTTTCAAAAGAGCAATCGATTGCACCTTTGGACCAATCGATTGCACTTCAAAACAGAAGTGAAAAATTTGAAAATTTTTAAGCATGCAATCAATTGCATCAAAGCAGCAATCGATTGCTTACTGAAACAAAAGCAAAAATGAGTTAAAAAATTGATCATGCAATCGATTGCTCTAAGAGTGCAATCGATTGCACTTACAAAAACTTAGAAAAAATTCTCATTTTTTAAAAGCTTGTGTTAGTGAAAAGAATGTAAATAATCTTTTAATGTTTTGAGTATTTAGGACTTAAGTACTTAATGGAAGTTCTCATTATACCTTCTAAGGAAACATCCTTAAAGTTGTGTTTGTCCTGATGCTTGTGGTTGATCATCTTTTCCTTCTTTAAGTGGTTTGTCTTCATCAAAACATATGCTGATATCTGAGAATCTTGATTTCACATTCTCCCCCTTTTTGATGATGACAAAGAACTCTTCTTTTGTTGCAATGATCTTTCCGGCAAATTCTTTCTCCCCCTCAATTTGTGAAGTTGACAAGTTTTACTCCCCCTCAATGTGTGAAGTTGAGAAGTTCTGAATTTGTATTGAGGTTCGAAATAGTGTTTGTATTTGTACCTTAAGGATCAAGGAAAGACAACAAGCAATAAAAGAGTAACATCCTTCTCCCCCTTTTGACATTATCAAAAAGAAGGGAAAGATGGATTAAGGCAATAATATATATCGATGATAGACAAGATAATATTTGAAAATAAAATACCAACTTAGTCATAAATCAAATTACAAATTGAAAACAGTACAAACAAACTAGAAAGTACGGAATTCAAATAACAAAAATGACTTAAAAAGAAATAATAAAACACATAGTAAAATTTTTTTATGACAGATCCATGTCAGGGTCAAAGGTTGGTTGGTTTGGAAATGTTGTCTGTAGAGGTGATGAACGAGTTGGAGGGACAACCGGGTTTGAAGGGTCATATGGCGAAATGTATAAGTGAGAGTACAGATAGGAGAATTGTTGATTGACGGCCTCTTGGAAGTTGTTGATCCGAGTGTTGGTTGACTCTTGAATAGCATTGTATTGGTCATTGATGGAAGTGTTGAGATTTCCAAACTGTTGGGTCATGTAATCCATTAACTGTTGGTTACTCGGGCCATGTTCATTTGGAGGAGGAGGATGAGCATCATCATCTTCTTCATTCTCTTCATCATCATTTTCAGCCATACCTTCACCAAGATACACAATGGTTTTGGTTTCCATGTTGTATTTGATACCCATCCGAGAGTCCACATTTTTGATTGAGATCTTGTTGATATTTGAATCCATGAGATACTTATCAAATCCTTCAAAGTCTACATCAAAATGTTCCAAAATCTTTGTGATGAACCATGCATATGGCAGAAACTTGGATTTTTCATTGATTCCGTGCATGTGAGTCAGGATTAAGTTTGACCAACTTATGGGAATGCCATTCTTAATAGTATATAGAATCCGCATTTCTAGATCAGTTACGAGGCAATGGTTTTCGCCTCTTGGGAACATTATGTAAACCATGAAATAATGAAACAGTCGATCATCAATGTTAAAGATACTTGCCGACCATGAGTTTCAAGAGGGTTCCATGCCGCCGAAGGATCTGATACGTTTTGCATGGAATTCTGCTTCAGTCATACGGCCAAGACTCCAATAGAATTCTCGTTTGTTGTATGTTTGCCAGAGGTCTTTGTTTTCTTCATAAAGTCTTCCACCAAAGATTGGAATGTTCAGAATCCTACCAAGTGTTTTTGAGTGAAATGGGATTCTCTTTCCTTGAACATATGTTACCATCTTGCCTTCTTCCATTTGTAGGTTGCTATAGAACAATCTTACCAAATCCGGATAATATGGTCCGGATGAGGAAATCACAGGTTCCAACCCACATGCAATCAAAGTTTCTTGGAAAGAAAAGCAATCTTTAGGGAATGATGAAAGAATACCATATTTTGGTGTCTGCACAACCTTCTTCTGAAAATATTTGGTAAACTTTTCCTTTTGTTCATCATCCAAGTGTTGAAGAACCAGTGGAATTTTTGAAGATGAGTAGGCTGGACCTTTGCCTTTGTCTTGTACTGAAATCTTCCTTTTTGAGCGAGAAGCCATGGGAAAATGATGGAGTTTTAAGAATTTGTGAGGAGAGGAAGAGTTTTTGTGGGAAAGTTTTATTTTGAAGGAGATGGTTAAGATAGGTTATGAGAAGTTGAGTTTTATAATGGTTAAGAGAGGAGTTATTGTGGGATATGAGTGGTTGAAGGTATTGATGATTAAGACTTTGGGAATATGAGATTTAATGGTCAATGTCTTGAGACTAGAATTAAGTAGTAATTGCTAGTCATAGGTAGGTCAAAAATGTAATGATAGGGTAGTTGGAAAGTTTAAGAAACCATGGATCTATTAAATAGAAAGATAAAAAAAAAACAGTTTTACAGTAGGTGCAATCGATTGACACAGGGGTGCAATCGGTTGCTCTACAAAACAGAAACGAAAGCTGACAAAAACTACATGTTGTACCCCAAAATTTGACCAACCGGTCTTTGCAACTGGCTTTTGTTTCTTTGCATTTTGCATTTTTTCGTATATCTTAGCATTTGCTCTCGAGGCATGGGGTCGAGGCATTCCTGTGGCTCAGGTTCACTTCGACACAAAAGACTGAACAACGAACGACGAGCATCAGAGGCTCTGGCATTTATTTTTTCCAGCGGTCAGGTGGCCGATTTTATTTTGTAGGATAATAGCAGTTCAGAAAGCAGCACTCAGGCTATATCAAGCATTCTCATGGTCATTATATTCAAGACCAGGTTTCAGAAGCTAAACAGAGCTCAAAACGGCAAGAAACGGGCAAATTGGCAGGTTTTCCCTCCAAAAGGCGCAAAATTCAAAATTTTGAAGGTGTTAATCGGTTAACGCATATGGTTAACTGATTAACCAAGTCAAATCAGGTCAATGTTGGTTTTTCTAAAGGTGTTAACCGATTAACCTATATGGTTAATCGATTAACTAGTGCAAATTTTGCCTCTGCACGTGAATTTTTAATGCAGAGGCATTTTGGGTCCAATTTTGATTACTTGAGTTCAAATTTTACAATTGGGAAGGATCTAGAATCATTTCATAATTTCATTTCCCTCCAAAATCCCATTCCTCATCCCAAACCAAAGTTCACAAACCAACTTCCAAGCCTCTCCTTGGGATCCAAACCTAGGTGATATTTAAGTGATTCACTCCAAACCAAAGGGAGTCAATTTTCATTTCTCACTCTCATTTTTCAGAATTCATCTCAATTCTCTCAAATTCTCTCTCAATTTTCCAATTTCAAAACCTTCACTCAAAGCTCTTTTTCATTGAATTCTTTGATTCTTCATTGGAACCAATGAATTCTTGAGCTCAAACCTCCATCCATCATCTCCATTAAAGTGATTTCTTCATCCAATTTTCGTGCGCAATTGGATCTGAATTTGCAAGTGATTTTGGAAGTGATTATTTGGCTTATTTTGGATTAATCTTGAAGGATCTTCATTTCCACTACAAGAATTGGTGTGGATCTTGAAGTATTCCGAACTTCTAGCATCGGATCTGCTTAATTAAAGTTGAATCAACACTAACCGGAGCAAATCTCCACTCCGATGGTTGGATCCGAATTTGTTTTTAGCTTATTTGCTTTAATCATGTGGATTTTCATCTTTGATTGAATGTTGGTTAATTTGATCCGCTTGATTCTTGATTCTGTTGTGTTAATCTGTTTACATGTTGATTGAATCATGATTTGCTGGTTTAATTTCGTGCACAATTGATTATGAGATCATGTGGAAGTTTGCCTAAGTGATAAGTTGTTGTTAAGTGCTTTTCTGCTGTTGTTTACTGCTGTTGGAGAAGTGTTAATCGGTTAACCTATATAGTTAATCGATTAACCAACTCAAACTTTCAAATTTTCAAACATTTTCAGGTGGTTAATCGGTTAACGCATATGGTTAATTGATTAACACTGTTCCAGCAGGCCTGTTTTGTTGTTTTGCTTACTTGTTTGAGTATCGTTTCACTTCGAATCATCGTAGTTCAATAGATGCATTAGAAGTGAAATGTTTTGGGATATATGTCGCTGTTTTGATTGTTTAATCAAGACTTCGTTGACTCGTGTTTGTTTTACACTCGGATGCACACTTATGCGTTGTTGTTCGAAGTAATTGTGTGCTTGCATGTTCATGTTTGCTTGTTGTCTCGCATTGTTTTACTTTTTGCGCATTCTTTTACAACATTAATAAAAGGTCGAGATATGCTTGTGGAGGTATTTACCCCACACTTTTTCCTCCCTTTGCTTGTGTGTTGCATTGCATATGTATTCTCGCATTTTTCCGTGTTTGCATGCCTCCTTGCATTTCCATGTTTCATTGCATACTTTGCTTGCTTCAAAGAGGTTGAGACGCACTTGTGGCGGATGCTTCCCGGCACTTATTTTTCTCCCTCTTTGCATGTTTATTTTCCATGTTTGCATCTTTCGCTTGCGATTGAATTTATCTTGTGCTTTCTTGTGCTTTTTACCATGATCCCCATAAGGTTCCTAGTCCCTCCTTTTAGGATGGGAGTAGGAGAGATATTAGGCGTTCAATCCAAGTATTCTAACATTAGGGTAGATGTTTCCCCTTTTAATCCCAACCTTAGGACCATTTTGCATGACAATGTTAGGGCCGAGTTTCCTTAGACCTTCCGTGCGTCTCTCTTCTCATCTCAAAACAATTCTAACTCATCTAATAAATGCGATGAACGTTGCGCGCTACAATCCTTGAGCTATATGGGAAATGATGAGTGAGGGGTCTCCTCTCACTTGTCTGGAGTGTTTAGTGTATGTCCCGTTTGGGGGCGACACGCGACGCATTCGCTCCCATGTCATAGTCTTTAGTTCAAAATGAATCGCAAACCGAATTAATTCACTTCACTAAAAAACACAAACAAAATTTCAAGCCTTTTTCCTTCGGGATTAATCAAACTTCTTTTTTCAGAAAAGAGTGTTGTTAAGCTTCGATTCTACCACAAACAGGCATTGTCCCTAACTGCTGGAACGGAGGTTTAACCCTACTCGGTTAAAACACTTAATCAACCTGTAGTTTCGTGTCAGCCCGAACTACATTTGCTCTGATTTCTCATACCAGATGAGGATACGTAGGCACAAGACGCGATGTCTTGGTGAGCAGCCTTCCCCCTTCTTCTGTAGTTATCCGAACTACGTTGACTCTGACTTTCCCATTGCACGAGGGAATACGTAGGCACAGAGAGACGATGCTCTGCCGAGTCTCTTTTCTTTTCTTTTTGTCCTGTGATCCTGTAGCTAGATAATTTAAACACACCCTTAGATAGACAACAAGCATGGATCTCGTCGAGTACGACGGACGTGAGGGGTGCTTATACCTTCCCCTTGTGTAACCGACTCCCGAATCCAGGACTTGGTTGCGATGACCTCGTCTTTTCCCTTTTTCGTTAGGTTTTTCCGATCGTTTCCTTTCTCTCTCTTTAGGATAAATAACGAAAGGTGGCGACTCTTCTGTTTTCCGCCGGGTGTTTTTCGCAGTTGCGACAGCTGGCGCCTCTACTGGGGACTGCGATGGTTCCCTCTGCGAGTCACTCCTAGCGCTTGTCTATTTGCGTCTTTGGGTGTTTACTTTTGTGCATTTTTTGCTTTATGTACATTACTGTTGTATATTATTGTATTTTGCATTCTTGTAGCTGCTGTGCTGTGGGTTGGGTTGTTCCATTGAGAGATAAGCCGAACCTGGGCTTGAGTATACACATAGGGTTAGAGTGGAGATTAGCGGGATCTTGTGTGGCGTTTGGCTGTGCAGTAGCTCGCGTGAAATTCACGTTCAGACGAGGTTTTTCTTTGGAAATATTCTATCCTGCGCGTCTGGTGCAGTTGAGGGAATATTGACTTAGAGAGACTGTCGACTCTGGAGACCGTTCATTTGGGAGGTCGGCTAAGTGAGGCCGCTTCGTTAGACTATAATGCTAAACCAAAAATGGTGAGCGTATCATCGTTTCTCGAAAGTCTATGACGCTGACAACCCGCATAGGATGCCGTACCTTTCAAGACTAGAACCCACATGTGAGAGGGATGGGGCGTGTTCTTCTTCTTCAGGGGCTGCAACACGGGCCGTGTTGTGTGACACAGGCACCCGTGTTGCACTTCTATTCTCCCATTTTCCTCTTCTAATCTTAGCTGTGTCCTTCCATCCATGACCCTCCTGACACGGGCCGTGTCAGGCGACACGAGCACCCGTGTCAGGCCTCTGATTTCCACTTCTTCGGCGGTCTTTGTCCCCGAAACGGCACGGATATTGGATCACCACTTCCTGCTGAAAACACACTAAAAACAACCAAATCACACGCACCAGTGGTGTAAAATGATACAAACCTCAAAATAAGACTTTCTCAAAGACGACTGAAAATAATGATTAAAACATGAACAAAAGACTTGAAAACTGACGAAACATTGAAAAAAAACGACATCCCCAGTTTGAAATACACAACTAAAACCCACTGATCAACCCGCTGCACAACTTGGGGTCCCAAAGTTTCCTCGTCAGCAGATACCTCTTGTTCCCCGAGACAATCTTAGGACTAGGAGGTATGGGAAAAGGACGAAGCAGCTCGAGAGAACGTTCGACCAGATCCCTGTGATATATGCACAGTTGTTGCAGCTCTTACTTCAACTGCAATTGGTTAAACTTCGGACTATGTATCAACTTACGGGTGAGATACCACTGGGCTTTGATGTAAGTGCTCACTATGATTTTCATTCTGGGGCACCAGGGCACCACATCAAGAACTGCAAAGCTTTTAAGCACCAAGTTCAAGATTTAATTGATGCAAAGGCAGTTGAATTCGCGCCGAGCGGCGTAAGTGTACTAGGTGGGATTGGTCCATTCAAGGCCAAAGAGGTGGTTGTTCCTCTTATTTCTCCTGAAGTTGCATCAGGTCAAGAGCATGCCGTGCAATTTATGACTGCAGAATCGCCGCACCCACAGGTATTGCCGGTTCCTGGGCTAAGTCTGAGAGCGAAAATGCCTGAACGCGAGAAAATCCCTAATCAGCGCCAACGACTTCATGCTCCTCGGCAGCAAAACCCTCGGTGCCAGAATCAGAATGGGCCTCGCAAGAATTTGGAAAGGAGGAATGCTCCTCTTCATCCAGTTCCAATGTCATACAGTTAGCTGCTGCCGCATCTGATTCAGAACTCATTGGTGGAACCTAAGACTCTCAAGCCAGTGCCAGAGCCATACCATCCCGGATATGATCCCAGTGTTCAATGCGGATATCAGAGAGGATCCATGGGACACTCAACTGACGATTACAAAGCCTTTCAAGCCAAAGTGTAGCAGTTGATTGACAAAGAGTACATATCCTTTGCCAATGGAGATTTGGTTATGCATGTCGACCTCTCATCTGATTGAGTTTGAAGATGGCCGATCCAGCGACAAATCAAGATCTGAAAGCCTGGCGCCCCGAAGCTGGCAATCTCTGTTTTTATCATGTCATTTCTTTGCATTTGTAGTTTCTTTTTTGTTGAAGTGCAAAATCATTTGTAAAACTTGTTTGTTTTCAATTGATAATGATAATGAAATGAATATGCATGTTTTGATCAAATCCATTTGTGTTCACTAATTAGTTTTGCAGATGTCAAACACTTGTTTAAGCGGAATCCGGGGAGGATGACGAAATTGAAAGACGCGCAAGCTTCCGATTGTATGCTTTTGAATAAAACCTGCTGATGATGTACATGCATTTGTTTCAAATCCCTAAACATCGGAGATATAAGGATGATAATCCCTTGTAAACCCCTTTGAGCCTAGAAGTAGGAGTTTCTTTCTGAAAATGAAAAACCTTCAATCTTAACCCGGGGCAGGGTAGGTGTCAGCTAATTTTGACCGAGCGTCCAAATCGCAAAAGGAGTGTTCCCGTTCGAGGATCAATCACACCTCTATAGGTCGTGCCTAAAAATTGCAGTGGTTATCCATTATCGACCAAGGAGTGAAACAATCACAATCCCTGTTCAAATGAGTCAGACAAGCCGGTCACACGATTTGTTAAAAAAAAAAAGAGAAGAATCAAAAGAAGAAGCCCACTAAGTCAAAATCTTGAGAACAAGTGGCTTAGGAAAAAATTAGGGCCTCCCGTTGGACTTCGAAATCAGAAGAAGCTCAGAAGAGCCAGTCCAGGCAGAAGTTAGGGAGAAAGCAGAAAAGCGAAAAAGATTACAAAAGAAAAATCCTTGAAAAACAAGTCGTGTGACTCCAGGCACCAAAAGACGAAAAGCGAGTGACTGTCACTCAAAAAAAAAACTTGTGGTTTCCTGAACCATCACTCCTGTCATTTAACCTTTGAAAGGTGAGCGCTTAGGTCGAATTAGCAGAACATAGGATTGGAGAACATCAAGGAGAATGGGTGGGTTAGGATAGACTTTGAGCCTTTATCTTTTCTTTCTTAACCATGAACCTGACCATGTTACAACCTTTAAAAGTCCTAATTGAAGCAGGGTTGTTATGAAAGCATACTTCGGTAAAGATCGCATCGAAACTGACTCTTAAAAGGATTTCTCTTACAGTGTTGTACTAATGTTGACATTTTGATAAGTGATTTGTTCATTATATGTCACAAATATTTTTCCAGTGAACAGACTCGGATTTCAAAACTGCATATGCATGGCATTAATATATCTTTTATGCAGAAAAATTGGTTTTACTAGCGAGTAAGCGCTGGACGACAGGAGAGTTTCCACATTGGAAAGTGTGATTAGGATAGAATGCAAAACGCCTGGTACATAGGAGATTCGGGACAATTTATCAAATGTTCATATCATGGGAGTCAGCCATCCGGAAGATAGTTAAGCTGGGACAATCAGGTCGAGATTCGGTGAATCCCTTGCAGCCAAGGGTACTACTTCACCTATCAGCCAATCAGGGGCAAAGTCGTTGCGAGTTTGGGGTAGATTACCTTAAGAGCGTGTAAGCTATTCTTTGCCATAAGGCAATTAATATGAAGATGTTGTGCAGGTCCCCCGGGATGGGGCAAAATTGGGAATGAAGGAACTGTTTCTCTCTATATCCTCAGCTTTTATCAGAAGTGGTCAACCAGGGTCGAATCCTTTCATGCTACAAATTCAGGGGCAAGCCATCTCGAGGTCGTTTCATGGCAAGCTTTTCTTTTCGCCTTAGAGATTGGACCGGGGCCAAATGAACTACACTAGCAAGGTTATTCTCCCCAGATGGAATTCGTCCTTAGTAAATGAAGGTTATACACCTCCATATTCCCAGCTTAGGTCAGATATACAGGTCGAAGGAGCAATTGGTTGATACACATTTAATCCCCTCAGAGTGCAAGTATGAGTTTACTTCCCAGTGAAGTCACCAGAGAATTGTTTCCCCAGTGAAGTCGCCAGGGACTTGGTATCCCCAACAGATGTGGCTGTTCCGTAGAAGGTTATATTCTGGCAGACCATTTAGGGTTATTTCCCCAGTAGAGCACAGTCGATCTCGGTGGTTGATGTTGTTTCTCCTCGCAGAATTGTTGATTCCCCGACAGGCAAGATGTGTTTCCAGCGTATGGTTGTCTTTCCTCAGGTGAATTTTGTTCCCCCAGAATGGTTGTATCTTGGAAGCCTGTTCCAGGCTTTGTTCCCCAGCAGAGTAGAATGTTTATTCTAATTTTTCCCAATAGGGGTGTCTATTCCCGCAAGAGAGTTGTATCTTGGAAAGTCGTTCAAGGCAGTTGTTCCAGTGGAGGGGGATTACTGTTCTGCAGGTTGTTTTTCCCCCAACATGGGTCTAGGTGTGTCGGGCGCGCCTAGTTGTCCCCAACAGGGTTGCTTCCCTCTTCAGCATTTATTTTGCTGATGTGGTTTCGTTGCATCTGCGTGCGTGCATAACATCTACCCAAATGCGTAGCATTTCCATCTCGTATGGAACACTACGCCATTTTCAAACATCTGCATGTGAAACATAAGCCAGGTTGTTATCTCTTTGTTTCAGGTGAATCCTCGGAGGTTTGATCTCTTTGCCCTTATGGTGTTCAGAACATGGCAGATTAGGTGTTTTATCTAGTCCATGTGGTATCCAAACCACGACAATGGGTATTATTTGTGTATCATCCGTTGAGTATCTAGGCTCTGGTCAATCCCGCATGGTAAATTTAGTTTAGTAGCCAGACTCCGATCAGTGTCCAATTCGTTGATTCATTTCATAGAGTATCCATACTTCGATAATTTGGAAGGTTATCTTTTGCTCGAATGGTATCCAGACCATGGTGACTTTATATTTGTTTGTCCGTTGAGTATCCAGACTCCGGTCAATCTCGTTGAGTATCCAGACTCCGATTATATCGTTGGGTATCCAGATCCCGACTTATGTTATTCCCCAGCGGTGTCGTCGGGCTTCGGTAGGAGAGTGTGGTTGTAAAAATGGATGGTATTCAGACCCTGACGAGTGTATTTGCGGTCATCTACGCCGAGCATCCAGGCTCCGACTTCTCCGTTGAGTATCCAGACTCCGGTGAATTTGCAATTGGTGTATTCTTTTGTCCGTTGAGTATCCAGACTCCTGCAAGCTTCATATTCTCAATGATATCCTTTGTTCGTCGAGTATCCAGACTCCGGTAAGGTTATTGTGGTATTCAAACCCTGATAAGTTTTGCAGTGGTATTCCTTCTCCGTTGAATATCCAGATTCCAGTGAATTTTAGAGTCATGATGTACTGCTTTCCGTTGAGTATCCAGACTCCGGTCTCTATTACATTGAGTACTCAGATTCCGGTAAATCCCCATTGAAGTTGCCATCTTCGTTGAGCATCCAGGCTCTGGCTTCTTTACCTCGTTGAGCATCCAGGCTCCGGCTTCTTTTTTTCGTTGAGCGTCCAGGCTCCGGTCAATTGCGTTGAGCATCCAGGCTCCGATTATTGCGTTGAGCATTCTAGCTCCGACTTATTATGTTGAGCATTCTGGCTCCGGCTTATTACGTTGAGCATTCAGGCTCCGGTTATTACGTTGAGCATACTGGCTCCGGCTTATTACATTGAGCATTCAGGCTCCGGTTATTACGTTGAGCATTCAGGTTCTGGTTGTTACGTTGAGTAACCAGACTCCGGCTTATTACATTGAGTAATCAGGATCTGGCTATTTCGTTGAGTATTCAGACTCCGGCTTATTACATTGAGTAACCAGACTCCGGCTTATTACGTTGAGTAATCAGGCTCCGGCTTATTACGTTGAGTAATTAGACTCCGGCTTATTACGTTAAGCGTTCAGGCTCCGGCAAATCGCGGTGGTTAATCTTGTTCGAAGAGTATCCAGACTCCGGCATTTTGAAATGGTATTCTTAACTCATGTGGTATCTAGACTCTGGATAGTATATTTGTGGTGTATTCCTTTATTGCGTTGAGCATCGAGGCTTCGGTTATTGCGTTGAGCAATCAGGCGCCGGCTTTTGCGTTGAGCAATCAGGCTCCGGCTATTACGTTGAGCGTTCAGGCTCTGGTTTATTTTTGTTATTACGTTGAGTATTCAGCCTCCGGCTATTTCGTTGAGTGTTCATACTCCGGTCAATTTTGTTGAGCATCCAGACTCCGGCTATTGCGTCGAGTATCCAGACTCCGGCATGTTGAAACAGTGTTCTCAATTCGCATGGTTTTCAGACTCTGACGAGTGTCTTAGTAGTATGTTTTTTGTTACGTTGAGCATCCAGGCTCCGGTTTGTTATGTTGAGCATTCAGGCTCCGGTCCCTTCTTTGAGCGTTCAGGATCTGGTTCCTTCGTTGAGCGTTCAGGCTCCGATCCCTACGTTGAGTATCTGGGCTCCGACAAATTTCGTTGGCTCATTCCAGTCATTGAATATCCCGGTTCTGACAATTTGATGTGTTACCCTTCATTCTACATGGTATCTAGGCCATGGTGCAACCTTTGATGGGCGTATTCGTCCTACTATGTTTTCTCCAAGCAGAATTACTCGGTTGAGTTTCTCTTTCCCGGTGGGGTATTCAAGGCGTTTATCATGATCAGCTACTTCCGGAGATTTCTATTCCCAATCAGATTTTGAAGTTTATTTCTGCGGTTGGCAAATTTCCGGGTTCTTTGGTATTCAAACGTCTTTTACCTTGATTGGTTGAAAGCCGAGGTTCCCATCCCTTCTGGTCCAAGTCGCTTGAATAGGGGCAGCTGTTGTACCCCAAAATTTGACCAACCGGTCTTTGCAACTGGCTTTTGTTTCTTTGCATTTTGCATTTTTTCGCATATCATAGCATTTGCTCTCGAGGCATGGGGTCGAGGCATTCCAGTGGCTCAGGTTCACTTCGGCACAAAACACTGAACAACGAACAGCGAGCATCAAAGGCTCTAGCATTTATTTTTCCCAGCGGTCAGGCTGCCGATTTTGTTTTGTAGGATAACAGCAGTTCAGAAAGCAGCACCTAGGCTATATCAAGCATTCTCATGGTCATAATATTCAAGTGTACTATTTTTATCGATGTAGTAATAAGGGAAAAAGTCCCAAGTATCGATCTCGAGGACTTCGTAGTAATCAACGGTGGTTCTAATATTCAAAGGAACAAAAATACCTTGGGGTTGTTTGGTAACATATTATAAGAACAAGTAAAATAATAACTGTTTAGAGTAAAAATAAGAACAATGCTAGGGAAGTGGATAAATTGCTAGTAAAGACCTTAAAGAGTCATATTTGAGATATTCATTTACATCCTTAATAAGTCAAATTTCAAAATCCGTTTTTCTTAATTCCTTAATGAAAAACCCTTTGATAATTTTCCTACGCACTAATTCCTTAGTTGCACATAAAAATTATCAAGCAATAGTTCTGACATAAGAAACACGTTGTTACGGGATATCCCCATTCCTAGGCAATATCAACCGTAATATTATTTTGCAAAAGCATTAGGTTGACTTTCCAGACCTAAACCTAATCGTCACTCAAATTCCATTTTCCAATACGAATTCGCATTAAGATCGTTGCAAAACAAAAGATATAAGGTGAACAACATAAATCTCATAGAATAATCCCAACAAAGGTCAATACATTGCAATTTAGGACCACCCCCTAACAAATGGGGGTTTAGCCACTCATGTTCTTAATCAAAACAAATACACTTAAAAATAAAAGAGAGAAAGTCATTACAATAGGAATTAGTCTCCTTGGATCATCAATTTCTTCCGCTTTTGACCGATCCTTGTTCTCCAAAAATATCCTTCTTCAGTGTAAAAACTAGATCCCAAAATTCAAAAGTAAAAAGTCTTAGACAAAATGCGGCTAATATATCTAAATTCAAATTACATCACGAAATGTCTAAAATGCCCTTCGAAACAACTTAGCTAGCATCAAAACAGGAAAAAAAACAAATTCACTAAGAGTGGCCCTGACACAGGTCGTGTCATGGGACATGGGTGGTCGTGTCAGGTTGCTGCTCAATGGGGGGCGTGTTCTTCTTCTTCAGGGGATGAAACACGGGCTGTGTTGTGTGACACGGGCACCTGTGTTGCACTCCTGTTCTCCCATTTTCCTCTTCTAATCTTGGTCGTGTCCTTCCATCCATGACCCTCCTGACACGGGCCGTGTCAGGCGACACAAGCACCCGTGTTAGGCCTCTGATTTCCACTTCTTCTGCGGTCTTTGTCCCCGAAACAGAACAAATATTGGATTACCACTTCCTGCTGAAAACACATTAAAAACAACCAAATCACATGCACCAGTGGCATAAAATGATACAAACCTCAAAATAAGACTTTCTCAAACACGACTGAAAATAATGATTAAAACATGAATAAAAGACTTGAAAACGGACAAAACATTGAACAACAAACGACATCCCCAGTTTGAAATACACAACTAAAACCCACTGATCAAACTCCCCCGAACTTGAACTTTTACTTGACCTCAAGCAAAAAGCTTGCAAAACAATTTTTTTTACCGCACAAACGAACCGTCTCAAGAACAACGAGTTACGATGATGATACTCATACGTGAGTTTCTTATTCCAAGTCACTCGAGGATTAGTCTCAGCACTACTCTGTCAACATAGGTATCACACAAACACTACACCGCGGCGAAACCACGGACCTCAATCTCTCTATCGGTAACCTCTCTGAATATGCTTTGGACTTAAGTCTTCTTTTTCAATTTTCAGCCCTTTTCATTTGGACAATCACTTTAAGGCTTTTATGGTTTTTCCTCGTATGCACAAGATTGATCAAAAAATTTTCCGGCACTATTATTTTCTTTGTCCACTTAGGGACGGCTTTCAGGTTCGACCGCCGTTGGGCTGAATAACCGGGTGAGGGTTACCCAATTAGAAGGATTGGTCATCTAATTGACTTTATTTTCACTTTTTTTTCTCGGTGCCTTTTCTCAATACTACTCTTTTTTTTAGATCAACCTTGCACACACGATTCTTATAGATTAAGCCCGACTGTCTAGATAAACTACTAGGGGCGTACTTCTCAGATCAAAGTACTATGGTACAAATCTACGCGTCGGACTCGTTCCTTACTCGGGAAACTCAGGGTGTTAGCACTTTACCTACATCTCAGGATTATTCCAATCTCCTCCTCAAGGTTCTTTTCACTTAGCACTCTATATACTTTCTCATCACTTCACTCACAAAACGGCTCAACCACATTGCTATCAGAATTAATTTTTTTTATCAGCTCAAATTCAGGGTGTTTTCACTATGGAACTTCAATCCTGCTTTCAAACTGACAACCAACACACGAACATACACTCAAATTAAATGATCTAATAAAGAAAAACAAAAACACATAAATAAATACCCCCACACTAGAACTCAATAGTGTCCCCACTGTTGACGCACTAGTAGAGGAGATAACTCACAGAGCTCATTGTTGAGGAGGTTGGTTCCGCAGCGTCATCTGCCGCATCCACTCGTGCATCTCCGGAATCAACCTTCCTTGGTGGATCTGCTTGTTGCCTTGCCACATCTGCTCCTCCCCTTGCCTCGTCTGCTCACTCCGGAGATAACGTACCTCATTCTCCATCCAATCCCACTCTTTCTTTGTTAAGTTCCAAGAGCTCGACTCCTGATTGGGAGAGACTCTAGGAGTAGGTACAAGGACTTCTTCCGTCCGATCTCCTTCCTCATCATCAGTACCTGCATAATCATGAAATTGTTCTTCGTCGTCTTGCATCGGGTTCTCATATAACCAATTATTTACATTTTGAATGCTAATAAAATCAGGAGCAGGTAAAGCTAGGAGGTGACTATTACGGCTTACCAACGAGTAATAATCATTAAAGACTTGTATCATACCTTAGGCGGTGAGGGTAGCTAAGTCAATCTTAGGTTTACCTGTGTCCGCACGTTCCTCCATCAGGAGAGGACCGTACCCCAAGTGGTCTGCAATCTGAGTTATCATCCCTCCTACACTTATTTTGCCTGAAGTTGCGTTTGCAACACGCTTCAAATGGTCAGCTGCAAAGGCAACTACATTTATCAGCTCCTGGTTGGCCATGCCATACAAAAAGTATAACTCCTTCTGAGTCGCCACCCCTGTACTGTCACCCCTGCCAAACAGTGTATATGCCAGCCCTTTTTGTGCATACCTGAAACAAGGGTTATGAATGCAGGAGGCCTTTGCCGCTTTCACAACATAATCGGATTTTCCTGTAATGGCCCTCCAAAAATCACCTGCACTAAAATTACCCGGAGGTGCTGCAGGTCCAAAACTGGGGAGCTTCGGAACATCTCCTAATTCAGCTACCGTCAGACTGTGATCGGTATTAAACAGACGAAATCTCAGAGTACCATAATATTCCTCCTCAGTACCTGTCCACCTATGCTTAAGCTGAAATTCTAAAGTGCTCAGAAATTCAAACGTTATGCGCTCATAGGTCGGCGCTTCGAATTGCATAAACTCAAGCATACTAAGAATATGAAACATTCTGTGCACTTCTATTTTCAACCCTAAATTATCTAGCGTATCGTTACAGATATACCTGGTCGGGATGAGCTTACGCTTTACTATGGTTGAATACTTCCTCTAGTGGGTCGGCTCTTCAAACAATATGTTATGAGCATTTGCTACGCGGTGTGCTCTTTTTTTAGGGCGTGAAGTTTCGGCCACAGCTTTACCGGTATCTCTACGAGGAGGCATGATTTAGCCTGCATAAAAAAACACTAAAAATTCGAAGTTACAGTTAGAGGAATGTGTCATCGTAGAAGTGACCACAACGATGAGAGGAATGTTTTTTGTGAAGAGAGGAGATGCTTTTGAGGAGTGGGTGTTGGTGAAAGTGGAGCTTTTGTAGATGAGAGGCTATGGAGTTTTGGGTTTGCTTATGAGAAAGATGGTAGAAGATGAAGTAAAAGTGGTGAATGAGTGGGTTAAAAGAGATAAGTAGGATAGAAAGGGATGGGCCCCACAACGAGAAAAACAAAATTTACTACCACGCCTTGCAACACGGGCCGTGTCATGGGACACAGGCACCCGTGTTGCGCCCCCTAAACCAAATTTTTTTCCACAACACTGGTATTTCTGACACGGGCCGTGTCATGGGACACGGGCACCCGTGTCACACCACTGATTCTCACCCAAACTTTTTGCATTTTTCTCCTCCTGACACGGCCCGTGTTGTGCAACACGACCACCAGTGTCAGGGCCCTGATTTGTTTGAACATGGTCATTTTTGACGCTGCTTTCTCTTGACTAAGTCATCTGCAAAATTAACAAACCAAATTTAGCAAAGAAAAACGTGGGTTGCCTCCCACGCAGCGCTGCGTTTAACGTCGCATGGCTCGACAGTCGACTCCCCATTGTTATGGGGGGGGGGGGGGGAGGGGGTACTTTCCTCCGAACTTTATTGCTTGACTTCTTCTCCACAGAATTTTTGTTAGGTTCAAAGATATGTGCAACTTGAAGTGGTTTTGATTGTTCTCCCTTCTTAGTTGCATTAATCTTCCCAACTGAAGATTTAACATCTTTCTCCTTACCTTTCTTCTTAACCTCCACAACCTTTAAAGTGATTTTGTCATCAAAAGATTTCAAGGTGAGCGTACCTGTCTCCACATCAATACTACACCGACTAGTAAGCAAGAATGGTCGGCCAAGTATGATCGAAGTCTCTTCATCCTCTAGAATATCCATGATTTGAAAGTCAACTGGGAAGGTGAATTTATCGATTGTCACCAGTACATCCTTTGCTAGCCCATATGCCATCTTAGTTGTGTGGTCGGCAAACTTCAAGCTTGTTCCTGTATCGTTCACTTTTTCAATGTCCAGCTTTTTGAAAATGGATAACATCATGAGACTCACACTAGCACCTGAATCAATTAAAACTTTCTTAAAAGTTCGATCTTTTATAGTACAAGGGATTACCACTGGTCCAGGATCCTTCCTCTTGATGGGGTCTTTTCTTGTGATATTTCCTTACACTGCTCAGTTGTGGTCTTCGGTTCTTCACCTACTGATCTCTTTTTACCTATAACCTCTTTCATGAATTTCTTTTACAAAGGCATTTGCTCAAGTACTTCAAAGAACGGCATGTTGATTTCCAATTTGTTGAACATTGCACTGAACCTTCCAAAGTCTTTCTCTTTCTGATCCGTCTTTGTAACTCTTTGAGGAAACGGTAGTTTGATTTTTGGTTTAACCTCCTCTTTCTTTTTCTCTCCCGTTGGTTTTTCAGATAGTACAGCTTCTTCTGGTTTGTTCACTTTTTCTCTTACCTCAAGTTCCACCTCTATGCATTCATCTTCCTTAGTTTCTTCTTCTTCCATCTTTTTCTGATTTCTTATTGTGATAGCATTAATACTCTCTTGATTTTTCGGATTCGGTACTGTCGCACTTGGGAGGGTTCCTGAAGTGTGTGTTGAGAGGTGTTGGGCTATCTACCCCATTTGCGCCTCAAGATTTTTGATGGAAGCTGTGTTATTCCTTTGAACATTACGGGTCTCTTCTTGGAATTGCATACTTTGAGCTACCATTCTTTCAATAGCTAACTCCCATTCTGCTTTTGGAGGAACCTGTTGTTGTTGCGGATATGGAGGTTGGTTTTGGTCTTTCCAGGAAAAATTAGGATGGTTCTTCCATCCTGGATTATATGTCTGAGAATATGGATTGTTCTTCCTCAAAAATTTTATTTCTTCAATTTGTTGAGCAGTAGCCAGACAATGCACAGTAAAATGGGGACCATTACAAATCTCGTAACTCACAGCTTGGACAGGTTGAACTTGAGCTACAGTTTCAGTACCCACATTCATTCCCTTAAGTCTTCTTTCCACTTCAGATTTGATTTGCTCTTCCATGTTTACAACTTGATCCGCTAGCTTTAAATCAATCTTACCCTCTGGTTGGTTCACAGTGCGATCATACAACTCAAGATGCTCATTGGCGGCAATTGCTTCTGTGATCCTCTTGATACCAGTGGCTGTTGAAAAATTAGTTGAGCCATCGGTAGCAGTGTCTATAAGTTGTTTTGTCTTGAGTCATAAACCATTCACAAAGTTCTGCATCTGCTCAGTGGCATCCATGTTATGAGTAGGACATGCTGTCAGACACCTCTTAAGCCTCCTATATGCATCTCCTAGAGATTCCCTTTCTTTTTGTTTGAAATTGACAATGTCGTATCTTTTTCGAATAAACAGTGAAGCAGGGAAATACTCGTTAAAGAATGCAGTTTCCATCTCTTGCCATGTTGTGATACTCCCAGCTGGAAGTGAGTAGAACCATTCTTCCGTATCATCAGTCAGGATGAACGAAAACATAACAAGTCTCTTGGCCTCTTCGGAATGGCCTTCTATCTTCAAAGATGTGGTAGTCGTTAGGAATCTCTGCAGATGCTTGTTTGCATCTTCATTGATTCTTCCAGCGAAAGGCTTGCTCTCCAACTGGCGAATTGTGGAAGGATGTAGCTGAAAGTGTGCAACATTCACCGGTTGATTAACGATGGTCATCCGGTTTGGTTGAGAATTGGCCCCTCCATAGTCTCCCAAAAGTCTTTCAGGATGAGGTGGATTCCCAGCCATTTGAACAATTTCTGGTATTGTCTCCCTTTCGGTGTCTGAATCACTGTGCTCACTATGCACAGATACCTCTTCTTCTCTCTCTCTCTCTCTCTCTCTCTCTCTCTCTCTCTCTCTCTCTCTCTCTCTCTCTCTCTCTCTCTCTCTCTCTCTCTCTCTCTCTCTCTCTCGTAACAGAACACTGGGGCCTGATCTTGATTCGTCCAGTCTTTCAACTCTAGCTTTTCTCAGTCTTTCATGCAATGCTCGCTCTGGTTCTGTATCAAAAGAATATTTAGCTGAGGCCTGACCTCGCATACACAGTTAGACAGAATTTAGATATTCTTAAGCAAAAAGGTAATACAGCGAAAAAATATAAATTTTAGTCGCAGAGCAACAAAATTTCTTTTGAATCCAAAAAACAAAGTTAATTTGGCAGTCCCCGGCAACGGTGCCAAAAACTTGATCGACAAAATAGCAAGTGTACTATTTTTATCGATGTAGTAATAAGGGAAAAAGTCCCAAGTATCGATCTCGAGGACTGCGTAGTAATCAACAGTGGTTTTAATATTCAAAGGAACAAAAATACCTTGGGGTTGTTTGGTAACAGATTATAAGAACAAGTAAAATAATAATTGTTTAGAGTAAAAATGAGAACAATGCTAGGGAAGTGGATAAATTGCTAGTAAAGACCTTAAAGAGTCATCTTTGAGATATTCGTTTCCAACCTTAATAAGTCAAGTTTCAAAATCAGTTTTTCTTAATTCCTTAATGAAAAACCCTTTGATAATTTTCCTACGCACTAATTCTTTAGTTGCACATAAAAATTGTCAAGCAATAGTTCTGACATAAGAAACACGTTGTTACGGGATATCCCCATTCCTAGGCAATATCAACCGTAATATTATTTTGCAAAAGCATTAGGTTGACTTTCCAGACCTAAACCTAATCGTCACTCAAATTCTATTTTCCAATACGAATTCACATTAAGATCGTTGCAAAACAAAAGATATAAGGTGAAAAACATAAATCTCATAGAATAATCCCAACAAAGGTCAATACATTGCAATTTAGGACCACCCCCTAACAAATGGGGGTTTAGACACTCATGTTCTTAATCAAAACAAATACACTTAAAAATAAAAGAGAGAAAGTCATTATAATAGGAATTGGCTCCTTGGATCATCAATTGCTTCCGCTTTTGATCGATCCCTGTTCTCCAGAAATATCCTTCTTCAGTGTAAAAACTAGATCCCAAAATTCAAAAGTAAAAAGTCTTTACCAAAATGCGGCTCATATATCTAAATTCAAATTACATAATGAAATGTATAAAATGCCCTTCGAAACAGCTCAGCTAGCATCAAAACAGGAAAAAAACAAATTCACTATCAGTGGCCCTGACACGGGCCGTGTCATGGGACACGGGTGGCCGTGTCAGGTTGCTGCTCAATGGGGGGCGTGTTCTTCTTCTTCAGGGGCTGCAACACGGGCCGTGTTGTGTGACACAGGCACCCGTGTTTCACTTATGTTCTCCCATTTTCCTCTTCTAATCTTGGTCGTGTCCTTCCATCCATGACCCTCCTGACACGGGCCGTGTCAGGCGACACGGGCACCCGTGTCAGGCCTCTGATTTCCACTTCTTCTGCGGTCTTTGTCCCTGAAATGGCACGGATATTGGATCATCACTTCCTGCTGAAAACACACTAAAAACAACCAAATCACACGCACCAGTGGCGTAAAATGATACAAACCTCAAAATAAGACTTTCTCAAAGACGACTAAAAATAATGATTAAAACATGAACAAAAGACTTGAAAACGGACGAAACATTGAAAAACAAACGACATCCCCAGTTTGAAATACACAACTAAAACCCACTGGTCAACCCGCTGTACAACTTGGGGTACCGAAGTTTCCCCGTCAGCAGATACCTCTTGTTCCCCAAGACAATCTTAGGACTAGGAGGTATGGGCAAAGGACGAAGCAGCTCGAGAGAACCTTCGATCAGATCCCTGTGACGTATGCACAGTTGTTGCAACTCTTACTTCAACTGCAATTGGTTAAACTTCGGACTATGTCTCCACTTACGGGTGAGATACCACTGGGCTTTGATGTAAGTGCTCACTGTGATTTTCATTATGGGGCACCACATCGAGAACTGCAAAGCTTTTAAGCACCAGGTTCAAGGTTTAATTGATGCAAAGGCAGTTGAATTCGCGTCGGGCGGCGTAAGTGTACTTGGTGGGCTTGGTCCATTCAAGGCCAAAGAGGTGGTTGTTCCTCTTATTTCTCCTGAAGCTGCATCAGGTCAAGAGCGTGTCGTGCAATTTATAACTACAGAATTACCGCACCCACAGGTATTGCCGGTTCCTGGGCTAAGTCTGAGAGCAAAAATGCCTGAACGCGAGAAAATCCTTCATCAGCGCCAACAACCTCATGCTCCTCGGAAGCAAAACCCTCGGCGCCAAAATCAAAATGGGCCTCGCAAAAATTTGGAAAGGAGGAATGCTCTTCTTTGTCCAGTTCCGATGTCATACAGTCAGCTGCTGCCACATCTAATTCAGAACTCATTGGTGGAACCTAAGACTCTCAAGCCAGTGCCAGAGCCATACCCTTCCAGATATGATCCCATTGTTCAATGCGGATATCATGGAGGATCCATGGGACACTCAACTGACGATTGCAAAGCCTTTCAAACCAAAGTGCAGCAATTGATTGACAAAGAGTACATATCCTTTCCCGAGGGAGATTTGGTTATGCATGTCAACCTCTCATCTGATTAAGTTTGAAGATGGCTGATCCAGTGGCAAATCAAGATCTGAAAGCCCGACGCCCCAAAGCTGACAATCTCTGTTTTTATCATGTCATTTCTTTGCATTTGTAGTTTCTTTTCTGTTGAAGTGCAAACTCATTTGTAAAACTTGTTTGTTTTAAATTAATAATGATAATGAAATGAATATGCATGTTTTGATCAAATCCATTTGTGTTCACTAATTACTTTTGCAGATGTCAAACGCTTGTTTAAGCGGAATCCGGGGAGGATGACGAAATTGAAAGACGCGCAAGCTTCCGATTGTTTGCTTTTGAATAAAACCTGTTGATGATGTACAAGCATTTATTTCAAATCCCTAAACATCGGAGATATAAGGATGATAATCCCTTGTAAAACCCTTTCATCCTAGAAGTAGGAGTTTCTTTCTGAAAATGAAAAACCCTCAATCTTAACCCGAGGCAGGGTAGGTGTCAGCTAATTTTTGACCGAGCGTCCAAATCGCAAAAGGAGTGTTCCCGTTCGAGGATCAATCACACCTCTATAGGTTGTGCCTAAAAATTACAATGGTTATCCATTATCGACCAAGGAGTGAAACAGTCACAATCCCTGTTCAAACGAGTCAGACAAGCCGGTCACACGATTTGTTCAAAAAAAAAGAGAAGAATCAAAAGAAGAAGCCCGCTAAGTCAAAATCTTGAGAACAAGTGGCTTAGGCAAAAATTAGGGTCTCCCGCTGGACTTCGAAATCATAAGAAGCTCAGAAGAGCCAGTCCAGGCAAAAGTTAGGGAGAAAGCAGAAAAGCGAAAAGGATTACAAAAGAAAAATCCTCGAAAAACAAGTCGTGTGACTCCAGGCACCAAAAGACGAAAAGCGAGTGACTGTCACTCCAAAAAAAAACTTGTGGTTTCCTGAACCATCACTCCTGTCATTTAACCTTTGAAAGGTGAGCGCTTAGGTCGAATTAGCAGAACATAGGATTGGAGAACATCAAGGAGAATGGGTGGGTTAGGATAGACTTTGAGCCTTTATCTTTTCTTTCTTAATCGTGAACCTGGCCACGTTACAACCTTTAAAAGTCCTAATTGAAGCAGGGTTGTTTTGAAAGCATACTTCGGTAAAGATTGCATCGAAACTGACTCCTAAAAGGATTTCTCTTACAACGTTGTACTAGTGTTGACATTTTGATAAGTGATTTGTTCATTATATGTCACAAATACTTTTCCAGTGAATAGACTCGAATTTCAAAACTGCATATGCATGGAATTAATATATCTTTTATGCAAAACAATTGGTTTTACTAGCGAGTAAGTGCTGGACGACAGGAGAGTTTCCACAGTGGAAAGTGTGATCAGGATAGAATGCAGAATGTCTGGTACATAGGAGAACCGAGACAATTTATCAAATGTTCATATCATGGGAGTCAGCCATTCGGAAGATAGTTAAGCTGGGACAATCAGGTCGAGATTCGGTGAATCCCTCGCAGCCAAGGGTACTGCTTCACCAGGTCGAGATTACCCTAAGAGCGTGTAAGCTATTCTTTGCCAGAACGCAATTAATATGAAGATGTTGTGCAGGTCCCCCGGGCTAGGGCAAAATTGGGAACGAAGGAACTGTTTCTCTCTATATCCTCAGCTTTTATCAGAAGTGGTCAACCAGGGTCGAATCCTCTCATGCTACAAATTCAGGGGTAAGCCATCTCCAAGTCGTTTCATGGAAAGCTTTTCTTTTCGCCCTAGAGATTGAACCGGGGCCAAATGAACTACACTAGCAAGGTTATTCTCCCCAGATGGAATTTGTCCTTAGCAAATGAAGGTTGTGCACCTCCATATTCCCATCTTGGGTCAGATATACAAGTCGAAGGAGCAGTTGGTTGATACACATTTAATCCTCTCAGAGTGCAAGTATGAGTTTACTCCCCAGTGAAGTCGCCAGGGACTTGTTTCCCTAGTGATGTCGCCAGGGACATGGTATCCCTAGAAGGTTATATTCTGGCAGACCATTCAGGGTTATTTCCCTAGTAGAGCACGGTCGATCTCGATGGTTGATGTTGTTTCTCCTCGCAGAATTGTTGATTCCCCGACAGGCAAGATGTGTTTCTAGCGTATGGTTGTCTTTCCTCAGGTGAATTGTTGTTCCCCTAGTATGGTTGTATCTTGGAAGGCTGTTCCAGGCTTTGTTCCCCAGCAGAGTAGAATGTTTATTCTATTTTTTCCCAGTAGGGGTGTCTATTCCCGCAAGAGAGTCGTATCTTGGAAAGCCATTCAAGGCAGTTGTTCCAGTGGAGGGGGATTGCTATTTTGCAGGTTGTTTTTCCCCCAACATGGGTCTAGGTGTGCCGGGCGCGCCTAGCCGTTCCCAACAGGGTTGCTTCCCTCTTCAGCATTTATTTTTATGATGTGGTTTCGTTGCATCTGTATGCGTGCAGAACATCTACCCAAACGCGTAGCATTTCCATCTCATATGGAGCATTACGCCATTTTCAAACATCTGCATGTGAAACATAAGCCAGGTTGTTATCTCTTAGTTTCAGGTGAATCCCTAGAGGTTTGATCTCTTTGCCCTTATGGTGTTCAGACCATGGCATATTAGGTTTTTTATCTAGTCCTTGTGGTATCCAGACCACGGCAATGGGTATTATTTGTGTATCTTCCGTTGAGTATCCAGACTCCGGTCAATCCCACATGGTAAATTTCGTTTAGTAGCCAGACTCCGATCAGTGTCCAATTCGTTGATTCATTTCGTAGAGTATCCAGACTCCGACAATTTGGAAGGTTATCTTTTGCTCGAATGGTATCCAGACCATGGTGACTTCATATTTGTTTGCCCATTGAGTATCCAGACTCCGGTCAATCTCATTGAGTATCCAGACTCTGATTATTTCGTTGGGTATCTTGATCCCGACTTATGTTATTCCCCAGCGGTGTCGTCGGGCTTCGGTTGGAGAGTGTGGTTTTAAAAACGGATGGTATCCAGACCCTGACAAGTGTATTTGCGGTCATCTACGCCGAGCATCTAGGCTCTGGCTTCTCCGTTGAGTATCTAGACTCCGGTGAATTTGCAATTGGTGTATTCTTTTGCCCGTTAAGTATCCAGACTCCGGTAAGCTTCATATTCGCAATGATCTCCTTTGTTCGTCGAGTATCTAGACTACGGTAAGGTTATTGTGGTATTGAAACCCTGATAAGTTTTATGGTGGTATTCCTTCTCCGTTGAATATCCAGATTCCGGTGAATTTTCAAGTCATGATGTACTGCTTTCTGTTGAGTATCCAGATTCCGGTTTCTGATACATTGAGTACTCACACTCCGGTAAATCCCCATTGAAGTTGCCATCTTCGTTGAGCATCCTGGCTCTGGCTTCTTTACCTCTTTGAGCATCCAGGCTCCGGCTTCTTTGTTTCGTTGAGCATCCAGGCTCCGGTCAATTGCGTTGAGCATCCAGGCTCCGGTTATTGCGTTGAGCATTCTGGCTCCAGCTTATTAAGTTGAGCATTCTGGCTCCGACTTATTACGTTGAGCATTCAGGCTCCAGTTATTACGTTAAACATTTTGGCTCTGGCTTATTACGTTGAGCATTCAGGCTCCGGTTATTACGTTGAGAATTCAGGTTCCGGGTTGTTACGTTGAGTAACCAGACTCCGACTTATTACGTTGAGTAATCAGGCTCCGGCTATTTCGTTGAGTATTCAGACTCTGGCTTATTAGGTTGAGTAACCAGACTCTGGCTTATTACGTTGAGTAATCAGGCTGCGACTTATTACGTTGAGTAATCAGACTTCGGCTTATTACGTTGAGCGTTCAGGCTCCAGCAAATCTCGGTGGTTAATCTTGTTCGAAGAGTATCCAGACTCCGACATTTTGAAATGGTATTCTTAACTCATGTGGTATCTAGACTCTGAAAAGTATATTTGTGGTGTATTCCTTTATTGCGTTGAGCATCCAAGCTCCGGTTATTGCGTTGAGCAATCAGGCTGCGGCTTTTGCATTGAGCAATCAAGCTCCGGCTTTTACATTGAGCGTTCAGGCTCCGGTTTATTTCTGTTATTACGTTGAGTATTCAGACTCTGACTATTTCGTTGAGTGTTCAGACTTCGGTCAATTTCGTTGAGCATCCAGGATCCGACTATTGCGTCGAGTATCCAGACTCCGGCATGTTGAAACAGTGTTCTCAATTCACATGGTTTTCAGACTCTGACGAGTGTCTTGGTGGTATGTTTTTTGTTACGTTGAGCACCCAGGCTTCGGTTTGTTATGTTGAGCATTCAGGCTCCGGTCCCTTTGTTGAGCGTTCAGGCTCTGGTCCTTTCGTTGAGCGTTCAGGCTCCGGTCCCTACGTTGAGTATCCGGGCTCCGAAAAATTTCGTTGGCTCATTCCGGTCATTGAATATCTAGGTTCTGACAATTTGATGTGTTACCCTTTAGTCTAAATGGTATCCAGGCCATGGCGCAACCTTTGATGGGTGTATTCCTCCTACCATGTTTTCCCCAAGCAGAATTACTCGGTTGAGTTTCTCTTTCCCGACGGGGTATTCAAGGCGTTTATCATGATCAGCTACTTCCGGAGATTTCTATTCCCAATCAGAGTTTGTAGTTTATTTCTGTGGTTGACAAATTTTCGGGTTCTTTGGTATTAAACCGTATTTTACTTTGATTGGTTGAAAGCCGAGGCTCTCATCCCTTCAGGTCCAAGTCGCTTGAATAGGGGCAGTTGTTGTACCCCAAAATTTGACCAACCGGTCTTTGCAATTGCCTTTTGTTTCTTTGCATTTTGCATTTTTTTTTGCATATCATAGCATTTTCTCTCGAGGCATGGGGTCGAGGCATTCCTGTGGCTCAGGTTCACTTCGGCACAAAAGACTGAACAACAAACCGCGAGTATCAGAGGCTCTGGCATTTATTTTTCCCAGCGGTCAGGAAGCCGATTTTATTTTGTAGGATAACAGCAGTTTAGAAAGCAGCACTCAGGCTATATCAAGCATTCTAATGGTCATAATATTCAAGAGCAGGTTTCAGAAGCTAAACAGAGCTCAAAACGGCAAGAAACGGGCAAACGGGCAGGTTTTCCCTCCAAAAGGCGCCAAATTCAAAATTTTGAAGGTGTTAATCGGTTAACACATATGGTTAACCGATTAACCAAGTCAAATCAGGTCAATGTGGGGTTTTCTAAAAGTGTTAACCGATTAACCTATATGGTTAATCGATTAACCAATGCAGATTTTGCCTCTGCACGTGAATTTTTAATGCAGAGCCATTTGGGGTCCAATTTTGATTACTTGAATTCAAATTTTACACTTGGGAAGGATCTAGAATCATTTCATAATTTCATTTCCCTCCAAAATCCCATTCCTCATCCCAAACCAAAGTTCACAAACCAACTTCCAAGCGTCTCCTTGGGATCCAAACCTAGGTGATATTTAAGTGATTCACTCCAAACCAAAGGGAGCTAATTTTCATTTCTCACTCTCATTTTTCAGAATTCATCTCAATTCTCTCAAATTCTCTCTCACTTTTCCAATTCCAAAACCTTCACTCAAAGCTCTTTTTCATTGAATTCTTTGATTCTTCATTGGAATCAATGAATTCTTGAGCTCAAACCTCCATCCATCATCTCCATTAAAGTGATTTCTTCATCCAATTTTCGTGCACAATTGGATCTGAATTTGGAAGTGATTTTGGAAGTGATTATTTGGCTTATTTTGGATTAATCTTGAAGGATCTTCATTGCCACTACAAGAATTGGTGTGGATCTTGAAGTATTCCGGACTTGTAGCATCGGATCTGCTAAATTATAGTTGAATCAACACTAACCGGAGCAAATCTCCGCTCCGAAGGTTGGATCTGAATCTGTTTTTAGCTTATTTGCTTTAATCATGTGGATTTTCATCTTTGATTGAATGTTGGTTAATTTGATCCGCTTGATTCTTGATTCAGTTGTGTTAATCTGTTTACATGCTGTTTGAATCATGATTTGCTGGTTTAATTTCGTGCACAATTGATTATGAGATCATGTGGAAGTTTGCCTAAGTGATAAGTTGCTGTTAAGTGCTTTTCTGCTGCTGTTTACTGCTGTTGGAGCAGTGTTAATCGGCTAACCTATATGGTTAATCGATTGACCAACTCAAACTTTCAAATTTTCAAACATTTTCAGGTGGTTAATCGGCTAACGCATATGGTTAACTGATTAACACTGTTCCAGCAGGTCTGTTTTGCTGTTTTGCTTACTTGTTTGAGTATCGTTTCACTTCGAATCATCGTAGTTCGATATGATGCATTAGAAGTGAAATGTTTTGGGATATATGTCGCTGTTTTGATTGTTTAATCAAGACTTCGCCGACTCGTGTTTGTTTTACACTCGGATGCATACTTATGTGTTGTTGTTCGAAGTAATTGTGTGCTTGCATGTTCATGTTTGCTTGTTGTCCCGCATTATTTCGCTTTTTGCGCATTCTTTTACAACATTAATAAAAGGTAGAGATGTGCTTGTGGAGGTATTTACCCCACACTTTTTCCTCCCTTTGCTTGTGTGTTGCATTGCATATGTATTCTCGCATTTTTCCGTGTTTGCATGCCTCCTTGCATTTCCATGTTGCATTGCATACTTTGCTTGCTTCAAAGAGGTCTAGACGCGCTTGTGGCGGCTGCTGCCCCACACTTCTTTTTCTCCCTCTTTGCATGTTTATTTTCCATGTTTGCATCTTTCGCTTGCGATTGAATTTATCTTGTGCTTTCTTGTGCTTTTTGCCATGATCCCCATAAGGTTCCTAGTCCCTCCGTTTAGGATGGGAGTAGGAGAGACATTAGGCATTCATTTCATTGTTCTAGCATATTGCATTGCATACCATTTTGCATTTTACAGGGGATCAAGAGATGTGTGTGCAATAAGAGGGATGTGCCAAGGGCTCTAAACCTAATCAAGAGTTTGTATTCAAGTCAACAAGGAGGTTATCATCATCAGAGGCAAGGCAAAGCCCTTTGGATAAACAGATAAGTGTATGTGGTTCACCTCCTGTCTAAGAGGCCATGTGAAGGTAATATGAGGACCACAAGCCCATGGTTATGAAGAGATATGATCATTTAAGCTCATTGGAGGCCTTGAGGGTCATTGAGTAGTTCATTCAAGTGTTTATACCAAGTGTGAAGAGTTACAGTTGAAGATGGTGCAATTAGGGTTTTCATCTGGTCAGCCCTAAGTTAACTGTGAAATTGAAGGAGATTAAGACTCAATTCCAAGTATTCATAGTCAAGGAATGTTGTGTTAAGATACATGGGATATCATATCAAGAGCAATTCATTAAGAAGCAAGAGTGTGAGGAGTGACTGAATTAGGGTTCTCAGTGTAAAATCCCCTGTTCAATGCCTAACTGCAAGACCACCATCTCAAGATACAAGTCCCATCTCAACTTTTGACCAACATGAAACTTTTAGAGCATGTTCTTAGATTCCTTTTGAGTACTAGAAGTCCTTGATTGGATTTATAGAACTCAAGTTATGATCCAGACAAGTTACAGGTCACCAGATGAATGTGATTTTGGTCAACAAAAGTCAACTAACTTCCTAGCCATTTTTGACCTAGAAGGATGTTTCTCCTCAGCTTTTGGCCAACATGAAAGTTGTGGGGCATGGTCTTAGCTTTCCAAAGAGTACTAGAAGTCCTTCATCTGATTTGTAGAACTTATGTTATGAGGCTTGCAAGGCAGGGGTATTTTGGGAAAGCAGGATTACAGGTCATTTTCATTATATGTCCATTTCACCACTTTGCACACTTCAAATGGAAATCTTTCCAACTTCAAACTTGCTCCAAATGGGTTCATTTTCTCCATCAAACATCAAGATACCATTGCTTTGGCTTGGATTGAAGAATCCCTAATGAAATTTCCATGAAAAAGGCCTTAAAAGGGGAAAATCATATTTAATTCATATGGAATCATTTTGTATCAACTTTATGCATTTTTTGAGGGCCAAACATATTTCAAATACAATTCCATCCTTGGATTAGAGGTTTGAGTGCATCTTGATGGCCATTTTCAAGATTTCTTCAAGAATAAGCAACACATCAAAAGCATACCATGAGATGAAAACAAGGGATCATTTTCAGCCCTTTGATCAGCCTACTCCTTATGCAAGTCAGCCATGCCATTTTTACAGCTTGGCAAGTACAAATTCGTGTACTTTGCAAGTGGACATAAATTGAAATTTTGAAATCCAATTGGGCTTAAGGAGCTTTCCATTGGGCCTTCTCTTGATCTGAATCCAACATATATATTCTCAGGATCATTTCCATGCCCTCAGAGCTGACTTTGGTGAGTTTTTGAGTGAGAGAGCATTGAGAAAAAGTGGTGAGCAAGTCAAAATCGTTTTTTGAGTTAGACTGAGTTTCAATCAACTTTAAGCATCCAAAAAGCTTCCTTGAGTTTCACAAAACGTTTCTGGATAAATTCTTTCAAGCTTTGCTTAAGAACTGAGCCTTGTGGAAGCTTACATTTAGGCTTCCTACTTTTCAAAATTTCTCACTGTTTATGCATCTTTAATACGCCATTTTCATGTCTTTGTAATATTGGAACATCATAGATCATTTCTGGGTTATTTTGGTGGCTGTTCTTGAAGTTTTCTATTTGAGCTCGTTTTCTTGTTCTTTTCGTTTTTCTTGTTTAAGGCATTTTTATGAAAAAATAATGTTTGATTCATGTTCCTCGTGATGAGTAGAGTATTTTTGATATAAACTTTTCTCATTTTGGTGAGATTTTGACACGTCTGCGTTTTGTGTGGTGGCCGGACGCGAGGTTGAAGATGACCGGAGGTGGCTCTGGCCACCGTCTGGTTCTTCCCTCCAATTCTCCCTTTCAAAAGGTTGAGGATGATGCGTTGTCTATCTCTCACGCGTTGGATCTGCATACTTTCTCATTTTATGGTCAGGATTAAGACACACGGTGCATATGCTTTGACTCATCACACACAATCCTTTTTAATTTTTCATTAATTGACTTGGCACGTGGTGGTCTGTTGGATTGGCATACCACTTGATCAGATGGTTTTGAGTGATTTCCACCATACGCCCCCGTTGACCACGTTGCACACAAGTCACCAGTTTTATTTCATTTTTGATTTTCTGTTGGGTTGGACCTGCTGTTTGCACCCCCCTTGCTGAGCCCACACGCGCTTTGAATTGTATTGGACTGCTATTGGCACCACGCTCTTTATTTATTTCTTTGTATTTTCTTTTTATTTTTATTTTGCATCTGGTTAGAAATTAAATCATGAAAAATACTTCCAATGACCATAAAATTCCACAAAAATATATTTTTGATTCCTTGAGATGTCCTCTAAATCTAGGTTATTTTTATTTTATTTTTTGAGTTATTTTTAAATTAAAAAAGGAATTTGTCTTTGGAAGTGTCTTACTTGACCTAATTTTTAACATGTTTTGTTCTTGAATTTATTTCTCTCATGTCCTTTTGATCCAATGAATAAGATTTAATCCTCATATCAATAATGAGTTGATGAAATTTTTTAGAACCATTTTCCCTTGTTAGTTGACTTTTGAGTTGACTTTTGATGCATTTCATTTGACCCTAATCAATCCTCTTTCACAATGGAACACCCTTGTGAATCAATTTCTATGGTGTTGTTGTGAAGTGACTTTGATCGAGACCTTTTGGCCTCTGATTGCCAACACACTTATGAGCTTCTTGTATTTTATTTGATAATTTTTGAATCATTTTCCTATTTTTAGGGTAGCTTGCAAATCAAGCTATCCAAAGGAAGGTTCATACAAACATATTGACCTAGTTTGCTTTGGATATGACATTTTTGGATCCTTTGAACCTTCAATGCCTTTTGATCCATGTTGCTAACATGTTGAGGATTATGCTTGTTCATTTTTAGGTCATTATATTGTTTCTAACTTGTTCTTTTGGTTGCTTACTTTTGAGATTTCAATTAGGGTTTCTTTGTGAAACATGTGTGCTTTCCTTTGGGAATGGACTTGCACTTCTTTGTGCTTTGCTTTGCTTTGGCTTTTGAGAACTTTTAGTTTATGTCCCTTGCTGTCCAATGACCTAGGAGTGTTATTTAAGGTGGCTTGGTCCCTCCTTTGGAGGTACTTGAAGCTTGCCTAAAATGATGGAATCCTTGAGGACATTTCTTGGTGATTTCTTTGTGCTTCCTTGTACTTTGTTTGTGATGCTCATGGTTGAGTTTCTATATGAGTTCCTTGCTGTCCTCACATGATCTCCCATCCTCACTTTGTTTTAGGTTTTGTTTATCTTTCATTTGTGTTTGGTTTTGTGCTTTATGGTTGATGTTGTTTGGTTTAGGCCATTTCATCCCATCTTAGTGCACTTGTGTGTTTCCTTTGGTGCATTTTCTTGTAATTTCATATCTTGCATATTTCATATTGTTGTTTGAGGTTGAGATGAGCTTGTGGAGGCTACTGCCCCACACCAATTTCCTCCCGCATTGCATGTTTACATTCTTACATGTTTATGTTGTTCTTGTTTCCTCTTTTGTCTCTTTTCCCTTAGGGCCTCTAATCTCTCTTGTTCAAGAGAGGTTATGATAGACATTAGGATCTTAACCATGTATGATAACATTAGGTAGCATTTCATTATCTCAATCTTAGGATCACCATTGTATGACAACTTTAGGTTTGAGTTTAGTCCCCCTTTAGTTTGTGCCTTTCTCTTCTCTTCGCCTAAAAAATCCAAAACACCTAATAAAGGTTAATGAATATTGTACGTTACGAGCCTTAAGCTACTCGGGAAATGGTTTTTGAAGGGTTTTCTTTCAATGGCTTGATTTTTTAGTATAGCACCCTTTGGGTGATATGCGACGCAATCACTCCTAAGTCATAGTCTCTAGTGCGATATGAATTGCAAACCAGTTCAAAAACACTCCTCCTCTAAAAAACACAAAAAGAAAAATTTCAAACTTCTTTTTGCCCTTTGGGGCCTTTAACTTTGGAAAACCATTTTCATAACAAGAGTGTTGTTAACTTTTAGTTCTATCGCAAACGGTAACGCCTAAGTCTCCCACGCTCGAGCTGCATACACCAACTGCTAGAACTACTTGTTAACCCTACTCGTTTAAAAATAGTTGAACAAACCTGTGTTCCCTTCTTCCCGAACTACGTTTGCTCTAATCTTTCATACCAGATGAAAGTACGTAGGCACAAGACGCGATGTCTTGGCGAGCAACCTTCCCCCCTTTCCACCCGTAGTTAGCTGAACTACGTTGACTCTGACTTCTCATTACAGATGAGATACGTAGGCACAAAGCGTCGCTGCTTTGCCGAGTCATTTCTTTTTTTTTCCCCTCAAGCCTTTAGCTAGATAGTTTCAATCATCCTTTTAGATGGACAACAAACGTGGATCCTGTCGAGTACGACGGACGTAAGGGGTGTTAATACCTTCCCCTTGCGTAACCGACTCCCGAACCCGAGATTTGGTTGTGATGACCTATCTTATCCCTCTTTTCGTTAGGTTTTCTCTGAGCGTTTCCTTTCCCTCGCTTGGGATAAATAACGCACGGTAGCGACATGTAGATGTTTCCCCTTTTAATCCCAACCTTATGACCATTTTGCATGACAACGTTAGGGCCGAATTTCCCTTAGACCTTCCGTGCGTCTCTCTTCTCATCTTAAAACAATTCTAACTCATCTAATAAATGAGATGAAAGTTGCGCGCTACGAGCCTTAAGCTACATGGGGAATGACGAGTGAGGGGTCTCCTCTCGCTTGTCTAGAGTGTTTAGTGTACGTCCCGTTTGGGGGCGATACGCGACGCATTCGCTCCCATGTCATAGTCTTTAGTGCAACGTGAATCACAAACCGAATTAATTCACTTCACTAAAAAACACAAATAAAATTTCAAGCCTTTTTCCTTCAGGATTAATCAAACTTCCTTTTTCAGAAAAGAGTGTTGTTAAGCTTCGGTTCTACCGCAAACAGGCATTGTCCCTAACTGCTGGAACAGAGGTTTAACCCTACTCGGTTAAAACACTTAATCAACTTGTGGTTCGTATCAACCCAAACTACGTTTTCTCTGATTTCTCATACCAGATGAGGATACGTAGGCACAAGACGCGATGTCTTGGCGAGCAACCTTCCCCCTTCTTCCGTAGTTAGCCGAACTACGTTGACTCTGACTTTCCCATTGCATGAGGGAATACGTAGGCATAGAGCGGCGATGCTCTGCCGAGTCTCTTTTCTTTTCTTTTTGTCCTATGAGCCTGAAGCTAGATAGTTTAAACACACCCTTAGATAGACAACAAGCGTGGATCTCGTCGAGTACGACGGACGTGAGGGGTGCTAATACCTTTCCCTTGCGTAACCGACTCTCGAATCCAAGACTTGGTTGCGATGATCTCGTCTTTTCCCTTTTTTGTTAGGTTTTTCCGTTCGTTTCCTTTCCCTCTCTTTGGGATAAATTACGAAAGGTGGCGAATCTTTTGTTTTCCGCCGGGTGTTTTTCGCAGTTGCGACATACAGAGTGCAATCGATTGACACAAGGGTGCAATTGATTGCTTGCTTCAAAAATTAATAAAATTTGTAAAACTTACAGTGAGCAATCGATTGACACATAGGTGCAATCGATTGCATTCAGTGAAATTTTGAGAAATTGCCACAAATTGAGTTCTGTCATGATTTAACGTCAGTTTCATCCAGAATTCCAAGTTCCCTTCGTATTTTGAAGAAAGATTCCTTTGCCAAAGGTTTCGTGAATATACCGGCAAGCTGATTATGAGTATCTATAAATGTTATCTCGACATCTCCTTGAAGTACATGATCTTGCAGAAAATGATGCCGTATGTCGATATGCTTGGTCCTTGAATGCATGACTGGATCCTTCGTTATGTTAATTGCACTTGTGTTATCACAGTGAAGAGGAATGCTACCCAGGTCGAGTCCGTAGTCACGAAGTTGTTTCTTGAGCCAAAGTATATGTGCACAACAACTTCCCACTGCTATGTACTCTGCTTTAGCCGTACTGTCGCGGTGAAAATCGGATACCAAACTATTAATTAGTTTGAATCTTTAATTCATTTTGCAACCGAACTTTGATTTGTCCAAAGGAAGGGATAAAGATCGAAATTCCCACAATGCAATGCAAATGCAAGGTTTAGAGAGTTTTAGGTTCGGGGGTCGGTTAAACTTAGGGAAGGTACTAGCATCCTAAGTTTCTATAGTACTCTACAGGAACCTCTTGTTTTATATTTGTTTATTGCTAAGTGTTTATCTGCTTAAGGTTAAAGACCTAGGGGTTTATTTTCTAAGTATACTCGATAAGATGTCGCATCTTATGCCTACATATCCTTACGGGAGTGGAATCAGAGTATTTGTAGTTCTCCTAAAGGGTTAGAGGAGTTCTTTGACTGTGGTCAAAGTTCCTACGGGTTTAGGGTAGTTGATTGATTAATTTTAGGAGAAGAGGTGCATTGTCATTTTAAGGGAGATTTAACCGCCACAAGTTGTATGAATGTAGTCTTTGCATCGTCTTAAGAGAAGGGCTCAAGTACTCGGATAGGGATCGACGAGGTACACCTCTCTTAAGACAAAGTTCCTACGGTATTGATTGTATTGTTGTAGGGTGGAGATTCTATCTCTCTTAAGATGATTTGGCATCTTTCTCTAATGTGTTTGAATATTTGTTTGTTTTGAATTGATTGTTTGTATTGTGTTTATTTCTATGTTGTAGAGATAGGGGGTCCTTCCTATGGGGTAGGATCTATCTTAATTGATCAACTTGAATGGGATCAAGGATCGGGGAATATGATGCAAATGATGTGCACTACACACAATTGTTGAATCATGTGTAGGTTTTTCCTTTGGACGGAATGCTATGCGATAAAGTAAATTACGGTAATGTGAAATTGCAGGAAATAAATTGCAGAAAATAAACCACACACAGACGCATGAAAGTGCTAAGGTGTAAGTGCAAATTGTGTATGTGAAGTGCACGGTTAGATTGTATTTTACGATGTTGATTGCTTTTTAGCGGATTGCTTGAAAAGGGGTGTCATTAGTGAGATTTGATTTTAAGGGAGAGCTTGATTAATTTTAGGCGATGTTGGATTTGTTTATTAATTTTTAGATGACAGTTTGGTGAGAAGTTGAGTTTTAATAAAAGTTGGTGAACTAATTAATTAAGTTTTTATTAATTTATTTTTGAATAAGAGGAGTTAAAAGGATTTTTTATTATAAATTTTAAATATGAAATAGTTTATTATAATTTAAAATTATAGTTATTAAAAGTTGCTTTAAATTATGAAGAGGTTTTATATTATTTATAAATTAATATGTCATTATCTAATAAAAGGTTACCAAATTATTTTAAATAAAATAAAGTTAAAATATAGTGATTAATTAAAATGGTTAAAAAAGGGTTCAGTTATTTAACCTTTTTTATAAAAAACTGATTAGAGAAATTCTAATTAAATAGTTGATTGATTTTAAATAAAATATTTATTAAATAAGTTGGTTTTGGTTAGAAAGTTTTATTGTTATTATGTAGATTTTATTGAATAAAAAGGTTATATTAAAATTAAATGAAATAAATTTATTATACTATAAGAAATTTATTGAATTAAAAAAAGTGAATAAATTGAAATGGGTTGATTACTTAAAAGGAAATTGTTTAAAGTAAACTAAATATAAAAAGGGGTGGAATTTAAATAAAATAGGTTTTAGTTTGTTTTATAAAAAACTGATTAGATAAATGATTAATTAAGTGGTTAATTAGCTTGATTTAAGGTTAGGGTGAGTTAATTAGGGATTAACGGTTAATGGAATGGTTAGTGGCAGAAAAGTTTGTGTGTGTTATGCTGGTGAGGGTTTATGGTGGCTTGCGCGGGTAGTGGCATGTGATCCGTCTGATGATGGATCGTACGGATGGGCGTGAGGGTGTATGTGTTTGTGGTGTGTGAGCATACATTATATCATATTACAAAAACATAAACAAAATTAAAAAAACGAAACCCTAAGCTTCCCCGAGAATCCCAATTTCCTCCGATCGATCCTTTCCGTTGTTCTCCCTCACCATGTCTCTTCCTTCGTTCTCACTCTCTCTTATTCTTCTTTCTTTTCTGTTCGTCTTCTTTATCTTCACTGCATAAATCAAATAAACTAGACGTTAAATGTTAGCAACAAAAAACTCACGGTTAATGGCTTTTTCAAGTTTTGGCGGTGATGGCGATTCCCGGTTGTTGGTGGATAATAAGGGGTTCCGATGGTTCGCGAAGATGGAGGTTGAGATCGGCGATGATGGTTGTTCCTGGGTCACGTCGATCTACGGAAACGGTGTAAGTTTCTCGTGGATAGAAAGGGTTATGGTGGCGGCTGGAGGATGATTTCCGGTGAGGGTTTTTTTTTGATGGCGCAGTGGGATCCCCGAAAAGATAAGTTCCTTTTGATTTAGGGTTTTGAATCAGGGTTAATTTTGTGATTTGTTGATTTTTTCTCTGTTGGGGTTTCAGTTTGGGGATTTTTGGAACGTTTTCTTCGAATCTGAGTCTCCTCCTTTTATAGGCTGTAGAATGATCCTGTTTTAAAAACCTTCCCAATCTAAAATGAATACATTGCAAGCCTTGTTTGGAAAGGCGTAAACCACTATGATTGCGTTTTCAATGGCAATAAAAGTATTTCTGTTACCCGTTTAACCGTGTCTGGGATTCTTTCCTTGGTTGTGCGTTCCAGGTTCGTTTTGGAAAGGGAGTAATGGCCCTGATGTGTTGTCTGATTGTGTAATTGGTGATAGGATTTCCATTTCAAATATGGACATGTTCGATTATTGCTTTAGAAAGGGTTAAATTGATTTTAATATGGATTGAAACCTGCCTTTTCTGACTTATTGTGTCTGATGTTGTTGTAGGTCCAACAATTCGGTAATCATGGTAACTAAAGCTGGGAGTTTGAAGGCTTGACTCAGCTTGCTACGTAAGCGACCCAAGTGTTCAAGGGCTTTTACAAGTTTGATATTTGGGCGGCCTTCGAATGCCTATTTCTTCGGGCTCAGTAGGGAGTTGGCTTGGCAATCCAGAGAGCATGGTGAGACCTTGTGCTTGAGTTTTAATCTTCGACCTCATAAGTTAATTAATCACGTATGTCGGCTTGGTTTACAGGCTGTTGGAGATGATTCCTGATGGCCTTGTGAACTGCAGAAGAGAAACTCTTCACTTTGACAGTTATTCTGGAGATGTTGATGTGAGTTAATGAAGGTCTTAAGTTTGATTCTGACCGGTTAGAGTAGCCACATTTCAACGCCTTCGCGTCGACCAGGTACCCAAACCAAACACTTATTTACTCCTAGCTCCATCTGATATCGTAATGCACATAAAAATTATTTTCCCCTTTTCCTCATGCCCTAGTAATAATTCTGGAGTTTGACAGGCAAAGGGTGTATCCACCAGTTGCGGTAATTGTTCTTCCACTTCACCAGCTTCGATTGGGTAACAGGCGGAAAGACACAGCTGCGCCGTCACGGAAGCAAGAACTAGGTCGATGTTGTTTTAAAGACCGGTATCAACTTAGAGTCCTGATGCTCAATTGATAATCACAGGTAGTTAATTTTTCTCTTCTCTTCAAACCACGAGCTGCATTCTGTGAAATGTTGTACATGGCATGTAGGACTTGTTCCTTGTTTCATTCATGTCAATTGGTGGAAATGTGTTCTTCTGAAAGTATTTCTCCGTTCTTTCTTTTGTAGGCAAGAGTTGCGGTTTATTCTCTCATGTTTGGATGATCTTTGGGATGCACAAACTACATGCTAACTTGTATGGGAAGATTAGAAGATGACGTTATTGATGCGGGGGACATGGAGTGATGGTGATGAGTTCCATTCTGAGGTCTTGATTTCTTCTAGCTGTGCACACAATAAGTTGAAATTAATGTCATGTTTGAACGTGTTTTATAATATGGTAATCAAGGGTGGATTTCCTGGTATATTGAATCATTTGTGGATCATATTTCTCAAGCTTCTCAGTAGCTTTTGCAGTTTCTTTCTCAAGTCTTAACTTGTGCAATCTCGCTCTTCTTTCTGCAGGAATTCCAAGGGTCCAAATCTCAATAAGATTGGCGAGGAGTACTAGCTAAGTATGGTCCTCTCATGAACTTGATTGCGGAAAATGCCGGCAGAAACTTCGGAGATGTTTTACAAAGGACACGTTTGTTTTGAAATTGATATAGACTTGTGAAAAATGAAAGTTACAACTGGGCCTGCTTGGAGGGTTCATAGGTTCTTTCTGGTAACAGTCTTAGTAATATTAAGTATTTTGCAACTTATGACTTTGTAATTACCCTTGCACCAATTTAGAAAGGAACACCATCAAATAGTTGGGTTAATGGCCTGTTATGGAATCCTTACAAATTTCTCCTTATTTAATTAGTAGAGATTTGTCAATCCTGATTTTGGAATTAAACTCATTGAACTTTACTGAACACAAAACTGAAGACTTATTCCGATTGGCCTGTTTAATGTTTCACGCTGTCAATGCAGGTTCAGAAATTCACCGGCGGATTCTTCATCGCAGGGGCTTACTGTGGATTCTGATGGCTGAATACAACTCCATCTTTCAAAACAGGAATCCTTGCAACATGCATTCCTATATTGCTGTGTATATAAATCTCGTTTGTATGGTTGCGAATTTTCAGAGAAGTTTGTAAGATGATGGATTTGGCTTTCTTAGAGCTTCAGCTAGTATATATTCTTTTTAAGCCCTAGGGCTTGACCTAGGCTTGAATAACTTGAAAATTTGTAAAAAGATATTTATTTGTAGGTATTCCTCTTGTATTTGGTATAACTTAGTGAAATATATGAAACAATTTCATATTTGCAAATCTTGACTCTCCTTTGTAAACTTTTCGAGAGCAGGAGTTTAAAATTGGACACACGGTCTGAATAAGTTTTGGACCCTTTGATGAAATCAGGACGAAACCAAAAGATGGTCCCTATGAACTTGGGCCTGAACTTTGGGTTTAAAAATCTGATATTTCCTTCCAAGAAACTTAACATGGATGCCTTCCGGTTTGAGTTCTATCCATCCAACATGGCTCTAGGAGTTAATTGGTGCACCTCTAAAAGTAGACGCACATTCCACAAGGGACTCTTACTCTTTGTGATGATTTATGGTGCAATCTTGATTAGATCCCAACTTAAAATCAATAAAACCTCCATGGAAATATAGCCTCGTATGTAAGTCTTAAAAAAAAAGGAACGTATCGGTTTAAACTTCACATTAAAAAAAATGACTCTCGCTTAAACTTAAAATTCGTGCTCCTTCATCTAACTTTGATGCCTCCAACCGCATGGTTCCAAAATCTTATATCTGACAAACTAAAGACCCGCTGTAAGAAAAAAAATGAAACCCGTTAGGAGAAGTCTAAAACCATCTTCCATATAACTCCAACCAGTTCTCAATACTTCTGAAACTTAAAGGCAGGAAAAAAAATTGGCCCCCCTTAGGGGAACATTGATATGAGCCCGAGGATATATGCTTCTACAAAGGTTCAACTCAGTTGCAGGATACAAAAAAAAGCACACGCACAGTCTTCACGTCCTCAGGATCACCTATAGCAATCCTAGCTTCACAAATATAACAAACAACGTCTAGTAAAATTGGTTAGCTATGCAGGAATGATTAACCTAAGATGATATGCGACAAAAATCCTAAGGAGGTGAGATCTTAAGGTCAAAAATTAGGGTGCGACATATGCCCTTATTTAAGTTACTTCTAGCCGGAGATATGGAGATTGAAATCTTCGTCTCGACGAGATAGGAGGGACTTAAATACAAACATTGCACTAATTTTTGGCCCTAAGAAGCTACTGCATGCAGATGATATGCAATGATATGAGATGCGAGACAAGGGGTTCTGTGAGGAAATGATGTCACAGGGGATGAACTGGACACGACACACGGGAATAACCGGCTTAACAAAGCGAGACTCCACGGGAAGAGACAATGACCAGCATTGTGGATTCTCCAAAATGAAGATAAGATATAATAATACCACCAGGAGTACAGTAACTTGAAAGGTGAAACGAGATCTTGAAAATGAAGGGTAGCCCACTACCAGTGTGTGGCAGCCTAAACAAAGATATCCGGTTGAAACAAGAAACACATGTTACCTACTATCAAACATATGATAGCATAAACGGGCAACATGGAGAGGAAAGATAACCTATTACCAATATTGGCAGCCTAAGCAAAGGTGTCTGACCCGAAAGAAACGGTATATTACCTACTACCACACATATGGCAGCCTAAGCCAAGGTTTTAGCCAAAACAAAGTGTATTACCTACTATCAAATGTATGATAGCCTAAGCAAATGTAATAACCAAAAGGAGAGATCACCTACTACCAAACATATGGCAGCCTAAAAAAAGGCGTCTGACCAAAAGACGATATATTACCTACTATCAAATGTATGATAGCCTAAACAAAGGTAATAACCAAAAGATGTCGAGATCACCTATTACCAAACATATGGCAGCCTAAGCCAAGGTGTCCGACCAAAAGATGTGTGTTACCTACTATCAAACATATGATAGCCTAAGAAAAGGTGAACACCAAAGGAAGATGACCTACTACCAATCTTGGCAGCCTAAGCAAAGGTATCTGACCAAAAGATGTGTGTTACCTACTATCAAACATATGATAGCCTAAGAAAAGGTGAACACCACAAGAAAGATGACCTACTACCAATCTTGGCAGCCTAAGCAAAGGTATCTGACCAAAAGAGATGGTATATTACCTACTATCATATGATAGCCTAAGAAAAAGTAATAACCCAAAGACGGAGAGATCACCTACTACCAAACATATGGCAGCCTAAGCCAAGGTGTCTGACCCAAAACGAAATTTATTAGAGATTATAAAGCTTCAACGGGGATCTTCAAGAGATGTAAGCCTGTTGATCAGCAAAATATGTCCTCTCAAATAAAGAGAGATCCATTGTAATAAACTTCATCAAACCTCTCGGGAGTGATGCCATTTGATGGAATTAGCTTGTGTGATAGACTCGCTGGGGAAATCATTCCTGAGGAGCATCTTTGTTGTAGTTGTAAAATATATATCCTTGTAAGTTATCAAATAAAGAGAAATATTTGTAATGCCTTTGATGCATTTCTCTGACAGATTTCCAAAGGAATGCCTTTTTGATGACTTGATAATCTTGATAAATCCACTGGGGATGGTCAAATTGTCTTGAGGAGACTGCTATTTGTCGTGTTGAACAAGATCCTGATTAAAATGAGTTGCTCAAATAAAGAGATCGTTTGCAGTCCAGATGTCAATTGTGGAGGAAATCTGATAATGCCGCTGGAGAAAATATCCATCTTCAATAGTTGTCTTCATAAAGAACTTCTTGGGGAGCCGAGTGCAAAATAAATGCACACTTAATCCATGCTCGAAAGTTGGAGATGTCCACAATGTGATTGTCAAGGACCGAAGTTCGCTTCGGGAAATAACCAAAGAGAAACTGTCAAGCAAGACTTGACCATTGAGATATGAGCTCAAGTGGTATGTACTAAAACAAACGTCTTCCACGAGGATCGAACTTCGTTGGGAAATGGAAATATTGCGCTCTTTCTGCCTAGGGCTGACAACTCTATTTGGAGGGATAAGACACACCCAAACGCTTAGGGGTAAACACAGCAAAAGTGTCAGAACAAACAAAACAGGGATGCAAGATGCATATGCCATGCTATCTATCTACATGCTATGCGTATGCTAACAACAATGATGAAAAACATTCCGGGCACTCAAACCAAATCTTCACAGATCAAACATTGCCTGGAGAACTTCCACGGATATAATAAATATCCACTTCATATGGGGAAACCTGGGTTAGCAAAGTTGTTGAATATGTTGGAGTCGAAACTTCGATCGGGGATGAAATGAACATCCGCTTCACTGGAGAGTTGAAGCTAATCAGGTCACTGGGAATTCTCAGGTCACTAACTGGGGTTCTCTTGTGTTGAAAATGTTTGTTACAGAATTGTCACAACCACCTTCGACTCTCAAATGCCCCAAGTCACATGGTTCACGATAAAAAAGGTCGTCTTGAGAGGATTTTACATAAAACATGGCGTCCAAATGCCCCACTGTTTTCAAACTCTTGGAGAGATTCGCAGAAGCTCGACTTAACTGCCCCTGATTGACGGTATAACTGAGTCTTCAATCTTGTGCTCCAAATAATTTGCCCCAGGTTGGAAAAGTCTTCAAATTTCACCATCAATGCCTGTATGTAATTCTTCTAAGATATTAAGCACAGTCAGCAGGCCGACAATGTTAATTCTGAAACTATTAATACAACATATATGTTTGTCTTGAAGAAACCTCTTTTGAAAAAAGATATCACAATGACTAGTGATCGAAATCGCTAGTTAGGATATAAGTTAAATTTATCTATAAGGCCGATACTAAATTTGAGCATAGCTCATAGGAGTCAGGAAACGATATCTCATCGAGTATGCTTTCAAGTTAAACCTTACTTCAATTAGGACTTTCTGGGTTATATATATGGGTTTAGTTTATGATTTGTAAAGCAGAGGAATAAAGGTTAAATTATATTTGTGCCCACCCAATTTCTGGAAGATGTTCATTTTGATGCCCCTTTTTTTTGTGAAAGTTTTATCTATAAATTACCCTGCCCCAGGTTAAGAATGAGGTTTTGATTTGGGAGAGAAAGAACAGATCCTCTCTCAAGGCTCAAAAGAAGGGTTAACTATTTCTGGTTTTTTAGGAGGTTTGAAACAATGCCTTACATCATCAATAGGGTTTTTGTTCAAAAGCATACAACGAGAGATCCTGCGTTTTACTTCATCATCCTCCTCCCAATTCTCTGTCAAAGTGAAAAAAGATTGGGTAAAGTTGGCATTATAAATTATGAAGAAAATTTTACGAGTGAAACGAATGGATTTCTTCAAGACAAACACTTATTGCACTAATTATTCAAAATAAACAAACCATACAAGCCAAACATGCTTGTAATCAAAGAAATGAAATATGCATAAGAAAACACCCTGATAAGCCTTTCTCAGGATTTTATTCATCCTTTGTATGGGACGGAGAAGCTTGCAGGATTGTCTGCTATGTCGCCTTCGGATCCATTTTCAGGCACCATATTGATATGAGCTTCCCGAATAACCTTGGATCATGTTCGCGGAGGACGAACCATGCTGAGGTGGCGGATTACCTTGCACATAAGGAATGGAACCCTTAAAAGATAAAATTTCGTCCTTAACCAACCTTTGAACGTCTGCCTTCAAACCGTAACAGTTCTCAGTATCATGGCCTGGAGCACCTTGATGGTATAGGCAAAATTTGTCAGCTTTGTACCAATACGGGAGTTTCTTGGGTACCTTAGGAGGAGCTCTCGTCTGGATGTGACCTTTTTGAATCAAATATAGGAACAAGTCAGCGTATGTCATCAGGATGGGATCAAAGTCTAATCTTTTGTGCACCCGACTCTGATCGTTGAATGGTTGATTTTGCTGATTTTGTTGATATTGTGGCTGATGAACCGCAGCAACCTGATGTGATGGCGGATATCCTCTCTTGGGTCGCCCCTACTGCACAACACTTGCCTCATGTTCTCTCTTTTTCACAAAACCACTCCCATACTTTCGAGCATTATTAGAGGTACTCCCTTCCTTGACTAGTCTTCCTTCGCGAACACCCTCTTTTAAACGCATTCCCATATTAACCATTTCGGTAAAGTCACTGGGCGCACTGGCTACCATCTTCTCATAAAAGAAAGGACCGAGAGTCTTTAGAAAAATCTTGGTCATTTCTTTTTCTTCTAATGGCGGTATGACTTGAGCGGCTAACTCGCGCCAACGTTGAGCATATTCCTTGAAATTCTCTTTGCCTTTCTGAGCCATGGCTCTCAACTGATCACGGTCCAGAGCCATGTCCATGTTATATTTGTATTGTTTGATGAAGGCTCCACCTAGGTCATTGAAAGTTCGAATCTTCGCAATATCCAATCCCATATACCACCTGAGTGCAATGCCTGTTAGACTGTCTTGGAAATAATGAATGAGCAATCGATCATTGTCAGTTTGTGCAGACATTTTCCTGGCATACATGATGAGATGACTTTAAGGACAAGTATTCCCTTTGTATTTCTCAAAATCGGGGACCTTGAATTTTGGCAGAACCTTGACATTTGGGACCAAGCACAGGCCAGAAGCACTCTTTCCAAACAGATCTTTCCCATGAAGGGCTCTCAATTCTTTTTGCGTTTCAGAAAATTGGCCCTGAAACCCATCCATCCTTTCTTCTAAACCCACAGTTTCGCTGGGTACCCTATGGAAAATTGGTTCGTGTATGATATGTGGAGTAATATTCACACGCGGAGGTGCACTAATCATCACAGCAGTAGTTGCAGGAATAGCTTGAATGGTGGTCACGGCATGGACCTCGGGCACAGGTGGATGATAACCAGCCGGAGTGAAATAAGGAGGCATCCCCCATGGGAAACCTGGCGGCATGTTGTAGGTCACTTCAGCAACAGTGGACACAACTGGGATCGGTGTTGATACTACTTCGGAGATAACAGTCCCTTGAACTTCTTGATTGTTAAGTGCAGATTGGTTAGACAGAGCTTCAACTATACCATTCAACCTTTCCAAATTTTGTTTCAGATTTGCAACTTCATCACGGAGTACTCTATTCTCTTGTTCAAGTTGGTCCATCTTTTTGGCGTTGACTGGCTCGAGTGTTGTACTGGCGATTCAGCTTGTCTGTGAAGATGAAGCAAGAGTGAGACCCCCCCATAATGCAAAGGATGCTATGCTGATGCAAGATGCGAAATAAAGATGCAAGAATGCAAAACGAAAAGTTTCATGGAACTCAAGTATTTATAAACGTCACAGAGTATCCAAAGAAAATTCATTTTTATTGGATTACAAATGAATATTCTCATAAGAGTCCTGACCTAATAGCTAAATAAAAGCTAGTAAAAATCCTAAGGAAGTCCTTCATCGTGCTTCTTGATTTGCTCTTCTAACTGAATCTTTTTGAAGATAAGTTGTCCATGATCGACTTCTAAAGAATAGTGTGATGGTGGAAAATAAATCCTCTATCTCTTGTTGGAAAATAAGGGAGGAAGCCCTTGATTACTTAGATCTTCAATGTTGATGATAGCTTTTTGAAACCTCATTTAGTCCTTAATAATAAAGGAAAGCCTCTTATATTTGTCTTTCGAGTTATCTTCAATCTGAGCTCCTACTTCCTTAGGCCATCCAAGTTAGGACTCTTAGAAGAATGTCTCAAAAATATTTTTTTGTAATCCCTATTGGTTCTTTAATGTTTATAAATAAACTCAGGATTCCATGAAACCAATGCAATATGATGCCTTATGGATGCAACAAACACAGGTAAGCACATAGAAACATAAGAATAAACAAACAAAGGGGGACCCTAGGTTTGCAACGAGCATGGAGTCAAAGGGTATACCCATTGTCGCTACTGCGAAAATAAGGTGCCGGCAAAACAAAAGAGTCGCCACCTTTCGTTATTTATCCCTCAGAGCGGGAAAGGAAACGATCGGAAAAACCTAACGAAAAGGTATAAGATAAGGTCATCGCAACCATTGTCTGGGTTCGGGAGTCGGTTACGCAAGGGGAAGGTATTAGCACCCCTCACGTCCATCATACTCGATGGGATCCACGCTTGTTTGTGTTTATCTGATAGGTTGGTTTTATCTATCTACCTATCAAGGCTGGTCTGAAAAGAAAAGAAAATGACTCGGCAAAGCGTCGCACTTTATGCCTACGTATTCTCATCAGAGAATGAGAAATCAGAGTCAACGTAGTTCGACTAACTACGGGTTACGGGGAAGGTGGCTTGCCAATACATCAGTATTGTGCCTACGTACTCTCAACAGGCTTGAGAGATCAGAGCTTACGTAGTTCGGGATAATACGGATTACGGGCATTCAGATTCTTCTGTTTTATCGAGTAGGGTTAACAAACAGTTCCAACAGTTGGATGTACGCAGCTCGACCCTTGGAGACTTAGGCGTTACCGTTTGCGGTAGAACTGGAAGTTAACGACACTCTTTTCTTCAGAAAAGCTTCCTTTGAATTATGGGCCCACGGGGAAAAAAGGTTTGAAGTTTGTTTTTTGTCTTTTACGGAAGAAGTGTTTTTTAGGGATGTTTGCAACCAATATCGCACTAGAGACTATGACCTGAGAGTGAATGCATCGCATGTCACCCAAAGGGTGCCATACTAAACATCCAGACTGTTGAAAAGAAACTCTCCAACAATCCTTTCTCAAATAACTTAAGGCTCGTAACGTACGACGTCAGTTAACCTTTATTACTGTGTTTTAATTTGTTTTGAGATGAGAAGAGAGAACAGGCTCAACTAAAAGGGGGAGACTATCAAGTCCTAATGTTGTTATGCCAAGGATTCATCCTATGGTTGAGGTTTGAAACAGGGAACTCCTAGAAGTTATCATGCATAGGTTTCAACCTAAAGTTCTAATCATCACTTCCTTATCCAAGTGAGTGAGATTCCTAGGGGATCATGTCAATGATAAACAGAAACAGATAAAGCATCAACTGAAACAGTAAACAGTAAACGAATGTAAAATGCATGCAATGCAAGTGAGGGAGGAAATGTGTGTGGGGCAGCAGCCTCCACAAGCTCATCTCAACCTCAAGCCAGATATGAATAACTGTAATCATACAGAGGAAATAACAAGCTATCAAGCAAAATAATGAGCAACTGCAATCATACAGAAGAAATAATATGCTATCGAGCAAAATAATGAGCAACTGCAATCATACAGAAGAAATAATATGCTATCAAGCAAACTCAAACCACATAGGCAAGGGAGCTGGGCTCTACCAAATACCTGCAAGCAAAGCCATACAGTAAAAATACAAGCAGAGGGAGCAACTCAACCTCTAGTGCAATCATGCTCCTAGCTTACATCAGTCTAGATATGGACTTATTCTAATGCATCAAGCAAATCAAACAAGTCACATCAATACAGTTGCACAGAAAGCAAACAGACAGGAAAGGAAACAGATCAACAGCTTCTACAGCCTCACAGCAAAGCAATCTCCTGACAGCAGCTCAGTCATCAGTCCTCAAACACCCTTCAAGGATATCATCTTCAATAGCAATTATCAACTTGCTTCTAATACATCCACATAAGTATCAACTTATTCTTTCTTCTTCAAGCTTCAGCTCTCCAGTAAATTCCACCTTCAGGCTTCACTCCTCATATCAAGTATCAACTTGACTCCTTCAGGCTCTCAAGGCTTCAAACACAAGTATCAACTTGTCCTTTATTCCTCAAGCCTCAGCTCTTCACTCAATCTCAATCTAATCTTCTTCACAAGTGTCAACTTGGTCTTCAAGCTTCAACTCTCTCCTCTTTACGAGTATCAACTTGTTCCTCTTCATCTACAAGCTTCAGCTTCAAAAGGTTATCTCCAAACAAAAAGAAGTATCAACTCCATCCTTATCTAATCCTATAACAAGTAACTCCACCCTCTAGCAGAGGAGAAAGATTCATCTATCAAGAGCAAAGTTTGGATGATTGGTAGCAGAGTGAAGACCAAAGGTCACCACTAAGCATCCTATCATCAGAGAAAGGGACCCTCAAAGGTTCTACCAACTTGTAAAGAGCCACACATCCTACCAAAGGAGGGACGAGGCCTTTACAAGGGGACCCTACATCATAGGGAAGAATGGAAGTGATCAACATCTTCCATGTTTATGAAGGAAGAGAATCTATCTAGAAGCTCTGCCTGCAAACCCTAATCCTAACACCTAATCAACACTACACCAAAAGAAGGGAAGATCCTCACATCAAAGCTTCTTCAAGCAATCCAATGCATCTTAAACTTGCCTTCATCCTCATCCAAGAACAAGCAAAGCAAAACCCTAATCTAAGGGAACTAAAGAAGTCATTCTAGTTGAATTAGTGCATTAGAATCATCTAAAACTAGCACCTAAACTAAAATCAAACAAAAATAGAAAACCACCTTGAAAATTCCTACAAAAATTCCTAAGGGATCCTAATTCAATCATGAATCTACCATACAAAAATCAGAGGTTGAATCATCCACCAAGTTCTAAAAATAAAATCTAAACCACAAGTTATCAACCATAAACCCTAAAAATGGAGCTCTTAAAGGTTTCAACCTAAAACTACCACTTACATTCATCACAAAAATGTGAGAAAAATCTATGGGGAGCATGCATATCTATGCTAACTACTCACAAAAAAACAAGGCCAAAATCATCATCACATGAGCAAACCAAATTCAACAACATCAAGCATCAAACATGATTATTTTAATATCAATTAAAATGTAAAAAATCCCCTAAAATCAGAAAATGCATGAAATAATAATATTTTTTATCTAAAAAAAACTAGATCCTATCATGAATCCAATGCAAAAAGAATGGGATTAATTGAATCATTTTTCCATTTTTAATGAATTAATCAATAACCAAGAATAAAATGAAAAAAATAATGAAAATCAAAAGAAAAATGACAAGCGCGTGGTGTGGATAGCAAGAGAATCCAGTTCATTTTAACAATTGGGCCATAAGGGGGGGGGTGTGAGTATCAGTTCTGACTTAAGCCCAAAACCACAACTTAAATGAAACGCAGCGTTCCATTTAGTTCAGAAACCCTTCACAAATTTCATGCACACGTGGCCGTTGGATGGAGTCTTTAGTCCAAGTCAAACTATGATCCAATGGCTCTGGGATCATCTTCCCCAATTTGAATCCCTGAAACTCAGGTCACCTGCGCGCCATAGTCACCGCCGGTGACATTCTCCGGTCAACATCTCACAACCCTAACTTGCTATAGAATCCACCATAGGCCACGATTCCTTGATGAAACTTGTCCCAAATTCCCTCAGGAACTCAATCATGCCATTAATTCACTCTAAAACCTCAAGATTCGCAAGAACACCATCTCAACTGAAAATGGTAACAACCCTAATTGGTCACTAACTCTCAAATTAATGATCCATAAACCTTCCTACACCATTCTACTATGCATCTAACATCCTAATTCTTCTTAATTCTACCTAATTCAAGCTGGAGATTGAAAGTTACTAACCTGAGAATTTCGTGTGCACAGAGGTAGTAAACCTTCAAATCAAGCTCTCAAATGCTCCAGACTCCTTCAATGAATCAATTCAAAGCTTCTGTAGGCAATGAAATGGATGGAAATGCTCTGGATTCTTGGAACCAATTCTGAGTTGCAGGTGAAGAAATATGAGATCAAGAAAACTATTCAGCCACGAATTTGCCTTGATTATGATCTGGAATCATTCACTAGCATCCATGGAAGTGATTGCAATCAAGAAAATGGATGGAAAGTGAAGAAAATGGTGTAACCGAATTCAATTGCAAACAAGAATTTTTCAATCTCAATCTCTATTCTCTCCTTCAATTATCACCAACCTTGGCCTTGGATCACCTCTATTCAATATATAGGCCATGTATGGATGATATAGAAAGCTCTAGATCCTTCTAATGAGAAATTCAACATCTCACTTCATGGAAATTTCAATCTCATGCTATGCACACATCAGTTCTGCTAGCAGCTTGTATTCACCCTCATTCTCTTCCAATTTCTCCCATAATGATATTTTGGATGTGTTTGGATTGAAAGGGACCTTGGTCATGCCTTGAATTTTGGTTTGGCAAATGTTACTTATGATGTAAGTAACTACTTTTCAAAGCAAGTCCACAAATTAAACCTCAAGTCAAAATTGTGGCAATGTCAATGCTCTTAAAATGTGTTTTAGAATCAAAATGACATATTACATGCCTTGGTTTGGACATGTAGATCAAAAATACCAATTTCCATCTTTGGTTCATTTGAAAATCACCCTTATTTTAAGCCATTTTTGTGATTTTGAGCTACAAGCAATTCCAACCTCTCATGACCTCTTGGTTAGCCTTAAAACATCATTTTGAACAAGTTTGATGTTGAACATTTTCCCATTTGAAGCTTGGAAATAGGAGTTATGGCCTTATGGTTGAAATGACCTATAATCTCCAAATGACCAAAATGCCCTTGACTTGTCAAAGCCATAACTTGAGTTCTACAAATCCTATCAAGGACTTCTAGTACTCTATAGAAAGCTAAGAGGATAAGGAACAACATTAATGTTGACCAAAAGTTCATAGGAATCATCCTTCTAGGGAAAAAGTTTCATGCAAGTTGGACAACTTTCAAGCTCCAAATTCACATACCTCAGATGACCTGTAACTTGTCAAAGTCATAACTTGATTTCTACAAATCCTATCAAGGACTTCTAGCACTAAAATTAAATCTAAGATCATGCTCTACAACATTCATTTTGGGGGTGAGATGAGATGACAATCACATCTTGAGCTAAACTGCCTTGAAGATAGGGGTCAAACTAGGGGATTTTACACTGTCAAGCCTTAGAAACCCTAGCTTGAAACTTCTCAAACTCTTCAATCATTATGAGTTGACCTTGGAATCATCCTTATAACATCTCAATGTATCAATCCATGATCATATGGCTCTTGGATTAGGTCTCAACTTCCTCCAAGTCATCAGTTGACTTAGGGTTGACCCAGTCAAACCCTAGCTGCACCAATCATGGTTGAGGCTTCTTGTTCTTGCACAATGACCTGTCTAGGCCTCAAAGTGATCTTCAACACTTCACATGAGCTCTCTCAAGACCTCAAGTCCATCTTCATGGCTTCAGAATCATCTGATGGTCTTCCCACAACTCTCAAGTTAGGAGACACACCCTCTTGGCTTCAACCACTCTCTCTGAGGATCTTTTAACTTCTCTGACAAGGATATCAACCCTTGAGCACCTGAATAACTTTCTTAGCTAGCTTCATAGTCTTGTGTAGCTCTTGATTGGCAATCATACCTCTTGATCTCCTGCATACATGTCAATGAAATGCAAATGATAATGCTAATGTGAATGAAATGAAACACAAGCTAGGTAAAGAAATGTTGAGCAAATTTTGGGGTGCAACAGCTGCCCCTATTCAAACGGCTTGGACCTGACTGGGTGAGAAGCGAACGACTCTCAAACAATCAAGGTGCGAGACGGTTGAATACCTACAAACCCGGAAATTTGCCAACTGCACAAGTACACGGTACTCTGATGGGAACAAATCTTCGGAAACTGAAATAATAGCTGCACGGCAACTAGCTGGGGAATTGGCCACACGGTAACCGGTGAAAGGTCTAATATCAAATCTCCGTCAGGATGATCATCTGATTTTGCTGTAGATACTCGTCCTCAAGTCATTAAGGGGTCGCGGGTCTACGGTAACCGGCGATACATGGCTGATATTGCCGTCAGGAATTCCGCGGCACTGCTGCAGAAGAAGTCCTCGAGACTCATCAGGTCATTAGGAACTTTTTAACAATCAAGTTAATTATGCCGTCGAGCATTCACAGAACATCTCGGGCATCAGCCGGACTTCGTCAGTAAGTCGGGAATAGAATTCTTGGTTAATTATGAACCAAATAAGGATATACAATCTTTTACCGTCAGGCACTCCGCATCAGCTAAGAGGACTACTTCGTCATCGTAGTTAGACTTCATTAGTAAGTCTTCAAGGGAAACTTCAGCTTCTCTGTTTAGAACTTGCTAGGGATGACACATCTCTGCTGGGGATTCTGGAGAACTATCAAGTAACTCTGCTTCGGGGATCCGGAAATTATTCTGGATGAATCAACTCTGCTGAGGACTACAAGAATCATCTTGGACAAACAATTCCGCCGAGGACTTCAAGAATCATCCTGAACCAATAACTCTACTGGAGGTTTCAGGAATCATCCTGAGAAAACACTCTTCCGGGAACTCTAAGCATCAACTTGAGCACCCTTCTCTGGCAACTTCACTGGGGTTTTTAAGAATCATCTTAAGCGATCAACTTCGCTAGAAAATTCAAGGATCATCTTGGGCAAACGACTTTGCTGGGGGAATTCAGGAATCGTCCTGAGCAGACACCCTGTCGGGGAACACCTGCAAAACAAGAACGGTAACGACCTAGCTCATGTTTCATATGCATATGATTTGACAATGGCGCAATGCTCCACATGGTGGAAATGCTACGCATTCTTAGGGTAAATGCTATGCAATCATGCAAAATGCTACGACCCCGTCAGCAAAATAAATGTTGAAGGGAGAATCCTCCTGTCAAGGAGAAAGAACCACTCTGGTGGAGGAAGGACTCATCCTGCTGAAGAGAAGAAGTCACGCCAATCTCAATTGGACTCCGCCTGGGGAAATGAACTTCAGTTGACTGCTGCAGGGGAATAAGGCTCTACGGGAACCTGAACCTGCTCATCTGGGTATTCGAACCACAACTGCTGATGAGAATGATGTCAATTGCAGAAATAAACTGCACGGCCTTCGCGGCTAAAACTTTCCTGGAGATAACGACTCCGGTGAGGCAATACAGCATCAGCTATTCAACAATCTACTGGGGAAAAACCAATCATGGCCCAAACGGCTTCCAAGGACTCGGCTCTCTTGGGGGTTTACAAACTCGGCTGGGGAAGAAGGAATCATCCTGCTTACAGGGGAGAATACGACTCTGTAGGGAATTTCAATTCCTCTGGAGACTTTAGTCTGAACTATCAACAGCTGCACACTTTAGTATACGACTCAGCTGGGTAAGTGACGATCCTTCAGGATGCATCTGATTGGGGAGAGAATCTTCTCTTCCTGGGGAGACATATCAATGCTTTCGATCTCATGTTCAGATGCCGCGGGGAGCTGCTGCTGAACTTGCTGGAGAAGAAGGAATCATCCTGCTTGGGGCGCATACGGCGTACTGCCTGGAATATGCTCTACCTGCGACAACACAAACAAACAGACAAGATACCCTTCTCAAAGGGACCTATCAAGATTATCATCTTGTGCCAATGTTCAAGTGATTCATTGTTTCAACAATCAGTGGCCTTGGCCAGTAAGTTTATGTATGCGCATTTTATCAAAAACATCGGCGTTCTTTTTCGCAAACAAAACAGATAAATGCTAAACAGACAAACATAATTGCTGAATAGTACACATTTTATTGATAACGAACCCCTGAATGGGTAAAAATGTTTTACAACAAATGCAAGCTCCTGGAATGAGGAAGTTGCGCAAAAATAAAACGTAAATATACATCAGTATATACACATGTCAGCAACGAGGCGTAGACGAACACCATGAGTTGATCCCTCTATGACCCACTCGACTTCGATACTTCTCCGACGCTTCAGCTTCAGAAGAGATTGATTCAGATAAACGGCCCTCAGGTCTTCCAAACCACTAAACAATGAAAGTCCATACGTGGAACGCAGTCATTTGCTTTTTCAAATCCCTAACTTTTGCCTGAATCGCCCTTTCGGGTTTTCGATTCACCGGGATACCCTTTTTTGCCAAAGTCGCCCATCCGGGTTTTCGACTTTGCGGGTGTACATTATTTTCTTTTATATCCCTAATTTTTGCCCGGACCTTTTCCTTTTTTATGGTTCGCCGGGATGCCCCTTTTTGCCTGGATCTTCTTTTTCTTTCCAGCGGGTCATTTTTTAAGCAAAGTATTTTTTAACTGCGCCCGTGTTCACTGGGGATGCAAAGTCTTCGCCATCCATCGTGGATAACAACAAGGCTCCTCCCGAGAAGACCTTGCTGACGACGTACGAACCTTCGTAATTAGGAGTCCACTTGCCCCGGTGATCGGAGTGTGGAGGAAGAATCTTCTTCAGGACGAGATCACCCGTCTGAAAGCTTCTAGGACGCACCTTCTTATCATAGGCTTTCTTCATTTGGCTTTGGTACAGACGACCATATGCAATCGATGCTAATCTTTTCTCGTCCATCAGGCTGAGTTGGTTTAGTCGGTTCTTGATCCATTCTGCCTCATCGAGTTTCAAATCAACCAAAACTCGCAAAGAAGGGATCTCAACTTCTAACGGTAGGACAGCTTCCATACCGTACACCATTGAGAAAGGAGTTGCCCCGGTTGATGTACGTACCGTTGTGCGATAACCGTGCAATGCAAATGGAAACATCTCGTGCCAATCCTTATAGGTCACAACCATCTTCTGTACAATCTTCTTGATGTTCTTGTTGGCCGCTTCAACGGCGCCATTCATCTTCGGCCGGTAAGGAGATGAGTTGTGGTGTTCAATCTTGAAACTCTGGCACAGCTCCTTCATCATCTTGTTATTCAGATTCGAACCATTATCAGTAATGATCCGCTCGAGAATTCCGTAACGACAGATGATGTCCCTCTTTATGAATTTAGCCACCACCTGCTTGGTCACGTTAGCATATGAGGCTGCCTCCACCCACTTGGTGAAGTAGTCGATAGCTACTAGAATGAAGCGATGACCGTTAGATGCAGTGGGCTCGATCTTGCCTATCATGTCGATGCCCCACATGGAGAACGGCCACGGGGAGGACATGACATTTAACGTGCACGGCGGCACATGAATCTTATCAGCATAAATCTGGCATTTATGACATCTCTTCGCGAATTTAAAGCAATCCGACTCCATCGTCAGCCAGTAATATCCTGCTCTCAGGATCTTTCTTATCATATCATGTCCGCCGGCGTGCGTACAAAATGTGCCTTCATGGACTTCATCCATGAGCATACTCGCTTCTTTCTCATCTACGCATCTGAGTAGCACGAGATCGTGGTTTCTTTTATACAAAACTCCATCAGGATTGAGATAAAAATTTCCAGACATCCTCCTCAGAGTCTTCTTATCCTGGGTTGACGCTCCCGCAGGATACTCCTTAGTCATAAGGAAAGTCTGGATGTCATGGAACCATGGCTTGCCGTCGGAGGCTTCCTCGATTGCGAAGACGAATGTCGGTCTATCAAGACGAGAAAGGCTAAGGCATCAGCCATCTGGTTTTCGGCCCTGGGCACATGATGGAGTTCCACTCGATCAAAGAACGGAAGCAGCCTTCTGGCATAGTTCATGTACGGCACCAAATTTGATTGACAAGTCTCCCACTCCCCTTTAATCTGGTTAATCACAAGTGCCGAGTCACCATATACGTCTAGGTTCTTGATTCTCAAATCAATTGCTTCTTCTAGACCCATAATGCATGCTTCGTACTCCGCTTCATTATTGGTGACCGGAAACGTCAGTCTCGCAGTGAACGGGATATGGGATCCGTGGGGAGTCGTGATGATCGCCCCAATGCCACTTCCATAAGAGTTAATCGCCCCGTCAAATATCAATTTCCATTGGGATTTCCTATCTGGCCCCTCGTCGGGCAACGGTTCATCGCAATCCTTCGCTTTAAGAAACATGATATCCTCATCAGGGAATTCCAATTTCATCGGCTAATAATCCTCGATCGGCTGTTCGGCAAGGTATTCAGACAATACGCTTCCCTTAATGGCCTTCTGGGAAACGTACTGAATGTCATATTCCGTCAACACCATTTGCCATCTGGCAATCCTGCCCGAAAGCGCTTGTTTCTCGAAGACGTACTTGATCGGATCCATCTTCGAAATTAGCATGGTGGTGTGATTGAGCATGTACTGTCGTAAACATTTGGCAGCCCAGGCTAATGCACAACACGTCTTCTCCAGCATCGAGTAACGAGATTCACAGTTTGTGAATTTTTTGCTCAAGTAGTAAATGGCATGCTCCTTTCTGCCCGTCTCGTCGTGCTGACCGAGAACACACCCCATACTATTCTCAAGAACTGTCAAGTACATGATTAAGGGTCTTCCGGCCACTAGGGGTATCAAGATCGGAGGTTCCTGCAGATACTGTTGTATCTTATCAAATGCCTTCTGGCAATCCTCGTTCCAGATAATTGACTGATCTTTCTTCAGTAGTTTGAACATCGGTTCACACGTGGCCGTGAGCTGAGAAATAAACCTTGCAATGTAGTTTATTCTGCCCAGGAAACCACGAACTTCTTTTTCTGTTTTTGGCGCTGGCATTTCTTGTATCGCTTTTATCTTCGCAGGATCAACCTCGATGCCTCTTTCGCTCACGATAAACCTCAGTAGTTTTCCAGACCGTACTCCGAAAGTACACTTGTTAAGATTCAGCCTCAACCTGAACTTCCTAAGCCTCTCAAAAAGCTTCAGCAAATTGACCAGATGTCCTTCCTCCGTTTGGGACTTCGCAATCATGTCATCAACATAGACTTCAATCTCATGATGAATCATATCATGAAACAAAGTAACCATAGCTCGTTGGTAAGTGGCCCATGCGTTCTTCAGACCGAAAGGCATTACCTTGTAGCAAAATGTTCCCCAAGGTGTAATAAACGTAGTTTTCTCCATGTCTTTCGGCGCCATCTTGATCTGATTGTAGCCGGAGAAGCCATCCATGAACGAAAATACGGAGAACTGAGCTGTATTGTCGACCAACACATCAATATGGGGGAGCGGTAAATCATCTTTAGGGCTCGCCCTATTCAAATCCCGATAATCGACGCACATTCATACCTTACCGTCCTTCTTCGGTACAGGTACTATGTTGGCGACCCACGGAGGGTAAGTAGTGACCGCTAAGAAGCCAGCATCAAGCTGTTTTTGCACTTCTTCTTTGATCTTAACGGCCATATCTGGTCGTGTCCTTCTAAGCTTTTGCATAACGGGAGGACGATCTTCTCGCAGCGGCAAGTGGTGGACCACGATGTCAGTATCAAGTCCGGGCATATCCTCGTATGACCAAGCAAATACGTCACTATACTCTCTTAGCATCTCGACCAATCTCTGCTTGACATCACTCTGCAATGCAGCCCCTATCCTGACGTTCCTGACAAGTTCTTCAGAACCTAGATTCACGATCTCAATCTCTTCCTCGTGAGGCAGAATAACTTTCTCTTCTTGTTTCAACAAGCAGGCCAACTCTTCGGGAAGGTCTTCGTCTTCATCAATCTCTTCTTCGGCTTGATAGATCGGGAAATCAAAGTCGAAGTGAGTCGTAGAAGGTCCAGAGTCGATGTCATCTGCTATGTGGATCCTGCAATAACAAGGGTTAAGCTTAAAACAAGGATATGCAAGTTAGCACAAACCCCATTGCCATTTTGTTGTTTTTCAAAACAAATATAAAACAGGAATAACAGAGATCACAATATTTGAATACGAAGAAAAACGCCTTTTGATTTATTGGTAAAATGCATGTACATAATCAAACGAGGCCCTGACAATAAAACCTCTATGCCCCGGGTAGGGCATAGGGTTGTACAACGATTGGAAAAAGTAAATCATTACTCTTTGTCTGTCACTTGGATGATATCCCTGACGGACCAGTTGTTGAGGCTCTCTCCTGGCTTGCTTGGCTGGATCTAAGAGTCCAGGTCACAGTCGCTGTCTCCGCTCTCTTCAGACACTGTGTTGACGCTTTTAAATATCACCCCGCCACTGGTAAACTGGATCGGCCTTTTACCTCGTGACGCACTGCTAGAAGAGGAGGCTTCAGCCGCAAGAGAGTACCCTAACCCAAATTTTTCTTGCTTGTTAGGTATCTTCAGAATTCGCCCCCAACCTGGGGTAGACCCGACTTGAACAACGGCCCGGGCTTCCTTGAAGGAAGAGAGAGTCATCTCTGGCTTCTCGGTGATTACAGGAGCTACGTTCTTGACTTTAACAGCTTCGAACGCCTGACATAGGGTTTCATGGATTTCACCATCCATCTCAACATACTTGAAGGACGACAAATGGCTCACCATTATGTCTTCCTCGCCACATACAGTCACGATGCTACCTCCGACGACGTACTTGAGTTTCTGGTGCAACGTGGAGGTCACGGCGCCAGCCGAATGGATCCATGGCCGGCCTAAGAGACAACTGTAGGTAGGCATGATTTCCATGATGTAAAAGACCGCGTCGAATGTTTCCGGCCCAACTTGGATTGGCAACGTCACCTCCCCGAAAACATGACGTTTGGTTCCATCGAACGCTTTCACAACCAGATCACTGGGTGTGCAAATCAATCCACGAGTATCTAACTTCATCAATGCTTTCTTCGGAAGAACATTGAGTGACGACCCCGTGTCCACCAACACGTGGGACATAATCGTTCCCCTACACTCTATCGAGATGTGCAGGGCGCTATTGTGATTCCTCCCCTTCGGCGTCAACTCCAGGTCAGTGAACCCTAACCCATTTCCGACATTCACGTGGGCTACGACCCCTTCCAGCTGGTTTACCGATATTTCCTGTGGTACGTACGTGGCATTTAACACCTTCAGCAGTGCGTTGCGATGTGCCTCAGAACACAGCAACAAATTCAGGATGGAAATTTTCGAGGGTGTTTGATGGAGATGATCCACGATCTTGTAGTCACTCTTTTTAATCAACCTCATAAATTCTTCGGCGTCTTTAACAAGTAAGTCTTTCTCTACCCCGTGAGGGGTTTCTTCAACGAATTTACTCTTCCCTTTATCAGTTGCATCAGCTTTGTCCGCCACGATCTCAGGTGGAGCAAATACTCTTCCGCTACGGGTAATTCCGCTAACGCCCACTAGGTTCTCCACAGACGACCCTGATGGTTCCAATTCCAACTTCTGTCCGTTGCAGTAGACATCTGCCCCATAATGCCATGGGACAGCGTTGGTGCTTTCGAAAGGTATCGGTCCAACTTTGGTGATGGTAATCGTTGGCGGCCTGGGTGCAGAAATAGTTATCGTCCGACGAGGGATGGTGATGGTGGCAACCTCATCATCTTGCTTCAGCATTACCTCTCCAGATCCACATTCGGCCCTTCGGCTAAACTGTAAGATTCCTTCAGTCATCCGACTCTGAATCCCCTCTATCAACTGCTGACATCCATCAGGACAAATCGCACATCCCATACACAGTTCTCCACAGCCCGGGAAGAAACCTCTTTTCATCAGCTTGACTTTAACGAAGCTAAGCGGTGTCTTCAGATCTTTGACATCAGTCAACAAATCCAAGCTCTCGTCTTCAATAATGGCATTTACCCCACCTCCCCTATGATTCGGCATAGGGTTCTTCATGATGTTTGGCACATTATCTGAGAAATTGATGATCTTAGCGTCCACCATGTCCTGCACCTTATGCTTGAAGGCTTTGCAATTTTCTATCGTGTGGCCTGGTGCCCCTGAGTGAAATTCGCAAGTCGCATTCGCATCATAACCTGGCGGAGGCGCCCCTGTCAAGGGAGCCAAGGTTCTCTTCTGGATTAGCTGTAACTGGAGCAGGATCTGTAACAGCTGAGCATAAGACATGGGCGGTGTCTCGAGGTGACGGCTCGACAGAGGTGCCCTGTTCTGATACTTTCTGTACCCTTGTTGATTCGGTTGCTACTGCTGCTGGGGTTGTTGGACAGCGGGGATAGTTATACTGGCCACCTGCTGATGTTGGCCCTTGCCTTTCCTTCGAGCGTTGGACACGGCGCTCGTCTCTCCTTCCCTCCTTTTGCCACTATAAGGTTTCTTTCCTCCTCCAGCCGAGGACAGATCACCTTGAATTTTCCCCAGTTTGATCCCATTTTCCACGTGCTCACCCCTGATAATGAGATCTGAGAAGCTTCCAGACATACTGCTGACCAATTTCTCGTAATAAACCCCTGGGAGGGTGGCTACGAACATTTCAACAAGCTTCCGTTCAACCATCGGCGGTTGAACTCTAGCCGCCAATTCACGCCACCGCTGGGCGTATTCCTTGAACCCTTCGTTGTTCCTTTGTGACAGATTCTGCAGTTGGACTCGGTTCGGAGCCAAGTCACTGTTATATTGGTAGTGGTGCACGAATGCTTCAGCAAGTTCCTTCCACGTGCGTACACTGGTAGGTTCCAGACTCATGTACCATTCGAGGGATGGCCCGGACAGACTGTCCTGAAAGAAGTGCATCAGCAACTTCTCGTCTTCAGAGTGAGCTGACATTTTCCGGTAGTATGATCTCAGGTGGACACGAGGGCAAGTGGTGCCCTTATACTTTTCAAAGTCGGGTACCTTGAACTTGGGAGGCACCTTGAAATCAGCAATCAGTCCCAACTTGGACATGTCAACACCCATGGTGTTCTGGTTCTCGAAATTCCTCATCTTGTCCTCGAGTGCCTTGAACCTTAGCCGTGCTTCAGCAGTCATCTCCCTTTCAGCACCTCTCTGAGAGAACACATCGTCTTGACGGTCTTCTAACCACGGCTGAGGCCCGAACAGATTCCCAACACCCGCATTGCCGTTGCCCAGCCCAACATTGACGTTGGCTTCAAAATCTCCATTACCGGCACCAGTCGTATTACCATTGAGTCCCATATTAGCTATCACATTGCCGTTGGCACTGCCATTCCCCCCGGTCACGGGGACGCCATTCTGAGGAGTTTCAACAGGTGGAGGGGTTGGCACGGTCCCACCATGGAGTATACCATTGCTGTCGACCCTTGAAATCAGAGGCTGGACCAATGTTCTGAGATGATCCTGGCCGTTGGCGACCGCTTGCATGAGCTCCATGAAGCGGTCCATCCTTTCTCGGAGTTCTTGAATGTCAGTTTGCATTTGCTCCATAACTCTGGTTTGATTTTCTATGGTCGGATAGCGGTTGATAGGTCTCTGATCAATCTTGGAACAACCTGAAACAACCTGTATACACAAAAGGTTAGAAAAACGACAAAGTGCTTGTTATGCAAATGCTTCATGCAAATGCAAATGTGTGTCTGTGTGTTAGGGATGTGTCCCCCGATCCTAGTGCTTGAGTGCTAGAGTGCCAGTGCTGATAATAAGAAGTCCGAGTCCATTCATGGAAATAACATCTCATATATATAAAGAAAGCCCATCAAGGCGGTACACAACGTCACTGAGTACAAGCTGAATCAATAGCATGACCTCAACCAACAAGCCTGGTGATGGTCATCATACAACAATGATCAACACAAAAGGATTACAAGTAGTCAAGCACGGCCACGGGCGCGAAACTCTTCTAACAACCCCTTTGTTTCTGGATGATCAGGCCGAGTTAGCAACCCTTCGACGAGTAACTCTCTCTGCATAATGGTGTATTGGAGACCTTCAACTGAATCTTCCCATGCTCCTTCGCCGAAACAATCTTCTAACTTCCGCTTCTTGGATTCAAACATCAGCTTGCGCTCCTTCAGGTTAGTAAGAGCCTTGTTGAGCTGGCATTCAGCGGCATATCTGCGAGCGGTTTCTTCATCAAACCTCTTCTCACTAGCCTTCACCTGGGCTTTCAGCTTGGAGATCTGTTGCTTCAGCTTATCCTCCCGTTCTTTGCTGTTGGCTAGGGTGGCCTTCCAATGCTGATTGAACTTGGATATTCTCCGGTACGCTTCATCCAAGTGTTGCTTCTTAGTAGCCAGTACATCATTGACAGCTTTGAAGTCTCGACCCAAGCGCTCACGCTCAGCTATCTGCTTAGTCAAATCTGTCCCTAACTGGTTCACCAGCTCTGTCTGCCTCTTGAAGGAATGGACGGCTTCGCTTCTCTCGCTTCTGAGCTGAGCCAATTCTTTCTCCAGTTCTTCATTTGCCCGCTGTTGCACCCTAAAATTTGACCAACCGGTCCCCATATCTGGTTTATGCTTCAACACATTTTGCATTCGCATTCGCATACGGCATGCATTGCATTTTTATCATTCAGATTGATTTTTATCGGGATTGCAGCCCCTGGCGTTTCAGGCAGTTCAGGCCGGTTGAAATAAAAGTCTGTTGAGAATTGGCTCGTTTCCTGTGTTTTCAAGACATCTCGGTGCCCGGGTTTCGCTACGGTTGCGCAAGTGTGCTATAATCGGTTTAATCGGCCTCCTGGCAATTTTTAGGATTTTTCTTGTATTTTCTAGATTTTTCATTGCATTTAATTGAATTTTTCTGGATTTAATAGATTTTTTTAAATAATTTTTAGAGTTTTAAATCAATTTTTTTTCTTTTTTAGAGATTTAATAGATTTTTAAATTTCTAGATTTTATTTTCCTTTTAATAGATTTTAATAGATTTAAATAAATACTATCTTTTCTTCTTAATAGAATAGATTTTAAAAAAAAATGGATATTAGTGTTTTTAGATTTTATTAGAGTTTTATTGTTTTTTTCAAAATTAATAGGATAGTTTTCTTAAAATAGGGATTAATTGTTTTAAAATTTTTTAGAGTTTATTTGTTTTTTCAGATTAGTTAGTTTTTAAAAAATAGTTTTTAGATTTTTTTTTGATTAATTAGGATTTTAGTTTTGTTTTAGGGTTAATTAGGATTAATGATAGAATTTTATTTTAATTTTCGTTTTAGGATTTCATTAGGTTTAATTAGGGTTTATTAGAAATTTTAATTAGGTTTTATTTTAATTTTCGTTTTAGACTAATCTTTGAGTTTAATGCAGTTAATCAGATTTTTAAGTCACTAATCAGCATTAAGTCCATTGGGCCAGAGTCTAGTTCAAGCCCAGTCAAGGTCCAGAGTGCCACATGTCATATATATACGCTGCCACGCGTGTATCTGATTTTTTCGGCCACATCATTTCCACAATCTCTCAGACTTTGCCACCTAGCAACCCCACTCTTCCCTCCACGCGTCACACATGCACTAACCCTCAGCCACACGTGGCTCCCTCTCCTTCTCCCTCCTGCCACCACATCCCTCGCTGGAACCCTTCACCGCCGGCCATGCAAAGACCGACGACCACCCTAACCAACTGCCGGCGTTCACCCTAACCGCCTCCGACCACCGCCAACTGTCGCCGGAAACTGCAAAAAAACCCAGAATTCCAGAAACACCTTCCTACTTCATCTTCCTCACCAACACCTCCGACGATCTTCATCAATTCTCGCCGGAAACTTCATCATAATCTTCATCATTTTCCAGATTCAGTTCATCACCGGCTTGTGTTCTTCATCATTTTTCTCAGAAAAATTGTCATCTGAAGATCTTCAAGATTCATCGAATGCTCTCCAGATCCACACGCATCCACGAACGATCTTCAATCAACTTCGTCTGCTCCAGATTCTCGCGTGAAGTTCTTCCGTCCAAGAACATTCAGCATTCATCATCAAGAACGTGAAGAACGTTCTGCATCGCGCGCCAGATCGTCTCCAGGTTTCTTCATGGTTCTTCAACAACCGCAAGGGATCTTCGCCGTTGATCTTCGGTGACTTCATCAGTCTCCAGAATCTTCAAGAAGTCTTCCAGAACCTCCGTCTTCATCCGATTCTCCAGGTTTTTTTGTTTATCTTTCTCTAAACTTGTAAGCATGCATGTTGTTCATCTGGATTTAGCGCTAGGTTGGACGATGAAATTAGGGTAAAATCGTGGTGTTTAAGGATTGAGTATCAGATTGGTGAGGTGAATGTTAGTGATTAGGGTTGTTGAACTGAGTTTCGAAGGTTTGGTTACAGATGGCTTTGAGAATGAAATTGTTGTTTCAGAGAGAGGATGGAGGGCTTGAGAGAGGCGCCGTTTAGGGCTTGTTCTGGAGAAGATGAACAATGGTTGAAATGAGGAGTTTTGTTTAGGGTTTTGCTGATATGGGATTGAATGGATCTCGGGCCTTAAGCCCAAACGCAGTTTGCTGATCCACACTCCCACGTTTGCCATTCGAACCCCCTCCCCCTTGTGTAATACGTTTGGGCCTTGCAGAGTTGTTGCTAACACCCCCAGTTTGGGGGCCAGTTTGAATAACCAAGCTAATTTCACGCTATTCACCCCCCCTGGTTTATTGTTTTGTATGTTTTTTCTGAAGCAAACCTGGGCCTAGTACGTTCTGCTGAACGCACCCCCCTCCTGGGCCCAATGGAATTCTGAAGTAGGATTAATTGCTTTTGCCACCTCCCATTGTAATTGAATTTCTCTTTTCTTTTCATTTGCATTTAGTTTACCAAATAATTCATAAAAAATCCAAAAATGATCAATTTTGCATGGGATTTTTTCCCTCATTTTAATAATGATGTCAAGAAAATTGTGAAAAAATAAAAATAGTATTTTAATCATTTTTTTCCATTTATGGTGAATTTTCACATTTAATTGCATTTTATTTTCATTTTGTTTGTACATATCATTTGGTGAATTTTGTTTGGTCATTTAAATTCATATTTTGATTCCATTCTTTTTGTGGTAGTTAGATTAGGACATTAAGTTCCCCCTGGATTTATTTCATATTTTTGTGATTAAATCTTGATTAGTTCTGATTAGAGAACATTAGGTTAGTATAATTAGGGTTCAAACTCAACATAGGTGCATTATAACATTTTCTTTTGGGGTTTTTAGCACGAATTAGGTTATGGGACATATAGGGTATGTAGGGTAGATGTAGAAATCCCCTTAGAATAAATCTTAGAATTTTAAATACTATTTTACTATTTCAGTATATTTTGCAAATGGAGTGTTTGTTTGGTGTTCCCACTTGGGGTTTTACTTGTCTGCTTGGGCTTTTGGGCTTTTCTGTGGGGTATGGGGTTTGGTTTGAGCTTGTGGAGCATGGAGACATCAAAAGAGAAGATTGAATATGATAATCAATGTTTAAGCATGAATATTGCTTGGATTGAAGATGTTTTAAAGACATAGGATAATAGGAATAAGCAGAGCCTTAGAATAGACTGAATTGTTTTGTACAAACATGGATAGCTTCATGTGCTTCCATTCCTCTCTATGACATAAAGTCCCTATATGGTATTCACCTCCCTCCTTTGGAGGGATAAGTGGCCTTACCTTAGAGGTCGAACTTTGAGGGAAACAGTCTGTTACAATGTCAACTATTCATAGACTTCCTTTGGTTGTCAATGAACTGTTTGACATTCAATTTATTCTGATAAATCAATTCATCTAGGAGTGCTTACCTTGAAGAAAGAAGCCATTCAAGATAGAGATGAAGATCAAAGATTGCCAAAGATGAAGATTATTCATGTCAAAACTGTGCAGCCGTTGAAGCTAGGGTTTACTGCTGTTTGGAGCTATCTGCTGCCTGATGCTGTCAACTGGTTAAGATTCTGTGCTTGCTTGAGCTTGGTGATTTCTTGGAGATGGAAGCTTATTGTAGCTTGGGTCTCATTGGAGCTTGACTTTGGGGTTCATTGGGAGATTGTTGTTAATCAACTGTCAGAGTTTACTGTTTTTCGTAGTTGCTGCTGTAGGAGCTAGGGGGGCTGTCAGGGCTGATTTTGGGGTTTATTTTCTTTGCTGTATTGTTTGTTAATTTTTCCCTATAGGCTGAGGTGAAGCTGTTTCACTTTGCCCATTGTTTTCTAGGTTCGAGGTTGAGTGGGACTTGTTGCCTCGCTTGTTCTGCTGCATTCATGCATTTTACTGCTTTACTGTATATGCTGTTTCTTTTCTGTCTATCCCTTAGGATCTCTGTTTCTCTCTACGCAAGAGAGAAATATGACAGACATTAGGCTTTCATCCATGCATGACAACATTAGGGTAGATTTTGATTCCCATTTTAACCCTAGGTTTTAGAGTTCTTTCTCTTTTATCTCAAAACAATCAAAAAACACAATAAACATTTCAAACACAATAAAAGACAGTTCTTGCGTAAAAGACTGTAAACCAATCAAAGAGTCATTTTTGTCCGCTTGGACCCGTAATCAGGAAAAAAACCTTTTTCAGAAGGATAAAAAAATAGTCAAACAAATCTGTGTCTTCCGTAGCCCAAACTATGTTTGCTTTGATCTTTCATGCTATATGAAAGTACGTAGGCATAGGATGCGATATCCTAGCGAGCAACCTTCCCCTCCTTTCCCGTAGGTAGGCGAACTACGTTGACTCTGATTTCTCATTCCAGACGGGAATACGTAGGCATAAAGTGCGATACTTTGCCGAGTCATTTTATTTTCTTTCAACCCCAGACCTGCAGAATAGATAGAATAACAATCCGTACTAGAAAACAATCGTGGATCCCGTCGAGTACGACGGACGTGAGGGGTGCTAATACCTTCCCCTTGCATAACCGACTCCCGAATCCAGGATTTGGTTGCGATGACCATTCCTTTCCCGTCTTTGCGGTAGGTTTACTCTGAGTGTTTCCTTTCCCTCCGTTGGGATAAATAACGCACGGTGGCGACTCTTCTGTTCAGCCGGCGCCGATTTTCGCAGTAGCGGCAGCTGGCGACTCTGCTGGGGATAGGGAGATCCCCTATGCGAGTCAATCCTAGCGCTTGTTTTCCCGTCAGGGGTGTTGTATAGTAAAGTATAGATTTACTATTATGTCTTTACTTTCCGCAATGTTATTACCAGCCTTATATTATCATTGCTGCTGTGGGTAGGGGGTAATCTGTTGAGAGATAAGCCAAACCCAAGCTTGAGTACGCATATAGATTTAGAGAGAGAGTAGTGGTTAGCCTGCTTGCTTAGCTCGCACCAGCTAGCCGCGAAATCTCACTCGGACGAGATTCTCTTTGATGCTTCTTGCCTGGCCCTTAGGGCTCGATAAGTTGTCTGACCCGAGGATTGTCGACTCCGGGAACCTATCAATTGGAAGTTGGCTGAGGAGGGTCTCTTCAAGATGTGATGATGCCACACCTTCTGGGTATCGTATCATCAGTCTTGAATGTCTGTGACGCTGATGACCGCATAGGATACCGAACTTGTGTCAGTTTAGGTCCATACCCGTGCGTGGGAGGGTTTTTGCAGGAAACTTGACTTCCAGACAACCCGGTATTTTGGTCTTCTCGTCAGAGCGAACGTACTCAGTCAGCAGCGCAGCAGTATTCAGAGATTGTGGGGGCTGTGATCTCGTATTTGCTGCATATTGCATTGCATTTGCATAAACATGTTTGCATCATGTTGCATATCATTCTCCAGCTAGCCAAAGCTCTCATCCAGCCGTTGTTTTGATTCTGAGGGTGATTCTCATGTGATTGGTCTGAACAAGTGTTGATTGGTAGAAGACGACCAGGGGGTTGAGATAGATTGGGGGCAGAATTGAGCAGTGAAGTCAGTTGAAGGTTGTTGGTAGCTATGTCAGAGAGCAACTTCCGGTTTGTTGATAGGGTTCACTGTGACATCCAATCCTTTGTATGGTTCTACTTCCGAGGCAGAATTTCCGCAAGTGAACCACCTTGCTGCAGACCAGTTTGTGCAACCTCCTGTTAGGGACCGGGATCGACATGAGCAGTTTGTTGTCCGCAATGAACGAGTTTCTCTTATCGACAGTCAAGGTGTTGTTTTCCCTGTGGCGAATATCCGAAGACAGATCCTGGTGGTCAGAAATGAAGACCCAAGAACTCTTGAGTATGATAGACGGCTCCGAGTGTTGGAAGAAGGGGTGAAAGCCTTGAAAGTCAAGGATGCTGTTAACCTGAATGCTGCAGACATGTGTTTGGTTCCTGGCCTGGTGCTACCTCCTAAGTTCAAAGCGCCGAGATTTGAGAAGTACAAAAGAGATAGCTGTCCGAAGCAACATTGGGTGACGTTCTGCCGAAGAATGACTTCGTTTGCGCAAGACGACAAGTTGAGGGTTCACTGCTTTCAGGATAGTCTGACTGGGGCATCTCTGAGTTGGTATATGCAGTTAGAGAGCAATCAGATTTGATCATGGATGGATTTAGCCAGAGCTTTTCTGAAGCAGTACGATTAAAACCTAGACATGGTTCCTAGCCGCATGCAGTTGCAAGAGTTGTCTCGAAGGAACAATGGACTTTCAGGAGGTATGTTCAGAGATGGAGAGAGTTTGCTGCCAGAGTGAAGACGCCGCTCTTAGACCGAGAGATAATGGGCATGTTTGTAAACTCCCTGGGGAGCCCATACTCCAAAAAGAATGCTTGGAAATGCGCCAAATTTCTCTGAATTGGTAAGGGCAGGAGAACGCATTGAGCGTAGCGTGAAAATTGGAAGAATTCAGAATGTCTCAAGCAGTCAGGCTAGTGAAACTGAGTCTCTTGGCATCTACCAAACTGAAGAAGGAGATGTGATCAATGCCATCATGCCAGATGTTGAGTATCCTCGAGGTGAATTGGTGAAATTTGTTGGTTCTTCATCTTCTGTGTCTCGTTATTCTGGACAGACAACTGTGCCCGGGGCACCATGTTCAGAACTTTATGTCGCTCCTCTTGCAAATTAGCAAACTCGTGGCCGAGGTTATCAGAATCAGCGCCAGAATCAGAACAGACCTCGTGACAACTTGGAACGGAGGAACGCTCCACCCAGTGCCTATGCCGTATAGCCAGCTCTCAAGGCTGTCCCAGAGTCTTACCCTCCTGGGTACAATCCCCACGTTCGGTGTAGTTACCATGGCGGATCCCCGGGGCATTCAACTAAAGATTGCAAAGCTCTTTAGGCGACAGTACAACAGTCAATCAACCAAGAGTGCATTTCCTTTCCAGAAGGAGTTCTGTCTGTTCACGCCTACCTCTCAGTTGTCTGAGCTCGCAGATTCCGAGGGTTTATTGTCGAGAAGCCAGTGGTCCAGACAGGCCGACACCCTCAGCATTGGCAGTCCTCAGGCTGTTATCATTTGCATTTGTAGTTTCTTTTCTGTTAGTTACTACTAGCTGTTAAATATTGTTGGTTTTGAATGGTAATATTGATAAAGTGACTATGCATTTTTCTGAATTAATCATGTCGTTGTCGCTCATTTATTGCATTGCACTGACATTTGCATTTTATTCGCTCCACTTTGTCACCATGATTAGCAAAGATTGGAGGGAGGATGACGAAACTGGATACTCATAACCAATGATCGTATGCTTTCAGATAAAACCTTGTCGATGACGTACAAGGCATTGTTTCAAATCCCCTAAACACTGGAGATATAAGGAGTTAGTCCCTTGTTAACCACTTCGAGCCAGGAAGTAGAAGTTTTTTCGAACTTTTAAACCCTCACATCTTAACCCGGGACAGGGTAGTTGTCAGTTAACTTGACTGAGCGTTCAAGTCTTATAGAGGAGTGTTGCCTTTCGAGGACCGGTCACAGTTTATGCCTCTCAAGAGGTAGTATCTCCTCGACCACCAATGGTTAAACCTCACCAATCAGGAGTAAGACAGTTGCAATCCTTTCGGAGCAATCAAGATAACCAGTGTCACACGACTTTGTTCCAAGAGAAAAAAGAAAGAATAAGAGAGCCCGCTAAGTAAAATGAAAAAGAAAAAGCTGGAAAGCTAATACTTAGGTAAAAATTAGGGCATCCCGCTGGACTTCAAAAGAAAAATCGAAAAGAACTCAAAAGGAGCCAGTCCAGGCAAAAATTAGGGAATCGAAAGAACGAAAAAGAAAGGATATAAAAAGAAAAATCCTCGAACAAGGACAAAGTTGTGTGGATACAGACACCGAAAACGGGAAAGGAGTAACTGTCGCTCCGAAAAACCTTGTGAATTCTTTAACCGCGGTTCCTACTATTCAACATACCTCTCGAAGAGGCGAGCGCTCGAGCCAGGTTAATTGAACTTTAGGATCGGAGATCATCACGTAGAAGGGGTGGGTACAAATCATAATTTGAGCCAAATATCTGTTGTTTCACGAACCGTGAACCCGACCACGATACAACCCTTAAAAGACCTAATTGAGGCAAGGTTTATTCTGAAGGCGCATTACGGTAAGGTTGAGTAACCTGACTCCCTCTTGATTTGCTAGTCATATCCTTGCTGTATTTTTCACTGATCACGTAAGCACTACGTTTGAACTTTGGTTCATTCGTCACTCACAATCATGACACGTAAATGAGTGACAACACATTTTTTTTCAAAATTTGTATGAACACTGCATTAAAATTACCATTCGGGACTGAATAATTTTACTTGCAGGTCGGTAGTTGACAGGAAGGAAATTCCACCAGGGAATAATCAAACAGGACTGAATAATTCAGTAGTCTGGACCAGAATGGTGTATGTTGTGAAATCCCGCGAATCCGGAGCATTGAATTTCAGTGAGTTCAGAATCAGTCGGTCTGAGGACCAGTCCCGAAGCATCGATTGATTACGGGGCAGTTTACTTGAGAAGCAGTTGATCAGAAGCGAATCTTCTCGAGAGCCAATCAGGGGCAGTTATCCAGAATGCTATGTTTGATCAGGGCAGGTTAAGTCGCTCAACGCTCGTTCAGGGGCAAGTCACTATGTTGATAGTTGTTGAATTGAGGGAATCCTTTTGTCGTGCAAACACCGAGGTAAGCCATCGTAAGGTCGTATTGTAGCAAGGTGCTTTCGGTTCAGAGTGGGTTTTTTCCAAGAACCAGATTAAGGCAAAGTCGTTGCAGACAGGGGCATGCCATCCTAAGAGTGCAGGGGTTATTCTTTATTCGAGAGGCATTCGATTCGAAGTATCTCGCCGAAGTTCAGAATGCTGGGGCAGTTCATATCAAACCGTCAGGGTACAGATTTTCAGACTATCCCACAGAGGTTCCTGCAGGCCGGGGCATAACAGAGGCGAAAGAATTGTTCTTCTCAGTGTCATCAGAGTTACTCAGAGCTACTGGAGCAGATTCAGCCAATATTCAACTTTGAGACGAATGGCGGGAAATCGTGCTGCCATCCATTGACCCTTCTACTAGAAGCCGTGAATTCAGACAGGGTATTGTCCAGCATCAGGAGTGTATGACCCACCATGGATGTACAGAAGTCCAACCATACTGGGCACGTTCGGTTATCCCCAGTAAAGTCATGCATTCGAGAATCAGTTAATTTGGGGCAATTAGGTCGAGATTTGGCAAATCTCTCGCAGCTATGGGTACTGCTCCACGAATCAGTCGATCAGGGGCAAAAGATTATTGCAAGACCGGGGCAGATCACCCTAAGAACAAAAGATTTTGTTGGGATATCCTTTTTGGGTTTGACGTGCAGAAACAGTTCAGATCTAACCATCAGGGTACAGAGATCGAAGAGTCCTTATCGGAAGGTTGGTGCCGATTCAGGGGTAAGGTATTGTGAGTGGCACTATGGCTAGCTTTTCCTTTCCAGACTAAGTGTTTAGACTGGGGCATGTTGGTATTTTTGGAGCAAATTTCCGAGAAGGTGAATGGAATTCATGTAGTTAACCAGAGGCTCTTGACGAAAAGACTTGAGCATTATGCGAAGTGAATCCCCACGCAGGTCACGCTTCATCCCCTGAAGCTGAGATGACGCTGGCCTTTACTAAAGAAGGATCGATTCCCCTAGCTAGCCGCAACTTATCCAAAGGATATTATCCAGCAGGTCAAGGTTAATGCTCGCCACAAGATGTCTATCCTTCGCACAGTGATAGTCCCGAGTTCGTGAACTATAGCCAGATGGTTTACTTTTCCCATCAGGGTCATTTGTCTTCAACAGAATTGATGATTCCAAGATTGTAGGCTGTATTCAGACGGTGTGGTGTCCCCCAAAAGGATTCCCTATCCCGAGCAGAGTTGTTTAGCCTCAGAAGACTAATATTTCCAAACTTGTGAGTTGTACCCAGACAGTTTACTCTCCTTAGCAGAGATTCCCTTCCCAGTAGTTTGTTTATTCTTCCCCAGTGGAGTCACTCCCTGTTTCCAGTGGAGTTGGTTAATATTCCCCGAGAGAGTCGTTTCTTCCCCAACGGAGTCTTCTCTCCCTAACAGGTGTTATTCTTTCCTCCCAGTGGAAATCGAAGGTTTAAAACTCTCCCCGACAGAGTTGGTTGTGTGTCCTGGAATTTATTTTGCCGGAATACTTTGTGATACCCGTTCACTCCCCAGCAGGGTGATATTTGTCCTCGACGGCCAAGATTGATGAAGCAAGCTTGTTAGAGCTATCCCAGCAGTTCGAGCCTGCATTTGCATCGGCATATAGTGTCATATTTGCATCCACCAAACAAAAACGCGTAGCATTTCCATATTGTATGAAGCATTACGCCATTATCAAACATACGCATTTTGAAACATAGATCAGGTTGGTTGACTTTTTGCTTTCAGGTGTGGTTCTCAATAGGAGTATGGAGCTCTAAAAGCTCAGATATTACCAGACAATCGAGGTCTCACCGGGAGACATGTGATGACATAGTTCAGTTTATTATTTTCCCCACAGAGTTGCCAATTGAGGTGGTATTGTATCCGGCCAGCGGAATGTTTTCTTCAAGATTTGTTGCTGCGGCAGCGTTTCAGGTTTTCATAAAATCAAAGTTCAGAAGTAGCCACTTGTTATCAAGACGAGTGTTTGACATTTGTTTTCGGAATATCCCCAGCAGAGTTAGTTACTGCAGCGAATAGGCAAAGAAGCTATGTCCGAGAAGATTTTCCTATGATGTAGGCAGAAGTGTATTCCCGTATTGGATAGGCGGATGAAGATTTTCCTGTGTTGTAGGCAGAAGTGTATTCCCGTATTGGATAGGCGGAAGAAGATTTTCCTGTGTTGTAGGCAGAGGTGTATTCCCGTATTGGATAGGCGGATGAAGATTTTCCTGTGATATAGGCAGAAGTATGTTCCCGTATTGATAGGCGGATGAAGATTTTCCTGTGTTGTAGGCAGAAGTGTATTCCCGTATTGGATAGGCGGATGAAGATTTTCCTGTGTTGTAGGCAGAAGTGTATTCCCTTATTGGATAGGCGGATGAAGATTTTCCTGTGATGTAGGCAGAAGTATGTTCCCGTATTGATAGGCGGAAGAAGATTTTCCTGTGTTGTAGGCAGAAGGATATTCCCGTATTGGATAGGCGGATGAAGATTTTCCTGTGTTGTAGGCAGAAGGATATTCCCGTATTGGATAGGCGGATGAAGATTTTCCTGTGATGTAGGCAGAAGTGTATTCCCGTATTGGATAGGCGGAAGAAGATTTTCCTGTGATGTAGGCAGAAGTGTATTCCCGTATTGGATAGGCGGAAGAAGATTTCCTGTGATGTAGGCAGAAGTGTATTCCCGTATTGGATAGGCGGAAGAAGATTTTCCTGTATTGTAGGCAGAAGTGTATTCCCGTATTGGATAGGCGGAAGAAGATTTCCTGTGATGTAGGCAGAAGTGTATTCCCGTATTGGATAGGCGGAAGAAGATTTTCCTGTATTGTAGGCAGAAGTGTATTCCCGTATTGGATAGGCGGAAGAAGATTTTCTTGTATTGTAGGCAGAAGTGTATTCCCGTATTGGATAGGCGGATGAAGATTTCCTGTGTTGTAGGCAGAAGTGTATTCCCGTATTGGATAGGCGGATGAAGATTTTCCTGTGTTGTAGGCAGAAGTATATTCCCGTATTGGATAGGCGGATGAAGATTTCCTGTGTTGTAGGCAGAAGTGTATTCCCGTATTGGATAGGCGGAAGAAGATTTCTTGTGTTGTAGACAGAAGTGTGTTCCCGTGTTGGATAGGCGGATGAAGATTTTCCTGTGATGTAGATAGAAGTATGTTCCCGTATTGGATAGACGGATGAAGGTTTCATGAAATTTAGACAAATGTATTTTCCCATATTAGATAGACAGAAGTGTATTCCCGGTGATTTGGCAGAAGTGTATTCCCGCATTGGATAGGCGGATGAAGAGTTTGTGTGATATAAACAAAAGGATATTCACGTATTGGATATGCGGACAAAGTGTTACTAAACCGACGCATGTGTCCCGTGAGAGATAGGCAGATGAACTTTCCTGTATCTAGACGGATGATTTCCCCGTAGGGAACATAGTATGTGTCCCATGACAAGACAGAATCGCGTTCTTATATTAGACAAAATTATTCTCCCAGTGAAGTCCTTAAGTTTATTCCAATATTGACAAAATAGTGTTGAAATCAGATCTGTGGATATTGTTCCCCAAGTAGTGGTGCAGTTATTTTGCGGTTTATTTTTTGCAGTTGGCAAATTTCCGGGTTTATTTTGTATTCAACTGTCTTCTACCTTTGAATGTTTGAAGGTTGTTCGCTCTTCAACCCTTCAGGTCCCAGCCGCTTGAATAGGGGCAGCTGTTGCACCCTAAAATTTGACCAACCGGTCCCCATATCTGGTTTATGCTTCAACACATTTTGCATTCGCATTCGCATACGGCATGCATTGCATTTTTATCATTCAGATTGATTTTTATCGGGATTGCAGCCCCTGGCGTTTCAGGCAGTTCAGGCCGGTTGGAATAAAAGTCTGTTGAGAATTGGCTCGTTTCCTGTGTTTTCAAGACATCTCGGTGCCCGGGTTTCGCTACGGTTGCGCAAGTGTGCTATAATCGGTTTAATCGGCCTTCTGGCAATTTTTAGGATTTTTCTTGTATTTTCTAGATTTTTTAATGCATTTAATTGAATTTTTCTGGATTTAATAGATTTTTTTTATAATTTTTAGAGTTTTAAATCAATTTTCTTTTCTTTTTTAGAGATTTAATAGATTTTTAAATTTCTAGATTTTATTTTCCTTTTAATAGATTTTAATAGATATAAATAAATACTATCTTTTCTTCTTAATAGAATAGATTTTTAAAAAAAATGGATATTAGTGTTTTTAGATTTTATTAGAGTTTTATTGTTTTTTTCAAAATTAATAGGATAGTTTTCTTAAAATAGGGATTAATTGTTTTAAAATTTTTTAGAGTTTATTTGTTTTTTTTCAGATTTAATTAGTTTTTAAAAAATAGTTTTTAGATTTTTTTTTGATTAATTAGGATTTTAGTTTTGTTTTAGGGTTAATTAGGATTAATGATAGAATTTTATTTTAATTTTCGTTTTAGGATTTCATTAGGTTTAATTAGGGTTTATTAGAAGTTTTAATTAGGTTTTATTTTAATTTTCGTTTTAGACTAATCTTTGAGTTTAATGCAGTTAATCAGATTTTTAAGTCACTAATCAACATTAAGTCCATTGGGCCAGAGTCCAGTTCAAGCCCAATCAAGGTCCAGAGTGCCACATGTCATATATATACGCTGCCACACGTGTATCTGATTTTTTCGGCCACATCATTTCCACAATCTCTCAGACTTTGCCACCTAGCAACCCCACTCTTCCCTCCACGCGTCACACATGCACTAACCCTCAGCCACACGTGGCTCCCTCTCCTTTTCCCTCCTGCCACCACATCCCTCGCTGGAACCCTTCACCGCCGGCCATGCAAAGACCAGCGGTCACCCTAACCAACTGCCGGCGTTCACCCTAACCGCCTCCGACCACCGCCAACTGTCGCCGGAAACTGCAAAAAAATCCAGAATTCCAGAAACACCTTCCTACTTCATCTTCCTCACCAACACCTCCGACGATCTTCATCAATTCTCGCCGGAAACTTCATCATAATCTTCATCATTTTCCAGATTCAGTTCATCACCGGCTTGTGTTCTTCATCATTTTTCTCATAAAAATTGTCATCTGAAGATCTTCAAGATTCATCGAATGCTCTCCAGATCCACACGCATCCACGAACGATCTTCAATCAACTTCGTCTGCTCCAGATTCTCGCGTGAAGTTCTTCCATCCAAGAACATTCAGTGTTCATCATCAAGAACGTGAAGAACGTTCTGCATCGTGCGCCAGATCGTCTCCAGGTTTCTTCATGGTTCTTCAACAACCGCAAGGGATCTTCGCCGTTGATCTTCGGTGACTTCATCAGTCTCCAGAATCTTCAAGAAGTCTTCCAGAACCTCCGTCTTCATCCGATTCTCCAGGTTTTTTTGTTCATCTTTCTCTAAACTTGTAAGCATGCATGTTGTTCATCTGGATTTAGCGCTAGGTTGGATGATGAAATTAGGGTAAAATTGTGGTGTTTAAGGATTGAGTATCAGATTGGTGAGGTGAATGTTAGTGATTAGGGTTGTTGAACTGAGTTTCGAAGGTTTGGTTAGGGATGGCTTTGAGAACGAAATTTTTGTTTCAGAGAGAGGATGGAGGGCTTGAGAGAGGCGCCGTTTAGGGCTTGTTCTGGAGAAGATGAACAGTGGTTGAAATAAGGAGTTTTGTTTAGGGTTTTGCTGATATGGGATTGAATGGATCTCGGGCCTTAAGCCCAAACGCAGTTTGCTGATCCACACTCCCACGTTTGCCATTCGAACCCCCTCCCCCTTGTGTAATACGTTTGGGCCTTGCAGAGTTGCTGCTAACACCCCCAGTTTAGGGCCCAGTTTGAATAACCAAGCTAATTTTACGCTATTCACCCCCCTGGTTTATTGTTTTGTATGTTTTTTCTGAAGCAAACCTGGGCCTAGTACGTTCTGCTGAACGCACCCCCCTCCTGGGCCCAATGGAATTCTGAAGTAGGATTAATTGCTTTTGCCACCTGTAATACCCCAAATTTTGCCCTAAGATTTGTCGTCGCATTTCATTACATTTTTATTGCATTTAATCAATTACTAACAAATTTGTGTAGTCGTTTGACTTTTTGCAGGTAAATATCATATGGCATGCATTTTTTTTCTAAAAAGTAAAAATGGCACAATTGGCAGGAGGACATGTGTAAGGAGTTATGAGTGTGAGAGGTTGAGAGTTCGAATCTCACCTTTGTCACTTTTTTTTGTTTTTTATTATTTTTACTCTAAATTTTTCTATCTTTCATTAAAAAAATAACAAAAATAGTTTTTTATTATTATTTAATTATTATTTTCGTATTTTAATTAAATCTTTTTTTAAAATATTATTTTTTTTTCACTTTTTTCTAAATTATTCATAAAAATATCCAAAAAATCATAAAATAAAAAATATTGAAAAAAATTTTGTTCTTTTTATAATATTTTTGATTTTAGGAATCAATAGGATTATTAGTTTTTATTTTAAGTTTATTTTAATTATTTTAAATTATTTAAATTTTATTTTTTCTTAACTAATTATTTAGTTTGGGCTTTAAAATGGGCTTTAGGGACATTATTGACAATTTGGTGTTAACCCTAATTTGTTCCCTATATATACATGTGTTGCCTTGTTGGAAAAAAGGGGAGAATGAAAAAAACCTAAGAGGAGTGAGTGTCGTTTGCCGTTATTTAGTTTTCTTCTTCATCCATTACTATTGTTTCTTTTTCTTCATCGTTTACCGTTATTTCTTTTCCTTCATCTATTACTGTTGTTTCTTTTTCTTCATTTTTTACCGTTATTTCTTTTTCTTCATCTTTTACCGTTATTTCTTTTTCTTCATCTATTACCGTTATTTCTTTTTCTTTATCTATTACTGTTACGTTTATATATATATAATTTTTAAATTGTTAGAGTTTATATATATAAGATTAATTTTTGATCGAATTATGTCGATACGATGTTTGCACATTTGTGTGCATGACGCGTGACATTTGTGTTAGTTCGATCTGGTTGCGATGATCGCATTTTTGTGTGAGCAATAATACTATTTTTTGCTTAATTTCTTTTTCTTTGCGATAAATTTTGTTTCGTCCGATTTAGATCTGGTTGCGATGAGCGCATTTCTGCGTTAGCAACATTGTTGGGTTATTTGGCACATTTAAAATTCATTATTGCTTTATTATTATTATTATTATTATTATTATTATTATTATTATTATTATTATTATTATTATTATTATTATTATTATTATTATTATTATTATTATTATTATTATTATTATCATTATTTATTATTATTATCATTATTATCATTATTATTACCATTATTATTATTATTGTTATCATTAATTTATTAAAACTTGTTATAATATAAAAATCTGTTTTTTAAAATAAATAACATTAACATCTTTTCCAAATTAATATGAAAACCTATTATTTTTAAGAAAAACTTTTTTTTAGATAAATTTAAAATAATAACTAAAATCTTTTTTTTTTTAAATAGTAACTAGAACCGTTATTTATTTTATTTTATTATTGTTCAATTCAAATTTCATTATCATATTGTATCTGCTCCTCTCATGTAACCTCGCGAACTTAACAATCGCTCTTTAAATTCTGCCTTTAAATTTCTGCTTGCATGGTTTAAATTATGACATTATCTCTCTGTTTGCATGATTCAATTATCTCACGCGTTTACCATTATTTCTGTCACATTGCACACATCCGAAGGTTAGGTTTAACTGTTTGGCCGCCGCGCCAATAGTCCGTAAAACTTCACACATTCAATTTCAAATCCTCAAAACTACAAACTACAAACCCTAATTTTCACAAATGCCTCGCCGCAGGCAAAATTACAATTTTACCCCTAGCATTAGGTCAAAGAGCCGCCGCGCTCATTTTAGGGTTTCCCGCCGTGGAATCCCTAATTTAACCCTAATTACAACTTAACATTTCAACGTAGAGATTTGGAGTTTCTACACTCCACGTAAGCGTGTCCTTAAGATGCGTTTATTCCCCTTGAGACCTTGACCACAGTCAAGAAGTTTCTAACCTCCCTATTGAGGGGAACTACGATTACTCTGATTCCATTCCCGTAAGGATACGTAGGCACAAGATGCGATGTCTTGCCGAGTAAACTTAGAATTAACCCCTTAGGTCTCTTTTCTCACTTTTAATCCTTTGTACATATACCTTAAGCAAATAAATAAAGCAAATAGTAAACATCTGAACAAAAGGTTCCTGTAGAGTACTACAGAAGTTTAGGGTGCTAATACCTTCCCTAATCTTAACCAACCCCCGAATCCTAGAATCTCCCCGCGTTGTGTTTACAATGCAAAAATAGGTTTTCCCTCTTTTGACCTTTTCCTTCGGATAAATCAAAGAGCGGTTGTGAATTGAATTGCGATTCAAACTCATTAATAGTTTGATATCCTATTTCCACCGCAACAGAAAATGGCGACTTCACTGGGGAGTCTTCTAAACTTTTGAGGGTTATCCCTAACTTGTTCATATTTATTACTATCTGTTTTACTATTCATTTGCATGTATATATTTGTGCTCTGATTTGGGAATGTTCCTTGTGTTGTGAGATAAGTCCTACGCCCGGACTAGTGACATTATTATAGGATGGGGATATATTCGATGAGGCTTATAGGGAGTTGAATCCCGACCAAGCTGATTCGAGAATCACCGCTCAGTTGAGACCTTTTCGAAAATGGTTCGGTTGAACGAGTAATCGTGAAAACTTTTTCCATGGTCGATTGGAGTCTGTGATATTGGGAACCGTAGTACCTTAACACCACCTCGGCCTTATTTAGGACGTAGTGCGGGAACTATGTAGGAGTAGTCCTACAATGGTTGCTACGCGATACTACACTCAAAAGAGGTTCTCTTGAGAATATTATTAACCCCCGAGTCAATCGGAAGGTTGATAATATCCGAAAGATGGGCTGATGACTTTGGGCACTTTTTACAACCTTGTTCTGCAGGTACAACTAACCTATAGTACACTCCTTTTGGGGATGGGTAGACCTTAACTCCGCTCACGTTCCTTTAACCTAGGACTTTATGTGTTTTCATGCATTGCATCCATAAAGCATCACATTGCATTAAGACTTCATGGAATTCAAACTCTATTTATGAATATTGCAGGATACCATGGATCACTCTAGGAAGCATACTTTGAAATTTACTTTTAAGGGTTTTAATTTGGAAGTCCTAGAGAAGCTAAGAGATTTGGTTCAAGATCCAGAAAAGTTCCAAAACAGATATGGAAGGCTATTGTCTTTGTTGAAGGTTCAAGTAAACGAAGGACTTCTTGTGACTTTGCTACAGTTTTATGATCCAGATTATCACTGCTTCACCTTTCCAGATTATCAACTTTTACCTACCTTAGAAGAGTACTCTCAGTTGGTGGGATCACCTATCTTGGATAAGTCTCCATTCCCTTTCTTGGAGGAAGACCCTAAAGAACGAGATATTGCTAAAGCCATTTGTCTGAAGATATCCGATGTCAAAAACAATATGATCACTAAAGGGGGGACCTCCGCTTTTCTCAGGGACTTCCTAATTAAGAAGGCCCAATTTTATGCCGATCATAAAGACATGTTTGCCTTCGAGACAATGTTTGCTTTGCTTATTTATGGGTTGCTGCTTTTTCCTAGTTTTGAGGGGTTTGTGGACCTTAATGCAATCAAGACCTTCATGAGAAGAAATCCAGTTCCAACGCTATTGGGTAATACTTATCATTCAGTACATCTTCGAAACTTTCATGGTGGAGGAATGATTACATGTTGTGTGCCATTACTATACAAGTGGTTTATTTCTCACTTACCCAAGTCCGGTCCGTTCTGGAGACCTAATCAAGAACGTTGGTCGCAAAAAGTTATGGCTTTGACTCACTCTGATATTGATTGGTATAATCGCATGTATGATGGGATATCGATCATTGATAGTTGTGGAAAATTCAACAATGTGCCTTTGCTCAGTTTCAATGGAGGACTTAGCTACAATCCAGTCCTAGCTCGCCGACAGTTGGGATACCCCTTGAAGGAACCACCTAAAGGTATTCATGTGGAGAAAATCTTTTTCGAAGACGACAAAAAGCTTCAAGATCAGATTCTATCCTCTTGGAATCATCTGCATAAGAAGGACAAAGAAAGTTTGGGAAGACCTAATTGTGTGTCCATGGAACCATACCTTCAATGGGTCCGAGGAAGAGCTATTGAGTTGAAGATGCCCTACTCTCGCCAGGATCCTTCACCTCAAAGAGAGGAACCTGTCCAGTATTTCATGACCGAAGCTGAGACTTTGAAGATCGCTTTGAAGAGATCACAACGCGAAACAGAATCATGGAAGAACAAATACCATGTGATGGTCAGCGAGTACGAAGAACTTCAAAAGCAGATTCAGTCGAAGAATGATGAGATACAATCCTACAAGAAGAGAAGGCTCTACGAATATTTATTTTCCTCCGACTCTCCGTCTGCTCACTGAAGTTGTGGAAGATGCTTCTCTAGGACTTTCTAGGCTTTTATTTAGCTATTTTGGTTGCAAGAATATTATTTGTAATTTGTCTTCAATGAATTAAAAGTTTCCTTGGTATTCCGCAATATTCGTAAATATTTGAATTCCATGAAATCTTCATTTGCATTCACATTTTAGCATCATACTTTTGCATTGCATGTGTCTCCCGTTTTCTCATACGCGGTTTTCTCACCTTCCAGTTTTGTCACCCTAAGTTCTCTGCATCAATACGACCCTTCAAAAGGATGGAAGATCAAAACCAAGAGATCAACCGTGTCAGCCATGAACTCGAAGATCTTCGAGGAAGTGTAGGGCAAATTTTGGAAATGCTACGAGCTCTTAGTGTGAAGGTGGATGCTCAGTCTACTGTTGTTTCTGAGACTAATACCGTTATGGAACCTCAACCAGCTGTTACTGTCAAGAATGTACCTCCTCACGGTCTTCAATCCGGTTCGGTGCCTCCCAGTGCTCAACCAGTTCGACAAGCTACCCCTCCAAAGTGCAAAACTCCTAACTCCGACCATGGTAAAGGACCTGCACGTTCGAGGAACCGCAAAACAGCTACACCTCAACCTTGGCAACATCAGCAGAGTTATGTTCAAGGTTATCCGCTTCCATATGTCCAACAACCCTATGTAGTTGCTGTTGCACCTCCTTTCAATCAGCAGTTTCCTACATAGCAGCCTGTGCAGTCAGCTCCGGTATATCAAGCACCGATCCGTCAACAACCTTCCGGTTATCCGCCCTTGCAAGTTCCGGTCAACAGTCAACGAGTGCCCAACGCCCCTGTTCACCAACAATCACAGGATCAGGTTCCTTATCTCCGTAAGAGTCAGTATAAGCCTTGTCCTCCAATTCCGATGACCTTCACTGAGTTATACCCCCATTTGGTACAACAGGGTCTGATTATCACCCGTGCTTTGGGTCCTCCACCTAATCCGTTACCTGCAGGTTACAACGCTGCCGCTCATTGTTTATTTCATGAGGGTGCGCCCGGCCATGATCTAGAGAATTGCTATGCTCTTAAGAAAGTTGCCAGAAATTTGCTAGAAACGAAGAAGTTGTCTTTTAGCGATGCTCAGATGAAGATCGAGACTCCTCTCGGGGTCCCTCACTTGTCGGGTTCGAATTCTGCAAAGCATGCTACTCCTGTGACGAATCATCCGAATCCAGTAATTATTCAAAGGCCTAGCTCGCTTCATTTCAGTAACCCTCAAGATGATATGACCGGGATCAACAAAGAATCTGGGAAATTTATTTTGAAGCAACGACTGAAAACTGTTGAAGATATGACCAGCGTAACTGGGGCAAGCCATGACGACTCACAGTGATCGTAAACCAGACGTCCCTTCCATTGAGGCTCCGCCAAAGGAAACTGTTACTCTTGAATGCAAGATTTCATAAACATTTAGAAGGATTTTTCCGACAGTTCATTTGTTTATTTATATGTATTTCTCTTCGATTAAGCATATTTAGCATGCACGAACTTGTTCATCTTTGATTAATTAATGCAACGCATATGTTTGTCTTGAATAAATCCATTCGTTTCACTCATTCAAAAAACATTTTCATAAATCATAATGCCAACTTTACCCGATCTCTTGTTCTGATGGAGAATTGGGGGGAGGATGACGAACCTAAAACGGCAGATTTCTTGTCGTATGCTTTCGATTGAAACCCGCTGATGATGTAAGGCATTGTTTCAAATCCCATACACTGGAGATATAAGGATGTTAATCCCTCGTTAACCTCTTTGAGCCTTGAAGTAGGAGTTTTTTTTAAGAACCCTCATCTTAACCTGGGGCAGGGTAGGCTTCAGTTAAACCGATCGAGCGCTTAGATCCTCAAAAAGGAATATCAAACCTTCGAGAACTTATCCTTAGAATCTTAAGAAGTCCAATACAATGACTATCCCTCGGTTACCTAAGGAGTGGGGCAGTCACGAGCCTTTCAAAAGATTTACACGACTTGTGCATAAAAGAATATTCAAAAAAATAAGAGCCCGCTAAGTCAAAACCTATGAAGGAGACTTAGGCAAAACTGGGGCATCCCGCTGGACTCCAAAGTCAAATCAAAAGACGTTGTCCAGGCAAAAGCTAGGTAATAAGAACAACAAAACAGTAGTTTTTAAAAACCCCTATAAAGAACAAAGTCGTGTGACCAATTGCCATTAGAAATAGGTGAGTGACTGCCATGTCCAGAGCCTTGATAAGTTCTCGACCATAGCAAATCCGCTTGAGATATAAGCGTTCGTATCCGATTAACTGAATTAGGATTGGAGAACATCACGAAGAACGGGTGGGTACAAATATAACTTTGAGCCTTTATCTTTTGTTTCTTAAACCGTGAACCAAGCCACGATAGAACCTTTAAAAGACCTAATTGAAGTAGGACTTCGGTTGAAAGCATACTCGACAAGATCACGTTTCCTGACTCCTACGAGCTATGCTCAGAAAAAATTCATGTTGGCATTATAATTAAAACTTATATCCTGACTAGTGATTTCGGTCACAAGTTATCGCGATATCTTTTTTCAAAACAAAAATTCAGGACAAATATATGTGTACATTGACAAGCTCAGGATAGGCATTTCAGGCATGACAACTTTGCTTGATATCTTAGAGATTTACGTATGAACATAACCCGTGGAACTTGAAGATCCTGCTGAACAGGGGCAGGCAGTTTCCCAATTCGCTTACCAACGCGAGTCTGACATTTTTAAGAGCTATTTCCCAAAGATTTCGTCGTAACACGATTAATTTGTGCCAGTTACGTCGAGACCTGGCAAATTTCTCAAAGAGTTTGAAAACAGTGGGGCAACCAGACTCCATGTTCTCTATAAAATCCTCTTGAGATGACCATACCTCACAACACAAATATCCTGGGGCACCGTGTTTTTTAAAAGAAACAAATGGCGACTACTATAAGGTCCTTCAAGATCAAAACTATGTGGTTTCACAACTTTTCCTCATACACCCAATGGATTTTACTCGCAGCGGCCTTCATTCCCCAATGAATCTCAGTGTTGCAACAGGCTCCTAAGCTATTGCCTCATCACAGTCCCCAGAGAGACTATAAGCTGGCAACTTTTTCTTGGGTAACTCGAAAGTGTCCCTCAGGTTTTCTTCTCCCCATGTGAAGACATGATACTGTGCACCCAAGCAGATTACCTTCTCCCCAGAGAATTCAGAACTTTAAAACCAGATTTGGTTCTACCATTGATCTTTCTCACCCATGATTGACGTATTGGTTGCAGAGAACGCAGGGTATTTCCGTCGAGATGTTTATTTCATCTCTCGTCCCGTCTCTAGTCTGTTTCGTCAGCATACGCAAGGGCATAAGCATCACATGCCTATTTCATTACATATTCATTACATATTCATTACATATTCATTACATACTCATTACATACTCATTTCATAACATCTTGCATACATAAACATTAACATACATAGACATTAACATACATTCACATTAACATATGCATCAACATATGCGTTAGCATTCACAGGTTCATCGTGTCTCCATCACTGGTCGTTACCGCCGAGTAACTGGGGTTTGCCCATTCTCTTCAAATAGATTGTCAGCCCTAAGCATAAAATACATATGTGTTTCCAAGTTTCCCTACGGAGCTCGATCCTCGTGGATGACGGTTACTTCAGCTATCTTTCCTTACCAGGATAAGATATTTACCCTTCGAGATCGTTTCCCTCGATGGAGTCTTGATTACCAGTCTTCTTTCTAGCTCGATCCTAGATTGAACCTCAGTATTGTCGGTCGTCAAGCCCAACCGGACGTGCATTTATTTTGCACCATCTGAAGATTTTCACCATACCATGACAGACACGCGACTATCTCGCTCGAGAAGTTTATCACTGTACCCGGACGTGCATTTATTTTGCACTATCTTTCAAGAAAATCAACTACAATCCTTTACAGATACACGCCAGTTCACGCCTGGAAAATCTATCAGTACAACACTTTACAACACTTTACGTCTTACAGCATCAATATACAACACTTCTCACCTAAGAAGTCGATCCTATCTTCGTTATGACTCACAGCAAATGGCCATCTCCATGGAGCAGTTGGGCTTCCATTTACCTGTCGTCTTGAAGTATAGGAGGTATGAACCAAATCGTATTCAGGAGAGCACGATCTTGAAATACGGGGAGGTTTGAGCGGAATCATATTCAGGAGAGCACGATTCTGAAGTTATGAAGAAGTTCATTTATCCTTTAGTAAAAGAAGGAGCGGAATCATATTCAGGAGAGCACGATTCTGAGTTATGAGGAAGTTCAATTGGCCGTTTTTCAGGAGGGCACGATTCTGAAGAATGAAGAAATTTCAAGAGCCGAATCATATTCAGGAGAGCACGATTCTGAGTTATGAGGAAGTTCGATTATCCACTTTCATATTCAGGAGAGCACGATTCTGAAGTATGAAGAATTTCATTTACAAGAAACAACCGAATCATATTCAGGAGAGCACGATTCTGAGTTATGAGGAAGTTCAATTAGCCATGTTCATATTCAGGAGAGCACGATTCTGAAGTATGAAAAATTCATTTACAACCAAATCATATTCAGGAGAGCACGATTCTGAAGTATGAGGAAGTTCAGTTCACCCTTTTCATATTCAGGAGAGCACGATTCTGAAGTATGAAGAGTTTCATTTACACGAAAAAGCCGAATCATATTCAGGAGAGCACGATTCTGAGGTATGATGAAGTTCAGTTTGCCCTTTTCATGTTCAGGAGAGCACGATCTTGAAGCATGAAGAAGTTTATTTATCCTTCAGTAAGAGAAGAATCAGAATCGTATTCCAGGCGCCGACCTTAAATGCGAGAAGATTTATTTATCAGATAAGCAGCAGCCTCTTTATTTGAGTGCTTATCCATTTTGGCACATAAGTCCCTTCCAACGATAAGTGACAGTTCTCCCTCGAGAAGCTTATCGGGGCATTTCCCATTAAAGTCCATTTACTTTGGCATACAGCCGGTCTTTACCCTGTATATTTGATACGGATTTCCGAAAATCCATTCGATCCCACCACGAGGGATAGGTTATAGAAGCTTGGATGTTATTCTTTGCTCAATGCTCCAGCATTCTGTGATCGATCTTGCAATCGTGTAGGTCCAATTATTATTAGACATTCCCAAGTGGAGGTCATCTCATAGGTGCCATCTCCATTTAAGGATCTTATTCTAAAAGTCCATTTATTTTGGCATACAGCCGGTTCTTTTTTACCCTGTATATTCGCTACGGATTCCCGAAAAGTCCGTTTGATCCTGTCACGAGAGATAGTTTACAGAAGTTTGGATGTTATTCTTTGCTCAATGCTCCAGCATTCTGTAATCGATCTTGCAGTCGTACATGATCCAGTTTTACTTTTAGATTCCCCAGTGGAGGCCGTCTCATAGGTACCATCTCCATTTGAGAATCTCGTCTCTTTTCTAAAAAGACAATTGGTTGTGTTCGCACCAGTTGACTATCATTTTAGAATTCCCCAGTGTTGTACTGTGTCCCAGCGCGTCGTTTTCCCCAGTGTGTTCTTCTCGTAGCGTCTGTCCCTGTGTCGTCGTATTCGTCATCATTTTCTCACTCATCATTCCAGCATACACATCATATCATATTCATGCCATTGTCTGCATTAGTCTTGTTTGGTCCATAACATTGCATATCGCCACATATAAGGGCAAAATTTTCGGTTATCTATATTTAAATCCCTCCACCATGATTCCTCGAGTCTCCGCCACTCGAATCACCCGGTGAAGTTATTTAAATAGGGGCAACTGTAATACCCCAAATTTTGCCCTAAGATTTGTCGTCGCATTTCATTACATTTTTATTGCATTTAATCAATTACTAACAAATTTGTGTAGTCGTTTGACTTTTTGCAGGTAAATATCATATGGCATGCATTTTTTTTCTAAAAAGTAAAAATGGCACAATTGGTAGGAGGACATGTGTAAGGAGTTATGAGTGTGAGAGGTTGAGAGTTCGAATCTCACCTTTGTCACTTTTTTTTATTTTTTATTATTTTTACTCTAAATTTTTCTATCTTTCATTAAAAAAATAACAAAAATAGTTTTTTATTATTATTTAATTATTATTTTCGTATTTTAATTAAATCTTTTTTTAAAATATTATTTTTTCACTTTTTTCTAAATTATTCATAAAAATATCCAAAAAATCATAAAATAAAAAATATTGAAAAAATTTTTGTTCTTTTTATAATATTTTTGATTTTAGGAATCAATAGGATTATTAGTTTTTATTTTAAGTTTATTTTAATTATTTTAAATTATTTAAATTTTATTTTTTCTTAACTAATTATTTAGTTTGGGCTTTAAAATGGGCTTTAGGGACATTATTGACAATTTGGTGTTAACCCTAATTTGTTCCCTATATATACATGTGTTGCCTTGTTGGAAAAAAGGGGAGAATGAAAAAAACCTAAGAGGAGTGAGTGCCGTTTGCCGTTATTTAGTTTTCTTCTTCATCCATTACTATTGTTTCTTTTTCTTCATCGCTTACCGTTATTTCTTTTCCTTCATCTATTACTGTTGTTTCTTTTTCTTCATCTTTTACCGTTATTTCTTTTTCTTCATCTTTTACCGTTATTTCTTTTTCTTCATCTATTACCGTTATTTCTTTTTCTTTATCTATTACTGTTACGTTTATATATATATATATATATATATATATATATATATATATATATATATATATATATATATATATATATATATATATATATATATATATATATATATATATATATATATATATATATAATTTTTAAATTGTTAGAGTTTATATATATAAGATTAATTTTTGATCGAATTATGTCGATACGATGTTTGCACATTTGTGTGCATGACGCGTGACATTTGTGTTAGTTCGATCTGGTTGCGATGATCGCATTTTTGTGTGAGCAATAATACTATTTTTTGCTTAATTTCTTTTTCTTTGCGATAAATTTTGTTTCGTCCGATTTAGATCTGGTTGCGATGAGCGCATTTCTGCGTTAGCAACATTGTTGGGTTATTTGGCACATTTAAAATTCATTATTGCTTTATTATTATTATTATTATTATTATTATTATTATTATTATTATTATTATTATTATTATTATTATTATTATTATTATTATTATTATTATTATCATTATTTATTATTATTATCATTATTATCATTATTATTACCATTATTATTATTATTGTTATCATTAATTTATTAAAACTTGTTATAATATAAAAATCTGTTTTTTAAAATAAATAACATTAACATCTTTTCCAAATTAATATGAAAACCTATTATTTTTAAGAAAAACTTTTTTTTAGATAAATTTAAAATAATAACTAAAATCTTTTTTTTTTTAAAATAATAACTAGAACCGTTATTTATTTTATTTTATTATTGTTCAATTCAAATTTCATTATCATATTGTATCTGCTCCTCTCATGTAACCTCGCGAACTTAACAATCGCTCTTTAAATTCTGCCTTTAAATTTCTGCTTGCATGGTTTAAATTATGACATTATCTCTCTGTTTGCATGATTCAATTATCTCACGCGTTTACCATTATTTCTGTCACATTGCACACATCCGAAGGTTAGGTTTAACTGTTTGGCCGCCGCGCCAATAGTCCATAAAACTTCACACATTCAATTTCAAATCCTCAAAACTAAAAACTACAAACCCTAATTTTCACAAATGGCTCGCCGCAGGCAAAATTACAATTTTACCCCTAGCATTAGGTCAAAGAGCCGCCGCGCTCATTTTAGGGTTTCCCGCCGTGGAATCCCTAATTTAACCCTAATTACAACTTAACATTTCAACGTAGAGATTTGGAGTTTCTACACTCCACGTAAGCGTGTCCTTAAGATGCGTTTATTCCCCTTGAGACCTTGACCACAGTCAAGAAGTTTCTAACCTCCCTATTGAGGGGAACTACGATTACTCTGATTCCATTCCCGTAAGGATACGTAGGCACAAGATGCGATGTCTTGCCGAGTAAACTTAGAATTAACCCCTTAGGTCTCTTTTCTCACTTTTAATCCTTTGTACATATACCTTAAGCAAATAAATAAAGCAAATAGTAAACATCTGAACAAAAGGTTCCTGTAGAGTACTACAGAAGTTTAGGGTGCTAATACCTTCCCTAATCTTAACCAACCCCCGAATCCTAGAATCTCCCCGTGTTGTGTTTACAATGCAAAAATAGGTTTTCCCTCTTTTGACCTTTTCCTTCGGATAAATCAAAGAGCGGTTGTGAATTGAATTGCGATTCAAACTCATTAATAGTTTGATATCCTATTTCCACCGCAACACCACCTCCCATTGTAATTGAATTTCTCTTTTCTTTTCATTTGCATTTAGTTTACCAAATAATTCATAAAAAATCCAAAAATGATCAATTTTGCATGGGATTTTTTCCCTCATTTTAATAATGATGTCAAGAAAATTGTGAAAAAATAAAAATAGTATTTTAATCATTTTTTACATTTATGGTGAATTTTCACATTTAATTGCATTTTATTTTCATTTTGTTTGTACATATCATTTGGTGAATTTTGTTTGGTCATTTAAATTCATATTTTGATTCCATTCTTTTTGTGGTAGTTAGATTAGAACATTAAGTTCCCCCTGGATTTATTTCATATTTTTGTGATTAAATCTTGATTAGTTCTGATTAGAGAACATTAGGTTAGTATAATTAGGGTTCAAACTCAACATAGGTGCATTATAACATTTTCTTTTGGGGTTTTTAGCACGAATTAGGTTATGGGACATATAAGGTATGTAGGGTAGATGTAGAAATCCCCTTAGAATAAATCTTAGAATTTTAAATACTATTTTACTATTTTAGTATATTTTGCAAATGGAGTGTTTCTTTGGTGTTCCCACTTGGGGTTTTACTTGTCTGCTTGGGCTTTTGGGCTTTTCCGTGGGATATGGGGTTTGGTTTGAGCTTGTGGAGCATGGAGACATCAAAAGATAAGATTTAAGATGATAATCAATGTTGAAGCATGAAGATTGCTTGGATTGAAGATGTTTTGAAGACATAGGATAATAGGAATAAGCAGAGCCTTAGAATAGACTGAATTGTTTTGTACAAACATGGATAGCTTCATGTGCTTCCATTCATCTCTATGACATAAAGTCCCTCTATGGTATTCACCTCCCTCCTTTGGAGGGATAAGTGGCCTTACCTTAGAGGTCGAACTTTGAGGGAAACAGTCTGTTACAATGTCAACTATTCATAGACTTTCTTTGGTTGTCAATGAACTGTTTGACATTCAATTTATTTTGATAAATCAATTCATCTAGGAGTGATTACCTTGAAGAAAGAAGCCATTGAATATAGAGATGAAGATCAAAGATTTCCCAAGATGAAGATTATTCATGTCAAAATTGTGCAGCCGTTGAAGCTAGGGTTTACTGCTGTTTGGAGCTATCTGCTGTCTAATGCTGTCAACTGGTTAAGATTCTGTGCTTGCTTGAGCTTGGTGATTTCTTGGAGATGGAAGCCTATTGTAGCTTGGGTCTCATTGGAGCTTGACTTTGGGGTTCATTGGGAGATTGCTGTTAATCAACTGTCAGAGTTTGCTGTTTTTCGTAGTTGCTGCTGTAGGAGCTAGGGGGGCTGTCAAGGCTGATTTTGGGGTTTATTTTCTTTGCTGTATTGTTTGTTAATTTTTCCCTTTAGGCTGAGGTGAAGCTGTTTCACTTTGCCCATTGTTTTCTAGGTTCGAGGTTGAGTGGGACTCCCTTGCCTCGCTTGTACTGCTGCATTCATGCATTTTACTGCTTTACTGTATATGTTGTTTCTTTTCCGTCTATACCTTAGGATCTCTGTTTCTCTCTGCGCAAGAGAGAAATATGACAGACATTAGGCTTTCATCCATGCATGACAACATTAGGGTAGATTTTGATTCCCATTTTAACCCTAGGTTTTAGAGTTCTTTCTCTTCTATCTCAAAACAATCAAAAAACATAATAAACATTTCAAACACAATAAAAGACAGTTCTTGCGTAAAAGACTGTAAACCAATCAAAGAGTCATTTTTGTCCGCTTGGACCCGTAATCAGGAAAAAAACCTTTTTCAGAAGGATAAAAAAACAGTCAAACAAATCTGTGTCTTCCGTAGCCCGAACTATGTTTGCTCTGATCTTTCATGCTGTATGAAAGTACGTAGGCATAGGATGCGATATCCTAGCGAGCAACCTTCCCCTCCTTTCCCGTAGGTAGGCGAACTACGTTGACTCTGATTTCTCGTTCCAGACGGGAATACGTAGGCATAAAGTGCGATACTTTGCCGAGTCATTTTATTTTCTTTCAACCCCAGACCTGTAGAATAGATAGAATAACAATCCGTACTAGAAAACAAGCGTGGATCCCGTCGAGTACGACGGACGTGAGGGGTGCTAATACCTTCCCCTTGCGTAACCGACTCCCGAATCCAGGATTTGGTTGCGATGACCATTCCTTTCCCGTCTTTGCGGTAGGTTTACTCTGAGCGTTTCCTTTCCCTCCGTTGGGATAAATAACGCACGGTGGCGACTCTTCTGTTCAGCCGGTGCCGATTTTCGCAGTAGCGACACCCGCTTCAGCTCATCTCTCTCAGCTAACACCTGATTATGCTGCTGAATAGGTACGGTGGTAGGCTCTTCAATCACTGGAGGGATTTTTGGCTTGGCAGGAGGAAACGGCGTCCCTATAGCATCTGCTCTGGCTCTGATCCAAGTCACATACGGAGCGTAGGCCTGGCTATTACTCTTCCCCAGCAATGGTTTTCCCCGCTTACTGATACCATTCCAAGCGTGCTGAAGCTTAGATAACATATCCCCCTCTAGAAGACCAGTGAGGTACAGAGATTCCTGCACCTCTTCATCCTTCGGCGAAGCTCTCAAAGCATAAGCAAACTGTCGGATCAGCAGAGATGGATTATAGTTTATACAACCCTTCCTGCCTATCAAAGGCACGTTCGGAAACCCACTGCAGCTGAAGATGATCTCGGTACCCAACCTATCTCTATCAAACCAGGTAATATCCTCCACTGACAGACTCATCAAACGCTCAGGCCACTCAGCTGTGCCTGCAGACGAAGCAAAGGGACCCTTCTTGGTAGGTGACTATCAAGCCATCTGTAGAGCAGGGGTACACAGCACGAGACATTCTTGCCCCTTCTGTTCTCGTTTTTGTAGTGGACGGAATGGTAGACATCTCCAATCAAGGTAGGGACTGGGTTCCCTGATGCAAAGATGTGAAAGGCGTCGAAGTCCACAAAGTCGGGCATATTGGGGAACAGAATGATGTCGTACATGCACAGAGCAAGGATGGCGTTGAACACGATCCAACATCCGTCTTTGGCGCACCGCTGAGCTTTTCCCACTAAGAACTGCAAGGAGAAACCGGGAACCCTGTTCCAACTAGACAAGATCAACTCGGAGGCATCCAGATGAAGTGAAGGGGCCAGACTAGCCAAATTAGGCTGAGCATCCATATGAACAAAGGGCATCTGTCTCTTGATAGGCACACCTAACAAATCAGCATACTCCTCTAGTGTAGGTGCGAGAATAAAGTCCGGGAAAGTAAAGCATCTCAAAGGAGGATCGTAGAACTGCAGCAGGGCGTGCAACCCATTCAACTCAAACACAGAGGGTTTACGAACCAGGCTGAGCAGTTTACCGTAAGAATTTCTGAATTCATCTCTCACAGAATCACCTGCCAAAGCAATCAAACTAGTCAGCTGAACAACATCAGGAGTGGGGAGCTTGTAAGCCACAATCTTCCTTAGAGGACCCATAGTAGCACAATAGAAGGCCAGAAATCCTGAATCGGGGGAAACGGTACCTGCAACACAGACACACGTTAATGAAATGCAAATGGGTATGCAAAACAATGCAAAATGCAATCATGCAGCAGGAGATCAAAACGACTGTGTTGTTGAAGAGACGAAGGTTCTGTATCAACAAAACCATAATACTGCTCTGTCAAGAACAACCCTATCTCTGATGATAAGAAAACCCTGGTATCGGACCATAAATCTGCTCTGTCAAGAACACACATATCTGAAGATAAGGAGAAACCCGGATGTCAGACTATAACTCTGCTCTGTCAAGAACAAATACACATCTCTGATGAGAAGGACCTCTGATACAGGACCATAAATCTGCTCTGTCAAGAACAAACCCATATCTGAATATAAGGACCTCTGATATAGGACCATAAGTCTACTCTGTCAAGAACACACATATCGGATGAGAACCTCTGATACCAACAAAACTGATTCAATGTCAAGAAAACCAGGTAGTCTGAAGGTTAAGGCTTCTTGCAACAAACCCAACCCTGCTCACAGGTATGGACTTATACTGACACAAGTTCGGCATCCTATGCGGTCATCAGCGTCACAGACATTCAAGAGGGGTGATACGATACCCAGAAGGTGTGGCATCACCGTCTCCTGAAGCGGCCTCACTCAGCTGAATTCCAAATGATCGTTCCCCAGAGTCGACAATCCTCCAAACCAACAACCCCTCAGGCCCAAAGGGCCGGAAAAGAAGTCAACCAGGAGAACCTCGTCTGAGCGTGGATTTCATGAGACACTAGTGCCTGCAAAGCAAGCACGCGCCCACTAATTTCCACCACTAATGCTAGGTACACTCAAGCCTGGGTCTGGCTTCTCACTCATCAGAATGCCCCTCCCACAACAGCACAGATAATCATATCATACTGAAAATAAAATGCGGGAAATAAAATGCGATAAACAAACACAACCCAACAAGTAATCATACAAGCATTAGGACTGACTCTCGCAGGGGAAGTTGGATCCCCAAACTGACTCGCATAAGGGACGTTGGATCCCAGGAAACTATCAAGTCCCCAGCAGAGTCGCCAGCTGTCGCTACCGTGAAAATAAGGTGTCGGCAAAACAGAAGAGTCGCCACCTTTCGTTATTTATCCCTCAGAGCGGGAAAGGAAACAATCGGAAAAACCTGACGAAAAGGTATAAGACAAGGTCATTGCAACTATTGTTTGGGTTCGGGAGTCGGTTACGCAAGGGGAAGGTATTAGCACCCCTCATGTCCATCGTACTCGATGGGATCCACGCTTGTTTGTGTTTATCTGACGGGTTGGTTTTATCTATCTACCTATCAAGGCTGGTCTGAAAAGAAAATAAAATGACTCGGAAAAGCGTCGCACTTTATGCCTACGTATTCTCATCAGAGAATGAGAAATCAGAGTCAACGTAGTTCGACTAACTACGGGTTACGGGGAAGGTGGCTCGCCAATACATCAGTATTGTGCCTACGTACTCTCAACAGGCTTGAGAGATCAGAGCTTACGTAGTTCGGGGTAATACGGATTACGGGCATTCACTTGGATGTACGCAGCTCGACCCTTGGAGACTTAGGCGTTACTGTTTGCGGTAGAATTGGGAGTTAACGACACTCTTTTCTTCAGAAAAGCTTCCTTTGAATTATGGGCCCACGGGGCAAAAAGGTTTGAAGTTTGTTTTCTGTCTTTTACGGAAGAAGTGTTTTTTAGGGATGTTTGCAACCAATATCGCACTAGAGAATATGACCTGAGAGTGAATGCGTCGCATGTCACCCAAAGGGTGTCATACTAAACATCCAGACTGTTGAAAAGAAACTCTCCAACAATCCTTTCTCAGATAGCTTAAGGCTCGTAACGTACGACGTCAGTTAACCTTTATTACTGTGTTTTAATTTGTTTTGAGATGAGAAGAGAGAACAGGCTCAACTAAAAGGGGGAGACTATCAAGTCCTAATGTTGTTATGCCAAGGATTCATCCTATGGTTGAGGTTTGAAACAGGGAACTCCTAGAAGTTATCATGCATAGGTTTCAACCTAAAGTTCTAATCATCACTTCCTTATCCAAGGGAGTGAGATTCCTAGGGGATCATGTCAATGATAAACAGAAACAGATAAAGCATCAGCTGAAACAGTAAACCGTAAACGACTGTAAAATGCATGCAATGCAAGTGAGGGAGGAAATGTGTGTGGGGCAGCAGCCTCCACAAGCTCATCTCAAAATAATGAGCAACTGCAATCATACAGAAGAAATAATATGCTATCAAGCAAAATAATGAGCAACTGCAATCATACAGAAGAAATAATATGCTATCAAGCAAACTCAAACCACATAGGCAAGGGAGCTGGGCTCTACCAAATACCTGCAAGCAAAGCCATACAGTAAAAATACAAGCAGAGGGAGCAACTCAACCTCTAGTGCAGTCATGCTCCTAGCTTATATCAGTCTAGATATGGACTTATTCTAATGCATCAAGTAAATCAAACAAGTCACATCAATACAGTTGCACAGAAAGCAAACAGACAGGAAAGGAAACAGATCAACAGCTTCTACAGCCTCACAGCAAAGCAATCTCCTGACAGCAGCTCAGTCATCAGTCCTCAACCACCCTTCAAGGCTATCATCTTCAATAGCAAGTATCAACTTGCTTCTAATACATCCACATAAGTATCAACTTATTCTTTCTTCTTCAAGCTTCAGTTCTCCAGTAAATTCCACCTTCAGGCTTCACTCCTCATATCAAGTATCAACTTGACTCTTTCAGGCTCTCAAGGCTTCAAACACAAGTATCAACTTGTCCTTTATTCCTCAAGCCTCAGCTCTTCACTCAATCTCAATCTGATCTTCTTCACAAGTGTCAACTTGGTCTTCAAGCTTCAGCTCTCTCCTCTTTACAAGTATCAACTTGTTCCTCTTCATCTACAAGCTTCAGCTTCAAAAGGTTATCTCCAAACACAAAGAAGTATCAACTCCATCCTTCTCTAATCCTATAACAAGGAACTCCACCCTCTAGCAGGGGAGAAAGATTCATCTATCAAGAGCAAAGTTTGGATGATTGGTAGCAGAGTGAAGACCAAAGGTCACCACTAAGCATCCTATCATCAGAGAAAGGGACCCTCAAAGGTTCTACCAACTTGTAAAGAGCCACACATCCTACCAAAGGAGGGATGAGGCCTTTACAAGGGGACCCTACATCATAGGGAAGAATGGAAGTGATCAACATCTTCCATGTTTATGAAGGAAGAGAATCTATCTAGAAGCTCTGCCTGCAAACCCTAATCCTAACACCTAATCAACACTACACCAAAAGAAGGGAAGATCCTCACATCCAAGCTTCTTCAAGAAATCCAATGCATCTTCAACTTGCCTTCATCCTCATCCAAGAACAAGCAAAGCAAAACCCTAATCTAAGGGACCTAAAGAAGTCATTCTAGTTGAATTAGTGCATTAGAATCATCTAAAACTAGCACCTAAGCTAAAATCAAACAAAAATAGAAAACCACCTTGAAAATTCCTACAATAATTCCTAAGGGATCCTAATTCAATCATGAATCTACCATACAAAAATCAGAGGTTGAATCATCCACCAAGTTCTAAAAATAAAATCTAAACCACAAGGTATCAACCATAAACCCTAAAAATGGAACTCTTAAAGGTTTCAACCTAAAACTACCACTTACATTCATCACAAAAATATGAGAAAAATCTATGGGGAGCATGCATATCTATGCTAACTGCTCACAAAAAAACAAGGCCAAAATCATCATCACATGGGCAAACCAAATTCAACAACATCAAGCATCAAACATGATTATTTTAATATCAATTAAAATGTAAAAAATCCCCTAAAATCATAAAATGCATGAAATAATAATATTTTTTATCTAAAAAAAACTAGATCCTATCATGAATCCAATGCAAAAATAATAGGATTAATTGAATCATTTTTCCATTTTTTATGAATTAATCAATAACCAAGAATAAAATGAAAAAAATAATGAAAATCAAAAGAAAAATGACAAGCGTGTGGTGTGGATAGTAAGAGAATCCAGTTCATTTTTACAATTGGGCCATAAGGGGGGTGTGAGTATCAGTTCTGACTTAAGCCCAAAATCACAACTTAAATGAAACGCAGCGTTCCATTTAGTTCAGAAACCCTTCACAAATTTCATGCACGCGTGGCCGTTGGATGGAGTCTTTAGTCCAAGTCAAACTATGATCCAATGGCTCTGGGATCATCTTCCCAAATTTGAATCCCTGAAACTCAGGTCACCTGCGCGCCATAGTCACTGCCGGTGACATTCTCCGGTCAACATCTCACAACCCTAACTTGCTATAGAATCCACCATAGGCCACGATTCCTTGATGAAACTTGTCCCAAATTCCCTCAGGAACTCAATCATGCCATTAATTCACTCTAAAACCTCAATATTCGCAAGAACACCATCTCAATTGAAAATGGTAACAACCCTAATTGGTCACTAACTCTCAAATTAATGATCCATAAACCTTCCTACACCATTCTACTATGCATCTAACATCCTAATTCTTCTTAATTCTACCTAATTCAAGCTGGAGATTGAAAGTTACTAACCTGAGAATTTCGTGTGCACAGAGGTAGTAAACCTTCAAATCAAGCTCTCAAATGCTCCAGACTCCTTCAATGAATCAATTCAAAGCTTCTGTATGCAATGAAATGGATGGAAATGCTCTGGATTCTTGGAACCAATTCTGAGTTGCAGGTGAAGAAATCTGAGATCAAGAACACTATTCAGCCACGAATTAGCCTTGATTATGATCTGGAATCATTCACTAGCATCCATGGAAGTGATTGCAATCAAGAAAATGGATGGAAAGTGAAGAAAATGGTGTAACCGAATTCAGTTGCAAACAAGAATTTTTCAATCTCAATCTCTATTCTCTCCTTCAATTATCACCAACCTTGGCCTTGGATCACCTCTATTCAATATATAGGCCATGTATGGATGATCTAGAAAGCTCTAGATCCTTCTAATGAGAAATTCAACATCTCACTTCATGGAAATTTCAATCTCATGGTATGCACACATCAGTTCTGCTAGCAGCTTGTATTCACCCTCATTCTCTTCCAATTTCTCCCATAATGATATTTTGGATGTGTTTGGATTGAAAGGGACCTTGGTCATGCCTTGAATTTTGGTTTGGCAAATGTTACTTATGATGTAAGTAACTACTTTTCAAAGCAAGTCCACAAATTAAACCTCAAGTAAAAATTGTGGCAATATCAATGTTCTTAAAATGTGTTTTAGAATCAAAATGACATATTACATGCCTTGTGTTGCACCCCAAAATTTGACCAACACTTATTTACCTAGCTTGTGGTTCATCTCATTCATCATCTGTATTTCATTGGTATGGGTGCAGTAGATCAAGAGGTATGATTACCCAGCAAGAGTTATATGAGACTTTGAAGCTAGCCAAGAAGGTTATTCAAGTGTTCAAAGGTTGATATCTTTGTCAGAGAACTCAAGAGATCCTCAAAGAGATTGGTTGAAACCAAGGTTGTGTGTCTCATAACTTGAGAGTTATAGGAGCTCCTCAGATGGTTCTGAGACTATGAGGATGAACTTGAAGCTTTGAGAAAGCTTATGAGATGTCTTGAAAGCTATCATGAAGCCTAGAGAGGTCATTGTACAAGGATTCAGAAGATTCATCCATGAGTGGTGGAATTAGGGTTTGACTGGGTCAACCCTAGGTCAACTGATGATTTGGAGAGGGTTGAGACCTAATCCAAGAGCCATGTGATCATGGAGTGATGCATTGAGATGCTATAAGGATGATTCCTAGACAAACTCATCATGATTGAGGAGTTTGAGAAGTTTTAAGCTAGGGTTTCTAAGGCTTGACAGTGTAAAATCCCCTAGTTTGATCCCTATCTTCAAGGCAGTGTAGCTCAAGATTTGATTGTCATATCATCTTCCCCACAACATGAATGTTGTAGAGCTTGTTCTTAGATTTAATTTGAGTACTAGAAGTCCTTGATAGGATTTGTAGAGCCCAAGTTATGACTTTGACAAGTTACAGGTCATCTGAGGTATGTGAATCTGGGTCCTTGAAAGTCACCCAACTTGCATCCAACTTTTGCCCTAGTAGGATGATTCCTATGGATCCTTGGTCAACATGAATGTTGTTCCTCATCTTCTTAGCTTTCTATAGAGTACTAGAAGTCCTTTATAGGATTTGTAAAACTCAAGTTATGGCTTTGACAAGTCAAGGGCATTTTGGTCATTTGGAGATTATAGGTCATTTCAAGCATAAGGCCATATCTCCTATTTCCAAGCTTCAAATGGAAAAATCTTCAACATCAAACTTGCTTAGAATGATGTTTTAAGGCTATTAGGGAGGTCATGAGATGTTGAAAAGGCTTGTATCAAAAAGTGATGAAAATGGCCTAAAATGGAGGCATAAGTTAAATAAGTTGAAATTGGAAATTGGAAATCCCAAGTTACACATCCAAACCATGGCATATAATAGGTCATTTTGACTCTAAAAGACATTATAAAAACAATGGTTCAGCCACAATTTTGATTTGAGGCCTAGATCATGGGGCTGCTTTAGAAATTGGTTGCTTGCATCTTAAGGCACAAAGGCAAAACTCAAAGAAACTCAATGTACAAGTTAGTTATGCATCTCAACACATCATATATCTCATATAAGGATAATTTCAAGTCAGAATTGGTGGTTACAAGGACTATGGCATGAGATGATACATGATATGAGATGAATTCATAATGTCATGACATGAGATTTCCAATTTCTCATTGGATGGTCCTAGATGGTTCCAGATGATTCTAAACCACTCTATATAACATGTAGAACTTTCTCAGATGCAAGGTTGGTGTAAGAATTGAGAGAAGAGAGAGTTGGCCATTTCACTTGCCTCCATTGCAAGTTGAAAGTGAATTCCATATTCTGAACCATTTCCATTCATTCTTTCCATCTTAACACACTCCATTGATCATAGTGAAGTTGTGCAGATCAATTTGAGAGCAAAACTATGGTGATTTGAGAAGTTGGCATTTGGATTTCCAAGGTTGCAAGTCAGAATCGAATTCTGAGATTCAAGCACTCTCCCTCAAATCTTTTGCAAACAGTAGCAAGATCATCATCCAAGGAAGCTTTCTGAAGAATTACAAGGCTTGAAGTGAAGGTTTTCACCATCTGTTGATCAAGAAATACCAGGTTTGCAAAATTCACTCTACACCATAATTTATGCATCTTTAGGTAGAATTGTTAGGTTAGAACCGTTAGAGACCAATAGGAGATGGATTTTGAGAAGTTTGAGAAAGATTGGTGAAGTTTCAGTTGGTGTCACCATTTTTATTTGGACCAAGAACTCGAGCTATGGTGAGTTATAGAATGAATTAGATATCAAGAATTAGTCAGTGTGAGTTGGTGATTAATCTGAGGTAGTTAATTGCAAGAATTGTTGAGATGGATGTTTGAGCATATCTTTGATCTTGGATCGGGTTTGAGGATTTAGGATAATTCAGCTGATTTTAAGATCATGGTTAGATTCAGGATGAAATTCTGGACAAGATAGGGTTTTGAATTTCTATTTTCCATGAAGAATTGATGAGGTTCGTGTTTGAGGAAGATGGAGCTTGGTGCTCTGCATTTCCATGGCTTCTCTTGGAACCCTAGATGGAGGTAGAAGACACACGCGTGGCCATTGGATTGTGAGCTGACCATTGACTGAGACTAAGATCTGAGGGCCAGGATTTAATTTCATTTGAAGAGGGAAACCCTGACCAGCATTAAACGCATCGTTTCATTAAAAGGGGATTTGGGCTGGATTGCTAACAACACCCTCAATTCGTGGCCCATTGGTTTTTTAACTGAATTTTGTTGCTTTTTACACCGCGTATTTTCCATTTTCCATTCATTTTCTAATTGATTTTCTGAATTAATATGGGCCTAGCGCGCATGACTACCCACACCCCATCTTGAGCCCATGCATGAAATGAACTGTCCATAGTTGCTATCTGCACCTAGGGTTTCATATTTTCATTTCTTTTTCTCCATTTTATTTCAATCTTTGAAAATCATAATAAATAGAAAATTAATGATTTTTTCATGGGGATTTTTTCTCCCACTTCATGATAATGTCTAGAAAATTATCAAATAAAAATATTTGCATTTCATGGATTTTTAATATTTTTTGTATATTTTCCATTTTAATAGCTTTTTAATTCTTTTATGTTGATACATGAATTTGTAGAATTTTGTTTAGCTAGTTCCCTTCATATTTTTATGCCATTCTTTCTAGGATAGTTAGATTAGGACTTTAGCTCCCCCCTGGATTTATTCCATAATTTTTTTGATGAATTTTAGAGTAGTTTTGCTTAGATGATTTTAGGTTGTGTAGAATTAGGTCAATCCTTAACATAGGTCCACAATAACACTAGAATTTTGGGTTTCTAGGTCAAGTTAGACATTGGGGAATATAAGGGTATTAAGGGTAGATATGTAGGATCCCTTAGAAATTATGTTAGGTTTTAATATAGTGGTATACTATTTTTGGATGATTTTTGTAGTTGATGATTGTTTGTGTTGCCCTTGTGGGCTTGTATTTTTGTTTGCTTTGCTTTGTGGGCTTGGAGAGCTTGGTATTGCTTTGTGGGCTTGGGGAGCTTGGTATTGCCTTTAGGAGCATTGAGGAGCATATTAGAATACTTGAGGATTGATTGAGGAGCTTGAGAGCTTGATCTTGTTTGTTTTGTTGATTGTTTTAGGGTTAGGGATTAGGAAGAGTTTAGACCTAGTTAACTTCTTTCTTAAACATGGATGGTATCTTTCACCTCCATTCCTCCCTATGATTCAAAGTCCTTCCATGGTATACACCTCTCTCCTTTGGAGGGATAAGTGATTGTACCTAGGAAGTAGAACTTTTGAGGGAACCATTCATTTGATGTTGAATCCTTATAGGTCACCTTTGGTGATCAATAAGCAGTTTAACATCCCAGCTTATCCAGTTAAGTGATTTCCTCTGGTTTGAGTATCTTGAGAGATGTTGAGCTTGAATGTGAAGATGAAGACTTCATTGAAGAGTGTAGAAGAGGATGAATCCTTGAGCATTGCTATTCCAGCTGAAGCTTGAAGAGCAACAAGAGCAAGTTGATACTTGAAGACCCAATGAAGATCCAGTAAAGACTGAAGGATGAAGTTGACACTTCTAAGTGATTACTCTAAGGAGCTGAAGCTTGGAGAAGAGAAGATAAGTTGAAACTTATGTTGAAGGGTTGAAACCTGGAAAAGAAAATTGATATTTGTCAAGAGTGATTGAAATCTGAAGACTGAGTTGCTGTTGGAAGAGCTGAAGCTTGAAGTTGAGAGAGGAGTTGCTTTCTTATCTTTTTCTTCTCTGTATTGGTGTGTTTTATTTGACTTGCTTGATGCATTAGAGTAAGTCCATATCTAGACTAAGTAGAATTTAGGAGCATGATTGCACTAGAGGTTGAGTTGCTCCCTCTACTTGTACTGTTACTGTATGGCTTTGCTTGCGGGTATTCGGTAGAGCCCAGCTCCCTTGCCCATGTGGTTTGTTTGCCTGATGGCATTTTATTTCATTTCTTCTGTACGATTGGAGTTTATCCCATTTTTGCTTGATAGCATGTTGTTTTATCTTTCAGTATGATTACTGTTATCCATTCTGGCTTGAGGTTGAGATGAGCTTGTGGAGGCTGAAGCCCCACACACATTTCCTCCCTCACTTGCATTGCATGCATTTTACTGTTAAGCTGATGCTTTGTCTGTTTTGGTGTATCATTGACATGATCCCTTAGGACTCTCATTTCCTTTGATAAGGAATTGATGATAGAACTTTAGGTTGAAACCTATGCATGACAATTTCTAGGAGTTCCCTGTTCAAACCTCAACCATAGGATGAATCCATGGCATGACAACAGTAGGACTTGATAGTCTCCCTCCTAGTTGGGCCTGCTCTCTTCTCATCTCAAAATAGTTTAAGATACAGTAATCATGAATGATTTCTTTCGTACGTTACGAGCCTTAAGCTATCTGAGAAAGGATTGTGGGAGAGTTTCTTTTCCACAGTCTGGATGTTTAGTATGGTACCCTTTGGGTGACATGCGACGCATTCACTCTCAGGTCATAGTCTCTAGTGCGATTGAAATTGCAAACACAATAAAAAACACTTCTTTCGTAAAAGACAGGAAATAAATCGTAGTGTCCCGAACTACGTAAGCTCTGATCTCTCATACCTGTTGAGAGTACGTAGGCACAATACTGATGTATTGGCGAGCTACCTTCCCCCATAACCCGTCGTAGGCTGAACTACGTTGACTCTGATTTCTCGTTCTCCGATGAGAATACGTAGGCATAAAGTGTGACGCTTTGCCGAGTCATTATTTCTTTTCTGTTTAAGCCAGCCTTGATAGGTAGATATATAAAACCAATCCGTCCAGTAATCACAACAAGCGTGGATCCCGTCGAGTTTGACGGACATGAGGGGTGCTAATACCTTCCCCTTGCGTAACCGACTCCCGAACCCAGACAATGGTTGCGACGACCTTGTCTTACCCTTTTTCGTCAGGTTTTTCCAATCGTTTCCTTTCCTGTTCTGAGGGATAAATAATGAAAGGTGGCGACTCTTCTGTTTTGCCGGCACTTTATTTTCGCGGAAGCGACACCTTGGTTTGGACATGTAGATCAAAAATACCAATTTCCATCTTTGGTTCAAGCAACTCCAACCTCTCATGACCTCTTGGTAAGCCTTAAAACATCATTTTGAACAAGGTTTATGTTGAACATTTTCCCATTTGAAGCTTGGAAATAGGAGTTATGGCCTTATGGTTGAAATGACCTATAATCTCCAAATGACCAAAATGCCCTTAACTTGTCAAAGCCATAACTTGAGTTCTACAAATCCTATCAAGGACTTCTAGTACTCTCTAGAAATCTAAGAGGATAAGGAACAACATTCATGTTGACCAAAAGTTCATAGGAATCATCCTTCTAGGGCAAACGTTTCATGCAAGTTGGACAACTTTCAAGCTCCAAATTCACATACCTCAGATGACCTGTAACTTGTCAAAGTCATAACTTGAGTTCTACAAATCCTATCAAGGACTTCTAGCACTAAAATTAAAGCTAAGATCATGCTCTACAACATTCATGTTGGGGGTGAGATGAGATGACAATCACATCTTGAGCTAAACTTCCTTGAAGATAAGGGTCAAACTAAGGGATTTTACACTGTCAAGCCTTAGAAACCCTAGCTTGAAACTTCTCAAACTCTTCAATCATGATGAGTTGACCTTGGAATCATCCTTATAACATCTCAATGTATCAATCCATGATCACATGGCTCTTGGATTAGGTCTCAACTTCCTCCAAGTCATCAGTTGACTTAGGGTTGACCCAGTCAAACCCTAGCTACACCAATCATGGCTGAGGCTTCTTATTCTTGCACAATGACCTGTCTAGGACTCAAAGTGATCTTCAACACTTCACATGAGCTCTCTCAAGATCTCAAGTCCATCTTCATGGCTTCAGAATCATCTGATGGTCTTCCCACAACTCTCAAGTTAGGAGACACACCCTCTTGGCTTCAACCACTCTCTTTGAGGATCTTTTAACTTCTCTGACAAGGATATCAACCCTTGAGCACCTGAATAACTTTCTTATCTAGCTTCATAGTCTTGTGTAGCTCTTGATTGGCAATCATACCTCTTGATCTCCTGCATACATGTCAATGAAATGCAAATGATAATGCTAATGTGAATGAAATGAAACATAAGCTAGGTAAAGAAATGTTGAGCAAATTTTGGGGTGCAACACCCATTCCCAAAGGATGTGGACTAAAGGTTGATTGTACCTGCAGAACAAGGTTCTAATAAGGTTCCCAAAGTCATTAGCCCATCTTTCGGATATTATCAACTTCCCAAGTACTCGGGGGTTAATAATATTCTCAAGAGAACTTCTTCTGAGTGTAGCATCGCGTAGCACTATTTCGGGTGTACTCCCTCATAGTCCTGCACTACGTCCTAATAAAGGCCAAAGTGGGGTTAAGGTAACTACGGTCCTCAATATCATAGGCTCAAATATCGAATATAGTGCATGTTTTCACGATTAAGGACTCGTTCAACAATACAACTTTCAAGAGGGCCTCAATTGAGCGTGATTTTCAAGTCAGCTTGGTCGGGATTCCACCCCCTATAAGCCTCTTTGAACATATCACTATCCTATCTTAAGTTCACTCAAGTCCGGGTGTAGGACTTTGTCTCACCACTCAAAAGTATCAACCCAAAGGTAATAAACAAACAAGTAAACAATTATACAAATATGTAAAGCAATAAAGAAATAAAACAAGATAGGGAGACCCACTGAGGATCCCCAGTGAAGTTACCATTTCTGTCGCGGTGAAAATCGGATACCAAACTATTAATTAGTTTGAATCTTTAATTCATTTTGCAACCGAACTTTGATTTGTCCAAAGTGTTGCACCCCAAAATTTGCTCAACATCTTTTACCTGGTTTATGATTCATTGCATTAGCATTTGCATAGTTCTATCATTTGCATATCATGGCATATCATTCATCCAACAAGGGATCAAGTGTGATTATTATCAAGAGAAGCCTAACAAGAAATCTTATCCAAGCTTGAGAAGTCATCCAAGTCATCAGGAGGTGGTGGGAGGTCTTGAGGATCAGCTGAGGACCATCAAGGGGATGTGAAGCATGAGGTGTGAATATGAGATGTGTATAGAGCTCATGGAGTGCCTAGAGAGCCATGTTGGAGCTAAATCAAGTCATTGTGTCAAATGCAAGAGCCACAGTTGAAGTGCAGACAATTAGGGTTTCATCTGGATCAACCCTAGGTCAATTATGCAATTGAAGAGTCTCAAAGCCTACTTTTAGGTAATGGAGTTCATGAAATGATGTGATAAGACATTTGTGGTGTTGTGCCAAGATCAAATCAAGAAGAATCAAGAATGTGGGAAGTTGCCAAATTAGGGTTTCAGTGCAAATTACCCTGTTTAATGCCTAACTTCAAGGCCACATAAGTCAAGATACAAGTTTCAAATGGATCTTTGGCCAACATGAAACTTTTAGAGCATCTCAATAACTTTAATTTGAGTACTATAAGTCCTCATTGGGATTTGTAGAACTCACGTTATGGTCCAGACAAGTTACAGGTCCTCAGATGATTTTGAAATTTGTCTGTGAAAATTATCTGACTTCAAGGCTATTTTTGACCTAGAAGGAGGTTTCATCTGGACTTTTGGTCAACATGAAAGTTGTTCCTCATGATCTTAGCTTTCTAAATTGTACTAGAAGTCTTCCATCTAATTTGTAGAACTCAAGTTATGAGGTTTACAAGTCAGGGGTATTTTGGGAAAGTGAGATTATAGGTCATTTTCAATCATAGGTCCATATCTCCAACTTGCAAGCTTCAAATGGAGATTTGTTCAACATGGAACTTGCTTAAAATGATGTTTTGAGTGCAACCAAGTGGTCATGAGAGTTTGGTTTGGCTCATATTAAAAAGTCACTTGAAATGGCTTGAAAATGAAGGAAATTCAAATATGGAAAGGAGGGGAAAATGTGATTTTGTGCTAGACGCCTCAAACCAAGCAAGTGGGTACATTTTCTGATTGGAAATCACATTTCAAACACTTTGGTTTTAACAGAATTTTGAGTTCAGTTCAAGTTTTGGAAGTTGCCATGTGGTTGCTTCACTTGTAAGTAACATTGCAAAATCAATGCACAAGGCAATTCAGACCAATCTTGCCATTCAAACTCATTCTAAATGACATGTGCAAGGTGTGAGAACCTTCTGGAACAAGGAAAAGCTCGCAAATCACGACTGATACATTTCCTTTGAATCAAAAAACCAGAAAATGTGAATGACTGTTTTGGGCTTCAATTTGGATCCAAAAGCCCATGAAACTCTTCTATATATTGATTAGAATGAGTTCAGATCAAGGTTGAACCTCATTTTGCGCCAGAACCAGAGAGAGCATTTGAAATTCCACAGCTGCAAATTGAAATCGTGCTTTTTGATTCAGACCAATTCAAGCCAAATTGAGGTGTGCAATCTCTTCCTTGTGGATCATTGAAAGTTTCAGGAGCTTTTTGAAGCGAGCCACGAGTTCTAACTGCATCTATTTCAAGATCTATACCAGGTTAGCATCTCTCAAAATTCAGCATGATTTAGCATGATTTAGATAGCTTTAGACTTGTGGTTAGGATCTAGACAAGGTATAGATCATTTTAGGCTTGATTTGGACTCAATTGGTGATGTTTGAAGATGACATAATAGATCTGTTTGGACTTGAATCTCTTGATTCATGAGGTTTTATAGCAAGTTGTTTAGATCAGGATGATCAGTGCAACATGAGGAGGATTTCTATGTATTTAATTTAGCATTTGGTGAGAGTTGATTTGGATGACATCTCTGAACATTGCTTCGTGTTTGCTTACCTATTGAGAGTTAGATCATTTTGATTAAAGATTTGGAATCTACGTTGAAAACTGAGTGGAATTGGTGTAGAGATTGTTATTTTTGGTTGCCTGAACTTGGACCCTTGCCGAAGAAGACAACCGGAGTCTTCTCCGGCCACCATGAACCACCGTCTCTAATCTCACTCAGGCCAGGGTGAATTTTGGAGAAGATGATTCCATAGCCATTGGATCATGCTCTGACCAAAGACTTTCCACCAGATCCTAGGGCTGTGTTTTAATCTGAGGAGTGGACTTTTTCAATTCAAAACGCAGCGTTTAAATAATGCGCTGGCTTCATGTTGCGCGTCCAGATCCTTGACTAGTCTCCTGATCCAACCATCCATGTTTAACGCACGGTGGCGATTCTTCTATTTTTCCGGCGTCGATTTTCGCGGTAGCGACAACTGGCGAACCTGCTGGGGACACCAACGGTTCCCTATGCGAGTCAATCCTAGCATTTGTTTTCCCGTCTGGGATTTTGTATGTATTTACCTTTCTGCCTTTACTTTCAGTACTATATTATTGTTGTTGTGTTGGGAAGAGGGTTAGATTGAGAGATAAGTCGGACCTGTGCTTGAGTTTGCACATAGACTTAGAAGTAGAGAGTAGTGGTTAGCCTGCTTGCTTAGCTCGCACCAGCTAGCCGCGAAATCTGCGCTCGAACGAGATTATCTTTGATGCTTCTTGCCTGGCCCTTAGGGCTCGACAAGTTGTATGACCCGAGGATTGTCGACTCTGGGGACCTATCAATTGGGATTCGACTAAGTGAGGCCGCTTCAAGGGATCATGATGCCACACCTTCTGGGTATCGTATCATCGCTCTTGAAAGTCTGTGACGTTGAACCCGCATAGGATGCCGTACCTCGTCTGCGAGTTAATTACATACCTGTGAGGGGTAGGTAGGTCTGTTTGCAGGAAACCTTTGACCTCAGAGTACCTGATTTATCTCTGTCAGTGAGATGTGGTTACAGGGTTCTTTTGGGTGGTTGGTTTGACATGAGGCGAAGATTTGATGGTTCTCAGGCTTCAGTACAGAGCAGCACAGTTCATCAGCATTGCACTTGATCTCCTGTTTGCATATGCATGTGCATTTTCATGTTTGCATTTCATTAACGTGTATTTATGTTGCAGGTTAGATCATTCCCCTCTAATTCTAGTGTATCTTCTAGCCAGACATGGAGTCCATGAAGAGGACAGTTGCTTACCGGTTGCATTCGCCAGATATCAGTTCCTTGCTGGGATTAGTTGCTCTAGCAGATGAGAGAGTGAGGGTTGAGTTCAGAGTTGAAGGTGAGATAATACTTAGAAGGGGGGGGGGGTTGAATAAGTATGAAGATTAAAACTTAGAAATAAAAACTCAAGTATTTTTATCCTGGTTCGTTGAACTCAACTACTCCAGTCCACCCTTCCTAGAGTGATTTGCCTTTCTCAATCAAGGACTTAATCCACTATTTAATCAACTGATTACAATAGTAAGCACTTAGAACAACTGTTCAAAGTCTTCTCAAGAACTACTGATCCTAACTGGATCTTCTTAAGGTTTACAATCAAATGTAATACAAATACAAGTGTTTAAGATTGCTTCTATAAAGCTTTATCACAACTATGATTTTTCACTTAACTATTTAGAACAAAGAAATTAATTCTTAGAAAGAATATGAAATAGTATGAGAGCTTGAATGTTGATTTCTTTTCAATTAAAACGTCAACTGAAGAAATTGGTGATGTCTTGCTTTTATAGGCAGCTGATCCAAGGTGAGCTTCATGTTGAGAAGAGTGTCCAAAAGGTCTGAGCCTTTTTGTCTTCACATCAAGTGACCTTTCCTAGAAGAAGAAAGCACAGAAAAATCCTTTTTGTCTGTGTTCTTGTGTCTAGCATAAATAAGGAAAGAGACGTTTGGATCATTCCAACGGATATAAACTTTGAATAATTCTTCTTCAGTTTTCAGCAAATTCATCAGAGTCTAATTAGATCAGAGCCTTCTGATGATGATCAGAGTTTTGCTGAATCAGAGTCTTCTGCAGCAGGTGTGCTTTTAGTGTGTTTAAGATCAGAGCATATTTGAGACAGATCTTCAGTACTGGCAGCTCTAGTACTTTCAGAATCTTCTGTAGTAACTATGCTTTGAAAAACTCTTCATGCAGAATTCTTCTTTGGTTCAAATGCTTCTGACTTGCTTCAGATTCTTCTGGAGCTTCTGCTTCCGATCCTTCTGGAGCTTCTGCTTCAGATCCTTCTGGAGGCTACGCTCAGGATCTTCTGTTGGCAGCAATCAGAATCTTCTAATAGATGCATCTGGCGCTTCAGAGTCTAGCTAATTTCTTGTGTTCAATTCTGATTTGCTTCTGGAGTGTTAATTCCTTTACTATCTGCAGTAAAAACTCTCAAGCAAATTTTAGAGTATATAATTCTTAATTACAAAATTTTATAATAGTTATTATCAAAACATAGAGATATTATTAAGAACCAATCTGTGTTCTAACAATCTCCCCCTTTTTGATGATGACAAAAACATCAGAAATTGTGTTTTAACAATCTGGTGAAGTTTAATTAAACAGTTCAGATCTATATTTTCTCCCCCTTTTTTGTCATAAGCAAAAAGTAAAAAACTTCAAAAAGACAAATAAAAGGAAACAGTAAAGAAGATAAATCATGTGGAGAAAACTTTGAGATTTCATTCAAAAATATTTCAGAGCCAAAGTACATGCATCAGAAGAGATTTAGAAATACATAAGCAAACATCAGATGCAAAAACATCAGAATGAAAAAAATGAAGAACTAAGAGTGTTTTGACAAAAGCATCTTCAACAGATCTGTGATCTCAGAGGAGGACTGTTCTTGCTTTGACATCCACTTAGCCATTGTTTCATTCTTCTGATCCTGTTTTGACATCCACTCTGTTATGTCTTCAGACTTTTTATCCTGTTTGGCCATCCAAGACTTGATTTCTGATTGACCAGCTTCCAGAGCAGCAATTTTATCCTCAAAATCTGGATGTTCTTTCTTTATCTCAGATGAAGAAGGTTGATCATTTTCTGGAGCTTGAACAAAGTCAATTTCCATAAGGTCTGTAGAGTTTGGAGCATTAGAGCCAGAAGGAAGGTCTACCAGAGTCATGGCCAAAGGGTTGTCTTCAGATGCAGATTCAATAGTTTCTTCTGATGGTGGAGGAGCATCTGTAAGAAGCAAAGGTCCAGATATCTTGACAGTCCAGAACAGATTTCTTGCAGCTTCAGCAAATCTGAGCTTTGCATCATCAGAACATATGTTCTTCAGATTTGATGCTACAATGTTGAATCTGCTGATGAATCCATTCCAGATTACATCAGATTCTTGTGCATCCATTGTTGCTGAACACTTCCTCTGTACAGTACCTAAATACAACTGTATTTCTTGCAAAAAAGATTGAAATAAATGATTAACATTAAGTCTAGGTTTGGGATGTAACAGAGTCTCCAATGTTATTGGTTTTGGTTGGGGAGTAGGTGGAAAAATGGATTTCTGAATGGAGATCAGAGGAGGAGGGTAGTATGGGATGAAAGTGTAGAAGCATGCTTCAGTCTCAAGTTTTGATGATGTCAATACTACTCAAAGTCATCTCTTGATTGCAAAAAGACAAGCCGTTCAAAGTCATCAAGATAAAGTCATCAAGCTATCTTTCAAGTCAAGCTACATATGGAACTGATTCTTCCAGACTTGGCTGCATTACTGGTATATCAAATCCACCTTTATAATTTGATATACAAGTGTTCAAAAACATCAATCATTTGTGCATAATACATAAGCATGTTTTTGAAACCTTAAAAATGGTATAGCATTATTTTAAAAAGCATTTTTCTGAAAATTAGCAGTGTTAACCGATTAACCATATAGGTTAACCAGTTAACCAATTTGAATTTTGAATTTTCTGGGCTAACGTACCAGTGTTAACCGATTAACCATATGGGTTAACCGATTAACACTGAACGTGCAGTGAAAAATTGCTTTGTTTTGAGTTCAAAAATTATTTTAAAAACATACCTTTTCATGGTTTGAATATTTTAAAATCATACCTTTTCTGAAAGGTTATTTTACTGATATAAATTCTGAGTTTTTCATGTTTGAAAAACAACCAATAGAACATAACTCAAAAACTTTTCAACCTCCAATACTCATTTTAAAATTGTCTTGGAATCAAATTCATTTTTCAAAAGTGTTCATACTTGCATTGAAAATTTCATATTCATTGAACACTTGTATTGAAAAATTACAAAGAGTGAATTTTGATTCATTGGAGAAGATCACTTTGATAGTTATACTCAAACCAAATTCATTACAATTATCTTATTTTTGACTTGTGATCCAGGATTGTTGGACACAAGGGTGAGTGTTTACAAGAGGATTGTTCTTGTACACTTGTGAGTTTATTGTTTGATAGTAGGCCTCACCGGTTGATGGTGTGATAGGTTGTAATGTTTTAAACAATAGTGAAAATTCTCTTTCATGTTGAAAGGGGAGTGGAGTACTCTCGGATTGTAAGGGGAACCACTATAAATCCTGTGTCTTCTTTCTTTCTGTTGATTTACTGCTTTCCATAACCAAGAACACCATCCAGTATATTTCCAAGAACCATATAAAAACCGGAAAAATTTCAAAAGTCCTAATTCACCCCCCCTCTTAGGCATACTCTGTTCTTACAATTGGTATCAGAGCAGGTTAAGGTAACCTGTTCCTAACGATTCAGTATGGCTTCCGCAAGTACCAACCCGGTTTTCAAAGATGGTGGAAGTAGTAACAAACCACCACTCTTTTCTGGAGAATACTTTGATTTTTGGAAAATCCGTATGAAGGCACATCTTGAGGCTCAAGGAGATGGTATATGGGAAACCGTTGAAACTGGTCCACATGTTCCTACAAGTGTGGTAAATGGTGTTTGAACCCCAAAGATCAAATCCTCATATGATGAAGATGACAAGAAGAGAATCTTGAATGAGAAGAAAGCAATCAACATACTTCAAAGCGCTCTCAGTATGGATGAATTCTTTCGCATATCACAGTGTAAATCGGCAAAACAGATTTGGGATACCTTGGTAGAAACGCATGAAGGAACAGCAGAAGTAAAAAGATCAAGACTTAACACGTTAAGTCAAGAATATGAGATGTTCCGTATGCAGCCCGGTGAATCTATTGTTGCCTTGCAAAAGAGGTTCGTTCATCTAACAAATCACCTGATTGCTCTTGGGAAGACCTTCACCAACGATGATCTCAACTTAAAAGTCCTAAGATCCTTGACAAGAGAATGGCAATCAAAGGTGACCGCCATTTCGGAAAAGAAAAGTCTTTCAACGATGACATCCGCTTCATTATTCGGGAAACTTCGAGAGCATGAACTGGAACTTGGAAGGCTTGAGAAACATGAAAGTCAAGACAAGAAGTCCAAAGGAATTTCCTTGAAGACTGACACAAAGGATGACAAAATTGACGAATCTTCCGAAGACGAAAATTTCATGCTTCTAGTAAAGAAGCTTGGTAAGTTTTTCAATAATAATAAAACTTCTTCTTTTTCTAAAAAGAATAGACATTTCAGGAAAAAGGAGGCATCCACATCAAACCAAGAAATTACATGTTATGAATGTGGAAAACAAGGTCACATAAAGCCAGACTGCCCAAAACTCGCAAATAAAGGAAAATTCAAGGGCAAGAAGGATTTCAAAACAAAGAAGGCTTATGTCGCATGGGACGACGACGAAGTGAGTTCATCATCGGAATCAGATAGCGATGAATGCGCAAATATTGCCTTAATGGCCTCTCACCATTCCGATGACGAAAATGAGGTTAGTAGTAATTTTTCTATCTATGATAATGATGCACAAGAAGTTATAGATGAACTTCTAAAAGAGTGCAAGACTTTGTATAAAGACATCTCATCACAAAAGAAAAGAATTTTACTTTTAGAAAAACAAAATTCTGATTTCTTGAAAAATATTGAAGATGAAAAACAAAAAGTGATGGATGAAAACCAAAGTCTTGTATGTAAGAATTGTGAGTCTTTGTCTTTTCAAATTGTTCAACTTAAAAGAGTTTTAGAAAGATACGAAAAAGGTCAAATTGGCTTGGAAGAGATTCTTAAACATCAAAGGTATCCTAATGATAAAAGTGGATTGGGATATTCTAAATTTTCAAAACCAAGCACCAATAAGACCATTTTTGTAAGAGCAAGTGAACAAATTGTGAAGGAAGAGACAAGCACTTCTAAAACTCAGCATCAAAATCATAACAAGAAAAGAATTAATAAGAAAAAGAATTATATTCCTAGATATAAAAGTCATTTTCAACCTACATGTTTTTATTGTGGTATTAAAGGGCACACACCTAATGCCTGCTATGTACGTAATATTGGTGTTGCAAAGGGGCATTATGTGTGGGTGGAAAAAGGTACTAACTATCAAGGACCCAAAGCAACTTGGGTACCTAACACTACCTAATTTTGTTTTGTAGGTATGCTTGAAGACAACCACAAATCAATGGTATCTTGATAATGGCTGCTCAAAGCATATGACGGGAGATATAAACAAATTTTCAAGTCTATCATTAAAGGCCAAAGGATACGTCACTTACGGTGATGATAATAAAGGAAAAATTCTTGGAGTTGGAACCATTGGTGCACCTCCATGTACAATCATCGAAGACGTTCTTTTTGTTGAAGGCCTTAAGCATAACCTGCTTAGCATCAGTCAATTGTGTGACAAAGGGTTCAAAATCAACTTCACAAAGGAGGAATGCTTGATCGAACACGAAGTCACTCATGAGATTCTGCTAAAAGGTAAAAGATATAATAATATTTTTATGATCTCTTTTGATGACTCTTCCTTGAAGGTAAAGTGTCTTATGGCGAACAACAACGAGGCATGGCTTTGGCATAAGAGATTTGCTCACATTCACATGGAGCATTTAAACAAATTAATCAAGCATGATCTGGTTGTTGGGCTTCCGAAGATAAAATTCATCAAGGATAAATTATGCGATGCATGTCAAAAGGGAAAACAGACCAAGACAACTTTCAAATCCAAGCAAGTGGTTTCTACATCAAGACCACTTCAATTGTTTCACATGGATCTTTTTGGTCCATCAAGAACGAAGAGCTTTGGAGGTAGTATTTATGCTTTAGTTATTGTTGATGATTTTTCTCGATATACCTGGACAATGTTTTTAGTGCAGAAAAATGATGCGTTTAAAGCATTCAAAAAGTATGCAAAACAAATTCAAAACGAGAAGTCACTTACTATAGCCTCCATAAGAAGCGACCACGGTGGAGAATTTCAAAATTCAGACTTTGAAGAATTTTGCGAAGAACATGGAATTTCTCATAATTTTTCGGCACCAAGAACTCCTCAACAAAACGGCGTCGTAGAACGGAAGAATCGTTCACTAGTTGAACTTGCTAGAACAATGCTCAGCGACACAAATCTTCCAAAATATTTCTGGGCAGAAGCAGTAAGCACGGCATGCTTTGTAAGCAACCGCGTGAATATTCGACCGCTACTCAAAAAGACTCCGTATGAGTTGTTCAAGGGAAGGAAACCGAATATATCATTCTTCCACATATTTGGCTGCAAATGCTTCGTTCTCAACAACAATAAGGACAATCTCGGTAAGTTTGATGAGAAGTCCGACGAAGGTATATTTCTTGGTTACTCTCTTTATAGTAAAGCTTTTAGAATTTTTAATAAAAGAACTCTTACCATTGAAGAGTCCATTCATGTTTCGTTTGATGAGACTAACCCCTCGAAAGAGGATAATATTGTTTTGGATGATGATGATGATTTTGTAGATACTTCACAAAATGAAGAAATTGTTTCAAAAGATCAAACAATATTACAAGAAGATGTTACTCAAGAAAATCAAGATCTTCCGAAAGAATGGAGAACACACAGAGATCACCCAATTGATAAAGTTATTGGTGATATTAGTCAAGGCGTTGCAACTCGACTTAATTTAAAGGATGCTTGTCTCAACATGGCATTTGTATCTCAAATCGAACCATCAAAGATCGATGAAGCTTTAGGCGACGACCAATGGATTATAGCAATGCAAGAAGAACTTAATCAATTTGAAAGAAATCATGTTTGGACCCTTGTACCAAGACCGGACAATAAGCATATTATAGGAACCAGATGGGTGTTCAAGAACAAACTTGACGAGAATGGGATTATAGTTCGTAACAAGGCAAGATTGGTAGCACAAGGCTACAACCAGGAGGAAGGAATTGATTTTGATGAAACATTCGCTCCGGTAGCAAGGTTAGAAGCAATTAGATTACTAGTTGCTTACGCGTGTTCTATGAATTTTCAGTTATTCCAGATGGATGTCAAAAGTGCTTTCCTGAATGGGTACATTAATGAGGAAGTCTACGTCAAACAACCTCCGGGTTTTGAATACTTCAAAAATCCCTCACATGTTTTCAAACTGAAGAAGGCTCTCTACAGTTTAAAACAAGCACCACGAGCATGGTATGATCGCCTTAGCAACTTCTTATGTGAGAAAGGATTTACAAAAGGAAAGGTTGACAAGACGCTGTTTATAAAGAAGATCAAGGGTAACACCTTGTTAGTACAAGTCTACGTCGACGACATCATATTTGGATCAACAAACAAAGAACTGTGCGAAGAATTCTCACTCATGATGCGAGAAGAATTCGAGATGTCCATGATGGGAAAGTTAAATTATTTTCTTGGACTACAAATCAAGCAAACCAAGGATGGAATCTGCCTCAACCAATCCAAGTACTGTAAGGAATTAATAAAGAAATTCGATATGGATAGTTGCAAGATGATGTCTACTCCTATGGGATCCGGAACGTATGTTGATCAAGATGAATCTGGTACTCCAATTGATATTACTAAATATCGAGGTATGATTGGTTCATTACTATATTTGACGGCAAGCCGTCCTGACATTATGTTTAGTGTTTGTTTGTGTGCGCGCTTCCAAGCAAATCCGAAGGAATCGCATCTCACTGCTGTGAAGAGAATTATCAAGTATCTCAAAGGAACGACCAACGTCGGATTATGGTATCCTAAAGGTAGTACTTGTTCTTTAGTTGGTTATTCTGACGCTGACTATGCAGGATGCAAAACCGATAGAAAAAGTACAAGTGGTACATGTCATATTCTCGGAAATGCTCTAGTATCATGGGCCTGCAAGAAGCAAGTTTGTGTAGCACTTAGCACCGCCGAAGCAGAATACATCGCCGCAGGAAGTTGCTGTGCACAGATTTTATGGCTGAAACAATAACTTCTGGATTATGGTGTTGACCTCGGATGCATTCCTCTACGATGTGACAATACTAGTGCCATAAATATCACAAAGAATCCGGTTATGCATTTTAGAACAAAGCACATCGATATCCGGCATCATTTCCTTCGAGATCACGTATTAAACAAAGATGTTGATGTTACTTTCGTCGACACACACAACCAACTCGCCGACATCTTCACCAAGCCTTTGGCAAAAGAACCATTCTACAAAATTCGGAGAGAACTTGGGATTCTTGATGAAGGTGACATCTGATCTTTGTCTCTATTATATGTATGCATTAATTGTGATATGTTTTCATGTGTATGCATTCTGTTTTTATGTATTTTTCAAAAATTCGAGCATGTTAATCGATTAACCATATGGGTTAACCGATTAACACTGTTGAATTTTCAATTCTGATTAAATTTTTTAATGTGTTAACCGATTAACCTATATGGTTAACCGATTAACACTGTTAATTTTTCAAAAATTAGAAACGAAAATTAATTAAATTTTTGAAAATTTTATATTTTTCTTTATATTTTGTGTGGTCCATATTCTCTTAAATATCCACATCCATATCCAAAATCCACATTCCCTCTTAAATCCTAACTTCTCTCTCCCACTCTTAAAAGTTGGAAAAACTCCCCACAACTTCTCAAACCCTAACTTCCTCAGAACCCACAACCCCAGTCCTCTCAAACCTCCATCCATGGCTTCAGCATCAAACCGCGGCAAGGGAAAACTTCCAGAACACCATTCTGCATCAGAATCAGATGACGACAGTATTCCAATGGAAACCACCAAAAAGAGACGAATGGATTTCAAAGTGCGTGTTCGTCAACTTATGCCGGTAAAGTATGTGAATCTTCGAGCTTTTCCTGCAATATCTTTTGATTTTCCTACTCTGTTGGAATATCAGCGTATCGACAAGTTCGTCACCGAATCTGGTATTATCTATCCTGATCTGGTTAAAGCTTTTATGAATAAAATGTCTGTATATCTGGACATGGATGAGAACCACATGATCCGGTCCACCATTAGAGATCATGAGTTTGTTGAGAATTTATCCACCCTAGCTAGACACCTTAAGATTCCATCAAAGGGATGCTTCCTGAGGAAAGGTGTAAACCATGTAGATGGACCCTGGGCAAACTATGATAAAATGGAGTATTACTATCAGATTTGCAGGTTCCCAAAAGAAACCGTTATTGCAAACTCTCGCACTGCTCGTATGCTATGCTATGCCAAGAATCTGACAGTATCTGATCGAATGCTTCACTATATTATATGCTATGTCCTCATTCCAAAGGACTCAAATCGCTCTCAGATCAACGACTTGGAAATGCAGCTGATCTTTGCTATTAAGAATCGCATCAGAGTCAATTGGATTTTGACTATTATGTATCATCTGCAGCAACAACTTCATTGTATTGCCCGGCTGCCGTATGCTCGCTTGGTTTCTAGAATTCTGGAATTAACTGAACTTGACCTCAACAGAGAACCATCCTCTAAGATGAAACCTACAACTAATGAGATCAATGAGATTAATATTGTGAAGAATACTGGAATCATCAAGGCGGCTGACGGTACCTACAGGTATACTGATGACGGTCCTGTGCATCACGCTTATCCAATGCCTGAAGGGGGTCTTACCAGTGAGTTTCTCTACACAACCATGATGAACCAGCATCGAGAATCCATGAATATGCATAGAGAGATCTCCCGAGCAATTGCCTCCCTTAGAAACCTCATTCTTAACCCTCCATATTCCAGCACCCGAGTTGTGGACGACGGGATTGAAGAAGAGGTTGATAGTGATGAAGAAGAAGAGGAGGAGGATATGGCGGATGAGGATTTTTAGAGAATATGCTGCTGCTGTTGTGTTTATTGCTTTGCTTTCTAGTTTTAAGTTTTTATGCTTTCAGTTGAACTATGTTTTATTGTAACAAGTACAATTTCTATTTGCTGCATTTTATATGTACTACTGTTTGTGCTTTGTGTTTACTTGGCTTTGCATGTGCTTATTACTATATATGTTGCTATCTTGTGATTTCTTTGAAAGCTCTTCCTTTTTGCTGATGTCAAAGGGGGAGAAGAGCTTGGTTCTGTTAATATCTCTCTGTGTGCAGATTTTTTTCCTCTGTTAAGATAGGGAGAGTTGCTAGACATAGGGGGAGAACCAGATCAAGAACCAAGAGATATCGCACAACATTTTTTGATTGCCATCATCAAAAAGGGGGAGAATGTAGAAGCATGCTTCAGTCTCAAGTTTTGATGATGTCAATACTACTCAAAGTCATCTCTTGATTGCAAAAAGACAAGCTGTTCAAAGTCATCAAGATAAAGTCATCAAGCTATCTTTCAAGTCAAGCTACATATGGAACTGATTCTTCCAGACTTGGCTGCATTACTGGTATATCAAATCCACCTTTATAATTTGATATACAAGTGTTCAAAAACATCAATCATTTGTGCATAATACATAAGCATGTTTTTGAAACCTTAAAAATGGTAAAACATTATTTTAAAAAGCATTTTTCTGAAAATTAGCAGTGTTAACCGATTAACCATATAGGTTAACCGGTTAACCAATTTGAATTTTGAATTTTCTGGGCTAACGTACCAGTGTTAACCGATTAACCATATGGGTTAACCGATTAACACTGAACGTGTAGTGAAAAATTGCTTTGTTTTGAGTTCAAAAATTATTTTAAAAACATACCTTTTCATGGTTTGAATCTTTTAAAATCATACCTTTTCTGAAAGGTTATTTTACTGATATAAATTCTGAGTTTTTCATGTTTGAAAAACAACCAATAGAACATAACTCAAAAACTTTTCAACCTCCAATACTCATTTTAAAATTGTCTTGGAATCAAATTCATTTTTCAAAAGTGTTCATACTTGCATTGAAAATTTCATATTCATTGAACACTTGTATTGAAAAATTACAAAGAGTGAATTTTGATTCATTGGAGAAGATCACTTTGATAGTTATACTCAAACCAAATTCATTACAATTATCTTATTTTTGACTTGTGATCCAGGATTGTTGGACACAAGGGTGAGTGTTTACAAGAGGATTGTTCTTGTACACTTGTGAGTTTATTGTTTGATAGTAGGCCTCACCGGTTGATGGTGTGATAGGTTGTACTGTTTTAAACAATAGTGAAAATTCTCTTTCATGTTGAAAGGGGAGTGGAGTACTCTCGGATTGTGAGGGGAACCACTATAAATCCCGTGTCTTCTTTCTTTATGTTGATTTACTGCTTTCCATAACCAAGAACACCATTCAGTATATTTCCAAGAACCATATAAAAACCGGAAAATTTTCAAAAGTCCTAATTCACCCCCCCTCTTAGGCATACTCTGTTCTTACAGAAAGGAATTTCAGGGGATTTTTCTGGTTTGGATCTGTTTAAAGCATTTAACAGATTTGGTTTTGCTCTGGTGTGATAGGAAACCACATCAAAGGGTTTATTTGAGTAAGGTTGGAAAGCCGATTTTGCAGGTTCATCAGAAGCAGCAGTTTTATCAGATGAAACTGGTATAGCTGAAGTAACAGCTTTTGCAAATTTAGCAGAGTATGATATTGTTGCTAATGAGCCTGCATCTGACATGGATTGAATATAGGTGAAGAGCACAGATGGTAGGGTGATTGTAAGTTTGGGTTTCAAGGGAGTGATAGGGTCAGATGGTTCAACTCTGTCATAAAAATCTTTGAGTTTGAAACCATAGGCAAGATTATGAAACAGGGATGAAAATTGTGCACATGAAATAGATGTTCTTGGGTTAGATGTTGGAATGAGGATTTCAGATGATGGTGCAGGTATGGGAGTAGGATCTGGAATAGGAACTTTGGAAGATACAGGGGGTTCTGGTTGGTTTACCTCAGAATCTCTGTGAGAAGGAGAGATTAGAAAATCTGGGTGAATGTCAGATTCTGAGGAGTTTGATGAAGTGATTGGTGTGCAAGAAGTAGAAGACACTTGAAAAACAGTTTTCAGAGGTGTAACATCAAGAACTTCTGTGTCAGGGATGTTAGTTCCAGATGGGATGGTTGATTCTGAAGGAATTTCAGAGGGTTTTGATGAGGGTTCTGAGGTGGGTGGATCAGATGAAATTTTTATTGGATCAGATGAAACTGGAACTGATACAGTGGGTTTAGATGTGCTGGATGGTGGATTTTGTGATTGTGGTTGTGTCTTTTGTTGTTGTATTTGAGGTTCAGAGGATTTTTGTTGTTGTTGATGTGCAGAGTTCTTTTCTTGTAGAGGTTCAGATTGTTTTTATGGTTGTTTTTCTTGTGGTTGTTTTTGTTGTTCAGATGGCTTTTCTGTAAGTTGTTCAGATGGTTTTTGTTGTGCAGATGGTTTTGTTGTTTGTTGTTGTTCTGTGGGTTGTTTTTCTGATGGTTGTTTTTGTGGTACAGATTGTTTGGTTGGAACTTTTGGTTGTGGAGTGTGAATTGTTTTTGTTGTTGGTGGTGTTGGAACAGATGATTGTTTTTGTGGTGAGATGGAAATTGGATTAGAAGATTTTTGTGGAGAAACATGAGGCGGGGCAGTGACAGATTGATTTTGTGAAGAGGGTGGTTTTGGAATAGACTTAACATTTGAATCATTTATAACAATAGGATTTGCAGAAGATACAGAAGTTTTAGTACCTTTGATCTTGATTCTTTTAGCTGGTACAGAAGGAGTGGCTCCAGATTCTTTTCTCTTTAGCATCTTCTGAGGATTTTCAGCAATCTTGGGCTTCTTCTGAACAGGTGCAGCTTTTGCTTCTGGTTGAGTCCTCTTTCTTGGTGGTTCTTCTTCTTCTACAACGGGCAGTGGTTGTCTTGCGCTCTTTATAATGTCTGCAGGGATAGGCTTTCCTTCTGCCTTGCACTCATCAATATATCTCACTACAATTTCCCTAGGTTCTTCAGCATAGAATAGAGGGTAATCATCTACAGGAGTTTTCTTCTGACTTAGTTCAAAAATGTTCAGCTTCTTGGGAGCTGTTGTGAGTTCATCCACTATTTTAAGTCTCTGAAGACTTTTGGCATTCAGAGGCTTTCCCAAAATAAATTCCAATTCCTCTGTGACTCCAGCAGCGTACAGAGCATTTACAAGTCCATTCTCAGTTAGAATATCTGAGATTAACCTTCCAAATGGAATCCAGGTTCTGATCTTCTGACCTTTTTCTTTCACATATTCTCTAGAGGCATTTATATGATTCCAAAGATGCATAAAGAGAATATAGGGAAGATCTACCTTGGTGCTCTGACTGAGGCAATACATAAAGTAGAGCTGTTCATTATTGACATAGTATGGAGAGTTTGTTGACTTCTTGTGATGAATGCATCCCATGAAGATCTTAGCCCAGATCTTGTAGTCAGGCTTCAGATCCTTGAACTTATTAGAAGCTTGTCTAGCAGTCATCACTTCTTCATAAACTTCATCCATATCAACACGCCCAGCAGGCAAGTGTGATACTCCATCTGTTTCCTCATAGCCAATGAGTTTTCTAATTAGATCTTCTGTTATGATTATCTCTTTGCCCAAAACAGAAGATAAAATAAACTTAGGGTAAACTGAAGCATGGATCCAGAACTCTTTCACAAGAAGGGGGTAAACTGGTCCAAAAAGTCTATCAAAATACTTCACCCATCCTTGAGCACCTATAATGGAGCGAAATTCAAACCCATTCTCAGCAAGTGAATCAAATTCCACCATTGATTCACATAGAACTTCCAACTTTTCAACAGGTGTGAGCAATGTTCTTTTTGGTGGAGTATAAGGAGTTACGCCCATGTTAGCAGAGGTAACTGCAGCCATTGTAGATTGAAATTGTGTAGCAGTTGATGATAAAGTTGCCATTGAAGATGGTTTTGTCACACGTTTAGGGTTTTTATGAAGAGAGAAGAGGAGACAGAAATGCATAAACAAATGAGTTGTGAAAAATGTGAATGTGAAGAGAAGAGATGTATTTATACTAAAACACATAGGCATACAAACAGTCAGAATAAGGCACGTTTGAACAAAGCATTTAATAAAAAGGAATAAAATCATTTCAAGCATTTATTGATTCTGACAATTTGGGGGGAAAATCAAGATTTTCACTATTCAAACTTCACCTCAAACGTCTCTTCAGTAGTGTACACGCCACCTTTGCAGATTTGGAGTGACACGTGTTTGCTTGCATGTGTTTTGAATTCTCTTGAGAAATGAAACGTTAACCAACGTTCATATCCTCTAAGGATTGTTAGTTCAGAGTTTCACAAAAATACTTAAAGAAAATAAATAAGCAATCAGAAGAAATACTTCAGAGCATTAGGCATTTTTGCATCTGTAAAATTTGCTTCTGATAAATATCATTCTGGACAAAAATCCATACCAATATTTTTCAGAATAAATTTGAATCTATCTTCAACAAGGGGTTTTGTGAAAATATCTACCCATTGATGATCTGTATCAACAAAGGCTAAATTTATGATTCCCTTCTGAACATAGTCTTTGATGAAATGATGCTTAATTTCTATATGTTTTGCCTTAGAGTGTAAAATGGGGTGTTTAGACAAACATATAGCAGAAGTATTATCACAAAAGATAGAAATGTTACTTTCAAATATTTGATAATCTTCTAGCTGACTTTTCATCAAGAGCATCTGCGTGCTACATCCAGCAGCAGCAATATATTCTGCCTCTGTGGTTGAAACTACAATTGTGGGTTGCTTCTTGCTGTACCAAGAGATTAGATTTCTTCCTAGAAATTGACAACTTCCAGAAGTACTTTTCCTTTCCACTCTGTCTCCAGCGTAGTCAGCATCACAGAATCCAACTAATTTGAAATCATCAGATTTTCTGTAACACAAACCCACATTAGAAGTACCTTTCAGATACCTTAGAATCCTCTTGACAGCTGTCAAGTGTGATTCTCTAGGATCTGATTGGAATCTAGCACACAAGCATACACTGAACAATATGTCAGGTCTAGAAGCAGTTAAGTAAAGAAAGGGATCCTATCATACCTCTGTAGAGCTTCTGATCTACTTTCTTACTTACCTCTTCCTTCCCAAGTGAGCTAGTTGGATGCATGGGAGTCTTTGCCAGCTTACTATCAGTCATGTTAAATTTCTTCAGAAGTTCTTTAACATATTTGGTCTGATGTATGTAAGTGCACTCTGGAGTTTGATTGACTTGGATTCCTAGAAAGAATCTCAGTTCTCCCATTATGCTCATTTCAAATTCTGCCTGCATACATTTAGCAAACTCCTTTCCCAGCATAGTATTGGTAGATCCAAATATTATATCATCCACATAAATTTGACAAATTAGAAGACCTTTCTTAATTGATTTACAAAAGAGTGTTGTGTCCACTTTGCCTCTGATGAAAATTTTCTCCAGAAGAAAATTGCTCAATCTCTCATACCAAGCTCTGGGAGCTTGTTTTAAACCATATAGAGATTTCTTTAGTTTGAAAACATGATCTGGAAATTTTTCATTCTCAAAACAAGGAGGTTGGTGGACATAAACTTCTTCTTCTATAATACCATTTAGAAAGGCACTTTTAACATCCATCTGATACAGAGTGATGTTATTTTGTGCAGCTAATGAAATAAGAAGGCGTATAGATTCTAACCTTGCCACTGGAGCATAAGTTTCAGTGTAATCAATACCTTCTTGTTGACTGTACCCTTGAGCAACAAGCCTTGCCTTATTTCTTTAAACTTCTCCATTCTCATTTAGCTTATTTCTGAAGACCCATTTTGTTCCAATTATATTGAATCCTTGTGGTCTTTGAACTAAATCCCACACATCATTTCTGGTGAATTGATTTAACTCTTCTTGCATGGCAATAATCTAATCATTGTCTTGCAGAGCTTCATCTACAGAAGATGGTTCAATTTCTGACACCAGTCCAAATAATGATGCTTCAGATGATCTTAGAAAGGATCTTGTTCTGATGGGATCATCCTTCTTTCCAATAATGACATTCTCTGAATGAGAAGCTTTAATTCTGGATGATGATCCTCTAATAGTTGATTCTTCAGAAATGTTTAGATTGTTCATCTGAGAAGTTAAAGGAATAGCATCTGGCGTTGCTTCTGGTTCCTTCACTTGAGTTTTGTCTGCCTCTGGGACTTCAGAGTCAGTGAAGACGACTTCTATATCTTCAGAGTTTTCAGACTGCTTTGGCTTTTTATTGCCAAGCTTATCATCAAATCTAACATGAATAGATTCTTCCACAATCTGTGACTCAGTGTTGTATACTCTGTAGCCTTTAGAGCGTTCAGAATATCCAAGCATGAAACACTTCTGTGCTTTGGAATCAAACTTGTTCAGATTTTCTTTAGTATTTAACATATAACAAATACATCCAAAAGGATGAAAATATGAAATTTTGGGCTTTATGTTCTTCCACAGTTCATATGGAGTCTTCTCTAGAAGAGGTCTTACAGACACTCTGTTCTGAATGTAACAGGTTGTGTTGATTTCTTCTGCCCAAAAGTGTTTTGCCAGATTTGTCTCATTGATCATGGTTCTGGCCATTTCTTGCAGAGTTCTGTTTTTCCTCTCTACAACCCCATTTTGTTATGGAGTTCTAGGACAGGAAAAATCATGAGCAATGCCATTTTCATTAAAATATTTTTCAAAATATTTATTTTCAAATTCACCACCATGATCACTTCTGACTTTTATAATTTTGAAATCTTTTTCATTCTGGACTTGCTTGCAGAAGTCAAAAAACACAGAATGTTACTCATCCTTGTGTTTTAAGAACTTTACCCATGTCCATCTACCATAGTCATCAACAATGACTAATCCATACTTCTTGCCTCTGATGGATGCAGTTTTCACTGGTCCAAACAGATCAATATGAAGTAATTCTAGTGGTCTGGAAGTAGAAACAACATTTTTTGATTTAAAAGATGATTTTGAAAACTTCCCTTTTTGGCATGCTTCACAAAGAGCATCTGAGGTGGACTTCAGATTAGGAAGTCCTCTGACAAGATTAAGTTTATTAATCTGAGATATACGTCTCATATTAATATGCCCCAATCTTCTGTGCCAGACCCATTGCTCTTCATTAACAGACAAGAGGCATTTAACATTCTGAACTTTAAGTTCTGAAAGATTTATTTTATAAATGTTGTTTTTCCTCTTACCACTAAATAGAATAGAGCCATCCTTTTGACTAATAGCTTTATAACATTTTTGATTAAAGGTAATATCATAACCATTGTCACTTAATTGACTTATGGACAATAAGTTATGCTTTAACCCTTCAACAAGTAAAACATTAGTAATAGAGGGAAGTTTGCCATTTCCAATGGTGCCAGATCCAATGATCTTGCCCTTCTGGTTCCCTCCAAATTTCACATCACCTCCAGATCTAAGCTCCAGGCTTTGGAACATAGACCTTTCTCCTGTCATGTGTCGTGAGCATCCAGAGTCCAGGTACCATGATTGGTGTCTTGACCTTGCTGCTAAGAACATCTACAACATGAATTATTTTACTTTTAGGTACCCAGATCTTCTTGGGTCCTTTAGGGTTAGTTGTTCTGAAGGTTTGTCTAAACTTCTATTTTTCAACATAAGGTTTATTCTGACTAGCCTTAGATTTAAACACATGAATATTCTTTTCAGAGCGTGTTTGTTCAATATCATTCAAGTGACCAAATTTAAAGTGTGAATATAAAGGAGTTTTCTTGATGATAATTTTATCAACAGGTTTTGGATTTAAATCCTTTCCAGAGGAGGATTCATATCCAATTCCTTTTCTGTTATTTCTGCTAACTCCATAGATCATAGAAGCCATTTTGCTTCTGTCTATGCTTTTAGCAAGAAACTTCTGAAAGCTATAATCATATTTTTCCAAAATATTTTTGCATTCAGATTCAGTTTCAGAATCAGAGTTTTGTTGAGCTAATTCAGAATCATTTTTCAATTTTAAGTTCTTTTCATTTAGCTCAGCTACTTCTGATTTGAGAATATTATTCTCAAATACAAGATTGCTTTGACGCTTCTTGTATTTGAGCTTAATATTGTTATAGCTTTTCAGAACTTCTGATAACACTTTGATAAGTTCTTCTTTAGTGAGTTTAGCCATTACCTCTTCAGCGTCAGAGTCAGATTCAGAGTCAGATTCAGATCCTGAAGTTCCTTCCTCCTGATCTTCTATGTCTGCCATTAAAGCTACATTGGCACATTCTTCTTCTGACTCAGATGCAGATTCAGATTCAGATGTATCTGAATCATCCCAGGTGGCTATCAGAACCTTTTTCTTCTTATCAAATTTTCTTTTAGGCTTTTCTTTCAGCACCTTTGGACATTCATTTTTGTAATGTCCAGGTTCTTTACATTTATAGCATACAACCTCCTTTTTTCCAGATCTTCTGTGTCCAGAAGATTCTTTTCTTTGGTCAGGCTTCTTGAAGTTTCTGAACTTCTTTCCTTTATGCTTCCAGAGTTTGTTTATTCTTCTGGACAGCATGGATAGTTCATCTTCATCTTCAGATGAGGATTCTTCAGAGCTTTCCTCTATTACCTGCAATGCTTTAGCAGATTTATTATATTTTAAAGCTACAGATTTACCTTTCTTTTGAGGTTCATCTTCCTCAAGTTCTATTTCATGACTTCTTAGTGAACTGATCAGTTCCTCCAAGGAGATCTTGTTCAGATCTTTAGCCATCTTCAGCGCTGTCACCATAGGTCTCCATCTGGTGGGTAAGCTTCTGATGATCTTTTTCACATGATCAGCAGTAGAGTATCCTTTATCCAGAACCTTTAGTCCAGCTGTAAGTATTTGAAATCTGGAGAACATAGCTTCAACAGATTCAGAGTCTTCCATATTGAAGGCTTCATACTTCTGGATCAGAGCCAGAGCCTTTGTTTCCTTGACTTGAGAGTTTCCCTCATGAGTCATCTTTAAGGATTCAAACATGTCAAATGCAGTTTCCCTGTTTGTAGTTTTTTCATACTCAGTGTGAGATATTGCATTCAACAATATTGTTCTGGCCTTGTGGTGATTTCTAAATTCTTTCTTCTGAGCATCTGTCATAGATTTTCTGTCTATTTTCTTGCCATTCCCATCAGTGGGATGAACATATCCATCTATGACCAGATCCCATAAATCAGCATCATATCCAAGGAAAAAACTTTCAATTCTGTCTTTCCAATAATCAAATTTATCCCCATCAAACATAGGGGGTTTGGTGCTGATTCTGTCCCTTTCTTCATATTTGTTGTTAATGTTAGACATTGTATTATCAGCCATAGTAACAACCAAATATATATCAAAGTATTTCTCTCTGGATCTTTACTATCACTGTTAAGTGGTAGCACACACAGAACTGGAGCTCTGATGCCAACTGAAGGTGAGATAATACTTAGAAGGGGGGGGGTTGAATAAGTATGATGATTAAAACTTAGAAATAAAAACTCAAGTATTTTTATCCTGGTTCGTTGAACTCAACTACTCCAGTCCACCCTTCCTGGAGTGATTTGCCTTTCTCAATCAAGGACTTAATCCACTATTTAATCAACTGATTACAATAGTAAGCACTTAGAACAACTGTTCAAAGTCTTCTCAAGAACTACTGATCCTAACTGGATCTTCTTAAGGTTTACAATCAAATGTAATACAAATACAAGTGTTTAAGATTGCTTCTATAAAGCTTTATCGCAACTGTGATTTTTCACTTAACTATTTAGAACAAAGAAATTAATTCTTAGAAAGAATATGAAATAGTATGAGAGCTTGAATATTGATTTCTTTTCAATTAAAATGTCAACTGAAGAAATTGGTGAAGTCTTGCTTTTATAGGCAGCTGATCCAAGGTGAGCTTCACGTTGAGAAGAGTGTCCAAAAGGTCTGAGCCTTTTTGTCTTCACATCAAGTGACGTTTCCTAGAAGAAGAAAGCACAGAAAATCCTTTTTGTCTGTGTTCTTGTGTCTAGCATAAATAAGGAAAGAGACGTTTGGATCATTCCAACGGATATAAACTTTGAATAATTCTTCTTCAGTTTTCAGCAAATTCATCAGAGTCTAATTAGATCAGAGCCTTCTGATGATTATCAGAGTTTTCCTGAATCAGAGTCTTCTGCAGCAGGTGTGCTTTTAGCGTGTTTAAGATCAGAGCATATTTGAGACAGATCTTCAGTACTGGCAGCTCTAGTACTTTCAGAATCTTCTGTAGTAACTATGCTTTGAAAAACTCTTCATACAAAATTCTTCTTTGGTTCAGATGTTTCTGACTTGCTTCAGATTCTTCTGGAGCTTCTACTTCAGATCCTTCTGGAGGCTACGCTCAGGATCTTCTGTTGGCAGCAATCAGAATCTTCTAATAGATGCATCTGGCGCTTCAGAGTCTAGCTAATTTCTTGTGTTCAATTCTGATTTGCTTCTGGAGTGTTAATTCCTTTACTATCTGCAGTAAAAACTCTCAAGCAAATTTTAGAGTATATAATTCTTAATTACAAAATTTCATAATAGTTATCATCAAAACATAGAGATGTTATTAAGAACCAATCTGTGTTCTAACAAGAGTATCTTATGGGAGATTGCTTAGTTTGTTGTACAGGCCTTCAGCATTTGAGACGACTGGGGTGTATACTTTGATGCAGTTTTATGAGCCTCAGCTAAGATGCTTCCTGTTCCTCGACTATATTCTGGAACCCACTTTGGAGGAGTATTCTTTTATGTTGGGAGTTCCTGTGTTGGACCAGATGCCCTTTATACATATTGATGCTGAGCCTGAGATGGCTACACTTGCTGAGATTGTCAATTTAGACGCTTCTGAGTTCCCTGGAGGTTTGGTCAAGCTGAACGGAGCTTATGGTTTTCACCTGTCTGTCCTGGTTGAGAAGGCTACACAGTGCGCGAAGAGTGGATGTTGGGTTGCCTTCAGTGCCATTCTAGCTGTCTGCGTCTATGGGATTGTCTTGTTTCCCAATGTGCCAGATTTTGTTGACTCAGATGCCTTCTTGATTCTTGCCTCGAAGAATCCAGTTCCTACTCTCTTGGGCGATGTTTATCATTCTATTCACTATAAGAATGAGAAACATCGTGGCAAGAATGTTTCTCGTTGTCTTCCTCTATTGTACAGGTGGTTCCAGGGGTATCTTCCGAAGACAGGACCTTTTGTTGATGTTGTTGATACTTTGGATTGGTCTTCCCGGTTGATGGGGCTGTCTGCTGAGAACACCATTTGGTTTGATCGGAGCATGCTTGGCACTGATATTATATATAGTTGCAGTGGCTTTCCGAATGTCCCTTTGATTGGACAGAAAGGCTGTATCAACTATAACCCTTCTCTTCTGGTGAGACAGTTTGGTTATGCCTTGAGAGATGCTCCTATTGAGGTTGAGATACAGGAATCTCTGTATCTCACGGGCTTATTAGACGAGGATGTTTTGATCAGGTTGAGACATGCATGGGCTAACATCCATAGGAGAGGGAAAGCTTTGCTTGGTAAGAGCAACAGCAAAGCTTATGATCCTTATTTGGCTTGGATCCACGAGAGAGCTAGGATGTCCTTGATGCCATATCCTGCTGTGGAACCTCTGTATCTTCCGGTGATTGAGGCACCTACTTCGGTAGAGATTGAGAAGTATAACAAATTGTTGGCTGAAAACAAAGAATTGAGAAAAGCCAATGATGAGTTAGAGAAAGAGATCTTCCAGTTGCGTCATGAGAAGAATGAAGCTACCTTCACTGTGAAGGAACAAACTGAGTTGATTAATAGGTTGGGTTCAGATTTAACTAAAGAGACCAACAAGAGGGAAAAAGTGGGAGTAGCCTTGAACGGTGTTAGCAAGGTGCTTGCTTCCAAGAATGAACTCTTAAACAAAGCTTATTCCCGACTCGGCAAGTGGGAAACATTGTGGAATACCACGCTTACCAAGCGGAAGGAGCGTGAGGATGAGCTGAAGCTGCAGATTGCCACGCTAGAGGCGCAAATTAGAGCCCAGGATGCGAAGATTGCTGAAGATACATCACTTAGGAGCGTTGTTGAGCTTAGAGTAAGTGACCTTGGCAAGGAGCTGAGAGGTTGTGAATTGAAGGCCGGCTTCAAGAGATGCAGACTGGACGAGTGTTTTGGCGAAGGAACCTGCAAGGACGACGCCAAAAAGCTGAGATCCACTGTTGAGCGACATGCATTACTGATACAGGAGCTAATCTCCAGACTAGGTCATTCGGAGATGTTGAGGATATTGGAAGATGTCAGAGCGCGCCATTTGGCCTGATTTATCTTTGCTTTGCTTTTGTTATATGTACTTGTATTTTGACCATCGCCAGGCTTGTTGGCCGAGGTCTTTTCAGCTGTATTCAGTTGTATTCTTGTACATTGCCTCTTGGCATTTGTTTATGTATGAGGATTTTCTGATTCCTTGCTTGCTTGATTGGGACTCCATTGTCGTGATGGCCTTCTCTCTGAAACTATAATCGGGGGGGATATAACCTGTAGCATACTTATACATTTGCATCTGCATACTCATACTGCATGACCGGTATTTTTTTTTTGAATCTGTATCTTGTTTCCTGCATCTCATAGGTTTCAGGATTGACAACCAGAGAACACATCGTTATTCTACCAGGAACAACTGCAAGAGAATCATGGATCAAGTTCAAGTCGAGATGCAGGAAATTTGTGAGAAGTTGGCACTTTTCATGCAAGCAATGGAAACTGTGGTCAAGGGCCAGGAGAATCTCCAGACTCTGGTGCAATTGCTGTTGGTGCGGGCGAATGGAAATACTGATTATCACTCTGTTGGAACTCCTCGCAGGGAGGATGGGATACCTACAGTGGTCGTTCCTACAAGTGGTGGAGTTGGTGCCGGTGATGGCAATGGCAATGGAAATACTGGCACTGGTGCTGGTAATGGTAACACTGGTATTGGTAACACTGGTACTGGAAACGCTGGAAATGGTGATGGGAATGTTGTTAACGATACTGGCAATGCTGGAGATGCTAATCAAGGGTTCGGTGACAACACTGGTTTTGGAAACAATAACCAAGGGTTTGACATTGGTAATCATGATGGTAATTTTGGTTTCAACAATCAAGGCCTTGGCTACGATGGCTATGGTAACAACAATCAAGGGTATGGATACGGTGATGTTGGCTTTGGTAACATGAACAACAACGGTGCTGGGATGGTACCTTTCAACACTGGTTATGGACTAGGTAGGGTCAACCAAGGATTCGGTAACAGAGGACGGGGTCCTATTTTCAATCAACAGGGATATGGCCGTAACGCTGGTTACGAGGGATATGGCAATGAGAATTTGAACTGGGGCGAGGATCGCCAGGAAGACGCTTTCTCCGGACAAGGCGTGGGATTTGAAAGGCCTAATGATAATGATAGGAGGGTCAAAATGCTGGAAGAGCAGATCAAAGGGATAGCCAATCAGAACTCTGCTGGGTTAGATATGACTACCATGGGACTAGTGCCTGGGCTGAGGGTGCCTTTGAAATTCAAAGCTCCAACATTTGACAAGTATAAGGGGGATACATGCCCTAGAGTTCATGTACGTTCTTATTACAGAAGAATGTCTGCATACTTTGACGACGAGAAGATGCTTATGCATTTCTTTCAAGACAGTTTATCGGGACCATCGCTGGAATGGTACATGGGACTGGAGCCCACCCAAATTAGAAGGTGGAAAGAATTGGCTGATGCTTTTGTTAAACATTACCAATATAATAGTGACTTGGCGCCAAACAGGGTTCAGCTGCAGAGTTTGTCTCAGAAAAATGGTGAGAGCTTCAAGGAGTATGCGCAGCGCTGGCGTGATATTGCGGCTAGGGTTCATCCCCCTTTGGTTGAAAGAGAGTTGATTGATATGTTTATTGGAACATTCTCTGGAATGTATTACGACAAATTGCTCAATGTCTCGATGGGTAGTTTCTCCGACATGATTCTCATGGGAGAACGGATTGAAAACGAAATTAAGATTGGGAAGATTCAGGCAGGTGAATCCACCTCAGCTGGAGGTGCAAGGAAAGCCTTTGGTGGAAAGAGACAAGGCGACGCCAGTGCGGTATATGGTGGTCGAGGTCGTGGAAGAGGTAGGAATCAGTATCAGCCACAACAAGTTTCTAGTGTTACTATCCTAATACCTCAACAACAACAACAGCAACGACAACAACAGACGCAGCAATAGAGAATGCACCCTGCTCAGCGTAGAATTCAAGAGGCTAGGCCGAAGAGAGTATTTGAAGCACCTCCTTCAAGTTATGTCGAACTGTTTCAAACGCTGTTGGGTTTCAATTTGGTTGAAAAGAGAACGATGGCCCCGTTGACGGGCACTCCTCCATTTGGTTTTGACGCTGGTAAACATTGTGATTTTCATTCCGGGGCGCCCGAACATGATATTGAAGGTTGCCATGCTTTCAAACATAAGGTTCAAGATTTGCTTGATAGTAAGGCCATTAACTTTGGTCAGGATGGTCCCAATATTGTACAACAACCCATGCCGAATCATGGAGTGAATGCTATCCTAACAGAAGAGAATTTGAACTTGGTTATGGATGTGAATGAATTGAAGACACCGTTGAGTTGTGTTAAAAGCAGATTGTTGAAAGGGGGAGTATTCCCTGGATGTGATGAATATTGTCTGGATTGCTGGACCCAACCAGAGGGCTGTGCTGATTTGAAAAGAGGTATCCAAGCCATGATAAATGAGGGGATTTTGCAATTTGATCGGACTGCTGTTGAGAAGCCTGTTGAGGCATTGTTTGAAAAGCAGGATGAAATTGCAACTGTTACGATCCCAAGGAAGACTATTACGATATCGGCGCCCGCCAAGCGGCCGACTATCACAATAACAAAAGCAGGACCCGTTCCTTTTGAGAGTACAAAAGCTGTTCCATGGACATATGGGTTAGAAGCATACTGTAACGGAGAAAAGATTAAGGTGAATAGCCGGCCGACAGGGGCAGTTGACAATGTTGTTGGAACGGGAGGCATGACCCGTAGTGGAAGAATCTTCACCGCACCTGAAGTTGAAGCAGAGAAGATTGCTAAAGGCAAAGCCAAGGTGAATGAAAGTGGACCATCCCAGTTGAAAGAGAAAGACACGTCGCTCAAGGACGTAGAAGAGTTCATGAGGCTAATTCGCATGAGCGATTATAAGATTGTTGAGCACTTACAACAGACACCCTCAAAAATTTCAATCCTATCTTTGTTGCTTTATTCTGAGGCTCATCGAAATGCTTTGTTGAAGATATTGGATACGTCATTTGTACCTCAGGAGGTTTCTGTCAACCAGCTAGAGGGGGTACTGGCGCATGTCAATGCTGGACATAGTTTGGGTTTCACTGATTTTGATCTAACACCCAGAGGCCGAGAGCATAATATGGCTTTGCACATATCAGTGGAGTGCCGGGGCACCGTAATGTCGCACGTTCTTGTGGATACTGGATCATCTCTGAATGTATTTCCTAAGAAGGCTATGATGAAGTTAGATATCCGGGGAATTATTTGCACGCCAAGTGACTTGGTTGTGAGGGCGTTTGATGGAAGGAGAAGGTCGGTGTTTGGATCGATAATGTTGCCATTGCAGGTCGGGCCGGAAATATTTGACACTGAATTTTATATCATGGATATTCATCCAGCTTATAGCTGTTTACTTGGGCGTCCGTGGATACACTCTGCAGGGGCTGTCACGTCCACGCTGCATCAGAAGCTTAAGTTTGAAGCCGGTGGTGGCATCATTACTATTTGTGGGGAAGAGGACATTTTGGTCAGTCATCTCTCATCATTCAAGTACGTTGAAGTGGATGGAGAAATCCATGAAACGCCCTGCCAAGCCTTCGAAGGGTTGCAAATCAAAGACAAGTCCAGTGTTCCCAACAAAGGGCCAGAGGTTGCTGTGGCTTCGTACAAAGACGCTCAAGTGTTGGTTCAGACTGGTGTGACCAAGGGTTGGGGTCAAGTACTGGAAATTCCTGTCAAGATGGACAAGTTTGGACTAAGGTATCGCCCAACATCAGCATCTTCTTCACATAAAGCATCCAAGTTCAAGGGACCGGTGGTATTTACTCCAAAGGGAGTCTGCTTTGAGACGATTAATGTTGTTTCCGACTCTGAAGACGGAGGTAGTGATTGCGATATGGACGCGTGGATCAAGCCTAGCGTGCCAGGACAAAGTCTCTGCAACTGGTCCATCCGGGAAATTGTCCCAGTGACTACAAAACAGTAATGATTTGTTTTCTTGATTATTGTATAATCCTGTGTCCTACCCGGGGTACAGTGATTTTGTTTTAGGGCTACCTGCTTATGTGTATGCACTGTTTAATCATTGAATAAAGGCGTTTTTCTCATACAAATTGTGTTCCCTGTTGTTCCTATTTTTATTTTAACAATAAATGGCAACGTGGTTATGAGCTTTGTTTGCACTCATTTGAAGCATTTAACCATTTCCTTTGTAGGATTCATATTTCAGATGACACCGAACACAAACTTCCTATGACTCGCTTTGACTTCGAGCACCCGGTATTTCAAGCTGAGGAAGAGATTGTTGAGGATAGCGACTTGCCATCGCAGTTGACTCGGCTGTTGAAACAGGAAGAAAGAATTATTCTGCCTCATCAGGAAGAGATTGAGATTATCAACGTGGGGTCCGAGGGAGTTGTCAGGAACATCCGGATAGGGGCTGCACTGCAAAGCGACATCAAGCAAGGTCTGATTGAGATGTTGCAAGAGTACAGTGATATCTTTGCTTGGTCTGAGGGAGACCATTGATTATGTATTTGACGGTTTTTGAGGAAAGTATGGGTTGTGTTCTCGGTCAACATGATGAGACTGGACGTAAAGAGCATGCGATTTACTACTTGAGTAAAAAGTTCACAGATTGTGAATCCCGTTACTCAATGCTCAAAAAGACGTGCTGTGCGCTAGCTTGGGCTGCCAAACGTTTGAGACAATACATGTTAAACCATACGACCATGCTAATTTCAAAGATGGATCCGATCAAATACGTATTTGAAAAGCAAGCACTCTCCGGGAGGATTGCCCGATGGCAGATGGTGCTGACAGAATATGATATTCAATATGTTTCTCAAAAGGCTATCAAAGGTAGTGTTCTGTCAGAGTAACTAGCGGAGCAGCCAATTGAAGATTATCAACCAATGAGGTTTGATTTTCCTGACGAGGATATCATGTACTTGAAAATGAAAGATTGTGATGAGCCGTTGCCGGATGAAGGTCCAGAGTTGGGTTCCAAATGGCAGTTGATATTTGATGGCGCTGTTAACTCCTACGGTAGTGGAATAGGGGCAATTATCACTACTCCTCAAGGGACGCACATTCCTTTTACTTCCAGATTGACCTTTCCAGTTACCAATAATGAGGCTGAATATGAGGCGTGCATCATGGGTCTTGAGGTGGCTATTGATTTGAGAATCAAATATCTTGATGTATACGGGGACTCTGCTCTAGTGGTCAACCATATTAAAGGAGAATGGGAGACGCGTCAGCCCAATCTGATACCCTATATGAATTATGCAAGGAGATTGTTGCCTTTCTTTGACAAAGTAGAATTGCATCACGTGCCACGAGCAGAAAATCAGATGGTCGACGCTCTCGCGACGTTGTCTTCAATGTATAAAGTTAACTTCTGGAATGAGGCTCCCAGGATTGTTACCTCTCGCCTTGATAGACCCGCCTTCATATTCGCCATTGAGGAAACATCCGATGGCAAACCGTGGTATTTTGATATCCAGAATTTCCTGAAGAACCAAGAATATCCGGCTGGGGCGTCCAGTCGAGATCAAAAGACTCTTAGGAGATTGGTTGGCAATTTCTATTTGAATCCGGATGGCGTCCTGTACAAGAGAAACCACAACTTGGTGTTGTTGCGATGTGTGGACGAGAAAGAGGCTAAGTTGCTCATGGAAGAGATCCATGAAGGTACATTTGGTACGCATGCTGGTGGACATGCAATGACGAGAAACCTGTTCGGGTAGGTTACTATTGGCTAACGATGGAAACAAATTGTTTCAAGTTTGCGAAGCGGTGCCATAAATGTCAAATTTATGCGGACAAAATTCATGTGCCTCCGAGCCCTTTGAATGTTATGTCATCACCGTGGCCTTTCTCGATGTGGGGAATTGATATGATTGGCAAGATTGAGCCCACGACATCAAACGGACACCGGTTCATTTTGGTAGCTATTGATTACTTCACCAAATGGGTGGAAGCAGTGTCATATGCTAATGTCACCAAACAAGTGGTAACCAGATTTATCAAAAGAGATATTATCTACAGATATGGAATCCCGGAGCGAATTATCATTGGCAATGGTTCAAACTTGAATAACAAGATGATGAAAGAGCTGTGTCAGAATTTCAAGATCGAGCATCACAACTCTTCTCCTTATCGGCCCAAGATGAATGACACTGTCAAAGCGGCCAATAAGAATATAAAGAAGATTGTTCAGAAGATGGTTGTGACTTACAAGGACTGGCATGAGATGTTGCCTTTCGCTTTGCACGGTTATCGTACGACGGTACGCACGTCAACCGCGGCAACCCGTTTCTCATTGGTGTATGGCATGGAGGCAGTGTTACCATTGGAGGTTGAGATTCCTTCTTTGAGGGTTTTACGTGATGTCCAACTTGATGAGGCAGAATGGGTAAAAGATAGACTGAATCAGCTCAGTTTAATGGATGAAAAGAGACTGGATTCTCTCGCATATGGTCGGTTGTATCAGAGCCGGATGAAGAAAGCTTACGATAAGAAGGTATGCCCTCGAAGCTTTCATACGAGCGATCTTGTGTTGAAAAGGATCCTCCCACCACAATCAGATCACAGGGGCAAATGGACTCCCAACTACGAGGGTCCATATGTCGTCAGAAAGGTTTTCTATGGAGGAGCCTTGTTGTTATCCACCATGGATGGTGAGGACTTTACGTCTCCTGTGAATTCGGATGCAGTTAAAAAATACTTTGCTTAAAGTGACCCGCTGGACAGAAAAAGAGAGTCCAGGCAAAAATGGGGCATCCCGGCGAACTATAAAAAAGGAATAAAAGGTTCGGGCAAAAGTTAGGGATAAAATTGAAAAATGTACACCCGCGAAGTTGAAAACCTGAAAGGGGCAACTTCGGCAAAAAAGGGTATCCCGGTGAATTGAAAACCTGCAAAGGGCGATTCACGCAAAAGTTAGGGATTGAAAAAGCAAATGACTGTGGTCCGAGTTTGATACTGCATTGCTTGGTGGTTTGGGAATACCTGAGGGTCGTTCATCTAAAACAATCTCTTCCGAAGATCGAGTACCGGGAAAGCGCCAGAATCGGGCGAGTCATAGGAGAATCAGCTCATGGTGTTTGTCTGTACCACGTTGCCGACATGTATATCAAATTTGTTTTGTATCTTTCTTTGTGCTTCTTGTGCATATGTTGTATTTTGCTTGTGCGTAACTTCCTCTTTTCAGGAGTTACATCCAGTGTACAAAGCTTTGCCTATTTACATGCCCATTCAATAAAGCATGTTGTTCAGTACTTGATGCTTGTTCTTTACTGTTTTGTTTGTGAAAAACGCCGATGTTTTTGATGAACTTGCACTTGCATAAACTTGCTGGCCCTTGCCAATAATTGCTAAAACTTCAAATTGACTGAATGAGTGTCACGGATATTAACTCGGATAGATTTTTTGTGTAGATTTGTTTTGTCTCGTTTGTGTTTTGCAGGGTCCTCACCTTTGAAGCAAACGGTCAGGAATAGTATTCCCCAGCCAAAGTCTCTTGATGTAGGGCCTGACTTCAGTTGATGTCGTTCCTTAGCAAGTCGTATCTTATCCCTAGAGAGTGGAGACGACGCTTATTCCTACCAGATGTGGAATTGTCCTCCCCGAGAGAGTATCACCAGGAATGTCGCCTGAAGAGTATCCTCATGAAAGTTGTCCATAGGATATCCCCAGCAGGTCAAAATCAATATCCCCGGCAGAGGACGCCTCCCCAGAGGATGGTTATTCCCTTTCCCCGCAGGTTGTCATTCTTTCGTCAGGATGTTTGTCCTCATCAGAGTTTGTAGCTCTGAGTTCGTAGACTGTGTCCCGACAGTGTAGTTCTTCCCCCAGAAGGGTCGTATCTTTCCCCAGCAGGGTTTGTGTTTTCTTCCCAAATGTCTGATTTCTCCCCAGCAGAGTTGGCTATTGTTTCCGGCATTTATTTTGCCGGAATATTTTGTGATACCCGTTCATCCCTAGCGGAGTTGGTTTTGTTCTCAGCCATTTCATACCAGAGTGTTTCTCGGCAGTTGGAGCCTGCATTAGCATTTGCATATATCGTCATATTTGCATCTACCCACATGCGTAGCATTCCATGTCGAATGGAGCATTACACCATTGTCAAACATATGCATATTGAAACATAAGCCAGGTTGGTTACCCTTCTGTTTTCAAGTGTTGCTTTCCCTGCAGGTGGAGGGAGCTCTTGCTCAGATTAATTACCAGATAAGCAAGGTCTCGGCGTGAGACGTGTAATGATAATGTTTGTCTTATTCACCAGAGAGTTGCTTGGATTAGTTTCTCTTACCCTTCCAGCGGAGTATTTCTTCAGAATTGTTGTTATGACAGTATCAAAAGATTTCGTGAATCAATTTTTGGAAGTTGCTGCCTATGTCGAAGTAGGTGTCTGGCAATTTGGGTTCAGAAAATCCCCAGTAGAGTCCTTCTCAGATTTGCTGCCATGTCCGCGCTAAAAGTTTGAAGATTGGACCAGTGTTTTGTTACCCATTTGATTGATAGAGTTAGCTACTGCAAAGATAGGCAGAGAAGTTGTATTCAGAGTTATTTCCCGTAGTGGTGACAGAGTTATTTTCCTGTATTATTGGCAGAGATATTTCCCATAGTGGTGACAGAGTTATTTTCCTGTATCGGACAGAGTTATTTCCCGTAGTGGTGACAGAGTTATTTTCCTGTATTTGGCAGAGTTATTTTCCCGTAGTGGTGACGGAGTTATTTTCCTGTATTTGGCAGAGTTATTTTACCGTAGTGGTGACAGAGTTATTTTCCTGTATTTGGCAGAGTTATTTTCCCGTAGTGGTGACGGAGTTATTTTCCTGTATTTGGCAGAGTTATTTCCCGTAGTGGTGACGGAGTTATTTTCCTGTATTTGGTAGAGTTATTTTCCCGTAGTGGTGACAGAGTTATTTTCCTGTATCGGACAGAGTTATTTCCCGTAGTGGTGACGACGTTATTTTCCTGTATCGGACAGAGTTATTTCCCGTAGTGGTGACGGAATTATTTTCCTGTATCGGACAAAGTTATTTCTCGTAGTGGTGACGGAGTTATTTTCCTGTATCAGACAGAGATATTTCCCGTAGCGGTGACAGAGTTATTTTCCCGTAGCGATGGCGGAGTTAGTTCCTGTGTTGTTGGCAGAGTTATTTCTTATTTGTGGAAGTCGCCAAAGTTATTCCCTGTGTTGTTGGCAAAGTTATTTCCCCAGTAAAAGCGTCAGAAAAGATTGTATTCTATTAACAGAGATATTGATACCCATTTGAATAATGGAGTCATGTGATTAGAAAAAAATGTTGTGATTAGACAGAGAAGTTATGTTTGCATTGAAGGATTTGCCAGAATCAAGTACTACTATGATAGGCAGAGAAGTTGTATTTTTGTATTGACAAACCCCATAGCAAAGATGGAGTATAATTTGGTGGATTTTGTTCTCCAAATAATTTGTGCAGTTCGTGTCTGCAGTTGGCAAATTTCCGGGTTTCTTGGTATTCAACCGTCTTTTACCTCGATTGTTTGAAGGCCGTTCGCTCTTCACCCAGTCGGGTCCAAGCCGTTTGAATAGGGGCAGCTGTTGCACCCCAAAATTTGCTCAACATCTTTTACCTTGTTTATGATTCATTGCATTATCATTTGCATAGTTCTATTATTTGCATATCATGGCATATCATTCATCCAACAGGGGATCAAGTGTGATTATTATCAAGAGAAGCCTAGCAAGAAATCTTATCCAAGCTTGAGAAGTCATCCAAGTCATCAGGAGGTGGTGGGAGGTCTTGAGGATCAGCTGAGGACCATCAAGGGGATGTGAAGCATGAGGTGTGAATATGAGATGTGTATAGAGCTCATGGAGTGCCTAGAGAGCCATGTTGGAGCTAAATCAAGTCATTGTGTCAAATGCAAGAGCCACAGTTGAAGTGCAGACAATTAGGGTTTCATCTGGATCAACCCTAGGTCAATTATGCAATTGAAGAGTATCAAAGCCTACTTTTAGGTTATGGAGTTCATGAAATGATGTGATAAGACATTTGTGGTGTTGTGCCAAGATCAAATCAAGAAGAATCAAGAATGTGGGAAGTTGCCAAATTAGGGTTTCAGTGCAAATTACCCTATTTAGTGCCTAACTTCAAGGCCACATAAGTCAAGATACAAGTTTCAAATGGATCTTTGGCCAACATGAAACTTGTAGAGCATCTCAATACCTTTAATTTGAGTACTATAAGTCCTCAATGGGATTTGTAGAACTCAAGTTATGGTCCAGACAAGTTACAGGTCCTCAGATGATTTTGAAATTTGTCTGTGAAAATCATCTGACTTCAAGGCTATTTTTGACCTAGAAGGAGGTTTCATCTGAACTTTTGGTCAACATGAAAGTTGTTCCTCATGATCTTAGCTTTCTAAATTATACTAGAAGTTTTTACATCTGATTTGTAGAACTAAATTGTCAGATCAAGGTTGAACCTCATAAATTATCCAAAAGCCCATGAAACTTTTCTATATATTGATTAGAATGAGTTCAGATCAAGGTTGAACCTCATTTCGCGCCAAAACCAGAGAGAGCATTTGAAATTCCACAGCTGCAAATTGAAATCATGCTTTGTGATTCAGACTAATTCAAGCCAAATTGAGGTGTGCAATCTCTTCCTTGTGGATCATTGAAAGTTTCTGGAGCTTTTTGAAGCAAGCCACGAGTTCTAACTGCATCTATTTCAAGATCTATACCAGGTTAGCATCTCTCAAAATTCAGCATGATTTAGCATGATTTAGATAGCTTTAGACTTGTGGTTGGGATCTAGACAAGGTATAGATCATTTTAGGCTTGATTTGGACTCAATTGGTGATGTTTGAAGATGACATAGCAGATCTGTTTGGACTTGAATCTCTTGATTCATGAGGTTTTGTAGCAAGTTGTTTAGATCAGGATGATCAGTGCAACATGAGGAGGATTTCTATGTATTTAATTTAGCATTTGGTGAGAGTTGATTTGGATGACATCTCTGAACATTGCTTCGTGTTTGCTTACCTATTGAGAGTTAGATCATTTTGATTAAAGATTTGGAATCTACGTTGAAAACTGAGTGGAATTGGTGTAGAGATTGTTATTTTTGGTTTCCTGAACCTGAACCCTCGCCGGAGAAGACAACCAGAGTCTTCTCCGGCCACCATGAACCACTGTCTCTGATCTCACTCAGGCCAGGTTGAATTTTGGAGAAGACGATTCCATAGCCATTGGATCATGCTCTGACCAAAGACTTTCCACCAGATCCTAGGGCTGTGTTTTAATCTGAGGAGTGGACTTTTTCAATTCAAAACGCAGCGTTTAAATAATGCGCTGGCTTCATGTTGCGCGTCCAGATCCTTGACTAGTCTCCTGATCCAACCATCCATGTTTAATTCTGATTTTAATTTCTTTTTATTCATTTTATTTTTATTTTAATTGCCTATTGCTTCCAAACTTCATTTTAATTCCATTATTGATCAGAAAAATATTTTAAAAATATGTTCATGTTCTTCTTTTAATTTGTGATTTTCTGAAATTGTTAGATGGCATTTTCATGCAATTTTCAATTTAATTTGATTTTTCTTATTTTGTTAATTCTTTTAATTTTGCATATTTGACCATCTGTTTTATGGAATTTTGTTCTTCAAATTGGTGATGAGTTTGGCTTAGATCTTTTAGTATGTTTTAGGGTAGATATTCATGTTCCCCTAGCATTTTTATTAGAATTTTAGAACAACATTAAGGTCTGTTTTAGGTATTGAGATTAGGACCCTCCTAAAATTGTGGATCCTCTTGACCTATCTCAATGTAGGAATTGTTTAGATAATTTAGAAGTTGATTTAGGCTTCAATCTTTTTACACTAGGTAGCTCAAACATGTATGTTCCCCTAGGAATTTTATTAGAATTTTGCAACTTCATTTTCTATTTTAGTTGTATTTTGCAAGTGGCTTGTATTTGTGGTTTCCTCTCTTGCGTGCTTTGGATTGTTTGGTTTGTTTGGTTGCTTTGGAGTGGGTTTAGGCTTGAGTTCTTTTTGTTGGAGCTTCTGGATTCATTGAAGATGCTTGGGATTGAAGATTGGAGCTTGGAGTTGAAGGCTTTTCTTCTTGTGGAAGTTTCTTAGGAGCTTAGGAAATTAGGGTTTTAGGAAGTGCCTTAGACCTAGTTTTGATTATTTCTTCAAACATGGAGTGCATTGTTTGCCTCTATTCTATCCAATGACATAAAGTCCTCCTTGGGAAGCTCCATCTATCCTTAGGATGGATGAGTGGTACGCCCAAGTGAGTAGAACTTTGAGGATACCTTTCATTTGCAATGTTGAGTTCTTAGTGATTTCCTTTGGTTGTCATTAAGTTTCTTAACATTATAACTTGATCTTGATGATTAATCCTTCTCTTGGAGTGTGCTTGTTGGAGCTTGAAGATTTATGAGGCTAGAAGTTAGAAGCTTGTTTGAAGATGAAATCTTGCTGTCAACTTTGCTGTCTATCCAACTTTGTTGTTTAGAGCTGCTGTTGCTATTTGCTGTAGGAGTTTGGTACTGCTGCTTGGGCTGCCCCTCTGTGTCTTTTGTTTTTCTCTGTATTGTTTGTTGGCTTGTGTTGCTTGCCCCATAGGTTTAAAGTGAAGTTGATTCACTTTGCCTGTTGTTTGCTCTAGGTTTGAGGTGGAGCTTGTCTCCTCTTGCCTATTGTATTCTCTCTTGCCTCTCTGGTACTGTTGCATAGCATGCATGTTTACTATTTATTGTTTACTGTTTATTGTTTGTTTTCTTTTGCTGTTTATCCCCTAGGATCTCTGATTTCCTCTGTGCAAGAGGAAATTATGACAGACATTAGGTTTTGACCCATGCATGATAACATTAGGTTAGTTTCCCTTTCAACCATAGGCTTTTTAGAGCGTCTTTCTCTTCTCATCTCAAAACAATTCAAAAACACAGTAATAAGGATAACGCGTGCTGTACGTTACGAGCCTTAAGCTATTTGAGAAAAGGTTGTTGGAGGGTCACTCTTCATTAATCTGGATGCTTAGTATGGTACCCTTAGGGTGACATGCAACATAGTCACTCTCAGATCACAAGTCTTTAGTACGGTACAAGTTGCAAACAGACTAGAAAACAGTTCTTTCGTAAAAAAACTGAAAACAAATTTCAAATGTCATTTTTGTCCGCTTGGACCCTTAATCAGGAAAACCCTTTCTTAAGGAGATAAAAAAACTGTCAGACAAGCTTGTGTCTTCCATAGCCCGAACTACGTTTGCTCTGATCTTTCATGCTGTATGAAAGTACGTAGGCATATGATGCGATATCCTAGCGAGCAACCTTCCCCGCCTAACCCGTAGTTAGGCGAACTACGTTGACTCTGATTTCTTGTTTCAGACGGGAATACATAGGCATAAAGTGCGATACTTTGCAGAGTCATTTTCTTTTCTTATTAACCCAGACCTGTAGAGTAGATAGAATAACACACCCTTAGATAGAAAACAAGCGTGGATCCCGTCGAGTACGACGGACGTGAGGGGTGCTAATACCTTCCCCTTGCGTAATCGACTCCCGAATCCAGGATTTGGTTGCGACGACCATTCCTTTCCCTCTTTGCGTTAGGTTTCCTCTGAGCGTTTCCTTTCCCTCTTGTGGGATAAATAACGCACGGTGGCGACTCTTCTGTTTTGCCGGCGCCGATTTTCGCGGTAGCGACACAAAGGAAGGGATAAAGATCGAAATTCCCACAATGCAATGCAAATGCAAGGTTTAGAGAGTTTTAGGTTCGGGGGTCGGTTAAACTTAGGGAAGGTACTAGCATCTTAAGTTTTTGTAGTACTCTACAGGAACCTCTTGTTTTATATTTGTTTATTGCTAAGTGTTTATCTGCTTAAGGTTAAAGACCTAGGGGTTTATTTTCTAAGTATACTCGATAAGATGTCGCATCTTATGCCTACATATCCTTACGGGAGTTGAATCAGAGTATTTGTAGTTCTCCTAAAGGGTTAGAGGAGTTCTTTGACTGTGGTCAAAGTTCCTAGGGTTTAGGGTAGTTGATTGATTGATTTTAGGAGAAGAGGTGCATTGTCATTTTAAGGGAGATTTAACCGCCACAAGTTGTAGGAATGTAGTCTTTGCATCGTCTTAAGAGAAGGGCTCAAGTACTCGGATAAGGATCGACGAGGTACACCTCTCTTAAGGCAAAGTTCCTACGGTATTGATTGTATTGTTGTGGGGTGGAGATTTTATCTCTCTTAAGATGATTTGGCATCTTTCTCTAATGTGTTTGAATATTTGTTTGTTTTGAATTGATTGTTTGTATTGTGTTTATTTCTATGTTGTAGAGATATGGGGTCCTTCCTATGGGGTAGGATCTATCTTAATTGATCAACTTGAATGGGATCAAGGATCGGGGAATATGATGCAAATGATGTGCACTACACACAATTGTTGAATCATGTGTAGGTTTATAAATTAATATGTCATTATCTAATAAAAGGTTACCAAATTATTTTAAATAAAATAAAGTTAAAATATAGTGATCAATTAAAATGGTTAAAAAAGGGTTCAGTTATTTAACTTTTCTTATAAAAAACTGAGTAGAGAAATTCTAATTAAATAGTTGATTGATTTTAAATAAAATATTTATTAAATAAGTTGGTTTTGGTTAGAAAGTTTTATTGTTATTATGTGGATTTTATTGAATAAAAAGGTTATATTAAAATTAAATGAAATAAATTTATTATACTATAAGAAATTTATTGAATTAAAAAAAGTGAATAAATTGAAATGGGTTGATTAGTTAAAAGGAAATTGTTTAAAGTAAACTAAATATAAAAGGGGTGGAATTTAAATAAAATAGGTTTTAGTTTGTTTTATAAAAAACTGATTAGATAAATGATTAATTAGGTGGTTAATTAGCTTGATTTAAGGTTAGGGTGAGGTAATTAGGGATTAACGGTTAATGGAATGGTTAGTGGCAGAAAAGATTGTGTGTGTTATGCTGGTGAGGGTTTATGGTGGCTTGCGCGGGTAGTGGCATGTGATCCGTCTGATGATGGATCGTACGGATGGGCGTGGGGGTGTATATGGTTGTGGTGTGTGAAAATACATTATATCATATTACAACAACATAAACAAAATTAAAAAAACGAAACCCTAAGCTTCCCCGAGAATCCCAATTTCCTCCGATCGATCCTTTCCGCCGTTCTCCCTCACCATGTCTCTTCCTTCGTTCTCACTCTCTCTTATTCTTCTTTCTTTTTCGTTCGTCTTCTTTATCTTCACTGCATAAATCAAATAAACTAGACGTTAAATGTTAGCAACAAAAAACTCACGGTTAATGGCTTTTTCAGGTTTTGGCGGTGATGGCGATTCCCGGTTGTTGGTGGGTAATAAGGGGTTCCGATGGTTCGCGAAGATGGAGGTTGAGATCGGCGATGATGGTTGTTCCTGGGTCGCGTCGATCTACGGAAACGGTGGAAGTTTCTCGCGGACAGAAAGGGTTATGGTGGTGGCTGAAGGATGATTTCCGGTGAGGGTTTTTTTTTTATGGCGCAGTGGGATCCCCGAAAAGATAAGTTCCTTTTGATTTAGGGTTTTGAATCGGGGTTAATTTTGTGATTTGTTGATTTTTTCTCTGTTGGGGTTTCAGTTTGGGGATTTTTGGAACGTTTTCTTCGAATCTGAGTCTCCTCCTTTTATAGGCTGTAGAATGATCCTGTTTTAAAAACCTTCCCAATCTAAAATGAATACATTGCAAGCCTTGTTTAGAAAGACGTAAAACCACTATGATTGCGTTTTCAATGGCAATAAAAGTATTTCTGTTACCCGTTTAACCGTGTCTGGATTCTTTCCTTGGTTGTGCATTCCAGGTTCGTTTTGGAAAGGGAGTAATGGCCCTGATGTGTTGTCTGATTGTGTAATTGGTGATAGGATTTCCATTTCAAATATGGACATGTTCGATTATTGCTTTAGAAAGGGTTAAATTGGTTTTAATGTGGATTGAAACCTGCCTTTTCTGACTTATTGTGTCTGATGTTGTTGTAGGTCCAACAATTCGGTAATCATGGTAACTAAAGCTGGGAGTTCGAAGGCTTGAGTCAGCTTGCTATGTAAGCGACCAAAGTGTTCAAGGGCTTTTACGAGTTTGATATTTGGGCGGCCTTCGAATGCCTATTTCTTCGGGCTCAGTAAGGAGCTGGCTTCGCAATCCAGAGGGCGTGATGAGACCTTGTGCTTGAGTTTTAATCTTCGACCTCATAAGTTAATTAATCACGTATGTCGGCTTGGTTTACACGCTGTTGGAGGTGATTCCTGATGGCCTTGTGAACTGCAGAAGAGAAACTCTTCACTTTGACAATTATTCTGGAGATGTTGATGTGAGTTAATGAAGGTCTTGAGTTTGATTCTGACCGGTTAGAGTAGCCACATTTCAACGCCTTCGCGTCAACCAGGTACCCAAACCAAACACTTATTTACTCCTAGCTCCATCTGATATCGTAATGCACATAAAAATTATTTTCCCCTTTTCCTCATGCCCTAGTAATAATTCTGGAGTTTGACAGGCAAAGGGTGTATCCACTAGTTGTGGTAATTGTTCTTCCACTTCACCAGCTTCGATTGGGTAACAGGCAGAAAGACACAGCTGCGCCGTCACGGAAGCAAGAACTAGGTCGATGTTGTTTTAAAGACTGGTATCAACTTAGAGTCCTGATGCTCAATTGATAATCACAGGTAGTTAATTTTGCTCTTCTCTTCAAACCACGAGCTGCATTCTGTGAAATGTTGTACATGGCATGTAGGACTTGTTCCTTGTTTCATTCATGTCAATTGGTGGAAATGTGTTCTTCTGAAAGTATTTCTCCGTGCTTTCTTTTGTAGGCAAGAGTTGCGGTTTATTCTCTCATGTTTGGATGATCTTTGGGATGCACAAACGACATGCTGACTTGTATGGGAAGATTAGAAGATGGCATTATTGATGCAGGGGACATGGAGTGATGGTGATGAGTTCCATTCTGAGGTCTTGATTTCTTCTAGCTGTGCACACAATAAGTTGAAATTAATGTCATGTTTGAACGTGTTTTATAATATGGTAATCAAGGGTGGATTTCCTGGTATATTGAATCATTTGTGGATCATATTTCTCAAGCTTCTCAGTAGCTTTTGCAGTTTCTTTCTCAAGTCTTAACTTGTGCAATCTCGCTCTTCTTTCTGCAGGAATTCCAAGGGTCCAAATCTCAATAAGATTGTCGAGGAGTACTGGCTAAGTATGGTCCTTTCATGAACTTGATTGCAGCAAATGCCGGCAGAAACTTCGGAGATGTTTTACAAAGGACACGTTTGTTTTGAAATTGATATAGACTTGTGAAAAATGAAAGTTACAGCTGGGCCTGCTTGGAGGGTTCATAGGTTCTTTCTGGTAACAGTCTTAGTAATATTAAGTATTTTGCAACTTATGACTTTGTAATTACCGTTGCACCAATTTAGAAAGGAACACCCTCAAATAGTTGGGTTAATGGCCTGTTATGGAATCCTTACAAATTTCTCGTTATTTAATTAGTAGAGATTTGTCAATCCTGGTTTTGGAATTAAACTCATTGAACTTTACTGAACACAAAACTGAAGACTTATTTTGATTGTCCTGTTTAATGTTTCACGTTGTCAATGCAGGTTCAGAAATTCACCGGCGGATTCTTCATCGCAGGGGCTTACTGTGGATTCTGATGGCTGAATACAACTCCATCTTTCAAAACAGGATTCCTTGCAGCATGCATTCCTATATTGGTGTGTATACAAATCTCGTTTGTACGGTTGCGAATTTTCAGAGAAGTTTCTAAGATGCTGGATTTGGCTTTCTTAGAGCTTCAGCTAGTATATATTCTTTTTAAGCCCTAGGGCTTGACCTAGGCCTGAATAACTTGAGGATTTGTAAAAAGATATTTATTTGTAGGTATTCCTCTTGTATTTGGTATAACTTAGTGAAATATATGAAACAATTTCATATTTGCAAATCTTGACTCTCCTTTGTAAACTTTGCGAGAACAGAAGTTTAAAATTGGACACACGGTCTGAATAAGTTTTGGACCCTTTGATGAAATCAGGACGAAACTAAAAGATGGTCCCTACGAACTTGGGCCTGAACTTTGGGTTTAAAAATCTGATATTTCCTTCCAAGAAACTTAACATGGATGCCTTCCGGTTTGAGTTCTATCCATCCAACATGGCTCTAGGAGTTAATTGGTGCACCTCTAAAAGTAGACGCACATTCCACAAGGGACTCTTACTCTTTGTGATGATTTATGGTGCAATCTTGATTAGATCCCAACTTAAAAGCAATAAAACCTCCATGGAAATATAGCCTCGTATGTAAGTCTTAAAAAAAAAAGGAACGTATCGGTTTAAACTTCACATTAAAAAAAATGACTCTCGCTTAAACTTAAAATTTGTGCTCCTTCATCTAACTTTGATGCCTCCAACCGCATGGTTCCAAAATCTTATATCTGACAAACTAAAGACCCGCTGTAAGAAAAAAAACGGAACCCGTTAGGAGAAGTCTAAAACCATCTTCCATACAACTCCAACCAGTTCTCAATACTTCTGAAACTTAAAGGCGGGAAAAAAAATTGGCCCCCCTTAGGGGAACATTGATCTGAGCCCGAGGATATATGCTTCTACAAAGGTTCAACTCAGTTGCAGGATACAAAAAAAAGCACAAGCACAGTCTTCACGTCCTCGGGATCACCTATAGCAATCCTAGCTTCACAAATATAACAAACAACGTCTAGTAAAATTGGTTAGCTATGCAGGAATGATTAACCTAAGATGATATGCGACAAAAATCCTAAGGAGGTGAGATCTTAAGGTCAAAAATTAGGGTGCGACACGTACTAAGTGCTACGCATGCTTGCTTCTTGCATGCCCATGAGACTAGTGCATTTCCCAAGATGTGACATGTTCCACTTGTGCTCTTTCTATCATTTTTACAGCCTGCATAATCCGCGTCAGAATATCCAATTAAATTGCATATACTACCTTTAGGATACCATAAGTCGACATTTGTTGTTCCTTTGAGATACTTCATGATCCGCTTGACTGCCATCAAGTGAGACTCCTTTGGATTTGCTTGAAAGCGAGAGCAAAGACAGACACTAAACATAATGTCAGGGCGACTTGTTGTCAAGTAGTAAGGAACCTATCATACCTTTATATTTTGTGATATCAACCGACACACCGGATTCATCTTGATCTACATATGTACCGGACCCCATAGGTGTAGATAAAGTCTTGCAATTGTCCATATCAAACTTCTTTAATAGTTCTTTGCAGTATTTTGATTGATTGATAAAGATCCCATTCTCGAGTTGCTTGATCTGAAGTCCAAGAAAGTAGTTTATTTTTCCCATCATAGACATTTCAAATTCTCCTTGCATCATGGATGAGAATTCTTCGCATAACTTGGTGTTGGTTGAATCGAAGATGATGTCATCAACATAGACTTGTACCAAGAGAGTATCTTCTTTTATTTTCTTGATGAACAAGGTTTTGTCTACTTTTCCCTTTTCAAAGCCTTTGTCACATAAGAAATTGCTAAGTCGATCGTACCATGCTCTTGGTGCTTGTTTCAATCCATAGAGAGCTTTCTTTAATTTGAAAACATGAGATGGATGTTTGTAATGTTCAAAATCAGGGGGTTGTTTGACATATACTTCTTCATTTATGAATCCATTCAAGAATGCGCTTCTGACGTCCATTTGGAAAAGCTGAAAATTCATGGAACATGCATAAGCTAATAACAATCTAATTGCTTCCAATCTTGCATTCTGGAGCGAATGTTTCGTCAAAATCGATTCCTTCTTCTTGGTTGTTTCCTTCGGCGACTAATCTTGCTTTCTTCCGAACTATAATACCATTTTCATCGAGTTTGTTCTTGAAGACCCATCTTGTTCCAATGATATGCTTGTTGTTCGGCCTAGGGACAAGATTCCAAACTTAATTTCTTTCAAACTGGTTCAGTTCTTCTTGCATAGCTATTATCCATTGATCATCGCCTAAGGCTTCATCGATTTTGGCCAGTTCAATTTGCGAAACAAATGCCATGTTAAGACAAGCATCCTTGAGATTTAATCTTGTTGAAACACCTTGACTGATATCACCAATGACATTATCGATCGGGTGATCTCTATGAGTTCTCCATTCTTTCGGTAGATCATTGTGTACTTCGTTTTGTTGTGAATCCTCTTGCCGCTGTTTTGGTTGATCACTTGCAATATCTTTGAGAGTGTTTTCTTGAGAGGTTTCTACTACATCATTATCATCATTAACAATAATATCATCCTCCTTGGAGGGGTTAGATTCATCAAAAGAAACATGCATAGATTCTTCAATAGTTAAAGTTCTTTTGTTAAAAATTCTGAAAGCCTTACTTGAGAGAGAATAGCCGAGAAAAATACCTTCATCGGATTTCTCATCAAACTTACCGAGATTGTCTTTGTCATTGTTTAAGACAAAGCATTTACACCCGAATATGTGGAAGAAGGATATGTTTGGTTTTCTTCCTTTGAACAGCTCATAGGGGGTTTTCTTGAGAATTGGTCTGATGTTCACACGATTACTTACAAAACACGCCGTGCTTACTGCATCTGCCCAAAAATATTTAGGAAGGTTTGAATCACTAAGCATTGTTCTTGCAAGTTCTACCAACGACCGATTCTTTCTTTCTACGACACCATTTTGCTGTGGAGTTCTTGGTGCAGAGAAATTGTGTGAGATTCCATTTTCCTCGCAGAATTCTTCAAATAAAGCGTTCTGGAATTCTCCACCATGATCACTTCTAATGGAGACAATTGAAAGTGACTTCTCATTCTGAATCTGTTTTGCATACTTCTTGAATGCCTTGAAAGCTTCGCTTTTCTGCACTAAGAAGAAAGTCCACGTATATCTAGAGGAATCATCAACAATTACTAATGCATAAACATTACCTCCAAAACGTTTTGTTCTTGAAGGTCCAAAGAGATCCATGTGTAACAATTGTAGTGGCCTAGTTGAGGACACCACATTTTTGGATGTGAAAGTTGATTTGGTCTGTTTCCCTTTTTGGCATGCGCCACACAATCTATCTTTGATGAATTTGATCTTTGGAAGACCAACAACTAAGTCATGTTTGATCAATTTGTTCAAATGCTCCATATGAATGTGAGCAAATCTTTTGTGCCATAACCAAGAGTTGTTGTTGTTCGCCATAAGACACTTAACCTCAGAAGTGACTTCGTTTTCTATCAAACATTCATCTTTAGTGAAGTTGATTCTGAAACCTTTGTCACAAAGCTGACTAATGCTAAGTAGGTTATAATTTAGGCCTTCTACATAAAGGACATCTTCTATGGTTGTAAAAGGTGGTGCACCAATACTACCTACGCCAAGGATCTTTCCTTTGTTGTTATCACCATAGGTTACAAATCCTTTGGCATTAAGCGTTAGATGTGAAAATTTGGTAATGTCACCCGTCATATGCCTTGAACACCCACTATCAAGATACCACTGATATGAGGAGGTCTTCAAGCATACCTATAAAACAAGATTAAGTTCCATTAGGTACCCAACTTGTCTTGGGTCCTTCATAGTTAGTGCCTTTCTTGAACCACACATAATGCCCCTTTGCAACACTAAAGTTTCTTACATATCAAGCATTAGGTGTATGGCCTTTGATACCACAATAAAAACATGTTGGCTCAAAATTACTCTTATATCTAGAAGGATAAGGTTTTTTCTTATTAACAACCTTCTTCTTTGGGTATTGATGAACCACTTTAGGCTTGACCACTTTCTCTTTTGGATGTTGTTCATTAGCTTTAACAAAGATGGTTTTGTTGGAACTTGGTTTAGAAAATTTTGAGTAACCAAGTCCACTTTTATCATTTGAAAATATTTGTTGGCTAAGAACAGCCTCTAATCCAATTTGTCCTTTTTCATATCTTTCAAGAACTCTTTTTAATTGGACAATTTGAAAAGAAAGTGACTCATACTTTGTGCATACAAAATTCTGTTTTTGATCACTAATCAATTTCAGTTTTTCATTTTTGAAATTCTTTTCCATTGTTTCAATTTTTTCTTCTAGAGTTGAAGTTTTATTCTTTTGTGATGAAATAGTTTTGTACAGAATTTTGCATTCACTCAAAAGTTCATCGATTGCCCTTTGAGCATCAACATCATAAATTAAAAAATTATTACTAACCTTGTCGTCTTCATCATCAGAATGATGTGAGGCCATTAGTGCTAGATTTACGCTTTGATTACTATCTGATTCTGATGAGCAGCTTATCTTGTTATCTTCCCATGCTACATATACTTTATTTTTCTTGAATCCCTTTTTGCTTTTAGAGACATCGTTCTAGGAGAGTTTAGGACAGTTTGGTTTGATGTGTCCTAATTTTCCATATTCATAGCATTTGACATCTTGTGTGGATGTTGACACCTCTTTCTCTTTGCTTTTTGAAAACTTCTTCCTTTTCATATAGTCAGAATTCCCAATATTATTTTTTGAACAAAAACAATTTCCTAACCTTTTTACACGAAGCATGAAGTTTTCATCTTCAACTGGATCGTTTGCTTTTTCTACTTCTTTGGAATCAGCCTTTAATGCGATGCTTTTAGATTTCTTCTCTTGATTATCATGTTTCTCCAATCTCCCGAGTTCTGTTTCATATTCTTGAAGCTTTCTGAACAATGTGGCGGATGTCATCGTGGCTAGGCTTTTCTTTTCAAAAATTGTTGTCACCTTGGGCTGCCATTCTCTGGACAAAGATCTAAGCACTTTAAGATTTAATTCATCATTAGTTAATGTCTTACCGAGTGCTATAAGATGATTTGTCAAGTGGACGAATCTTTTCTGCAAATCAAGAATTGAATCTTCTGGTTGCATTCTGAATAACTCGTATTCTTGACTCAACGTGTTAACCTTGATCTTTTAACTTCAATGGTTCCCTCATGTGTTTCCACTAAAGTGTCCCAAATTTCCTTTGCTGTTGTACATGTTGAGATGCGAAAGAACTCGTCCATACTTAGTGCACTTTGTAGGAGATTGATTGCCTTTTTATCATAGAGAACCTTTTTCTTATCATCGTCATCCCATGAGGCTTTGGGCTTTGTTGATCCTACACCGTTAACGACCGTTGTAGGAACAAGCGGACCATTTTGAACAGCATGCCAGATTTCATCTCCTTGTGCTTCTAAGTGAGCCTTCATATGAATTTTCCAAAAATCAAAGTATTCACCACAGAACAGTGGAGGCTTGTTGCTACTACCACCATCTTTGAATACACCTTTGTTAATTGTGGAACCCATACTGGATCGGTTAGGAACAGGTTACCTAAACCTGCTCTGATGCCAATTGTAAGTAAGAATTGCGCCTAAGAGGGGGTGAATTAGGTTCTTTTGAAATTTTCTGGTTTTAAGAGAGTTATGTTACTTTCTTTTTGCAGAGTGATGTTATGAAAGCTTGTAAAGGCAGAAAGTAAAAGAGACACAGAGAATTATAGTGGTTCCCCTCACACTCCGAGGGTACTCCACTCCCCTTTCAACTCGAAAGAGATTTCACTAAAGTTAGGATCAGTGTACAACTTTCTCTAACCTATAGGGAGATCAAAGGCTCTTAAACACCTTTAAGATCTAAACACTAGGTGCAATGAGAACAATCCCCTCTAATGCACACAATTGCTTTCAACAATTCTGAACAGCAAGGGGAAATACATACACTTCTGATTTTTGTAATGATTTGTAACAATGTATACAGTTGTTTATTAATGCTGAGATTGATCTTCTCTTTTAATGGGAAATTCTACAAGTGTCTAAGACTTATTGCTCAAGAATTTTCTTTTCAAAGGATATGAAATTTTATGCAGAAAGTTCTTTGTGAAAAAGTGGTTTTTCTTAGAAGTGGAAAGATGAAATTATGATACAGATTTTGAAAGAGAATTGAAAGAGATGTTGTAAAGGTTGTTGTTGAATTTTGAAAGAGTTAGGTATTTATATTACATAAACACCTCTTGAGAAAAACATGCAAATCTCCAGAAAAAATTGATGAACAATTGTCATGTTTCAAAGGAAACATTCCACAGAAATTTGATTGAACAGATGCAATTTTTCAGAAAGATTTTTCAAAAACGTTCAGTGAGCAATCGATTGCACAAAGAGACCAATCGATTGCACCTTCACAGAATTACTTGAAAATTCAAATTTTCAAAAGAGCAATCGATTGCACCTTTGGACCAATCGATTGCACTTCAAAACAGAAGTGAAAAATTTGAAAAATTTTAAGCATGAAATCGATTGCATCAAAGCAGCACTCGATTTCTTACTGAAATAGAAGCAAAAATGAGTTAAAAAATTGATCATGCAATCGATTGCTCTAAGAGTGCAATCTATTGCACTTACAAAAACTTAGAAAAAATTCTCATTTTTTAAAAGCTTGTGTTAGTGAAAAGAATGTAAATAAAATGTTTTGAGCAATTAGGACTTAAGTACTTAATGGAAGTTCTCATTATACCTTCTGAGGAAACATCATTAAAGTTGTGTTTGTCCTGATGCTTGTGGTTGATCATCTTTGCCTTCTTTAATTGGTTTGTCTTCATCAAAACATATGTTGATATCTGAGAATCTTGATTTCACAGACCACACACTCTAAAGTGAATATCCTGATACTCGGAGAGGAAGAAGTCTTCACTCAATCCTCTTTCTTTAGTTCAATACAAAGAGAACTTCATTCTCTTACTAAAGGTGTTTTGATCTTGAATGGTAAGTGCTTTACAACAGTGAACCCTAAAGGTAATGTCAAGCACTCGGGATAGGACAAGGCCTGCGCCTAACCCTTCCACAACCATCCAAGTTTATTTGGAAAAAAGTTTTAAAAATGCACTTGGTGAGAGACCAAGGTTTGTAGACTCAACAGAGAAAAGTTTGAAAATAAGTTTTGAAAAAAAAGGGTGGTGAATAGAGCATGGTAGGTTGATGGCGATGCGCAAAGCAATCGACTTATAAGGGTTGAGTACATACAAGGTTAGTGTGGTTTGATGGAAAGGCTGTGAAATGAGAAAGAGAAACCCTAAGGTGGTCCAATTTGAAATGAGTTTGAAAATGGCTTGACGTTGGATCAAGCCTCATTTGTTCTTTATTTTGAAAACATGTTCTAGCCTAGTCCAATTTTATCTTTCTTAACAAGTAGCGAGCAAGCATGAAAAGAATTAAGCTATTACACTGTAACGAGCAAGGGATACATATAAAATATAGGGGATTGCAAGAAATAAATGGTCTCATTGTCAGGTAGCCCAAGAGAAAGCCGTGTGTGTGCGAGGTGTCCTAAACTAAACAAAGAAAAAGAATTCTGACAAAAAAAATCTGAACTAGGGTTTGTGTACAAGGCCTAAACTTCAATACCCAAGATAATGATCAACATTCCTCCAATTTAGGATTTTTAGGGTATCGATAGTTTTATAAGGTTTTCGGTATTTTTGAATGAGATAACCAAGAAAAGGGTTAGATGACAGTATATGGTTAATATGACATGATGAATGTGAATAATAATGATAAAAATGAGCAAGATAATAAACAAGATAATATCAACAATAATATAATTAGAGAATATGTGCAAAAACATAAAAACAGTGATATATTAACATAAATTAAATCAAGGGTATATTCGACTGAAAAGTAAAGCAATTGTATATTGAACAAAAATTAAAATAAAGAATTAATGATTGATTGAATGAAATAGGTCAAAAGGAGTGGGATCTCATCTTAATCATAAACTCGTGTCGATTAATCAAAGGTAATCTCTCACGATCCCAAAGTATAGAAAAATGATCCAAATGATCATTTTCTACAGATTTGAAATAATGAAGATTAGCGACTTCGATAAATCAACATTTACGAATGTAAAGACTTTATTGACCGATAAAATAAAATAAAATCGAGATCAAATTGAAAATAAGGTTAAATATCGTCTTAATCGCAAACCTTATGTTAATTAATCAAAGGGAACCTCTCACGATCCTAAAGTATAGAAAAATGATCCAAATGATCATTTTTTATAGATTTCAAATAATGAAGATTTTAACAACCTCAAAAACTAACGTTCATGAATCAGAGACTTCATTGATTCAAAAAATGTAATAAAATCGAGAATGAGAAAGAAAATGAAAAGTGTAAAAGTGGGTGGTCTCGAACGCATTACTATCTACCAATAGTTTGACTGATAATAATTTCGGAGGTCTCGTCATCGACCCAAAAATGAAACTGAAGATAAAAATCCAAAACTAGATCAAGATAAAATGAAGAAAGTGGTACAAAATAAAATCAGAAGTGATTTAATGAAACAAAACCAAAATGTTTAGTAATGTGTTTTTTTCTTCCTTTTTTTTATATACAAAAATCAATAACTAAAAATAATTAAAACCATTTATTGAAACAAAACCAAAATGTTTAATTATTTTAACTAAAAATAATTAAAATCAATAAGGTTAAATCTGCATCTCCAAACCCCACCATTTATAGGGTGGGGTTTGGAGATGCAGATTGAGAGAGGAATATGAGACGAAGGAAAACCTATGCAGAATTTTTTCAGTCCTCCCCTTTTTAGCGTGAATGACCCTCTTTTATGGGTGAAAGCGAAGAGTGTTTCTGAGAAACCCCCCCAGATAGATTTGTTATTGCGTCGCATTTTATTGATTTTGCGAAGGTGAGGCAGAGATTTGTTGTCGTCGTCTCCGTACGCTCAATACTCCTTACTGAGTTTTGTCAAGCTTGTTGCTGCTTGAAGACGTCGCGGTTTGGAGTGTGTTGAAAAGTTGTTATCCGAGTTGGTATTGTTTCTGTGAAAAATACCAAGTAGCTATACGAAAAACGCAAAGTGTTGGCAGATAATAAGCAGGAGAAAGGAAATTGGGATGTTGTTGCGCATGATCTGGCAGGATGTTGGCTGATAGCTTCAGCAGATTTGAAAACATGATACAAACTGAACAATGGACTTGTTTTTGTATGGGCTTTAGAACATTTCATGGACTTGGGTGAAGCTTTGATAAAGGATTATAAATTGAGATGGAATTTGAAAAGAAATAATAACTTGAATTTTGAATAAACTTGAAATTTTAAAAAATGAAACTTGACATCCAATTTGAACCTTGAATTTGGAATAATGAAGTGGTTTGAAGATGAATTTGAAATATGGTTATGAATTGAAACTAGATAGAAACTTGGAATTTTAACATGAACTTGAATTCGAAATCAAAAGATAACCATTCTTAATGCCATTTAACATCCTATTGGCACCTTCCAATTCGTCGTTTGATACATGCCATGAGCTAATCTTTTGAAATTTATGAATTAATGAACCAAACTTGGACTAATCTTGAACTTAGCCATTTGAATCATACTGAACCAAATCTTCATTATAGAACTTCTTAACCATTCCTTGAAATTTGACCCTTGAATTGAAAATCGAACTTGACTTATCTCTGGATTCTTGGCAAGCATAAGAACCACATAACTAAGACTGGAAAATGGATAAAAATATTGACTAAATCCCCTGAATTTTGAAGGCCTTTTGCCTTGATCGTGAAGCCAAATCCCGCACTATCAAAATTAGATCACAACCATTGAACTTTAAGCAATACTGCCTGCACACACCTGACCTGACATTTTCAAATGAAGCATAGACTTTAGGCAACAGGAAAATAATATAATTTTGGAATTTTGAATAATGGTTTATGGACGGATGTACAAATGAGAATTATATATGTACGACAAGTTTGGGGTGTGACAACGTATCAAGAGTAATAAGTGCCTAGATGGCTACAAATAGGGGTACTTGAGTGCCTAGTGATGTCTCACTTCTCGTGCTACGGTTATAAATAGGGGGGAAGTCCGCTTCATTTGCATGCTCCCCTCTATTCTACTCAGGATTTTTCCCCAAATCTCTGAAAGTTATCTCTGCTCCCAAAGCACGTCCATCGTCGCAGCCGCCGTCATCCTTGCTTCGTCGTTCAAAATACGCTTCCTTCAAGTAAGTCCATAGCCCTTTTTCCAAATTTCATGAATTTTCTGATGATGTTTCCATTGATTCTATGAGGTTTCCGACAAATTAATGAAGTTTCTGGTGAACTAATGAAGTTTTCGGCGGACTCATGAATTTTCCAATGAAGACGTCGGGGAGTTCATGAGGATTCTGGGGAACTTCATGGGGTTTCCGGTGAAGGCCTCAGGATCCTAGGATGAAGGCCTTGTGGAACCCTTTTCCCCACGAACATGTGAACATCGTGAGGAAGTCTCTTGTTGAGGAGGCTTCCCGTGTTGAATTGGAGAGATTTTACGCGCTGAGAAGCCTTTCTTCCGAGGAGGGAGACCTTGTAACACCCCACTTTCCTAAACTCAAGTAAAATACACTTAATTCAAATAAACATCAGAGTTCTCCACCGAAGTGGGATATCACATCAACTTCATCATACTCTTCATAAAAAGGTTTTCACAACAAACAGCGGAAAATATTCATTTTGATTCATCATCCACGGCCATCCGCCAAATAACATAAAAATGTTCATTTATAAAATTCACCGACAAGATACGTCATAGGAAAAAATAAAACAGTTCAGCAAGAAAACAATTAAACGCCCAAGTCTCGTGCTACGTATCAGAGCATCCTAAGACTCGACTCACACACCATTATCCAAGCCAGCTAATTACCTGGATTATCTGTACTTCCGAGGAAGCACAGACCACAACAACAACAAAGGGGTGAGAAAACATGATCAAAATTATCGGTAATAAGATACATGAAATAAGGTAGTAATCACATAATTTATCACCCAACATTTATCAAACACGACCTACTGTCCACCATCAATCATAACATACAATAATGAAAATATGCAACTCAACACCATGCATGCGGTACCGACTCATTGGTTCATTCAATTGAACCTCGGATAGATCACATACACCTCTCCTTGGCGATGATCTATCCCCAACATTCTCCACAAGGGAGTACGGATGAATCACATACACTCCTCCTGAGCAATGATTCATCCCACCAAACACAATGACATGCACAACACCAAATGCACAACCAACAACTCAAGCACACTAAGTGCACACGATCCTCCTGATCACATCACCACATATCATATATATTACACAACAAGTAAACTCAGTAAACAATCAATAAATCCTCTCAATTAAACCATGTTTTAATTAAGGTTTAATTAAATAATGACTCCCCAAACATATTGGATATAAAAATATTTGGCAACTAATTATATTATCTATAATATGTTATAAATCTATTCATTAGCTTTCCAACGCTTCAAACGGGGACTAAAACCGACTTACGGATCAAAAGTTATGGCCAAACCCGTCGAAACAGAAAATTCACTAATATACAGCTTTGAGTTGACCGCTGGTTGGTGCATAGCAAAGAGAAGCGAAATCCAGAAAGACGCAAACAGTATGCGTTGACCGCTGCAGCATTTGAGTCGACGCAAACAGCGCAGAATGCAGAATTTTCTGCATTTTCCACCGTTGGAGGCCTTCCGGACCTCCGATTTTAATTCCGTAAAAAGCCTCGGTTTCAGAATTCGAAATCCTACCATAATATGACAATTATAACAGCCAACAACACATTTTTAAAGATCATATCATCATATGTCATATAACCATACTTTTCAAAACCATGGAATTTAGGGGTTTCTATCCTAAATCTGATCCTACCCATCACAAACTATCACACAATCCCCATGATCATACGAAGACCCACCCTTACTGTCCAGAACTGTTATCTTGCTCAAATTCCAGCCTATTTCTCCACTTCTATCTCTTGTCCTCTCGATACTACAACCAATACACATTATCCTATCAATTTCTACCAGTTTTAACTTTAGAACCCACACCAATGTTCATCATCAGAACTATCAGAGTTACTCAGAACCCCACTCAAATTTACAACAACAATGGATGCACCAAATTCTACAATATCATACACCAAATTTACCCATATCAACAGCAACAACAATTATAAACACCAATTCGCCAATTCATCAACATACAGGTCATATTCATCAAAATCCCTACGGGGTTAAGGAATCCCCTCTACCCAATTTATGTAATTACCAATCCCAATCAGTTTCTCCCCCTTACCTCGATTAGTGCTCTGATTGTTGAAGAATCTTCAAGAATCGTTAGCCCTAGCCCTCTTTCCTTCCTCCTTGTTCTTCCTCTTTTCTCTTTTCTCTTGGAACTGATGTATCGTGTTCTAACTTTCTTTTTCTAAAACTTCTCTAATATTACTTATTCCCTTATCACTTATTCCAACAACTCATATTCCCAATAATAATAATAATAATAATAATAATAATAATAATAATAATAATAATAATAATAATAATAATAATAATAATAATATTAATACTAATAATAATAATAATAATAATAATATTAACAATAATAATAATAATAACTAATAATCACCATAATAATAATAATAATAATAATAATAATAATAATAATAATAATAATAATAATAATAATAATAATAATAATAATAATAATAATAATAATAACCATAATATTACTATTATTTATTAGATTACCACCAATATTATATTATATTAATATCAATCTCCATACTTAAGGGTACCCACTACGCATCCAGACACATTCTCCCACAAGGACACACCAATAATAAAATATCACCAAAAGGCTAAATAATTAAAATGGGTGTTACAACTCTCCCCCACGTCAATTATTTTCGTCCTCGAAAATTACCTGATGGAAACAATTCTGGATACGTTTCCCGCATCCTGCTTTCCAATTCCCAGGTCACACTGCCTCCTGCAGCACTTCCCCAAACCACTTTCACCAAAGATATCTCCTTCCCTCGGAGTTGCTTCATTTTACGATCTTCGATCCTCAACGGCATCGACTCCACCGTAAGATTCTCTTGGACTTGAACTTGATCTCTCTAAATCACATGAGATGGATCCGAGACATACTTTTGAAGCTGCGACACATGAAACACATCATGCAAATTTGAAAGCTCAGGCGGTAACGCCACTCTATAAGCTACAACACCAACTCTCTGCAAAATTTGATACGGTCCAATAAACTTAGGATCCAGCTTCTTGGACTTCAACGCACGACCCACACTGGTCACTGGGTTAACTCTCAGGAACACGTGATCACCTTCACTGAATTCCAGTTCTTTCCTCCGATTATCATGATAACTCTTCTGCCTACTCTGAGACGCTTTCATTTTCTCACGAATCATCTGAATTGTCTCAGTAGTCTGCTGCACAATTTCTGGTCCTAAGACCATATTCTCACCTGTTTCATACCAGCAAAGAGGATTTCTACACCTCCTACCATACAAATAGTGCCTCCATAATTTTAACATGAAAATTACCGCAGCCAACTCAAGGTCATGAGTAGGATAATTCCTTTCATGCACCCTCAGTTGCCGCGAAGCATACGCCACCAGTTTACCATCTTGCATAAGAACTCCGTCTAATCCCATCTTAGACGCATCACAGTAAACCACAAAAGGTTCACTCGAAGTCGGCAACGCTAACACCGGTGCCGTAATCAATTTCCTTTTCAGTTCCTCAAAGCTTTCTTCACAAGAAGCATCCCACACAAAAAATTGGTTCTTTCTCGTCAACTGAGTCAATGGCAACGCCAAATTAGAGAACCCTTCAATAAACCTTCGATAATATCCTGCCAAACCCAAAAAGCTTCTAATTTCCGTTGCTGACTTCGGCGGTTCCCACTGCAACACTGCACTCACTTTCGATGGGTCCACCGATATACCATCACCAGATATTACATGCCCCAAGAAGCTCATGGTCTTCAACCAGAACTCACACTTCGACAGTTTAGCAAACAACTTGTTATCTTTCAGCACCTGCAACGCAATTCTTAAATGTCATGCATGCTCTTCTTCCGACTTAGAATAAATCAGTATACCGTTAATAAACACAACAATAAACTGATCCAAATAAGAATGGAAATTTTGGTTCATATACTCCATAAACACTCCCGGCGCATTAGACACTCCAAAAGGCATCACAGCATATTCGTAATGTCCATATCGAGTTCTAAATGCCGTCTTCTGAATATCACCTTCTTTCACTCTGATCTGATGGTAACCCGACCTCAAGTCAATCTTACTGAACACACGAGCTCCCACCAAATGATCCATCAAATCGTCAATCCTTGGAAGAGGATATCTATTCTTAATAGTCACTATATTCAACTGACGGTAATCTATGCCCAGACACATACTACCATCCTTCTTCTTAACCAACAACACTGGAGCTCCCCACGGCGACACACTCGGCCTGATAAACTTTCTATCCAACAATTCTCTAATCTGGGATTTCAACTCAGCCAATTCCACTGCCGACATCTTGTACGACGCGATAGATATAGGTCTTGTACCAGGAACAAGATCAATGCTAAATTCAACTTCTCTCGTCAAAGGTAATTCTGTAATATCATCAGGGAACACTTCAGGAAATTCATACACCACTGCTAACTCTTTCACTGACATCTTGCTATCAACAGACAATGACGCAAATAACGCAAACATCTTGGCTTCGTTCTCCAACAAGGTCCTTAATTCCTTATTAGACAATGAATCCGTCAACGCTTCCTCTTCGGGAGTCAGGAACAATAATACCTTTCGAAAACAATCGATGTAGACTCGGTTGAACTCCAACCAGTTCATACCCAGAATAACATCTAAATTACCAAGCGGTAAACAAATTAGATCCACTCCAAAGTCTCTACCAAAGATAGTCAGAGGACACTTCAAACACACCAAAGAAGTAGTCACTGAGGCAATAGAGGGAGTCTCAATAGTCATCCGTCTCTCAAGAGTAGACGACACCAATCCTAATCTCTTCACACAATCAACCGAAATGAACGAGTGGGTTGCACCCGTATCAATCATAGCAGTCAAAGGAATATCATTGATAAAAAAAGTACCTTTGATAGCACGTTCTTCACTGGCAGCTTGAGTCCCTACCACAACAAACACTTTACCACTGGCCTGAGACTTCTTCGGTTTCTCGCAATGCATACTGATATGGCCTATCTCCCTACAGTTATAACAGGTAGGCATAGTGGCTCTACAATCAGCTATCACATGGCCTGGCTTCCCACACTTAAAACACTTCTTTACCTCCTTAGGACATTCATTAGCACGATGACCCGCAGCACCGCACCGGAAACATTTCAAATCACCAGTTGCTTTCCCCTCTCTGGGCTTCTTATCACTAGCAGCCTTATGCTTCCCCTTATCGGCAGGAACACTATAAAGAGTACCACCAAATCTCTGCTTACCTTTACGGTCATTCACAGCCTTGTAATGTGCAATCCGGGCCCTGTTATCATTATCATAGATCCTGCTCCTGCTTACCAGCTCAAGATAGTTCCTGATCTTCTGACAAGCAATCCCTAGCTTCACTTCCGGATGCAGCCCATTCTTAAATTTCAAACACTTGGAGGTCATCACCTCTTCAGTATTCTAGTGAGGGCAATACTACACCAGCTCCTCAAACTTAGGAGCATACTCCGCTACCGTCATAGTACCCTGCTTCAACTCCAGAAACTCTACCTCCTTAGCACTTCGTATATCTTCCGGAAAGTACTTCTCTAGAAAGCCTTTACGAACCACATCCCAAGTAATTACCGTTCCTGCAGTCTCCCATCTCTTGCGACTGTTATCCCACCAAGCCTCAGCTTCACCTTCTAGCATGTGAGTACCAAACCTCACCTTCTGCTCATCGTTACAACCCATATTTCTGAATATTTTCTCAATCGCTTCAGCCACTTCTGTGCAGCTTCAGGATCTAGAATCCCCTCTTCAAACGTCGGTGGCTTGTTACTCTGAAACTGTGTCAGATCTCAGAATTGCGCACCCGCAGCTTCGTTCTGATCATCAACCACCTGCGTCATCGCTTACAAAGTAGCAGCCAAAGCAACATCATCCCTTCCTGCCATACTGCTCAACAATAACAACAACAGGTTAAAAGATACATAATCTCTATCCTACAGACAAACTCAACGACTACACTGGCCGGACGGACCGACCTGCTCTGATACCAATTGTAACACCCCACTTTCCCAAACTCAAGTAAAATACACTTAATTCAAATAAACATCAGAGTTCTCCACCAAAGTGGAATATCACATCAACTTCATCATACTCTTCATAAAAAGGTTTTCACAACAAACAGCGGAAAATGTTCATTTTGATTCATCATCCACGGCCATCCGCCAAATTACATAAAAATGTTCATTTATAAAATTCACCAACATGATACGTCACGGGAAAAAATAAAACAGTTCAGCAAGAAAACAATTAAACGCCCAAGTCCCGTGCTACGTATCATAGCATCCTAAGACTCGACTCACACACCACTATCCAAGCCAGCTAATTACCTGGATTATCTGTACTTCCGAGGAAGCACAGACCACAACAACAACAAAGGGGTGAGAAAACATGATCAAAATTATCGGTAATAAGATACATGAAATAAGGTAGTAATCACATAATTTATCACCCAACATTTATCAAACACGACCTACTGTCCACCATCAATCATAACATACAATAATGAAAATATGCAACTCAACACCATGCATGCGGTACCGACTCATTGGTTCATTCAATTGAACCTCGTATAGATCATATACACCTCTCCTTGGCGATGATCTATCCCCAACATTCTCCACAAGGGAGTACGGATGATTCACATACACTCCTCCTGAGCAATGATTCATCCCACCAAACACCATGACATGCACAACACCAAATGCACAACCAACAACTCAAGCACACTAAGTGCACACGATCCTCCTGATTACATCACCACACATCATATATATTTTACAACAAGTAAACTCAGTAAACAATCAATAAATCCTCTCAATTAAACCATGTTTTAGTTAAGGTTTAATTAAAAAATGACTCCCCAAACATATTGGATATAAAACTATTTGGAAACTAATTATATTATCTATACTATGTTATAGATCTATTCTTTAGCTTTCCAACGTTTCGAACGGGGACCAAAACCGACTTACGGATCAAAAGTTATGGCCAAAACCGTCGAAACAGAAAATTCACTAATATACAGCTTTGAGTCGACCGCTGGTTGGTGCATAGCAAACAGAAGCGAAATCCAGAAAGATGCAAACAGTATGCGTCGACCGCTGTAGTGTTTGAGTCGACGCAAACAGCACAATATGAATAATTTTCTGCGTTTTCCACCGTTGGAGGCCTCCAGACCTCCGATTTCAATTCCGTAAAAAGCCCCGGTTTCAGAATTCGAAATCCTACCATAATATGACAATTATAACAGCCAACAACACATTTTTAAAGATCATATCATCATATGTCATATAACCATACTTTTCAAAACCATGGAATTTAGGGGTTTCTATCCTAAATGTGATCCTACCCATCACACACTATCACACAATCCCCATGATCATACGACACCCACTCTTACTGTTCAGAACTGTTATCTTGCTCAGGTTCCAGCCTATTTCTCCACTTCTATCTCTTGTCCTCTCGATACTACAACCAATACACATTATCCTATCAATTTCTACCAGTTTTAACTTCAGAACCCACACCGATGTTCATCATCAGAACTATCCGAGTTACTCAGAACCCCACCCATATTTACAACAACAATGGATGCACCAAATTCTACAATATCATACACCAAATTTACCCATATCAACAGCAACGACAATTATAAACACCAATTCACCAATTCATCAACATTCATGTCATATTCATCAAAATCCCTACGGGGTTAAGGAATCCCCTCTACCCAATTCATGTAATTACCAATCCCAATCAGTTTCTCCCGCTTACCTCGATTAGTGCTCTGATTGTTGAAGAATCTTCAAGAATCGTTAGCCCTAGCCCTCTGTCCTTCCTCCTTGTTCTTCCTCTTTTCTCTTTTCGCTTGGAAATGATGTATCGTGTTCTAACTTTCTTTTCTCAAAACTTCTCTAATATTACTTATTCCCTTATCACTTATTCCAACCACTTATATTCCCAATAATAATAATAATAATAATAGTAATAATAATAATAATAATAATAATAATAATAATAATAATATTAATACTAATAATAATAATAATATTAACAATAATAATAATAACTAATAATCACCATAATAATAATAATAATAATAATAATAATAATAACCATAATATTACTATTATTTATTAGATTATCACCAATATTATATTATATTAATATCAATCTCCATACTTAAGGGTACCCACTACGCATCCAGACACATTCCCCCACAAGGACACACCAATAATAAAATATCACCAAAAGGCTAAATAATTAAAATGGGTGTTACAGACCTACTGTTTTGCATCGAGGAGAGTCTCCTCAAGGATGATCCTTTCTAACGAGGAGGGAGGCTCACTGTTTTGCATTGAGGAAAGTCCCCTCGTGAAGGGGTTTTCCTCGGTGAGAGTTATGGCTGGGGAAGTTTGTTGAGCAATTCCTCTCCCCTCTTTGCCCTTTCACTTGATTTGTGGTGGAAGGGTGGATTTGACCTTAGATGCCGAATTCACCATTTTCCTCTTCTTTTCCGGTAAAATGGATGCAATGACCGAGGGTGTCATTATAATCGATGAGGAAGTTGAGTCCAACGACCCCGTTAAGCAAGTCAGGGTTGAGCGAGCCCGTACACCTTTAGATTGGGCTCGGCAGGAGCCCCTCAACACCTCTTCGCGCTTCTCCATTAACGGCTTGTATGCCTTCGCAACCGTCGAGAACCTTGCCGAGAACACCTCCCCGAATCGGCTAGTTTACAAGCCCAAAGAGACGCATCGTATTTGCTTGTCGTTTAAAGGGATGCGGTTCCCGATGTACGAGTTCGTGTTTTGGGACACAGGGCTTCGTCTTCCCTTTAGTGATTTCCAAAAGGGGGTGTTCCAATGGCTACATCTCATACCTTTGCAGCTTTATCCTAACCTGATTGCGTTTGTGCAAGTGTTCCAGCTCGTGTATCAACACCTCTGCATTGGAGCCACGTTCCCCTTGTTCTTTCGCATGTTTCACATACAATGGAAATACTTCCATGTTCGGCATAGTTGGGTATCCCTAAAGCAGCCGAGGAAGTTATTCCGAGTGTACCAGGATTCTGTTTGTACCTTCAAGGATAGGTACTTTATCGTAAAACCTGTGTCGCATACGGTCGTCGACTCTCTATACGATCTTATGGTCAAGGAAGAGGACGGTGAGCAGGTGGAGTCTCTAGAGGAGAAGTTCCCTCTAGAGTGGGAGGAGGACCACTTTAATAGAGGTACGGACAACTACATCGTCAAGTAAAGCTCTCTGAACGCCGAGGATCATCTATTTTATGAAAAGATAGTAGAGTTCGTCTTCAGTTTCACTCACACTAAATGTGTCAACAAGGACGGGAGTTTTATTCTTGACGAGTGCGGGGAGGTTCGTTGTGAGTCTCAATTAATCAACACTAATGCCCTCCTCGAGTGCGGGTCTAACGAGGAAGCCTTGAGGTTCTTAGGTAGTGGGTATTTTCTTCACTTTGTGCCCGCTTGTCTTTCTTCGCTATATTAACTTATTTTCCTTTTTCTCAATTGCAGGCCAGATGTCAAGCATCTAGGAGCACATGTTGAAGCTTGCGACGACCAAAGGTGTCAAGAAAGCGGCCAAAATATTGAGGTTCTTCCTCTCCTCGGGGGAGTTAGGTCCAAGTCATGGCTCAGGCCGACCAGCATTCTAGGGGTTCTTCCTCTCCTCGGGGGAGTTAGTCCTAGGTCTCTCAACACCTTTCAGCCTAGAAGTAGCGTCTTGAGGAGTCCGGCCTCATCGACCTCCTGGAAGCTGTTGTTGGGGAAATATTTGTGTTGCCTCCCCGCCACCTCCATCGAGAGCTCTTCCGCGGGAATAAATATCTGACCATTCCCGCGGAGGAGTCCAAAGCAATTATGGGGGTTGACAAGATGAGCAGAAGGAAAGCCCTGTGCAAGGACATGGTAGCCATGATGAGGATTTTTGAGACGGCTATGGTCCTTAACGATGAAACTAGCCCCTCCTCCGTGCTGAAGAAGCTTCGGGAGAAGAAGAGGCTCCTGGAGGTTGAGAAGAACAAGGCGGAAATCGACCTTCTTGACTATCGTTCAAAGTTTGAGGCCCAGGTGCTGCTCCTTAAAGATATGGACGCGTTACAACAACAACTAAGGAAGACTGAGTAGGAGAGGGACTAACTACGAGTCAAAGTTGCTGGTTTGGAGGCGCTACTCGCCCTGCTGAGGAAGAAAGTACCGAAGAAAAGCTCTTGGCAACCCGGGGAGAACTAGTTTCCCAAATTTGGTTGCTCAAGCAAGATTTCCTTGGGACCCTTGAGTTGGGCTATAACATGGCGGTGGAACAACTTCAGATTGTCAGTCCCAGGCTCCATCTTGTCTTTGACGAGATCAGTGTTTTCCACCGGGTGGTCGACGGTCAAATAGTTTCCCCTGAAGTGTCCGACAATGGAGTTGACCAGAGCAACGGAGAGCCCCGACCCGAGGAGGAAGCCGCTGTTTGATTCTTCTTAGCTATTTGTCCTATACGCCATTTTGATTGTTGTTTTACCCGACCATCATGCCATAATTTATAACCTGACTTTTCCCAGCCCGCGCGCCATGGGTTTTGATATTTCTTGGTCTGCGCGCCTTGGTTTGTAATGTTTGAACAATGGGTTTTTCTCCCGCCTCAACACATTATGTCTTATTATTTGGTATGTTCGTATTTTGTGTGTGTTGTTGTATGTCAAATACTTACTTTCCTCGTGAATATGCAATATTGTGTTTGCCCGTTTTTTACTACGTAATCAGAGCCTTTACTCGACGTAGTTGGTCCTAGACCATGCAGAGAATTGGCCGAGTGGTCGGAGTTGGGTTCCAACCGTAGACGAAGCCAAAAGCTCAATCGAGGTCCTTGCTTCATAGCGTGAACTTCCCATCGCGAGATGGGTGTTCTTCCAAATTGGTACGACAACAGCGGAGCTCGGTTAAGGTGTCCCTATCGGATCAAGAATTTTCTCGCGCACACAAGAGTGAGCGCTTGTCTTTTTTTCTCGAGTTTAGGAGTTGCGCCTATACCCTAGCGTGCCCCCGTGGTTGGGACACACTTCATCGATGGCAGTGTTTAATTGTAATACTGTTTAAGCTTTTCAGCGTTCCATGGTCAGGCAAGTTCCTTCTCGTGAAGGCTTTTGAGGTGGTAGGCCTCGTTTTCTGTCCTTGCGCGAACGCGATAGGGACCTTCCCAGTTTGCAATAAGTTTTCCCTCGCGCGAGCCTTTCTGGTTCCTTCGTAAGACTAGGATGCCTACCTGGAATTCGCGTTTGATGACTTTGCTGTCATGTCAAAATGTTATTTTTTTGTTGAGCGAGGCTTCGCAGAGGGATGCCCCCGACCATATTTCTTCGACCAGGTCGAGTTCCTCCCTTAGGGCCTCATCGTTCGTCTCCTCATCGAGGGAAGTTTCAGTCCTCCTAGAAGGTTCCCTTATTTCCACCAGAAATACTGCTTTGGTTCTGTAGGCCAGACATAATAGGGTCTCCGCCTCCACCAGAGCATGTTGTGTAGCTCCTCGACCCACATCTTCTTGGCCTCACCCAATCTTCGTTCCAGGCCTTGCAAGATCACTCTGTTTGCAGCTTTGGCTTTCTCGTTCATTTGTGATTGCTCGACAGGTGTAAAGTGTTGCTTCGTGCCCAGCTTGGTAACAAAGTCCTGGAAGTTCTTGTCTGTGAACTGCGTCCCGTTGTCAGTGACGATTGATTATGGTATGCCAAATCGGGCAAGTATATTCCTTTTGTAGAAACAAAGTATGTTGTGCACCGTGATTTTGGTGAGAGCTTCAGCCTCTATCCACTTCGTAAAATAGTTGACGCTGCCTATTAAATATTTTTTTTGGTACGACCCTATGGTGAAGGGTCCGAGGATGTCCATCCCCCACCAGGAAAAAGGCCACAAGGACGAGGGTTTTGAGCTCATTGGGTGGAGCCAGGTGCATGTTCCCGTGTTGTTGGAATTTATCCTGTTGCATGGTGAGCCAATAATATCCCACCCGTAGAGCCTTACGGGTGAGGGATCGGCCGCTGAGGTGCTGTGCGTTGATCCCTTTGTGGATCTGTTGGAGTATGTTAGGGATCCTGGACTCCTATACGCATTTGAGGAGGGGAACGGAGAATCCCCGTGGGTACAATTTTTCCTCGATCAAGACGTACAAGCAAGCTCGACGTCTAACCATACTAGCCTTCTTGGAGTCATCGGGCAATTCTCCCGTGCTGAGGTACGCGTTTACCGGGGTCATCCAATAGTTATTGTCGATGATGTCATTCATGTCAACAGTCGAGGCGGGTTTCTCGATGCTTGGTCGAGAGGGTACCTCTTAAATGACAGACTTGTTCATGCCTTTCTTCTTCGTGCTTGCCAACTTCGACAGGATGTCCGTCCTAGTGCGATGTTCACGCGGAACGTGTTTCACTTCTGCAGAATCGAATTTTTTCATCCTTTCCTTCACCAAGGCTAGGTACTCAACAAGGTTGTTGTTCTTGGCTTGGTTTCTCCCTGCACCTGGGAGGCGACAAGCTGGGAGCCGGTAAATAATTTCACCTCCTTAGCACCAAGGTCTTCGGGTAGGCTCAGTCCCACGAGGAAGGCCTCGTATTCGGCTTGGTTGTTTGATGTTGGGAAGGCTAGGGCGAGAGAGACCTCAATCAATATGCCCTCTTAATTCTCAAGAATGATGCTCACCCCACTTCCCGCCTAGCTGGAGGCTCTGTCGGCAAACATGGTCCATTATGGGCTCCTCCCATCAGGGAAGTCGCAACGGTCATCTTCGCGATGAAGTCGGCCAGAACTTGAGATTCAAGGGCCTTTCTGCTCTCATATTGGATGTTGAACTCAAAGAGTTCAAACGACCATTTGAGCATCCTGCCCGCCATGTCCGGGCGATCAAGTAGGTGTGTGACGGGTTGATCTGTTCTGACCATGATTGTATGGGCCAGGAAGTAATTTCATATCCTTTTGGCCGCATTGATGAAGGCTAGAGCGAACTTCTCGATCTGCTGGTACCTTATCTCAGGGCCTTATTGAATTTTCTAGTGAATTAGATTGGTTTCTGCCCCTTGCGGTTTTCACGGACGAGGGTCGCGCTGGAGGCCTCAGTCGCGACGATGAGGTACAAATATAGAGTCTTCACGTCTTCAGGTTGCGACAAGACTGGGGATTGTGAAAGGGCTTATTTGAGGCGGAGAAGGGCCTGCTCACATTCCTCGGTCCACTTGAGCGTGGCCTCCTTTCTAAGAAGTTTGAAAAATGGAAGTGCGTGTTGGGTGGATTTGGAAACGAAGCGGGATAGTGAGGCGAGCATCCTATTTAGGGATTGGATTGACTTCTTTGAGTTTGGTGTTTGGAACTCGGAGAAAGCCCTGCACTTTTTGGGGTTCACTTTGATTCCTCGTTCTATCAAGTAGAAGCCGAGGAATTTACCTGCTCGGACACCGAAGATGCACTTCTCCAGGTTGAATCTCATTCTACATCTCCTAGTCGTATCGAAGACCTTCCTGAGATGAGTAGTGTGGTCGATTTCCTCTCGTGACTTCATAATCATGTCGTGTATGTAGACCTCGAGCATGTCTCCGATTTCTCCCTGGAAGACCTTGTTCATCATCCGTTGGTAAGTTGCGCCAACATTTTTCAGGTCGAAGGGTATTACATTGTAATAATAGTTGCCTGACTCGGTCATGAGGGCCATGTATTGCTTGTCGGCCTTCTCCATAGGGATTTGGTTGTACCCCGAGTACGCGTTCATAAATGATATAATATGAAACATGTAGAATTGTCGACCAGTTTGTCGATGTTAGGCAATGGGTATGCATCTTTGGGGCATGTCCGGTTAAGATCGATACAGACAACACACATACGTCATTTTACATTAGATTTCTTAACAAGTACAACATTGGATAGCAAGGTTGTGTACTGGGCTTCAGAAATATAATTTGCCTCTAGGAGGTCTTTTACAGTTTTTTCAGTAGCCTCTACTTTCTCGGGAGACTGCCTATGCATATGTTGTACTACAACCCTAGCGGCTGAATCTATGGTGAGCTGGTGGCAGGCTATATCGGGGTTAAGCCCGAGCATTTCTACGGTGCTCCATGCGGACAGGTCAGTATTCACTCCGAGGCAGGCCTTCAGTTGTTTCCTCGCTAAGTCAGGGAGTTTCGTGCCAATCTTTATGCACCTTTCGGGGTTGTCACCGAGAGTGATGAGCTCTAAGTCTCCATCTAGAATGGGGCGCATTAGATAGGGTGGCCACCCGTAGCAGCGTTTTCTAGAGGAGAATCTTCTGGCGCTTCGCCCTACTCCTGCTCGCAGGGGAAGCGACTGTCGAGTTCCACATAGTTGGTGCGAGTCAGAGATTTCTGCTCATCTGACCGGGGTAACTTGCCGGTGTTCTTGAGCAGAATGTTAATATGACCATCGCGGTTGGGAAGTTCACCCAAGGGATGCGAGCGGACAAGGGTGCGTCGGCCTCGTAGGGAAGGTAGAAGTCTTCTGGCCGGGAGATACGCAGGGCGACATGGAGCCCCGTTTTGCTGGAGGAAAGTGTTGCCTCCTCGACCTTCTTTGCCTCGCGGGCCTCCTTTTGAGAATCTTCATTCCTCCTGGTATATTACTTCAGGTGCCGTTCTTTAATTAGGATTTCGATGGCATCCTTAAGGTGGACGCAATCTTCGATGACGTGCCCATGGCTCTTGTGGAACCGACAGTACTTGGACTTGTCGATGTTAGACTTAGGGGTGTCGGCTTTGGAAAATGGACACCGCCTCTTTGGAACTCCAATTTGATGCCCTCAACAAGAATGCGCTCGCGAGGGGCTTTGAGTAGCGTGTACTCGGTGAAGCGGCTTGCTAGTCCCCTTTGCTCCCGGGGGTCACGGGGCCGATCTTCTCTTCTTTTCTCCCCGTGTCGGGGGGCAGTGGAGTCTTCGTATCTCGAGCTTTTGGCACTCTCCTGCTTCCGTAAGTCGTGGGCACTGTTGGCGGCCTCCTTCTCCTCGTACTGGATGTAGGTTTGGGCCTTGTGAAGGAGCTGGTCCAGCAAGTCGGGCCTTTCGATGCCAATGGCCTTGGAGATATCACTGCGAGGTTGCAGTCCTCGCTTGATCAAATATCTCTTCCTGATGTTCGAGGTAGACATTTGTACGGCCTCTCGATTAAATCTCTTTATGTAGTCTTGAAGAGATTCTTCTTTACCCTAAATGATAGCTTCTAGGGATGCTTCGATCTTCGGGTGTCGTCGGGAAGCAGTGAAGTGCCTGGAGAACTGTCTCTTTAGTTCTTTCTAGGAGGTGATGGATTCAAGCTCGAGGCTCTTATACCATGCCATCGTGCCCTTCTGCAGGGAAGAGCCTACACTGGATAGCTCCCTGGATATTTCGGTAGTAGAGCATCGCATTAGTGCTTTTAATGTGGTCGTCCGGATCGATCGTACCATCATAGGTATCCAGGGTCGGGGGTTTCTCCATCCCTATGGGGAGGCGAGTCTCCATGATAGCCCGGGACAGCGGAGTGCAGGGGTTGTCCTCGTCGCTTTTGATGGGTGATTGTGAGGGGGAAGGATCGCACCGAGGGCTCCTGCCGCAGCATGGAGGGCTCCTTAGACAACTCTTTGGTTTCCCACTCTGCCTGTCAACTTTGCTTCTCTTGGGAGTTAGGGAGCATCGCTCTTTCCGGGGAGGAGAGCGGTCACGCTTCTGGGTGGCCATGGGTTGAGGTTTTTCTAGCCACTAACAATGCACCAGTTGTCGCAGAGAGGGACTCTATGACTCATCATGTTGCAACCTTCACGAGGGAGGGGAAGGACGGGTTTCTCGTCATCACGGGGACAGGCTGCGAGAAACCAGGAGATGATGTCTCCGCCGGGGAGAGCGTGATTGTTTCTCCTTTTCCAGCATTCTGATCATTCTATTGGAAGATCATCAAGTTTGTCTGATTGATTTCCATGAACAGAGCCACCACAGTCGGGTCAGTGTTGTGTGGCACAGGGATTGGTTGGAAGACAGGCAGGTTGTCAAAGCGTTGGGCGGTGTTGAAGGTCGCATCGTTAGGGGAGGGAGAGGTGGTGCGCCCGTCCCTGTCGTCAACTTCATCAACGGGAACATTCACGTTGGGGTCGTGCTCGTTGTGTTGGTGAAAGTGGCGAAGGAGGTTTCATGGATGTTGTTGTTAGTGCGTGGGCTGGCCATGATCAACGGAGATTGAAGTATGCTTTGGTTCTTGAATTTTTATGGAAGAAAGAACAGGGAAGCAATTTTCCCATAGGCAGCGCCATTGATCTTACTAGATCAGAAAAGAATCAGTAGCCAGCAACACTTCATGAACTCCTAATTCGCCGGTGGTGGAGAAGAGGAGGGGGTGTACCTGCAAGGCACTCTGATGCTAAAGTCAGTTTCAGCAAGAGTGAGAAGGTAAGTATAGAAAAAGGGTGAGAATAGAATACCTGACCCTCTAATGAAAGAGGGTATTTATAATGTGTCTGCAGCGCTGGACCAACGGTTACTTTGCATTGGGTTGGACCGCCAGGCTCAATATGAATAACTTCCAGGACCTACGTGGCATAGTGAAGACTAGCATGTGGTCTTCATCCTGGACCAACTACCATATGATCTTCGGATGGTGGGTGACCTATACTTTCAGACGCAGGTAGTTGACTGATGACGTATCCCTGCGTGGTGAGAAAGTGGAGACCTTAGGGGATACGCGTAACGCTTCCCATGTGATGTGATGAAATGGGCCCTTATTGGGCCCTCCTAGACGGAGAGATGAATGGGGTTGTGCCCGACTGTGGGGAAGCCCTCATCATCACTCATTAACACTACTATAATAACTACTTTTCATGACGAAAGTTTTCACCTCATATATTGAAAAACATGGGTCAAATGACCTAGAACGCACTATATATTATTTTTTTATAGAAAATTTATCTTTCACCTCAGTTTTCTAGGAAAACCGATGTAAAATATTGTTTAGTGTTTGAGCTTTAATTCCCAACTCCTGTAATTTTATGTTTTATTTTCAACTAAAAGACGCCTTTATTTTTTAGACATTTCACGTCGGATATTATCCCTCAGTCAATGAAGAAAATCGAGATAAAAACTCTAAAAATAATTTTTATAATATTTTGTCTCATTCACTTTTTGCACCCTAGCGAACAAAAGGATCCCATTCTTTTCCAGCGAAGAAAAAGTTTCCCAAGACTGAGAACCACCACCCTTCTTCTCTGATGAGTATGTAAGCTCGAATTCTTCTCTGTTGAGTCTCTCATCACATTTCTGACATGTTCGAGTTCTCCCTTACTATTGTTGTTGTTTCCATCATTGACATTGTTTTCTTGTGTGGTTGTTGTTGTGGTTGTTATGGTTTTTGAGACTTATATTGTTTAATATATTGTTTTTATGGTATTTGTTGTTGTTCTGGTAGTTATTGTTGGTTTTGTTCTATTTTTATTTTATTTTCAAAAGTTGTATGTGATTATGGATCATATAGTTGGATGAAAGTTAATAGATTAAGAAAAGAATATGAAATAAAAAAACCTTCCTAAGGAGAAGGGGATTTTTTTGGTGTCCTTGTAACATTTTCTGAAATATGCACAAACATCTACAGGATGAAATATTCAATCATTTAGGTTATGATGGAATTATTCAAAATTACACGAAATGGGTATGTCATGGTGAAGTGATAAAAAAGACCTTTGTCAGATACAGTTGAAGATGATAAAGAAATCATGAATGAAACTCTAGAATATATGATTCGTGATATTGGGGTAGATGCTTTCAAGAATGCTAATATGGTACATACTTTGCAAAAAGACATGTGTGATTCGTTGTATCCGAGATGCAAAAAATTTACAAGATTGTTAGTTGTGTTAAGACTATTTAATCTTAAGGAAAGAAGTGGGTGGACGGATAAAAGTTTCACTGAATTGCTTGAATTGTTACAAGAAATGCTTCCAAAAGGTAACATGTTGGCAAGCCGTAGTGATGAGGCCAAGAAGATATTATGTCCAATGGTTTGGATCATGTCAAAATACATGTATGTTGTAATGATTGTATATTATATAGGAAAGAATATGAAAACTTGAACGATTTCCTGAGATGTGGGGAGCCACGCTACAAGAAGAAGGTCAATGGTGTTGAATACGATGATGGTGTAACTAGAAAGGGTGTTCCTTCCATGGTGATGTGGTACCTACCAATAATTCAAAGGTTTAAGATATTACTAATGCAAATGATGCAAAGAATATTATATGGCATACAGATGAAAGAGTGTGTGATAGACAAATTTTTCATGTCGTTGATTCATCGCAATGGAAGGGTGTTCTAATTATGTGTCATGTTGTTTTGCGTGATCAATGACTTTTCTGCATGTGGTAATTTGTCTGGTTATAACGTCAAGGGACATAAAGCGTATCATATATTTGAATTTGATATATTCCGCCACCAATTAGAACATGGAAAAAAGACTGTTTGTCTTGGGCATCGAAAATTTTTAAGATCTAGTCATCCATATCGTATATTGCAGAAGGCTTTTAATGGAGACCGGGAGTTTGATTTTGCTCAAAAGCCCTTAACCAGGAAGAAAAATTATAAAAGACAACAACACATTAACTGTCTTTGGGACGAAATTAAAAGGTAGACAAAAAGGGCCCGTGGAGAAAACTAGTTGGAAAATAAGGTCAGTGTTCTTTGATTTTCCATATTGGTCTAGTCTTGATGTGATGCATGTGGAGAGAATATATGCAATAGTATGATTGGAACACTTCTCAACTTTAAAGTTAGGACAAAATATACAAAGAAATCTCGTGAAGATATGGTGGTGATGGGTATACGACAAGAGTTAGCCCCAAAAGAAATAGAAATATAACATATTTGCCCCTAACCTGTCACACCATGTCCTAAAAGAAAAAGAAAATGTGCGATTGTTTGCAGGGTATCAAAGTTCCCCAAGGGTACTCATCAAATGTGAAAAAACTTGTCTTAGAGAACGGTCACAATTTAGTTGGCTTAAAATATCATGATTGTCATGTCTTGATGCAACAACTTCTACCAATGGTTATTCGTGATACTATATCAAGGAATGTAAGGGTAACTTTAACCTGATTATGCTTATTCTTCAATGTTATATGTAGTAAAGTCATTGATCCTGAAAATTTAGACGAGTTGGAACATGAGCCTGCAATTATCTGGTGTCAACTAGATATGTTTTTCCTTCCATCATTGTTTGACATTATGGTTCACTTAGTTTTTCATCTAATAAGAGAGATTAGAATTTGTGGTCTAGTTTATTTAAGGTGGATGTATCCTGTAGAGTGATACATGAATATCTTCAAAGGGTATATAAAGAATCATCACCATCCAAAAGCTTCAATCGTTGAATACTTCATTACAGAAGAAGCTATTGAGTTTTGCACAATATATTTGTCAGAAGCTAACTCTATAGGAATTCCCGAGTCTCGTCATGAGTGAAGATATTATGGTAGGGGTACTTAAGGTTTAAATGTTAAAACTTTTAGTTGAGATGTAGTTCTTCAAGCATATTTGTATATATTTAATAACCTGGATGAAGTTCAACCTTACTTGACTACTCACAAAAAGTCTTATAAATAAAAAATACTCCTGGATGAATAAAAAATGGTTGTTGATAGAGCATAAAAAAACTTTCATAACTTGGTTTAATGAAAGTGTTTCTGAATAGAGTACTTGTGCATTGGAGACAATTAAATTGTTTTCATGTATGCCTAAGTTTATTGTAATTACTTGGAACGCATAGGCCATTACTAGATATTCATTCTATACAAAATCAAAGAATGACCGTAGTACCATGCAAAATAGTGGGGTTATGGTTGAATCTGAATCCATGTACTTCTCTAGTGCCAAAGATAATAATCATGTACTAGCATCTTGAGCGTGCTTCGGGTTCATTGAGAAGATTATGGAGATTGATTATGTTTCTTTTAAAGTGCCTTTATTTAAGTGCAAGGGGATTGACAGTAACACTGGGTGTAGAAACTGATGAATTAGGATTCACACGGGTTGATCTTCGAAATGCAACTTATAAGAATGAACCATTAATCATGGACACCCAAGCAAAATAAGTTTTTTATGTCACTGATCCATCTAAAACTAGATGGTTAATTGTACTTCAAGGAAAATATCTTACTGATAGTATTGATGATAATCAAGATTTCAACAACGAGACCCCTTATTTCGCAATACACGTGCATCAATCATTTGAAGAAAATGATTCAGATGATGTGCATACTATTCGTCGTGATCATAAAGAGGAAATATGGGAAAACTAGTAAGTAAATGTTTTATATCACTTATTAATTTATAATTATTCATTTTACTATTTTTTATTCTTTTTACTAAAGATTTAATGTTGTTGTTGATTATCCTAATTGGTTTAAATTGTTGTTCAAATTATAGGTGTTTAATGGCTGGTGACAAATCTTAGCATACAACTTTTGGACAGCCTACAAGACTTTCCATTTTGGTAATCGCTTTTGTTGGTTAATCATTTGATTTAGTTTTGTTGTAAAGTTATACGGTTTGTCAAATTTTGGCTTTGCATTTAGTGTAAACTATTGTTCTTCTACGATATGGTTCTGTAATGCAGGAACAATGTTTATGTTTCAGAAATCTGCAAAATATGGTCCTGTATTCTTTGATATGATTCTGTAATTCAGGTACAAATGAAAATATAAAAAAAAAAAAATCACCCCTCGATTTTTAAATAAAAGCGACTTAATAATATAAGGATATTACTTTGGTTTTTAAACAAAACCGAGATTTTATGTTGGGCGCGTCATCCAGCTTTGTAAATAATAAAAATGCAGATGATGGGATTCGAACCCATGATTAGATAACTTTACACCTCGGTTATTGATTAACCGAGGTGTTAAGTGGCATCTTTTCATCCTGCCTTTCGTTACGTCACTTGGGTAGTCGAGGTTACATCTATTTCGTGTGCAACGTTAAAAGCGTATTTTGTAGTAACACAAATTGACTCTTTTCCCCCCCATGCACCTAGCTCAATTCAAAACACTTTAGAAATCAACTCTCGTTCCCGTGTGATGAAACATTTTTTCATTGACTAAAAATAACCAACCAACAAAACTGCGAACTACATAGACTCTGACTTTCTTACCATTCAGTGAGGATACGTAGGCGCAAGGTCACAAAACCCTGGCAAGTCCCCTAATCTAATACTAACATTTTCCATTTTTAATTCTATTTGTAAATATCAAATAAATAAAATCATGTAGAAATAATACATGCAAGCATTCCCTTAGACAAACACACTAAACCCTAGGCTAAAGAAGGTTCCCGTTGAGTATAATGGGGGTGAAGGGTACCTAACACCTTTCCTCACTTAACTGACTACCAAACCTATATTCGGTTGCGATGACCATATTATCCTTTTCTTTAGGGTTTTATCATTATTTCCTATATTCCTTAGGAATGAATAAATATGGTGGCGACTCTGTAATTTTTCTCGTTGCAACATTATGCTTTCATCTTATGTTGTTTTAGCTTCCGCTCACCAAACTTAGAATTTTGTATTGAAAGCTTTCAAATTATTTTTAAAAAAGGGGATAAGTCTATTTAACCCCCCCCCCCCTTCTAGACCTTTTTCACTTATATTCCTAACCAATAATATGAGGTTGATAAAAATGAGCAAATGAAGAAGGCAGAAACTCTGATCGAGTAACAATTAGTGCTATGGTAAATTCTCTCCAAAATGAAGAGACTGTAGTGTTTCTATTATAGGGAATACAAACGAACTTGAATGCTAAAGGTTGTGAAATTTTTTCTAAAACACTTAATTCCTCCCATTAATATGCAAAGAAAGTTGGACGGACCAAATCAATGAAATAGAGGAGTTGCAAGATAAACTATTCGATTTTCCCTTGAGAATACACGCAAACTCAAGTTAACTCGAGTGCACTATAATTTACGTCATTACATAACTTGTTACATCAATACATGTTAGGAAATGGTGGTGAAATGTTTAAATAGTGGAAATATATTTTATGTGTTTGTTCCATACTACTTTTTCAACTGATTTCAAGTGTTTCAGTTCTAGATCTCATCGGAAAACATCCTAGAGGCCAGAAAAAATCACTTAAGGTTTCTCCGACTCTCTCAGTGCCTGACAAACCCTTTGGGGAAACTAACTTGGGTCTATGAAAGGCCAAATTCATCTCAAATACACTCCACTTAACCCAAGGTTTAAAAGTCAGTTAATATGGAAAAAACAAGGTACCTTCTTTGATCTCCACTTTTCACTACTCATCTCAAATCTTATAGACTTTAGCATTGGAGTACTAACCTTCCAGGTCCACCCCATACCTTCATATTAAAGATCACTACTATCAGTTTAAGTTCATTAACTAAATCCAATTCTGGTTCCTAAACGCAACATCAACCTTGTTTGTTTTTCTTTGCCAAAATAAAAGTGTGTGAAAAACAAGATGAAGAGACAGAAAAATATTCTCATGGCATTATGATTGCACCAACATTCAACCCTAAGATCTTATATTTTTACTTAAATTTTTTAATATACTCATGAAAAAAATCTAAGAGATATCAGCGATATATTTTTTATGTAGATGATATTGCCATACTTGGAGAGTTAAAAAAAGATTTAAATGAGAGGTTGAAAATGAGAGCTTGAAAATGAATCTTAGAAGTGTAAGTTTTTTTACCTAAAAATAAGTAACAAAGTGTATATGGAATTAAATTTAGTAAAAGGAAAAGTGTTTCTAATCTAGAGGTAAACGTTGGAGACTAAAGCGTACAACAAGTTACACAATTTAAATATCTTGGGTTGTTAATAGAAAACGGTAGATACATGGAAGGGGATATAAATGATTGAATTCAAGTTTGGTGGTTGAAACGAAGGACGTGCATAAGAGCTTTATGTGAAATAAAAGTATTGATCAAGCTGAAAGGGAAAATTTTTTGAACATCGACAATCATGCGATGTTGTACAGGATGAAATGCTAGGTGATTAAAAATAATAAAAAAAGTGCTAAAGATATTTTGTTGGATGTGAAGTAAAACTGGATGAGACAAAATTAGAAATGACAATATTAAAGAAAAAGTGTCGAGGTATCTAGGGTGGAAAAACAGGATCGACCCGTCGGGCATGCCAATTTTCCCTCTCTTTTGCATGGAGAGGACCGAGGTTTTAGACCTGCACCCTCTAATATGCCTTCCCCCGCCCTTCTACCCCATTTTTTTACAAGTTTTTGCATACCTGGGTATTAACACAATTTTTTTTAAAATAATTTTTAGGCTAAAAATGTGTAGGGACCGTGAGCCCGCCCCGCCCCGACTTCATTTTTTCGTGAGGAGGGCCAAGATTTTTGTAGTCACATATGACTTCAAGGAATACATAATTTAAACCTTATGTAGTCATTATGTATTTAATGTATTTTAAAAACTTTTTTACTTTAAAGATATATTTTTTAAATTATTTCCTCTCTCAACTTTATCTCTCTCTAGACTCTATAATCTATATTGTCAATTTTCATTAAATGCATACTTTATAGTCACATATAATGGTAAAGATTACATACATTAAATTATCTGCAGTCATTCTCAATTTTATCTCTCTCTACACTCTCTATTGTCAATTTTCAATAAATAAATTCAAATCTTATAATCACGTATGACTACAAGTAAAGGTGCGAATATGCCAGACCAACTAACTAGGGCCTACGGCCTAGCCTACACAGGCTCAGGACAGATCAAACTCTTTTTTCAAGTAGAAAAGACCTAGGATTTTTATAAGTCTATTTAGTTAAAAATGTTAGGACAAAGGCTATAAAAAACTCTTAGGCCTATCAGGACGACCTATTTAAATAAATATGAATAATTTTATTATTATCATTATTATATTGTATTTGTATTTGAATTAAAATAAAAAAGTAAAGCTTATTCATCTTGAAGAACTTATGAAAATTAGTTTTAAAAAAAACCTTATGAACAATGTTATAAGTTATTTTTATAAGTTCTCTCAAACAAATAGTATCGTAAAACTTATATTAATATGTAAACTTGAATAAGTTAATGCAAATACTAAGCACAATAACAATTAATAATAATTTAATAAAATTAGTATTTTTTATTTATATTTTTAATAATGTGTAAAACAAATTATACTCATTTTTTCAATGCCTAATTAATTGTTGACAATATCCTAGGTTTACCAAAATAAAGAGCAATTATGAATTGGATTCATAATCGGCATCCACACAGAATATGAGAGGCTCGTCTGTGGGACAGATGATTTGTAAAGTACTATTATCTCCTCTTAATTATGTGAGAAGGAGTCACACTACGATTCTCTAAGAAATAGGTGGTCAACAATCTTCCATAATCATAGGGGGAGTGGTTGAAGTGGCCAAGCCCTAACCATCATATATTGTAATATACCGACTAAGGCCTCAGAGTACCCCTGTTCTTGAAAGGGTAGCATGCACACCTGTACTTTTTCACCAATATAGTGGGCCCGGTAAAATTAACATTGGCCACACTTTCTTCATCACAATCATCCTAAACAATGTTACCCCCACTCCTACACCTAGCCACCATCGACCATGATTAACAAGAAGGCTCAATCCCTTACACCAGAAGGTACCGACGATAGCGGTGATGTCGAAACCTTGATAGAGATGTGTGCCACCACTGACGAATGCCGTCAAAACCAGACACTAGAGGATAATGTCCATAATATTAGATATATCTACCATGAATCTAATCCCCCATAAGAGATAGAAGTACTGGATCTCCATCCACTCTTAAGAGAAATATGAGGAGCGTTTTGCTCTGAGGGATTCAAACCTCCCTATTGGAAAAGTTTTATAGGTGCAATGATCCTTACGAACATGTTGGCTCTATCAACACATAGATGGCCATAATTGGAGTTCCCGATTCCCTAAAGGGAAAGCTTATGTCTGGAACTTTCCGGGATGCCGCCCTGAGATGGTATATGGGTCTAGCTTTTGTCTCCATCGCCAACTATCAGGAGATAGTAATGAAACTTGTACACTAGTTCTCTACCAACCGCCATAGGAAGATGTCCACCACCATCCTATTAAATATAGAACAAAGTCCATCATAGTCGATGAGGGATTATCTCGCACATTTTAGCGAAGCCAACATTAGGTTCATCTCACCAAACCAAGAAATGTTTGTGGGCATGTTCCAAAATGGACTCAATGCGGGAAACATTAACGAGTCTCTCACTCAGAAGCTAACACTTTTGCTGATGAAAGTGGTCACGAAGGGAGAATATTTTTTAAAAGGCGAGGAGAGAAACACCGAAAAGAAGGCATGAGATGTCAAGGAGCATGTTACCAATATCAAAGGTTCATACCATCAGAGGAAGAATAATTATACCTCTCCTATCAAAGACAAAATTGCATTCAAAAGAATAGGAAAAACAGTGAAAATCTTCACGCCTTTGGATACTTATCGTGAATAGATCTGGCGTGAGGTTCTTCACACGTAGAACATTCTCATTCCTCCAATACCAAAGGTGGATGTGATGGGTCCTAAAAAATGGAGATGGTGCAAGTTTGATAGAGTTAAGGGAGAGAGCAATAAGGATTATTACCAACTCAAGAAAGAAGTCGAGAGGCTGATTTAGAAGGAACACCTCAAGAAATATGTGAAGGGAAACTCTTTCCATGGGTCATACAAGACCAACTCACGAGGGCGAGATGATGTGTGAAGTCCTTGGCCTAATAAAGCAAAGGAGACATCCCAAGGAGATGGTAGGAAAGTTGTGCTCCACACACTCAATACTATAGCATAAGGCAAAGGTAAGACCAAAGCGCCATATTCTAAATATAGAAGACCTCCTCAACACTGAAGGTGAATGTGAGACAAGAGCATCAAAAGCCACAGTTTCATTCTCTAAGAAAGACACATATGGCATCCACTCTCACAATGATGGCCATGTGGTAATTACCATTTGATGCAATGGATAAGAGATTAAATGGGTTCTCATAGACAAAGGAAGCTCTGGAGACATTTTCTATGTGAGGCATTTGAAAGACTCTTCCTCGACCCATATGACTTAAACTCTTAAAAGGGTTACTAATTGGATTCTCTATAGAGAAGGTACAAGCAAAAGGATACATCATGTTGAAGACTACTATTGAAAAGCAGGATCAGGCCAAAGAAATAAAGGTCATGTATAGGGTTATCTACATCCCCTCTCCTTATAATATGATTATTGGGAAACTACTTTTTAACCATTTGGGTGACGCCTTGTCCACTCTGTATTAATGCATGAAATAATTGCTCCCTAATGAGAGAGTGGGAGTTATTCAAGGGATTAGAAGATCACCAGAAAATGTTTTGGAGATAACCTCAAGCTAAAAAGGATTCATACTCTAGGCTTGAAAACCAAAGAACGTGGGCTCAAGAATAAAGCCACCTAAATAATCAGCAAAGGCGATGAGCCTCCCAACTACTAAAGAGATCGAAGATTGAAGGCCCAAGAGGAATTCCTTATCGAGACACCTACATTCTTGTCATTATATGTTTTTCTTTACCACTATTTAGCTATCTTGTTGTTGATTTTTATAGGTGAGTATCTGGTGGGGCGTATCGGGAGCGCAACACTGACGTGTCCGTCGGATAATAACAGTGATTATACAGTTGTTCGCGTAGTTTTAAAGAAAAGGTTGTCGACCCCACAGGGAAGTGATAATCAAACTAATGTTGTCTATTGTTGCAGTGTAAAGTTAAGGCTAAAGATTCATCGGATATGAAATTGAAAGGAAAGATACAAAAATTCTAAAGGACTTGTAGAAATTGGGTGCTAATTACGACTGAACTAGGTTCCGTAGAAAATACTAACTTAAAGACTTTGTCTCACACTCTCGCGCTATTGAAAAGAACCACACCTTTCAACCACAAGATTTTTCTCTCGCTCAACCTTCAATTAAAAAGTGTATTTTGAAAGTTAATAAAATCCTAAACGATGACTAAAGTGCTCTCGCAGCTTTTAGGATCGATGCATAGTTTCCACTATCAGTTCATTCCTCACACTCTCGCGCTATCAGTATAAACTTAGTTTATTCCTCACTTTCAGGACGGTCCTCATACACCGAACGCAACTAATTTAGCAAGTCATGATATTTTTCGTAGCAAACATATTAACGGTAATCAAAATTAAAACAAAAATTGCAGACCAAATTAAAGTAAGTATTAATACAATTGTAAAGACGAGAATTAAACCTGTGAGTAAAATGAGAACTTGAATTGAAAATTATGTCAGCAGGCTTGTTCGTAATCCAAACGGTACAACAGTAAAAAGGAAATACAATAAAAAGTGCGACAATCCCTCGATGTGAGTTATTGTCGCTTTACAAGTAAATTTATGCCTAAAATTCTTAACGGAATTCAGCAGCGCTTCGGCATGGTTTTGGGGTGTCTAAAAAGTGTCCAAGAGGTGCTTTATATAAAGGAATTAAGACCTTAAACTGCTCTGGTCATGGCCTCTGTGTGGATGCAAAAAAGGAGAAAAGTAACTGCTCAAAACAGTTGTAGAATTTGAAATATGCAACTGTGTTAACATGGCGAGCGCCATTGGGTCATGGCAAATGCCATGGCCTCCATCCATTTATTGTCGTGGCCTGCTGATAGATGGCGAACACCATATCAGTAAAAGGGGCAGAAAGTCTTCTTTTTGCTGCATTTTCCTACTCTTCCATTCTTTTTCTACTTCGCTCCCGATTCCACAACAGATGAAACTATCAACTGCAAAACACAATAAAACATAGTAAAATGCAAACAAGACTCGATAAAAAATAGACAAATAGTACGCCCAGTGAGCCTAAAAATATGATACAATTTCTCGTTATCAAACTCCCCCACACTAAGACTTTTGCTTGTCCTCAAGCGAACTCCCAACACAAATGAAAACAATAGGTGCAGTATCCAAAATGTAGGAACGACATGATTCTAAAATTAATATGTGGCTACTAGGCTAATGCTAAAAGGATAGGTACTATATATTGATACCAAGGATACCGTAATGACACATATCTGCATTTGCAGACAAAGACTCCCCCCTATGCAATACCAATCCAAATAATACCTTTATGACTCGACCTCCATTCCTCTTTTGTTTTCACCTCTCTTTCATTCTCGTGCAATCACATTAAGCTTGTTATCCCCACACTCGCATGGTAAGTGAACCTACTAGTGTTCATAATCTCGTTAGTCAACTTTTTGCTCTTTTTCTTCTTTTCTTTTTCTTTTCTTTTAGAATTTTAGAGATCTGATCCGTTGGGCTAAATGGACAGGAGAGGACCACCTAACTTAAAGGGAACCGAATCTTTTCATTCGCTTTTCTATAAAACAACTCAATTCAATTAATTTTCCAGATCACCACATATTTGCTTCGGTTCATTACTTAGCGTGTGCCTTAGGATGATGTTGACCGCTAACATAAACTACTCAAGAGACTACTTGTCGCTACTGCGAAAAAGAGTGCCGACAATGACAGAAGAGTCGCCACCGTTTGTTATTTATCCCAAAGGAGGGAAAGGAAACGATCATAGAAAACCTGACGAAAATGGGAGAAGACAGGTCATCGCAACCCTGTCTCGGGTTCGGGAGTCGGTTACGCAAGGGGAAGGTATGAGCACCCCTCACGTCCGTCGTACTCGACGGGATCCACGCTTGGTTGTCTAGCTATGGGTGAAAAACAAACTATCTATGGCTTCTAAATCTAAAAAGAAAGAAGTGACTCGATAGAGCATCGCCGCTCTATGCCTACGTATTCCCTCATGCAATGGGAAATTCAGAGTCAACGTAGTTCGGGAAACTATAGGGGGTATTGCTCGCCAAGACGTCGCGTCTTGTGCCTACGTATTCTCATCTGGTATGGGAAATCAGAGCAAAACGTAGTTCGGGATAACTACGGGACGAACGGGTGTTCTCAATCGCTCGGGGCGAGAGAAGAGGTAGACAATACTAGCGTACGCATTCAAGCAGTTAGGTGTATGCTGCTCGACCATTGGAGACTTAGGCGATACCTGTTTGCAGTAGAATGGGCATAGTATGTCGTTGGTTTAAAAGGTACGGATAACCTAAGGATTTAGAACAACAGGCTGGTCTCAATTGCACAGGGGCAAGAGAAAGGGGAGTTAATGGCTAACGGGAAGGTCTCGATCACACGGAAGTGAGAGAAAAGAGATGTTAGTTGTTAGTGTGCTCGTCAAGACATCGCGTCTTGTCCCTACATATTCTCATCTGGCATGAGAAATCAGAACAACTGTAGTTCAGCTAACTACAGGAAAAAAGGGGAAAAGTGTTCGCTAGGATTATCGCAGTCCTATGCCTACATACTCTCAACAGATAGGAGAGATCAGAGCAGCTGTAGTTCAGCCAACTACAGAAAACGGTCTCGATTGCACGGGGGCAAGAGAAGGGATCTCAATCGCCAGGACGCGAGAGAAAAGGGGAGTCTCAATCACCAGGATGCGAGAGAAAAGGTCTCGACCGCAAGGATGCGAGAGAAAAGGTGAAGTCTCAATCTCCAGGATGCGAGAGAAAAGGCTCGGAACGGGACGCACACGCTAAGTCCTAAGATGTAGAAGCGAATGTGTCGCATATCGTCCTAAGGACGTACACTAAACATTCTAGACGAGTGAGAGGAAGCCACCCACTCATCATTTCCCACGTATCTAACACCACGGCTCACAACACTCGACAGTTGAATAAAAGAGATGAAATAGATGAAATAAAAACAATGTTACCGAACTGAGTGGTTCCGTTGATCCTTGATGATGACATTTCGAATCGAATCGGAACCAATGTAACACTGAACCATCATGGCTCGACTTATAAATGGAATTCGAACTATAAGAGGTTGCGTATTGATTTCCATGTCAAAGACAAGATAGAGAAATGATATTGCGAATCATTCTCCAATTGAATCGTGTCACACGAACCAAACCAAAAAAAGTCCAAAATAAAATCAGAAGGAGAATAAAAATGGGGAGAGAAAGAAGTGGTCTCGGATCTTACATTATCCATCAACAAGTCGATTAATAATGGTTTACAGAAGTGTCATCATCGACCTACAAAATAAAAATGATAAGGGAAAAGTCCAATAACAAATGAAAATTGAAATAAACTTCTAAAAAGAAAACTAAATCCTAATAGAAATTTAAAAAGAAATTAAGTACAAAAATAAAATATAAAATTCTATGTAAAATATATGTATATAATATTCTAAGAAAATAATACCATAATTTTCTAAAAGAAAAATAGTAAAATATTTACATATATACAAAAGAAAATACTCAAAAATTATTTACAAAAATAATAGCACAGTGGGGGTACAGCAACAAAACAGGAGTTCAGCAAGTGAAAACCAGTTCGGCTTGGCCCAACTACACCACAATCAAACAGCAAACCAACAGGCGTGTAATGAGGAAAAGGGGGGTATAACTCAGAAAATTAAACAATTGGACCAAAGCTCACTAACCCAATCCAGGAAGTTCAGCGAAGAACTCATCATCTTCTTTGTTCACTATAGTCAGCAACAAACCCTAGCTTTCACCGCCGTCACTTCGCCTCTCTTCGTCTCAAAACCTCCCTCCCACAACTCTGTCTCGTTTTCTCCAACTATCACCTACAACAACAAACGAAACAAGAGAATCACAATGTTCCCAATAATTTCTGCAATTCCTGTTGAGTGTCGTGACCATAGGTGTGAGCTTAGTTTTGAGTTCTGACGTTGATTAACGAAGGTTGGCTCGATGGATGAACGTTGAGAAGATGAAGATCTACGAAGTGTTGTTGACATTTTGGAAAATGGTTGACGAAGATCTATGTGTTGCATGTTAGATCCAACGATGAAGACGAGGACTCACGATGTGGCAGTGAAGAAGCTTCAATGGCGTGTTATGGTGATTTGTAGATCTGGAGTTTGGTTTGTGTTTTTATCTGCAGAAAGATGAAGGGATGAATGTAGATCTAGAGTTGTTCGTAAGTTTAAAGATTCGTGGAAAACCGTTTAAAGGTGATGAAGGTTCGAAGACATCTGGAAAAAATTGGTGGAGGTTGTTCATGGAAGGTTTGGCGTTTAGATTTATAGCTTGTTCGTGCAGATCTGTTGCATTGTCGAAGATCTTGATGAAGGTTATGGATGAAGATGAACGCAGATGAATTTGGATGAACATTGAAAGAATTCTGGAAAATTGGATGAGTGTGGGATGAACGCGGTGATGAAAGTTGTTATGAATGTTGAAGAATGTGTAAGAACATGTCAAGAATTTCAGGAAGAATCATGGTGAGGACGATGAAGATTCATGCGGTTTATGGAAAATTATGATGAACACGATGAACACCATGAATTTCCCGGCAGCCTCATGAGTTTTCCGGTGTAGGGGACGATGGGCATTGATTTTTCCGATGAGCGGATTAGGGTTTGAATGGGAAATGTGGCGCCGCCTCTCTGGGACGCGTGCCAGCATTCATGATGAGAGAGAGTGTACAGGCTATTTATAGCCTGACACATGTCAGCGAAAAGACTAATTGGACCTGCAAAATCCTGATTAGTGGACTGATTAGTGATAAGGCTGATTAACATATATTAATTAAAACAAGCTGGTTAATAAATGCTAACAATTAAAAGCTGAACCAAAAATTTAAATAATATTAACTAAACTGTTCAGTGCCATTAAATACTGATTAAAACTCAAAATTATTTAATCAAAATTAGAACGCAACGTTAAGATTAAAACCAATTAATAACAACTAAAACTAATATCATAACTAAAAACTATTTAAATTCTAACCAACTTCAATCTAGATTAACCAATCTAATTAAAATCTAAGAATTAATCCTAAAATATAACCTAATATTCTAAAAACAATTAATTCTAGAAACCATGAAAATAGAAAATGCTACTTAAAAATCTATTAAAAACTAATAATATTCTAAAAATAGAAAATAGAAGATAAAAATCTATTTAAAATCTAAATTCTATACTAAAAATTAAGAAATAAATTCTAGAAAATCAAGATAATTCCAATGCAAAGCAATTAAATCAGTTAACCAAAAATGCGAGAATGCATTGAAATACGGTAAAACGGCGGACACCGAAATATCCCCAAACATAACAGCATAAACCGAATCACCGGAAAGAGCACCACTTCCAAAATAAACCTCTTGCTCGAACTGGTTTGAATCGCGAGAAAAGAACTATGATCCTGATAAAATCAATCCGGCTAAAAAATGCACAGTATGCGGTATGCAGATGCAAATGCAAATGAAACGAAACATAAGCCAAATTGCTAGAAACAGTTGGTCAAATTTTGGGGTACAACAGCTGCCCCTATTCAAACGGCTTGGACCTGAAGGGTTGAAAAGAGAACGGCTTTCAAACATTCAAAGGTAAAAGACGGTTGAATACCAAAGAAACCGGAAATTTGCCAACCGCAGAAATAATCTGCAAACTCTGATGGGACAAAAATCTCTGAATAATTAAACTTATAGTTGCATCAGCGACAAGATAACTGATTACCAATCAAAAAGCTTCGACACACGGTCAGAAGAAACATCTGCTAACCTGCAGGAAACGAAACTAAGTCGGAAAGCATCTGACATCGCCGCCAGGCATCTGTTAAATAAAAACAGGCATCGAACCCGAAGGCCAGATGAACCGAAGCTGATAACGTCTGCTAATCTAAGCAGGCATCGAACCCGAAGGCCGGATCAACACACAATTGATCTTCTGTTCCCCGAAGCAGGCATTCACTAAATAAAAGCGAGCATATCACATCGTCTAATGGTAGACAGCAAGAAACATATCCAACATTCACATCGGCGAACTTTAGAACTCTTTCGTCAATAGGAATCGATGGCAAGAAATACTAAATTCACAGATCACGTCAAAGAACTTCAGAATCCTTTCGTCAATAGGAATCGACAGAAAGAAATACCAAATCCAAGCTCTATATCGTCAATAGGAATTGACGAAACGCAAACAATCTTCAAAGAGCCAGCACGCCAAAAGGAATCGACAAAAAGAAAACCCTATCAAAGAAACACATCATCAATAGGAATTGACAGAAAGAAGATCATATCCAAAGCTCACGTTGTCTAAGGATAGACAGAGAGAAAACCATCCGGAGATCATATCGTCAATAGGAATTGACATTCGTAAAACCATACAGAACATCACCTCGTCAATAGGAATTGACAGAAAGAAAATATCCTGAATATCAAAAATCCATATCATCTAATGGTAGACGGAAAGAAAACTATCCGAAGAACCACCTCGTCTAAGGGTAGACGGAAAGAGATATCCAAAATCCACATCGTCTAATGGTAGACGGAAACAAATATCCATACCCGAGGAACCATCTCATCTAAGGGTAGACGAGAAGAAATATCCATATCCCACAATATCACTTCGTCAATAGGAAACGACAGAAGGAAAATCATCCAAAATACCTCAGCGAACCTCAAAACCACTTCGTCAATAGGGATCGACAGAAAGAAAACCTGTTAGGGATGTCATCATCAGAGGGCCGACGGACAAAGAAAATCTGCTTGGAGATGTCATCATTAGAGGGCTGACGGACAAAGAAAATTTGCTTGGAGATGTCATCATCAAAGGGCTGACGGACAAAGCATAACCGACGCATGACCTGAAACCCAAAAGTAAGCAGATGAGCCGACTGAACCAGGCTGCTGATATATCCCTGTCTTGACTGAAAGACTTGAATCAGATTACCACAGAAGGCTAACAGAAATTGGCTTATGCTTCGCATGCACATGTTTGGATTTTTTTATGGCGTAATGCTCCATACGAAATGGAAATGCTACGCATTTGAGGATGCAATGCAAAAATGATGCTATATGCAAAAATGCAGAGGCAGGCTCGGGCTGTCGGGGAAAGCTGTATAACCACTCCAGCAAAATAAATGTTGAAGCCAACTTCGCTGGGAATAACCAGATATGCCAAGTATGATTGGACTTGCTGAGGAAGACCATGTGAAATCTTCCTGGGTACCAATGAGAATTAGATTTTGGAATGATGCGCCAATAGGGATTGGGCATTAGGTTATCTGTGAGGGGCCAGGGAATGATTTACATGACTTCCCGAAATTCGTCTTGAACTTGAAGTTCGACAGAACCTGCTTGAATAGCTCTGAAAATATGGAGAGGAACAGTTCCTTCATTTCCAAATTTTCCCTAGCCTGTGGGCTTTCTGTAAAACTATTCCTCGAAAAGGAACCTGAAATATCTGTACCCTGATGGTTAGACATGAACTGCCTCAGCAATCTGAACCGCGAGGAGGTGCTGGCTTCTGGACAAGGATAGCTTCTGCTCTTGGGGTGGCCTGCCCCAGCCTTGAAACGACCTTGCCCCTGATTGGCTGATCTGTGGAGAGGATACCTCTGACTTCGAGAGATTTATCGAATCTCGACCTGATCCAGATTAATTGAAGTTTGGATGGCTGACTCCCATGATATGATCGTTTGATAAGCTAGCCTCGGCTCAACAGAGTATTCAGGCGTTCCGCATTCTATCCTGATCAAACTTTCCACTGTGGAAACTTTCCTGTTGTCAAATGCTTACTCGCAAGTAAAATAAATTGTTCTGCATAAAATATATATTAATGCAATGCATATGACGTTTTGAAATCCAAGTCTGTTCACTGGAAAAAACAAATTCTGACATATAGTGAACGAATCACTTATCAGAATGTCAACCTTAAAACCTACAAGTTGAGCATAATCCTTTTAGGAGTCAGTTTCGACGTGCTCTTTACCGAAGTACGCTTTCGAAACAAACCTGCTTCAATTAGGTCTTTTGAAGGTTGTAACGTGGTCAGGTTCACGGTTTGAAAGAAAGGATATAAGGCTCAAAGTTTATTTTAACCTTCCTGTTCTCCTTGATGTTCTCCAGTCCTAAGTTCAGCTAACTTGACACAAGCGCTCACCTTTCAAAGGTTGAATGACAGGAGTGATGGTTCAGGAAACCACAAGTTTTTAGAGTGACAGCCACTCGCTTCATCTTTTGGTGCCTAGAGTCACACGACTTGTTTTTCACCATTCTTTTTTCGATTTCCCAATTTTTTCCTGGACTGACTCTTTTGAGCTTCTTTTGATTTCAAAGTCCAGCGGGACGCCCTAATTTTTGCCTAAGCCACTTGTTTTCAAGTTATCGACTTAGCGGGCTTTGTTCTTTTTTTCTTCTATTCTTTTTTTTTGAACAAATTGTGTGACACCGACTTGTCTGACTTGTTGACGGGATTGTGACTGTTTCACTCCTTGGTCAGTAATGGATAACCACTAGGGTTTTTTAGGTACGACCTATACAGTTGTGATTAGTCCTCGAACGGGAACACTCCTTTTGCAATTTGGACGCTCGGTCATATTAACTGACAACTACCCTGCCCCAGGTTAAGATTAAGGGTTTTTTCATTTTCAAAAAGAAACTCCTACTACTAGGCTCAAAGGGGTTGACAAGGGATTATCATCCTTATATCTCCGGTGTTTATGAATTTGAAACAATGCTTATACATTATCAGCAGGTTTTATTCAAAAGCATACAATCGGAAGCTTGCGCGTCTTTCAATTTCGTCATCCTCCCCGGATTTCGCTTAAACAAGCGTTTGATATTAGTAAAAAGTATAGAGTGAACACGAATGAATTGAATCAAAACATGCATATTCATTTCATTATCAATACCGATTGAAAAAAACAAGTTTTACAGATGAGATTTGCACTTTAACATAAAAGAAACTACAAATGTAAAGAAATGACATGATAAAAGAAGAATGCCAGCTTCGGGGAACTGGGCTTTCAGGTCTTGATTTGCTACTGAACCAGCCATCTTCAGAATTGCCCGTCGAAGTCATTCTGGTACTCTTCTGAACCCACATGACTGGATGATGGAAGATCGTTGATATGGACACCCTGAGGCGTGACTGAGAACATGTTGGAGTCAAGCAAAGTCTGAATTTTGCTCTTTAACACCTTACAGTCTTCGGTTGAATGCCCCTATGCCCCAGCATGGTACTCACAATGGGCGTTGACATTGAAACCTAGCGGATACGAAGGAATCTCTGGATTAATCTTCTTTGGCACTATCAATCCACCTCTGATCAAGTCCGGCAACACTTGACTGTACGACATCGGCAACTGAGTGAAATGCCTCTGTGGCTTCCTTGGTCTTCGTTGGGCATGCTGATGCAGATGATGACGGTATGACTGCTGACTCTGAAGGGGAACAGATACCTGATACACAGACCCAACAGGTTGCTGACTCTGAATGCTCGAAGTGTCTGAAAATTGAATCTGAGGTACGGGAGATTCTGGAATAACATCACTTTCCGTCTCCCATTCTTCTTGAGAACTGACAACCGATTCACTTTCATAAACTGAAGTATCTGAGATGTCTCGAATCTTTCCACTCTTGATTCCGCTCTCGATATGTTCTACCATTATCATCAAGTCAGAAAAGTTTGATGCCCCAATACCAACCATTTTATCAAAGTAGTGCCCTTGCAAAGTATCCATGAATATGTCAACCAGTTCTCTGTCCAGAAGTGGTGGTTGAACACGAGCTGCGAATTCTCTCCATCTCTACACATACCCTCTGAAGGATTCATTGGCTGCCTGAGATAATTCTTGCAATTGTATGCGGCTGGGAGTCATGTCGAGATTGTAGTTGTACTGCTTCACGAAGGCATTGACTAAATCTGACCATGATCGGATGCAACCACTCTCCAACTGCATATACCAATTCAATGATGCTCCACTTAGACTGTCTTGAAAACAGTGAATCATAAGCTTGTCATTGTGGACATGTGAGGTCATTCTTCTGCAAAATGTAACCAAATGCTGCTTCGGACAACTATCCCCTTTGTACTTCTCAAAATTCGGTGTTTTAAACTTTAGAGGCATCACAAGACCGGGCACCAAACACATGCTCGAAGCATTCAAATTAAGAGTATCATAACTCGTTATGGCGTCAAGCTTTTCATCCAATAGACGATACCTTCTCATGAATTCAACAGTCTGTGGGTCCTTAGCATTAATCTTCGGAACAACCCTCTGAGAATCTGGCACAGGGAAAGTGAAATTCTAATAGTCTGTATCATAAAGAGAAGATGAATCTCTATCTCTGACAATAGTATGCTCTTGTACAACAGGAATCTGCACAGGCTGAGCTTGAGCAACATTGTTCACCGGAGTCCTCTGAACATTGGCCCCCCCTCTTGTCATAGCTGTCATGGCTTCCATGAGCTGATCTAGCTGATTCTTCATCAATTCAAACTTGGCCCTTGTAACAACTTGATTCTGCTCTACTGAGTTCATGATGCTTCCAAATGCTAATTCAAGTTCAATGCAAATGTCGGGAAATCAACTGCGGGTTGGAAAAAAGACTGGTAAGCTCTTTGTTCTGGCTGAGGATGGACATGCAAAAATGAGATGCAAAAGCCATGCGATGCAAAATGCTAATGCAACAAAAAAAGGATCAAAGATCCCACAAAGCTCTGAAATAACTGTTGCGCTACTGACTGGATAAGTTTTCTCTGAAGAGAAAATCAAAATACCGGGTTGGCTGGAAGTCAAGTTTCCTGCAAAAACCCTCCCACTCACAGGTATGGACCTATCCATTAATAAGGTTTGGCATCCTATGCGTTCATCAACGTCACAGACTTTCAAGAAATGATGATACGTTCACAATTTCTGGTTTGGCATCATAATCTCCCGAAGAGGCCTCACTTAGCTGAATCACAAGTGATCCGTCCCCAGAGTCGACAATCCTCAGATCCAAAATCCCCTCGAGCCCTAAGGGCCAGAAAAAAAGTCATCAAAGAGAATCTCGTCTGAGCGTGAATTTCATGGGAACTTGTGCCTACTAAGTAAGCAGGTCCACCACTACTCTCCACTAATAATGTTATCTGTATGCTTAAGCCTGGATTTTGGCTTATCTCTCATAGGAACAACCACCCAACAGCGCAACAGCAACAGATAATAATATAGTGCGGAAAATGTAAATACAACAATATACAAAATACAACACCACACCAATATACACACCTAAATACAAGAAAACAAGCGTTAGTATTAACTCACATAGGGGATGTTCCTATCCCCAGAAAAGCCGCCAGTTGCTGGGGAGCCCAGACAGCCAGGAAACAAAACAAGGCGAGACTGCAAAAGAAATCCCCAGCAGAGTCGCCAGCTGTCACTACTGCGAAAAAGAGTGTCGGTAATGATAGAAGAGTCGCCACCATTCGTTATTTATCCCAAAGGAGGGAAAGGAAACGATCAGAGAAAACCTGACGAAAACGGGAGAAGACAGGTTATCGCAACCATGTCTCGGGTTCGGGAGTCGGTTACGCAAGGGGAAGGTATGAGCACCCCTCACGTCCGTCGTACTCGACGGGATCCATGCTTGGTTGTCTAGCTATAGGTGAAACACAAACTATCTAAGGCTGCTAAATCTAAATGGAAAGAACTGACTCGATAGAGCATCGCTACTCTGTGCCTACGTATTCCCTCATGCAATGGAAAAATCAGAGTCAACGTAGTTCGGGAAACTACGGGGGGGATTGCTCGCCAAGACGTTGCGTCTTGTGCCTACGTATTCTCATCTGGTATTGGAAATCAGAGCAAAACGTAGTTCGGGCTAACTACGGGATGAACGGGTGTTCTCAATCGCGCGGGGGCGAGAGAAGAGGTAGACGATACTAGCGTACGCATTCTAGCAATTAGGTATATGCTGCTCAACCATTGGAGACTTAGGCGTTACCTGTTTGCGGTAGAACGGGCGTAGTATGTCATTGGTTTAAAAGGTACGGATAACCTAAGGGTTTAAAACAACAGGCTGGTCTCAATTGCACTGGGGCAAGAGAAAGGGGAGTTAATGGCTAACGGTAAGGTCTCAATCACACAGAAGCGAGAGAAAAGAGAAGTTAGTTGTTAGTGTGCTCACCAAGACATCGCGTCTTGTGCCTACATATTCTCATCTGGCATTAGAAATCAGAGCATCTGTAGTTCAGCTAACTACAGGAAAGAAGGGGAAAAGTGCTCGTTGGGATTATCGCAATCCTATGCCTACGTACTCTCAACAGATAGGAGAGAGCAGAGCAACCGGAGTTCAGCCAACTACAGAAAATGGTCTCGATTGCATGGGGGCTAGAGAAGGGATCTCAATCTCCAGGACGCGAGATAAAAGAGGAGTCTCAATCGCCAGGATGCGAGAGAAAAGGTCTCGACCGCAAGGATGCGAGAGAAAAAGTGAGGTCTCAATCGCCAGGATGCGAGAGAAAAGGCTCGGAACGGGACGCACACGCTAAGTCCTAAGATGTAGATGCGAATGTGTCGCATATCGTCCTAAGGACGTACACTAAACATTCTAGACGAGTGAGAGGAAGCCACCCACTCATCATTTCCCACGTATCTAATGCCACGACTCACAACACTCGACGGTTGAATAAAAGAGATGAAAGAGATGAAATAAAAACAATGTTACCGAATAGAGTGGTTCCGTTGACCCTTGACTTTGCGTGCAAGCTCCATTCGAATCTCTTCTGCTTTGATCCTTGATGATGACATTTCGAATCGAATCGGAACCAATGTGACGTTGAACCATCATGGCTCGACTTATAAATGGAAGTCGAACTATAAGAGGTTGCGTATTGATTTTCGTGTCAAAGACAAGATAGAGAAATGATATTGTGAATCATTCTCCAATTGAATCGTGTCACACGAACCAAACCAAAAAAAGTCCAAAATAAAATCAGAAGGAGAAGAAAAATGGGGAGAGAAAGAAGTGGTCTCGGATCCTATATTATCCATCAACAAGTCGATTAATAATGGTTTACGGAAGTGTCGCCATCGACCTACAAAATGAAAATGATGAGGGAAAAGTCCAATAACAAATGAAAATTGAAATAAACTTCTAAAAAGAAAACTAAATCCTAATAGAAATTTAAAAAGAAATTAAGTACAAAAATAGAATATAAAATTCTATATAAAATATATGTATATAATATTCTAAGAAAATAATACCATAATTTTCTAAAAGAAAAATAATAAAATATTTACATATATACAAAAGAAAATACTCAAAAAGTATTTACAAATATAATAGCACAGGGGGTACAGCAGCAAAACATGGGTTCAGCAAGTGAAAACCGGTTGGGCTTGGCCCAACTACAACACAATCAAACATCAAACCAACAGGAGTGTAATGAGGAAAAGGGGGGGTATAGCTCAGAAAATTAAACAATTGGGTCGAATCCCACTAACCCAATCCAGGAAGTTCAACGAAGAACTCATCATCTTCTTTGTTCACTATAGTCAGCAACAAACCCTAGCTTCCGCCGCCGTCACTTCGCCTCTCTTCGTCTCAAAACCTCCCTCCCTCAGCTCAGTCTCGTTTTCTCCAAACTATCACCTACAACAACAAACAAAACAACAGAATCACAAAATTCCCAATAATTTCTGCAATTTCCATTGAGTGTCGTGACCATAGGTGTGAGCTTCGTTTTGAGTTCTGACGTTGATTGAAACTTTCTTCATGGCAGATTAACGAAGGTTGGCTCGATGGATGAATGTTGAGAAGATGAAGATCTACGAAGTGTTATTGACATTCTGGAAAATGGTTGACGAAGATCTATGTGTTGCATGTTAGATCCAACGATAAAGACGAGGACTCACGATGTGGTAGTGAAGAAGCTTCAATGGCGTGTTATGGTGATTTGTAGATCTGGAGTTTGGTTTGTGTTTTGATCTGCAGAAAGATGGATGGATGAATGTAGATCTGGAGTTGTTCGTAAGTTTGAAGATCCATGGAAAAACGTTTAAAGGTGATGAAGGTTCGAAGACATCTGGAAAAAACTGGTGGAGATTGTTCATGGAAGGTTTGGCGTTTAGATTTGTAGCTTGTTCGTGCAGATCTGTTGCATTGTCGAAGATCTTGATGAAGGTTATGGATGAAGATGAACGCAGATGAATTTGGATGAACATTGAAAGAATTCTGGAAAATCGGATGAGTGTGGGATGAACGCGATGATGAAAGTTGTTATGAATCTTGAAGAATGTGTATGAACGTGTCAAGAATTTCAGGAAGAATCATGGTGAGGATGATGAAGATTCATGCGGTTTCTAGAAAATTATGATGAACACGATGAACACCATGAATTTCTCGGCAGCCTCATGAGTTTTCCGGTGTAGGGGACGATGGGCATTGATTTTTCCGACGAGCAGATTAGGGTTTGCATGGGAAACGTGGTGCCGCCTCTCTGGGACGCGTGCCAGCATTCATGATGAGAGAGAGTGTACAGGCTATTTATAGCCTGACACATGTCAGCGAAAAGACTAATTGGACCTGCAAAATCCTGATTAGTGGACTGATTAGTGATAAGGCTGATTAACATATATTAATTAAAACAAGCTGGTTAATAAATGCTAACAATTAAAAGTTGAACCAAAAATTTAACTAATATTAACTAAAATGCTGGGTGCCATTAAATGCTGATTAAAACTCAAAATTATTTAATCAAAATTAGAACGCAACGTTAAGATTAAAACCAATTAATAACAACTAAAACTAATATCATAACTAAAAACTATTTAAATTCTAACCAACTTCAATCTAGATTAACCAATCTAATTAAAATCTAAGAATTAATCCTAAAATATAACCTAATAATCTAAAAACAATTAATTCTAGAAACCATTAAAATAGAAAATGCTACTTAAAATCTATTAAAAACTAATAATATTCTAAAAATAGAAAATAGAAGATAACAATCTATTTAAAATCTAAATTCTATGCTAAAAATTAAGAAATAAATTCTAGAAAATCAAGATAATTCCAATGCAAAGCAATTAAATCAGTTAACCAAAAATGCGAGAATGCAACGAAATACGGTAAAATGGCAGACACCGAAATATCCCCAAAAATAACAACATAGACCGAATCACCGGGAAGAGCACCACTTCCAAAATAAACCTCTTGCTCGAACTGGTTTAAATCACGAGAAAAGGGCTGTGATCCTAATAAAATCAATCTGGCTGAAAAAATGCGCAGTATGCGGTATGCAGATGCAAATGCAAATGAAACGAAACATAAGCCAAATTGCTAGAAACGGTTGGTCAAATTTTGAGGTACACTACTATATAAACTCGGAAATCAAGGTCTCGACATAATGGTATTTAAATCGATGTCTCATACTTAGGGAATCTAGGGTGCTATGACGGTACCGATATTATTAAAACTTTTCCAAGTCTAATTAACATAGCCTAGATGTGAAAAGTTTCATGCCATTGAATTGGAAAGAAATTTTTTTTCCATTGGGATCAATTTTTAAGGGGAATTATCTAACAAAAGAAAATGATAACATACAATAGGAATCAATCGGCGCACAAAAAGACTCGACACAACTAAAACATGAATAAACTAACTAGAAAAACATAAAAGCAACATAAAAATGAGTGAAAAGTAAAAATAAAGCAATAAAAGTATAAATAAAGCAATAAAGCTCCTCCCCCACACTTGAACCACACATTGTCCCCAATTTTTAAGTGCAAGGTGAAAGAAGGAAAAGAGAAACCTGGTGGAATCAATGGTGCTGGCCTCGACCGCGAGGGCGTCCAAATCCTCTGCCAAGGGTAGGGTTAGGAACGTGCTGGACAAATTATCTCAAAGATTTGACCTCCATCATCATACCCTCCATCTACTCAGTAAGACATCCCATGTCATGCTTTATCCTGTCAGCAAAGTCAATCAGCTGCTGGTTTGCTCGGTCTATGGCAACTCTGAGGTCCTACTGCTGTCGCTGCATACTTTGAAGTAGTAAATCACGCCCAGCCTCTATGTCATTCTGATACCGTAGCTCGGACAAGTCATCTAGAGTGCTCCAGATGGAGACGTAATCATACTCTTCACGAGGCGAGTATGTATCTGAAAACTAATCAGAAAAAGGTGGTGTAGTGTGTGCACAGGTACTCGGCCCTAGAATATCAGCAGCATTGTCACGAGTGCCAATATGTGCAGCATTCCCCATAGTCTTGTGATAACGCAAAAACATGTACTATAAATGCTATGTTTTTCAGTTGTTAATGTTCGATTTCACCCCGATTTTGAATTATTTCGCGTTATTTGTCAAGCGTTTTTGCAGGTATTCAAAGTCCACACTCAAAATGGGCAAAACAGAAGAGACTCATGATCAAATGCACAGAACAGAAGAAAAGAGACAGGAAATAGCAGAAAACAGAGATTTTGCTGATGTCACGGTCGTCACAGCCATCACGACCGTCACAACCATCACGGCCGTCATAGGTCCGTCACGCTCCTCACGACCATCACACCTCCCTCACGATCGTCATGCAGGCAAAAACAAACTAACGTTCAGAATGAAAACGTGTCCACGAAGACTGAGAATTTGGTGGGACGTTTTCCCTATATTCTCTCACCATCAACTCCACTTCCCCAAGACTTCACGCAGAGAATCTCAGCTATAAAAGGAGGAGTTCTGGACCAGAAAAGGGGATCCGCATTGAAGATAACGAAGTGCTGCCAAAATCTACTTCCAAAGCCAAGTTTTAATTCTGTTGTTCTTGTCTGTTTTTCCTTTCCCTTAAAAATTCCATTTGTACCGCTTTGTCTATTTTCTTGTACGTTGCTCGTCACCAAGGTAGAATCCTACCGACATTGTGGGGGACTACTCAAGGACCGAGAGCTAAATTATTTACAGGTTCTTATTATTAATTGATTTCCATTTGCCATTATAATGCATGTTTACTCATTCTGATGCTTTTATTTAATTAAGATCTTTCTAAATACCATGTCTAGCTAAACTGCATTAATCGGTATGTAATAAATTAGTAGGACGAGATTCAATAACATCCGGTGTTTTTTTACTTTTCGAACATGTTTCTGCCCGTAGTTTTTAATTAAAAGTTTCTAAATAAACCTTCGTCGCGAAAGCGAGAAATTATTTACAGTAGTTTTGCTACGATAGTGGGAAATTCATTAAGGCTCGAACCGGCACGCGAAAGCTGGGGTTCGAACTGGATAGTAAAAACTAGGCATTTATTTTAAACACAGCGAAAGCGCTTTAAAAGAAATCAGAACTTAATAGTTTTCAAAAAGCGATTTTAACCCCGAATGGGATAACGAAAGCATACATTCCGCCTTAGAGTTGCGACTAGCGTCAACAACCAACTTGAGACAAAAGTATTTAAACGATTATTTTCTCCTGAAAACTATTTTGGAAATATTAAACCGCACCGGTGACTTGTCGAATCCTCGAAGAACTAAAGTATTGCATACTGATTTCCCTTATTATTATTTTAAAAACCTTATAACCTTTTCTTAATTTAGCCTTTAATTCCGCACTTACATCCTTAAAACCTTTTCCGACTTAGCTAAACATAGTAACACCCGATAGCACTAGATTGATTACGAGTCCCTGTGGGATCGATATCTTTATTACTACACGATAGACTATGCACTTGCCGTTAGTTCAGTTAGACTCAGAAAGTCGCGATCAAGTTTTTGGCGCCGTTGCCAGGGACCCTTTTAGTCAATAGTGTAAACCTCTGTTACATAGTATAGACTAGGTTAACTATTTTATTTCCCTTTTACTCGTTCATCGATTGTACGCCAATTACTCGCTCACAAAGCGAAAATTTGCTACCAATAATCGTCGAACTTGAGCATTTCCTACACCTAGGAAGACGATTCATAGAACATCAACGAAGACGTAATATTCCCGAACTTCTCAGTCACACTCCTGAATCTGAAGAAGAATCAAAGATGGCTGAAGGACCTCAGAACAGACCTCTGAAGGATTACTGTAGAATTACTGCCCCCGCCATAAACCGAAATGATTTCGAACTAAAACCATCATTGCTATCAGCTGTACAATAACATCAATTCTCAGGAAATGAAACCAAGGATCCGAACGAGCACTTAACGAAGTTTGTGCAGTACGCAGACACAGTGAAGGCAAACGGCGTAACTCCAGACGCAATAAGACTTCGTTATTTTCCTTTCTCTCTTAGAGATAGAGCTTGGGCTTGGTTACAATCCTTGTCGTCCAACTCCGTTACGACGTGGGAACAATTGAAGAACATTTTCTTAGCAAGATACTTTCCGCCAAGCAAAACTACTATGCTAAGAGCTCAAATTAACGGATTTCGATAGAAAGATGCCGAATCTCTCTACGAAGCATGAGAAAGATTCAAAGATATGATGAGAGCATGCCCTCACCACGGTCTAGAAGACTGGTTGAATATTCATACCTTTTACAATGGGCTTTTGTGCAACACCAGACTAACGGTAGACGCCGCCGCGGGTGGTGCACTTATGGATAAGCCATATGACGAAGCCTATCAACTTATCGAGAACATGTCTCAAAACCATTGCCAATGGGGAGGTGAGAGAACTCCAGCAGAGAAACCCGCAGTAAAAGGTGGGATGTACGAGATCAGCAGTCTTGAAAAGTTCAACGCTAAGGTAGATGCCTTGACGCATAAGATCGATAGTTTAATTGTAACACCGCCTGCAACCGTAGCTGCTGTAACTCCAAACTGTGAGTTATGTGGAATCACTACTCACACTGCACCCGAATGTTCGTTATTGGCAGGAATCCCTGCAGACCAGGTGAACTACGCTCAAGGTAACCCTTATGCAAACACCTACAACCCAGGATGGAGAAATCACCCAAACGTTTCCTACAAAAGCGATAACGCATTGCAAGCACCTGCTGTTCCACCAAGATATCAAAAACCAGGCGTAGCCGCTACAAATGCCCCTAGAAAATCAAGTTGTGAATTGATGATGGAAAAATTCATAGCTAATCAAGCTCAGACGAACAAGGAATTCCTAAATCAAAACATACACACTAGTGACCAGATTAAACAGCTAACCAACAAAGTAGACGCTTTAGCCATCCATAACAAAATGCTTGAAACACAGATATCACAAGTGGCTCAACAACAAGCTTTTGCTGCTGCACCTGCTGGCACATTTCCTAGACAGCCAGAACCTAATCCAAAAGGTCAGGCAAATGCTGTCATATTAAGAAGTGGAAAAGAATTGGACGAACCGATCGATCCTAAGACCCAAAATCCAGCCATGCATCAAAAGCCTGCTAAACAAGCAAACAAGGAGTCTTAATCAAAATAGAAAGAAGACAACGAGAAAGAGGCCGTTGATAGTGAAAAACCTTATGTACCTCCACCGCCATATAAGCCACTGATTCCTTATCCTCAAAGATTCATAAATTCCAAAACTACAGGGCAGTTTAAGAAATTTGTAGAACTTCTGAAGCAACTGAATATCACAATTCCTTTCATAGAAGTTATCACTCAAATGCCCTCATACGCTAAATTTCTCAAAGAAATCTTGTCTAACAAGAGAAAGATCGAGGATAATGAAATAGTTACACTTACTGCCGAGTGTAGCGCGATCATTCAAAACAACATGCCTCATAAACTAAAAGACCAAGGTAGCTTCTCCATACCTTGTTTCATTGGAAGGTTCGTCATAGACAAAGCTTTATGCGACTTAGGAGCCAGTATCAGCGTTATGCCCTTATCTATATGCAAAAAGCTGAATATGGGTGAGCTAAGACCAACCAAAATGTCCATGCAATTGGCTGACCGATCAGTCAAATATCCTGTCGGTATACTGGAAAATGTTCATGTGCGCATAGGTCAATTCTACATCCCAACCGACTTTATAATCATGGATATTAAGGAAGACTCAATTACCCCGATTATCCTAGGAAGACCATTCCTAGCCACAGCCAGAGCTATCATTGACGTGAAGAAAGGTAGGATAACATTCGAAGTAGGAGAAGAAAAGATAGAGTTCATCCTCACTAAGTTCCTACAAGCACCAGCCATAGACGATACCTGCTACTTAGTGTCGCTACTGCAAAAAAAAAGGTGTCGGCAAAACAGAAGAGTCGCCATCTTTCATAATTTATCCCACAGAAGGGAAAGGAAACGATCGAAACAAACCTAGCAAAAAGGAAAAGACAAGGTCATCGCAATCGAGTCTGGGTTCGGGAGTCGGTTACGCAAGGGAAGGTATTAGCACCCCTCACGTCCGTTGTACTCAACGGGATCCACGCTTGTTGTGTTTATCTGACGGGTTCGTTATCTATCTACCTATCAAGGCTGGCTCAAAAGAAAAGAATGAAAGTGACTCGGCAAAGCATCACGCTTCGTGCCTACGTATTCTCGTCTGGAACGAGAAATCAGAGTCAACATAGTTCGGCTAACTACGGGTGATGGGTGAAGGTTGCTCTCCAAGACATCGCATCTTGTGCCTACGTATTCTCATCAGAGAAATCAGAGCGAACATAGTTCGGGTCACCGAAACACAGGTTTTGATTCATCTGCTTTTACCTGAGTAAAGTTAAACAATAGTTTCAGCAGTTAGGGACAAATCCTGTTTGCGATAGAACGGAAGTTTAACAGCACTCTTTTCATCAGAAAAGGTTTTCCTTGAATTAAGAGCCCACGGGGAAAAAGTGATTTGATATTTGTTTTTGTGTCTTTTACGAAAGAAGTGTTTTTTATGGATGTTTGAAGTTCGTACTGCACTAGAGACTATGACTTAGGAGTGAATGCGTCGCATGTCACCCAAAGGGTACCATTTTAAACATCCTGATTACTGGAAGGAAACCCTCCAATAACCATTTCCTAAGTGGCTTAAGGCTTGTAACGTACTGTACCAACTTGCCTTTATTACGTATTTTACTGTTGTTTTGGAGGATGAGAAGGAGAAAGAACTCTACAGGGGAAACTATCAAGCATCCTACTATTGTCATGCAATGGATTCATCCTATTCGGTGAGTTTGAAACAGGGAACTCCTAGATGTTATCATGCAAAGGTTTCAACCTAAAAGTCTATCATCACTTCCTTAAACAAAGAAGTGAGAGTCCTAAGGGAACATGTGAGTGGGAAACAAAACAAACTGCTAAAGTCAATAAAGCAGATAAAATAGAAAAGCAAGCAGTAAAGATGCAAATGCAATGCAGCAATACAAGCAGAGGGAAAAACTAAACCTCTAAGCAAAAAAGCAAAGAGAACAAACAAAAACAGACAAGCAAAGGGAGGGTCACCTCAACCTTTCAATGCAAACACATCAGTTAGAAAATGGAAGATAACACACAAGCAGAGGGAGGGCACTCAACCTCTAAAGAAATCAAGCAAAGGGAGCTCAGCTCAACCTTTCAGTGTAGTCATGCACCTAGCCTAGAATACTCTACACATGAGACTATCCTAATGCATCAAACAATGCTCAAACAATCATGATGAAAGAAGAACGGGATGAACAATATGACATGTAAGGAAATCATTCCAAAATAATCAAACAAGGCACCTAACCTAGCGAGGAGGAGATTGATGGATGGATGCATGCATGATGTAAACCAAAGGAATACATCAAGGCATTCAACCAAAGATGAAATTTGATGATGGGAAGCATGGTGTATACCAAGGGTATCCATCATGACACTCAACCATTCATGGGAGAATTGAATCATGTGAAGCATGATGTAAACCAATGGAATACATCATGGCACTCAACCATCCATGGATGATATTGAATGAATGCAAAGCATTCAAGGAAGAGTCATCTATCTAAAGGTTCTCATGAAAACCTAATGATTAGTTATAAGGATCACCTAACTAAAAGAAATTAGAAGCTCTATCAAGTCCTAATCAATGTTCTAAATAGGTATCAACCTAAGCTTTATTCTATCAAGAAGGGATTTGAAGCCTAAAGTTAGCTAAAGCTCACTTTAGAAACTAAACTATGAGGTAGGCTAAATTAGGATCACCCTAAACACAATCAACTTGTAAATTCTAGGAAAAATACTAAAATCAATCCTAAAAGGCTAGGAAAAATTCTAAGGCTTCCTAAGTGTGTTAAGGAATCATGGTACAAAATCCATAGCCAAGACCTAAGTCTAAAGGTTCTAAACAAATTCTACACTTAAAGGTATGCTTAAGGGAATCCACAAGGGAAAGATCCTAGAAATCTATCTCAAACCTATACCTAAAAGTTTCTAAAAAACCAAAGAAAAATCATACAACTCTATCAAGATGCCTAAAGCAATCATGCAAAAATTCAGAACTAAATTCAAATTCATGAGATAGTAAAAAAATCAGAAAGAACATCATGCATTTTTGAAATTTTTAATCATCTAATTAAAATGGAAAAAATGACAATAAATGGAAAATCAACCAAAAATTCAATTAAATGGTATGGAAAAATGCTAAGCATGTCAGGGATCATTCATGATTTTTTTTCATAATTTCCCAGCAATTATTTCTATTTTTAAAGCATTAAAAATGATAAAATGAATAAAAGAAATCCAAAAATGAATAAAAGAATTAAAACTGCTGAGAAAATAACATGACCATCAAATCAGATTACTAGTCAATAAATCCTAAGGGGGGAATGCGCCACGTAGCGCTGAAGGCGAATAAATGAAACGGTGTGTTTCATTCCTGATCTCATGTGGTTGTGTTGACTTCAGTCCGCCATACGTTCTAATCTCACACATCCATTCAGAAAGTAATCAAATCTGATGCTCTACAATATGCCACGCCATCAGGTCAATGGTCAACACTCTTCAGAATGAACCTCACGCCTTGGATTGAAATACCTGGTCAATGGAGTCAAGATGATCTAATGGTCCAGACTTCATCTTCCTCATTTGAACTGGTTAAAAAGGGGGGAATTCTCACGGTGGCCGGAGAAGATTCCGGTCATCTTTTCCGGTGGCATCAACAGTGCCAGATTCTCAGATAGCACCAAACTCCACAAAAATCATACAGATCTCTTCCTCTACTCACGAGGATCAACACGCTACACTTCTTTTTCATTTTTTCTCAAGGAACAAGCTAAAACGAGGCCAAACAGAAATGGCACACTTCCAAGAATCATCTCCAAACTCTAAATTCTTTCCACTAATCTCTTCTACACATCATACTGATCATAAAACTAGGATTAAATCTTGATTTCAACCAAGAACAAGGCCTAACGAATCATCAAAGATTTTGTTCATCATCAAGAAACTTCACAAACGATTCCAAGATCAATCCTAAATCCATCTAAGACCTAAGTACTACCTAACCACATGCAAAAACTACTGTAATTCATCATCAATTGAGAGTAATCGTGAAAAGTAAAAAACCTGATAAAAGCTTCAACAGTGGATGATTCAGCCACCAATCCTTGCTCAAAGCTGTGCAAAATCACTCAGTGATAATGGTAGAAGCTTCTTGGACCTTCAATTTCTTCAGAAATGATTCCAATGGTGAAACTCGAATTTCAATCTTAACTAACTTTTTTCAACTGTGCCTTACCTGTGCAAGCTCAATCCATCACCAACCTTGATCTGAACTCATTCATGAGGTTATATAGAAACTTTCTGGGCTGCTGTGGAGGCCCAAACTTGACCTTATGATCCAATTCCAATTTTCACATTTCCTTCACTTTTCCTTCATGACAGTCCACAAATGCAGCTCTGTTTTTTCTTCAATTTGGCTCAAATGCATTGCTTGTATTGCAAGGAGGATGAAGGGTCAAGATTAATTCCTTAATTCCAATCAATGGTGTGTGTAATTGATGTTACTTCAATCTTAAGAAACCTTGCATTTGGCCATGAAACAAACTTCAATTTGAAATTCTACCAATGCCAATGTGTTCCAAATATCATTTACACTCAAATTTTGCACAAACTTGCAAAATTTTGAACCAATATGAATTATTTTGCAATTTTCTCATTTTAATGCCTTTAATGATTCATTCATGAAAAAATTTTCACACACTTCTCATTCCAATCCATGTCAATGAATTATTGGGGCATGGTGGGGTAAATAACATCATTTGAACACCTTTCAAGTTGAACAAATCTTAATTTGAGGTGTGTAAGATGGTGAAATTGACCCATAATAAAAAATGGCCTATAATCTCAACTTCCCAAAATGCCCCTGTCTTGCAAGCAATGTATCTTGAGTTCTACAAATCCAATCATGTACTTCTAGTACTTTTTGGAAAGCTAAGACAATAAGGAACAACATTCATGTTGGCCTAAAATTGAGGAGAAGCTTCCTTCTAGGTAAAAAGTGGCATGGAACTTGGTTGACTTTCAAGTACCAAAATCACATTCATCTGATGACCTGTAACTTGTCTGCTTCATAACATGAGTTCTATAAACCCTATCAAGGATTTCTAGTACTCAAATAAAAGTTATGATCATGCTCTACAACAATCATGTTGGGGTCAAGGTGAGATGAAAATCACATCTTGAGTTATGTGGTCTTGAAGTTAGGCACTAAACTAGGGGATTTTATACTGTCAAGCTCAGAAACCCTAGCCTAGGAACTCCTCACACTCTTGATTTATGATGAGATAGTCTTGGAATCATCCCTTGAGCATCTTAACACATCAATCTATGATCATATGGCCTTGAGATTAGGTCTCAACCTTCTTCAAATCATCTATTGACCTAAGGTTGACCATATGAAACCCTAGTTGCACCAATCTTGGTAGTAGCTTCTTATCCTTCACATGATGACCTGTCTAGGCTTCAAAATGACTTTAAATACTTCTCATGAGCTCTCTCAAGGCTTCAAGTCCAACTCCATGGATTTAGAATCATATAAATAGCTTCCCACAACCCTCAAGTTATGAGATATGCATTCTTGTGTCCAACCCTCTCTGAGGAACTTTGACTTCTTTGATGAGGATATCAACCCTTGAATACTTGGATAAAGACTCTTAGATAGCTTCATAACCTTGGTAGCCCTTTGTTGGTAGTCATACCTCTTGATCTCCTGCACACATGTCAATGCAATGCAGATGATAATGCTAAAATGAATGCAATGAAACATAAGCTAGGTGAAAGAAAAAGGTTAGGAAAATTTTGGGGTTCAACAGCTACCCCTATTCAAACGGCTTGGACCTGACTGAGTGAGATGCGAACGGCTCTCAAACAATCAAGGTAAAAGACGGTTGAATACCAATAAACCCGGAAATTTGCCAACCGCACAAGTAAACGATACTCTGATTGGTAGGAAAATCTTCGGAAACTGCAATGACAGTTGCACGCCAACTTGCTGGTGAATGATTAATCTCAAATCTCCGTCAGGATGATCATCTGATTTCGTTGTAGAACTTCGTCCTCAAGTCATCAAGGGATTACCAGTTACACGGTAACTGGTAACACATAGCTGATTTTGCCGTCAGGCATTCTGCATCACAGCAGAAGAATTCCTCTGGACTCATCAGGTCATTAGGAACGTTTGACGATCAAGTCAATTATGTCGTCGCGCATTCAAGGAAACTCTCGGGCGTCAGCCAGACTTCGTCATTCAGTTGGAAATAGAATCCTTAGTCAATCATGAACCAATAAAGACATTTACACTTCTGCCGTCAGGCACTCCGCGTTAGCTAGGAGAACTTCTCGACATCACAGTCGGACTTCGTCAGTAAGTCAGAAAATAGAATCCTTAATCAATCATGAACCAATAAGGGCATCTAATCTTTTGCCGTCAGACACTCCGCGTCAGCTAGGAGAACTTCTCGACATCACAGTCGGACTTCTTCAGTAAGTCATAAAATAGAATCCTTAATCAATCATGAACCAATAAGGATATCCAATCTTTTGCCGTTAGGCACTCCGCGTCAGCTAGGAGAACTTCTCGACATCACAGTCGGACTTCATCAGTAAGTCATGGGATAGAACCCACAGTAAATCATGAACCAATAAGGATGTCTAATCTTTTCCCGTCAGACACTCCGCATCAGCTAGAGGAACTCCTCGACGTCACAGTCGGACTTCATCAGTAAGTCAGGGGGAGCTTGGCACTGCTGCCAGACTTCAATCATCAAGTCTGCAAGGGAAATTTCAACTTCTCTGTTTGAAACCTGCTGGGGATGACACATCTCTGCTGGGGGTTCTGGAGAACTATCAAGTAACTCTGCTTTGGGGATTCAGGAATCATCCTGGGTGAATAAACTCTGCTGAGGAATTCAAGGATCATCCTGAACAAACAACTCTGCTGAGGAACACCTGCACACAAGAACAATAACGACCTAGCTCATGTTTCACATGCATATGTTTGACAATGGCGTAATGCTCCATACGATGGAAATGCTACGCGTTTAGGGTAGATGCTATGCAATCATGCAAAATGCCACGACCAAATCAGCAAAATAAATGCTGAAGGAAACCCTCCTGTCAAGGAGAAAGAACCATCCTAATGGGGATAAGGAATCATCCTGCTGAGGAGAAGAAATCACACCAATCTCAATTGGACTTAACCTGGGGAAATGAACCTCAGACGACTTTCCACTGGGAAACAAAGTTCTACGAGAACCTGTACTTGCTCAACTGGGTATACGAACCACAAACTGCTGAGGAAACAATGTCAATCGCAGAAATAAACTGCACGGCCTTCGCAGATAGAATCTTCCTGGAGATACGGGCTCCGACGGGGAAGTATAACAACAACTATCCAAACGCTCTCGCCTGCTGGCGAAGACAACCAATGGCCTGAACGGCCTCCCATGATTCGGCTCTCTTGGGGAACTGCAGACTCGACCGAGGATAGACAACCAGACGCTAGAATAACTCCTACCTGCCGGGGAGAACACAACTCTGTGGAGAATTTCAACTCTGCTGGAGACTTCAGTCTGATTCAATCGAGAGCTAAACACTTGCGGATAGTCTTCTACGAGAAAACTACACATTGACCCACTGCTGGGAATGAGTACACACCTCTGCGCATGACTCAGCTAGGGAAATGATGATCCTGCCTAGGATACATCTTGGCATACTGCCTGAAGGGTGACGGCCCTGCACCAAAGTGAACAAACAGACAAGATACCCTTCACAAAGGGACCTATCAAGGTTATCATCTGTGACAACGTTCCAGTAATTCAATGTTTTAACAATTATTAGCCTAGGCCAGCAAGTTTATGTATGCGCATTTTAACAAAAACATCTGGCGTTTTTTCGCAAACAAAACAGATAAAAGCCAAAACAAACAAACAGAAATACTGAATAGTATATGTTTATTAATAAATGAGCCTGTAAATAGGCAAAATGTTTTATAACAGATGCAAGCTCCTGAAATGAGGAAGTTGTGCAAGTATATACATAAATATACAACAATATATATACAAATGTCGGCAATGTTGTGTAGACGAACACCATAGGTTGGCCCCTCTATGACCCACTCGACTTCGATACTTCTCCGACGCTTCAGCTTTAGAAGAGATTGATTTGGATAAACGGCCCTCAGGTCTCCCCAAACCACTAAACAATGAAAGTTCACACGTGGAACGCAATCATTTGCTTTTTTAATCCCTAAGTTTTGCCTGAACCGCCCTTTCGGGTTTTCGATTCACCGGGATACCCTTTTTTGCCAAAGCCGCCCTTTCAGGTTTTCGACTTTGCGGGTGTACATTTTTTCATTTATATCCCTAATTTTTGCCCGAACCTTTCCTTTTTTATGGTTCGCCGGGATGCCCCATTTTGCCTAGATATTCTTTTTCTTTCCAGCTGGTCATTTTAAGCAAAGTATTTTTTAACTACGTCCGCATTCACAGGGGATGCAAAATCTTCGCCATCCATCATGGACAACGGTAAGGCTCCTCCCAAGAAGACCTTGTTGACGACATATGGACCTTCGTAGTTAGGAGTCCATTTGCCCCTGTGATCGGAATGTGGCGGGAGAATCTTCTTCAGGACGAGATCACCCGTCTGAAAGCTTCTAGGACGCACCTTCTTATCATAAGCCTTCTTCATCCGACTCTGATACAGCCTACCGTAAGCAATGGATGCCAACCTCTTCTCATCCATCAGGCTGAGCTAATTCAATCTATTCTTGATCCATTCTGCCTCATCAAGTTTCACGTCAACCAAAACTCGTAACGAAGGAATCTCGACCTTCAACGGTAGGACAGCTTCCATACCGTATACTAGTGAGAAAGGAGTTGCCCCGGTTGATGTGCGTACCGTCGTACGATAACCATGCAAGGCAAATGGCAACATCTCATGCCAATCTTTGTAGGTCACAACCATCTTTTGCACTATCTTTTTAATGTTCTTGTTGGTCGCTTCAACCGCACCATTCATCTTCGGCCGATAGGGCGATGAGTTATGATGTTCAATCTTGAAGTTCTGGCATAACTCTTTCATCATCTTGTTGTTTAGATTCGAACCATTGTCAGTAATGATTCGCTCGGGAATTCCATATCTGCAGATGATGTCCTTCTTTATGAATCTAGCTACCACTTGCTTGGTCACGTTAGCGTACGAGGCTGCCTCCACCCACTTGGTGAAGTAGTCGATAGCTACCAAAATGAAGCAGTGTCCATTAAATGCAGTAGGCTCGATCTTGCCTATCATATCAATACCCCACATGGAGAACGACCACGGGGATGACATGACATTCAACGGGCACGGCGACACATGTATTTCGTCTGCATAAATCTGGCATTTGTGACATCTCTTCGCGAATTTGAAACAATCTGACTCCATCGTCAACCAGTAATATCCTGCTCGTAATATTTTCCGCGTCATGGCATGTCCACCGGCGTGCGTACCAAATGTTCCTTCATGGACCTCCTCCATAAGCAAGCTAGCTTCTTTTTCGTCCACACATCTGAGTAGCACAAGATCGTGATTTCTCTTATACAGAACTCCATCAGGATTGAGATAGAAATTCCCAGACAGCCTCCTCAGAGTCTTCTTATCCTGGGTTGACGCTCCCACTGGATACTCCTTAGTCATAAGGAAGTTCTGGATATCATGGAACCATGGCTTGCCATAGGAGGCTTCCTCAATTGCAAAGACGAATGCAGGCCTATCGAGGCGAGATATGACAATTCTTGGGGCTTCATTCCAAAAATTGACTTTGTACATTGAAGCCAACGTGGCTAAGGCATCAGCCATCTGATTTTCAACTCTAGGCACATGATGGAGCTCTACTCGATTAAAGAAAGGAAGCAACCTTCTGGCATAATTCATGTACGCGACCAAATTCGACTGACGAGTCTCCCACTCCCCTTTTATTTGGTTAACAACGAGTGCCGAGTCACCGTATACATCCCGGTTCTTGATTCTCAAATCAATGGCTTCTTCTAAACCCATGATGCATGCCTCATATTCCGCTTCATTGTTGGTGACCGGAAATGTTAATTTGGCAGTGAACGGGATGTGGGATCCCTAGGGAGTCGTAATGGTTGCCCCAATTCCACTTCCGTACGAATTAACTGCACCGTCGAATATCAACTTCCACTGAGACTTCCTATCTGGACCTTCATCTGGCAACGGTTCATCACAATCTTTCACTTTGAGAAACATGATATCCTAATCAAGGAATTCAAATTTCATCGGCTGATAATCTTCGATAGGCTGCTCGGCAAGGTACTCAGACAAAACAATTCCCTTAATGGTCTTCTGGGAAACATATTGAATATCATACTTCGTTAGTACCATTTGCCATCGGGCAATCCTGCCTGAAAGCGCTTACTTTTCGAAGACGTACTTGGCTGGATCCATCAAAGATTTTGTTCATCATCAAGAAACTTCACAAACGATTCCAAGATCAATCCTAAATCCATCTAAGACCTAAGTACTACCTAACCACATGCAAAAACTACTGTAATTCATCATCAATTGAGAGTAATCGTGAAAAGTAAAAAACCTGATAAAAGCTTCAACAGTGGATGATTCAGCCACCAATCCTTGCTCAAAGCTGTGCAAAATCACTCAGTGATAATGGTAGAAGCTTCTTGGACCTTCAATTTCTTCAGAAATGATTCCAATGGTGAAACTCGAATTTCAATCTTAACTAACTTTTTTCAACTGTGCCTTACCTGTGCAAGCTCAATCCATCACCAACCTTGATCTGAACTCATTCATGAGGTTATATAGAAACTTTCTGGGCTGCTGTGGAGGCCCAAACTTGACCTTATGATCCAATTCCAATTTTCACATTTCCTTCACTTTTCCTTCATGACAGTCCACAAATGCAGCTCTGTTTTTCCTTCAATTTGGCTCAAATGCATTGCTTGTATTGCAAGGAGGATGAAGGGTCAAGATTAATTCCTTAATTCCAATCAATGGTGTGTGTAATTGATGTTACTTCAATCTTAAGAAACCTTGCATTTGGCCATGAAACAAACTTCAATTTGAAATTCTACCAATGCCAATGTGTTCCAAATATCATTTACACTCAAATTCTACCAATCTATGTCAATGAATTATTGGGGCTTGGTTGGGTAAATAACATCATTTTGAACAACTTTCAAGTTGAACAAATCTTCATTTGAGGTGTGTAAGATGGTGAAATTGACCCATAATAAAAAATGGCCTATAATCTCAACTTCCCAAAATGCCCCTGTCTTGCAAGCAATGTATCTTGAGTTCTACAAATCCAATCATGGACTTATAGTACTTTTTGGAAAGCTAAGAAGATAAGGAACAACATTAATGTTGGCCTAAAATTGAGGAGAAGCTTCCTTCTAGGTCAAAAGTGGCTTGGAACATGGTTGACTTTCAAGTACCAAAATCACATTCATCTGATGATCTGTAACTTGTATGCTTCATAACTTGAGTTCTATAAACCCTATCAAGGACTTCTAGTACTCAAATTAAAGCTATGATCATGCTCTACAACAATCATGTTTGGGTCAAGGTGAGATGAAAATCACATCTTGAGTTATGTGGTCTTGAAGTTAGGCACTAAACCAGGGGATTTTATACTGTCAAGCTTAGAAACCCTAGCCTAGGAACTCCTCACACTCCTGATTTATGATGAGATAGTCTTGGAATCATCCCTTGATAATCTTAACACATCAATTCATGATCATATGGCCTTGAAATTAGGTCTCAACCTTCTTCAAATCATCTATTGACCTAGGGTTGACCATATGAAACCCTAGTTGCACCAATCTTGGTAGTAGCTTCTTATCCTTCACATGATGACCTGTCTAGGCTTCAAAATGACTTTCAATACTTCTCATGAGCTCTCTCAAGGCTTCAAGTCCAAATCCATGGATTTAGAATCATCTGAATAGCTTCCCACAACCCTCAAGTTAGGAGATATGCATTCTTGTGTCCAAGCCTCTCTCTGAGGAACTTTGACTTCTTTGATGAGGATACCAATCCTTGAATACTTGGATAAAGACTCTTAGATAGCTTCATAACCTTGTTAGCCCTTTGTTGGTAGTCATACCTCTTGATCTTCTGCACACATGTCAATGCAATAGAGATGATAATGCTAAAATGAATGCAATGAAACATAAGCTAGGTGAAAGAAAAAGGTTAGGCAAATTTTGGGGTGTAACACTTAGTAGACGTCATTGAAGAATGCATAAGAGAACTGGAAAAGGAAGAAACCACGTATTCAGAAATAATGAAAATCCAAATCCTTGAAATTCGTGAAGACGACAATTGGCGTGCGCCATACAAAGATGACAGTCTAAGCGAAAGCTTAGCACTGACTCCAAATCACATGCCAGGTCCGAAGAACCCAACTTTAGAGCTTAAAGAATTACCTAAAAACCTCAGGTACGAATTCTTAGACACCGAATTCAAAAGACCAGTGATAGTTAACGCCGACTTAGGACAGTTAGAAACCAAGAAACTATTAGAAGTCCTAAGGAAATACCCAACTGCGTTAGGCATAGTATAACTGACCTAAAAGGTATAAGCCTTTCTATCTGTATGCATCAAATCATGCTAGAGGAAGACTGTAAAACATCTAGAGAACATCAGAGAAGGATAAATCCTATCCTAAGCACTATAGTCAAAGACGAAGTGAAAAATTTACTAGATGCATGAATCATATATACGATCTCCGACAGCCAATGGGTTAGCCTAGTGCATGTCGTACCCAAGAAAGGAGGCGTCAATATGGTAAAAAACTCGAAAGGTGAATCGATAACACAAAGAGTTGTGATAGGAAGCAGAATGTGTATCGACTACAGGAAGCTGAACAAGGCCACTCGAAAATATCATTTCCCTTTACCTTTCATAGATCAGATGTTGGAGAGACTGGCAAAACACTCTTATTTCTACTATCTAGACGGTTATTCGGGACTTTTCCAAATTCCTATTCATCCCGATGACCAAGAAAATACTACATTCACCTGTTCTTATGGTACTTTTGCATACCAACGAATGTCGTTTGGACTCTGCAATGCTCCCGCAACGTTCCAGAGATGCATGATGGCAATCTTCGCAGATTTCATAGATGACATCATGGAAGTGTTTATGGATGACTTCTCTATATGTGGACAAAGTTTCGAAGGGTGTTTTTCGAACTTAGAGATGGTACTCGAAAGATGTGCGAAAGTGAACCTTGTCCTCAATTGGGAAAAATTGCATTTCATGGTCCGACAAGGAATAGTTCTAGGACACGTAATATCTGACAAAGGGATTGAGGTTGATAAAGCAAAAATAGAAATTATAAAGGATCTTCAACCTCCGAAAACTGTACGAGAAATACGAAGCTTTTTAGGACATGCCGGATTCTACCGACGATTCATAAAAGATTTCTCGAAAATTACAAAACCTCTAGCAGGTCTGTTAATGAAAGATGTTGAATTCTTTTTCGACGAAGACTGCTTGAAAGCCTTTGAAACACTAAAAATATCCCTCATCACCGCACCAATCATGCAACCACCATATTAGTAACTACCATTTGAAATCATGTGCGATGCGAGTGATTACGCCGTAGGTGCATTTCTAGGACAAAGGAAAGACAAGAAGCTTCACGCAATATACTATGCCAATAGAACTTTGGATCCTGCCCAAATGAACTACGCCACAACAGAAAAGGAACTTCTAGCAGTTGTGTTCGCCCTTGACAAATTCTGTTCTTACTTGGTAGGAGCAAAAATAATCATTTACACAGACCACGCTGCCATTAGGTACCTGATAAGCAAGAAGGATGCCAAGCCAAGATTATTGCGATGGATCCTGTTGTTACAAGAGTTTGACTTAGAAATCAAAGACAAAAAAGGAACCGAGAACGTAGTGGCCGATCACTTATCCCGAATAGAAGGCGTCAAACAAAAATCAGAGCCTATCAACGACGATTTCCCCTACGAGCGTCTGATAGCTAGATTGGAAAGTGATATGCCAAACCTAACCTCGGAAGAACCAGAACTCAAAAAATCCATGGAAGCAGTCTACGCGCAGGTAACCTTGCCTTGGTATGCCGATATTGTAAATTACCTAGCCGCAGGTGATAAGTGGTTTTTATACGTTATTTTACCATTTGTTTCTATTAATCATTTGTTATATCTTGTTGCATTTGATTTGTTTTTATTGCATTTTACGCGTTGGTTTGGTGTTGTCACTATGTCTAGGTTCAGGTAAACAATAAAGGCGAATCAAAGCAAAAACCGGGGGAAAACAGCAAGAAGTTAGAAGAGCTTTGAATTGGACCAGGAGCCTGACACGACCGCCCGTGTCACGTGACACGGCCCGTGTCAGGATGTGCTCAGGAAAGATGATTTTTGGGGGAAACAGGGGCCTAACACGGTCGCCCGTGTCACATGACACGGCCCGTGTCAGGACCACTGGGACTTGGAAATTTCACGTGAAAAATGTATCAGGAAGCCAACATGGCCGCTCGTGTTGTCTGACACGACCCGTGTTGGTTGAAACGCCTCATTACCTTTTTTTCTTGTATTTTGACACTTATGATCCATGAGGGTATTTTGGGCATTTCCCTGGTGCTGAGTTTGAATGGAGACTATTTGATACGTGCTTGGAGAATGGAAAAGGGACTTTTGAACAGAAGAGAAATTTCACGATAAAGATTGTAGCGATCAAGGATTTGGGAAGGGAAGATCCTCATGAGCGGAAGCGATTGAAAATCAAAGCAACCAATTCTCTTGTAATGTTGAATTTTATTGTTGAGTTTAGTTTTATTATTATGAGTAGCTAAACCCCCCAATGCTAGGGGGGTGTCCTTGAATTGACTCTGTAATAACCTTTGGTTTCTTGAATTATATATTTCACTACTTTCTAATCATCGTTGTTATCATATAATGTTTTACAGCTTTTCTTATTTGAAAAATGGGAATATGATTTACGGTTAACCTTAGGTTTGGAAAAACAATTGCTAACGCGTTTATACGATAATACTATAGTAGATATTGCCTAGGAATGGGGATACCCTATAGTAACCGTAATGTTTTAGATAAAACATATTGCTTGGTATTGTTCCTATACCGCCAAGGAATTGGGGCATAGGGAGAATACCAAAGGGTTTTCTACTAAGGAATTAGAGTCAAATAATCTTTAAAACCGGTAACGATTGAATTGAGCAGTGATTTCTAAAAATTTAGGATTAAGGTTATTACAAGACTTTTCATACACCTTACCCTAGCATGCTTCTCATAACTGTCCAAAACCTTTATTTCACTGCTTTTGCCTTCTGGCTTGATAACTCTAAAGAAACAAACCAAAACCATATGACTTTTTGTTCAATTTCATTATTATAAAACTTGTATTTACACGCAGTCCTCAGAGATCGATATTCGGGGAATTTTCCCTTATTACTACATCGGTAAAAATAGTACACTTGCTATTTTTCCGGTCAGCAGGCGTGCTCCCACCAGACTTAACTTATCAACAAAAGAAGAAATTATTCCACGACTTAAAACATTATTATTGGGATGAACCCTTACTTTTCAAGAGAGGAGCAGACAACATATTTCGTCGATGCGTCCCAGAGGAAGAAATAGAAGACATCATCTCTCATTGTCACTCCGCCCCTTACGGTGGGCATGCCAGTACCTCAAAGACATGCGTTAAGATCTTACAATCTGGCCTATTATGGCCCAGCCTTTGGATAGATGTCCACGCAGCAGTACTAAGGTGTGACCGGTGCCAACACACTGGAAACATTTTAAGGCGCGACGAAATGCCCCAAAAGGGTATTTTGGAAGTGGAAGTCTTTGATGTATGGGGGATTGATTTCATGGGTCCATTCCCATTTTCTTTTGGTAACCAATATATACTCGTAGATGTCGACTACGTTTTCAAATGGATCAAGGCCATAGCCTCTCCAACAAATGATGCACGAGTAGTCATCAAACTCTTTAAGAACACCATTTTTCCCAGATTCGGTGTACCAAGACTTGTCATCAGTGACGATGGTTCACACTTCATAGCCCGAATCTTTGACAAACTTCTATCGAAATATGGAGTCAAACACCGTGTAGCAACACCATATCATCCACAGATCAACGGACAAGTGGAGGTCTCGAACAGAGAAATAAACAGGTCCTAGAAAAGGCTGTCGCCACCTCCAGGAAAGATTGGTCATCGAAATTAAACGACGCTTTATGGGCCTATAGGACTGCTTACAAGAAGCCAATAGGAACCACACCATTTAAATTAGTCTATGGAAAATCCTGCCACCTGCCAGTAGAGCTAGAGCATAAAGCCTTTTGGGCTATTAAAGCACTAAACTTAAACTACACTTCTGTAGGAGAGAAATGAATCCTGAATCTGCACGAATTGGAAGAGCTTCGACTAGACGCACACGAGAGCACCCGCATATACAAGGAAAGAACCAAAAAGTGGCACGATAAGCGTTTAGTCAAAAAACAGTTAAGTGTGGGAGACGTCGTGCTCCTATTCAACTCAAGATTAAAACTTTTCCCAGGAAAACTAAAGTCGAGATGGTCAGGTCCTTTTGAGGTAACTAAAATCCTTCAAAGTGGAGCAGTCAAAATCAGCGATAAAAACAATACGCCGTTCATAGTCAACGGACAACGTTTGAAGCAGTACAATCAAGATGAACACAGCAACCGCGTGAGTAGTTTGAAATTGTTAGAGCTTCCTGCTAAACACCCAAACTAGCTTGTCACCAAGCTATCGTCAGGCTTTTGACGTTAAAAACAGCGCTGAATGAGAGGCAACCCATTTTTCCTCGTTCTTCCCACTTGATTTATTTATTTACTTTATGTTTTTCATTTGACCTATGCTTTTACACTGCTTCCTTACTAACTTTCAACTTTTACTTTGCTGATCTTTTCTCCCTTTTTTTTATTTTTATTTTATCACCTTCGGTTTCTAAAACTTAATTTGAATAAATCTGTTTTCAAATGTTTCCAGGATTTTTAAGCCTTCCTACTTTCTCCTCTTTTTATCTGACTAACTCTCGAGCATGGCTAACATCGACTACATGGTAACCGTATTTAGAGGACCAGCTCAGCAAGCCAGATTTCAGGCCCTGACACAGAGAGGCATCGCCTTAACCATTTACTTTGATATATCCACCATGGACCAACTAGGAATCCACGACAACATCATTTTCTTATATAACCAATTAGGATGGGAAAACGCTGCCCTGAAGACTCGTTTTGTTACCTTCAGAGAACTCACTTTTGAATTCCTTAGTTCCTTAGCCTACATACCCGAACATGGTTATGGTTCCACCAAGGAACTGATTTGCTTTAGACTCTTTGGTACCAATTTCACATACAGCCGTAAGTCACTAGCTGACCTCTTAGGATTTCCTAGCGGACCATTCGTGTATACCGAAGTCCATGAAGCAGATATGGATATAGAGTTAGATTATTTTTAGGGAACAATCACAGGAAACTATCACCCTGAACAAGGTGACATGAACTCTAACGAAATACATAACCCTGTGATCCGTTACTTCCACAGGATGCTAGCCCATACCCTTTTTAGGAAGGAGGAAAGTATCACCTCCGTCTCTAAGGAAGAACTTTTCATTTTGTATTGTGCCTCACAAGGTCGACCCGTTAATGTCGTGCCTTTCATGATGAGAGCCTTCGAGAAACTCAATCAAGATCCTAACTTGCCCATCTTAATAGGCGGCCTTGTAACCATGATTGCTAGTAAAATTGGCCTTAGGTATCAGATGAATTGAGCTATTCACTTTGGCAGCATCCGACTTATGGACAAAGAATTCTGCTTTAACCAGCGCATAGTTGGTAACTTAGGACTAGCACCATACGAGTACCTCATTGTCGACCAACCAGTCCGACTTTTCACGCTACCTAACCATGAGCTGACCAGTGTCCATAACCGAAATAACTGGTTGTACGAGTTGAATGAGCCTATGGGTCCGCCTTCACCTCATTCTACACCATAAGATTACATGTACGATAACGATTACGTCTTCGAAGCACAGGATTTTATGTATTATGAGGACTATGTGTCAGAAGCAGAGACAGATCCCGAGACCCCACCACACTACCATGATTTCCCTGAACCCAATCCTAACCAAAGCACTGGAAAGATGGAAAACATCATGAAAACCATGGATGAATTCAAGACGGAAATCACAACGGTAAGGGACGAACTGAAAACATTGCAAATGGGTTTGATAAGTTTCATGGACATAGCTGTCGAGTAGTTCGACCACATAACTCAAGAGTTCAACAAGTTGAAGAAGCAGAAGGATTGATGCTTTATCTTTTAATTTTTTAGTTTTATTTTTACCGCAGTGGAACAATTTTACAGCTTTCTAGTTTATGTCTTTTAAATTTCTGAATTTCCCTTCGTTATTGTATTTGGTTAAACAATCCCATTATTTTTTCATTCAATTGATATTTTGCGTATTTTTATTGTTAATCCATTTTCTCTCTAATTTACATTTCTAATTGTTGTTTATCATACTGGCCTGCACTAAAATGTCAAATGTTCCAAATAACCCCAGTACAAATCCAACAGCATTTTTTTGCACTTGTAGAATTTGTTGATGTGACGATCGTCACAAGCATGTTACGCCCATCACGAGTCTCACGATCGTGATACTCCTGTTACGAACGTCACGAGTCTTACGACCGTGACCATCTCATAACGACCATCACGAATTAAAAACTCCCTTCTGCTATTTCCGTAGAATACGACCGTTCCAAATTTCTTCCCCCTACATTCTGTAACTTCCCATTACCTCCATTTTCAATTCCTCATTCACTTCATTCAACCCTATCATTAATCATTCCACCCCTTCAACTTCCCGTCCTTCATTATAAATCACCCATTTCTCTGTTAACACGTTTTTACAGAAACACACTCTCCCTCTCTATCCACCCTCTTTCATACGACCCAACCACACCAGTGGCACGACAGAACCGTGAACTGCCTAACATGTCCACAATCATTTTCAGAGATGGAGAATGCAGCGACCAACAGTGGACAAACTACATCACCTTCTATCAACGGTCAGTACAACCGACTCGCTACGCCCACGTCGCTTGTTTAACAGAGCTGGGCATTTTGGAAGGCGTAACTTGGATGCTGCAGAACGCCGGCCTCTGGCATCTTTGCAAGACACCGCAACCGACATACGAGACGCTGAAGTTGGAGTTTTTAAGTTCTTTTTCCTACATTACCCCTACCGGCGAAACCAACCAACTCACCGGAGTCGCCTATTTCCGGATGTTCAGCACGGAATATCGGCTGCCCCAGAATCAGATTGCTCAAATGCTGCAGTTCCACCATGGCGATAATGCTCACCGCAGAGTCCCCTCGGATCAATTCTTCCAAGAAGCATTCCCCCTCTGGAACCATCTGACCGGCACCACCGCTGATGGTTGGGACAGCCTAAACGCTACTTACATTCACAATCCTGCCATCCGTACATCCATCGCGTCCTCGGACACAATATCTTCGCAAGGGACAGTAACAACAAGGTAAATTCCAAGGAGCTTTTCTTTCTCCATTGCGTGTTTGCTCCTGAAGCCGTCAACGCTGCACCATTTCTACTGGCCCACATACAAGCCAACTGTGGTCGAGGTTCGAAACCATTCTACATTGGAGGTATCATTACCTCCATAGCCATAACCCTCGGCCTCGGAGACCGTCTCAAGAACCTTCCCTCGCTGCCTCCCGTCCTACTTGACATCGACTACTGCCGCTCCTCCCACCTCATCAAAGTCAGAGCCGACAAAAAATATCATCTGGTGGTTCGCAACCATACTATTCGCAGCATCATCATGCCATCACGCGTCCGCACCCATCCTCAGAACCGAGCCAATTGGCTCTTTGACATCGACGCACCTGAAGCTGCCCAAGGGCATGACAACCAACCTGCCAATGAAATCCAAGAAGAATTGGACCGTGCCACCCAGGCCGATGCATCACCACCTCCATCTCCAGAAGGCCCTTCTTCTCGTCGTCGCCGCCGTAATGAACCCGAGGCAACAACTAACGAGATCCTCGTCGCCATCTGGCAACAAAATCAGAGAGCAGCACATCTCGAGGTTTGGTAAAAAGAGCAGAATGACCAGATGATGACCATCATGCGACAGCTACAGCAAGGCCAAGCTAGCTTGGTCGATGAAATGGCCGCCCTCACTGTCCGCGTCGAAGCCCTCCACGACTATATTCATCACACCGGCGCTCTGAACCTCACGGAACGAGGCGGACGAGCTCGAGGCAAAGGCAGAGGCAACGAGTAGTGTTCTCCGTAGCCATCCTGTTGTTATTTTATTTCTTGTACTTTATTTCTTATTATATCCCTTCCACATTCGTTTCAAACCAGTGAGGATACTGCTTGAGATGGTGTGGGAGCGACACTTTATTTCCCTTCACCTTTGTTATGTACGTTTCCCTTCAACTATTTTAATTCAGTACAATAAAGCTCATCTATGTATTCTTTTCCGTTACGCAAATTTTTCCCTACTTTATTCGAGCTATACAAAAAATTTTGTTCTCCTCAAAATTGATGCATCACATGGACACGCCAAAGTTGAGCCAAGTTAGGAAATCCCGAGAAATAATTCTAACAAGACCAATACCGTCCTGACACTTTAGACTTCCAGTTTATGCGAGTCAGTTTCATTACCTACTTGCACCAAAGCCTCAGGCTTCAACTCAGACATAGCCCCTAGTAGTTTATACAAGCAGTCAACATCGCCCTAAGCGCAAACCACGTGGAAAGCCGATGCAAATAAGTGATTGGTGAAAGAGCATAAAGAAATAGTTCCAGGACTTAGTAGAAATTGCCTACTTCTCCTATTTTTGGAAAAACTAAATAAGAAGCAAAAAAAAAAAAAAAATCCTTTGTCGGTTGGTTCATAGGTCTCTGGTTATGAACTCGGTAGGGCGAATCACAATTCGATCCCCCACAGCTTGCAATTAGGATATATCAAAGGGTACCGCACTCGTGCACCAAAACCCGTACCTAGAAAGACCAAAGTCACTAACAGGCTATTCCATTACGTGCGTGCAAAAAGGAAAAGGGCTTAATGTGATTGCGCTAGAACGAAACCGGGTGAAATCTGTTGCGAGAAACTTTACACCGAGCTACAAATAGAATGATTAGAACAGGCTTGAAATAAAAAGGAGGCCTTCGAAGACCTAACGCTGAGTGTCACTACGGTATACGTTCTGTTTTAATTTAATCCCCGACCTCCTAACTAAGTGCCTAAAAAGTCTTTTGAAAATGCAAAGAGCGTGCCGCGTGCTTGCACTATTTTAAAAAAAAAAATTCCTACTCTTTACTTGAGGACAAGCAAAGATTTAAGCTTAGGGGAGTTTGATAACGCAAAAACGTATACTATAAATGCTATGTTTTTCAGTTTTTAATGTTCGATTTCACCCCGATTTTGGATTATTTCGCGTTATTTGTCAAGCGTTTTTGCAGGTATTCAAAGTCCACACTCAAAATGGGAAAAACAGAAGAGACTCATGATCAGATGCACATAACAGAAGAAAAGAGACAGGAAATAGCAGAAAACAGAGATTTTGCTGATGTCACATACGCCAAAGCCGTCACGACCGTCACAACCATCACAACCGCCACAGGTCCCTCACGCTCGTCACGCTCCTCACGACCGTCATACCTCCCTCACGATTGTCATGCAGGCAAAAACAAACTAACGTTCAGAATGAAAACGTATCCACGAAGACTGAGAAATTGGTGGAACGTTTTCCCTATATTCTCTCACCATCAACTCCACTTCCCCAGGACTTCACGCAGAGAATCTCAGCTATAAAAGGAGGAGTTCTGGACTAGAAAAGGGGAGCCGCATTGAAGATAACGAAGTGCTGCCAAAATCTACTTCCAAAGCCAAATTTGAATTCTGTTGTTCTTGTTTGTTTTTCCTTTCCCTTTAAAATTCCATTTGTACCGCTTTGTCTATTTTCTTGTATGTTGCTCGTCACCGAGGTAGAATCCTGCTGACATTGTGGGGGACTACTCAAGGACCGAGAGCTGAATTATTTACAGGTTCTTATTATTAATTGATTTCCATTTCCCATTATAATGCATGTTTACTCATTTTGCTGCTTTTATTTAATTAAGATCTTTCTAAATACCATGTCTAGCTAAACTGCATTAATCGGTATGTAATAAATTAGTAGGACGAGATTTGATAACATCCGGTGTTTTTCTACTTTTCGAACATGTTTCTGGCCATAGTTTTTAATTAAAAGTTTCTAAATAAACCTTTGTCGCGAAAGCGAGAAATTATTTACAGTAGTTTTGCTACGATAGTGGGAAATTCATTAAGGCTCGAACAGGCACACGAAAGCTGGGGTTCGAACCAGATAGTAAAAACTAGGCATTTATTTTAAACACAGCGAAAGCGCTTTAAAAGAAATCAGAACTTAATAGTTTTCAAAAAGTGATTTTAACCCCGAATGGGATAGTGAAAGCATACATTCTGCCTTAGAGTTGCGACTAGCGTCAACAACCAACGTGAGACAAAAGTCTTTAAACGATTATTTTCTCCTGAAAACTATTTTGGAAATATTAAACCGCACCGGTGACTTGTCGAATCCTCGAAGAACTAAAGTATTGCATACCGATTTCCCTTATTATTATTTTAAAAACCTTATAACCTTTTCTTAATTTAGCCTTTAATTCCACACTTACTTCCTTAAAACCTTTTCCCACTTAGCTAAACATAGTAACACCTGATAGCACTAGATTGATTATGAGTCCCTGTGGGATCGATATCTTTATTACTACGCGATAGACTGTGCACTTGCAGTTAGTTCAGTTAGACTCGGAAAGTCGCGATCATCTTGGCATATGCCCTGTTAACAGTCACTTCCCTAAGGTCGGGGGCCTTAGTATCTGAAATTTTGGTATGCAGATCTCAGATATCCCAAGAACATTGATTTCTGCTTAAACAAGGACGAGGACAGATCATGACCAATTTAAATTTCTTTAAATTGTACCAATGTCATGACGTCTATTGTAACATCAGCAGGCTGACAGACTATTTATCTAACCATTTAAATTGTGCAGAATTGTAAATGTTAAAAGATAAATAACATAAGTAATTGTTCACCTAGTTCAGTGTCAACCACACCTACATCTAGGGGCTACCAAGCCAAGGAGGAAATTCACTATTAGTATAATTAATTCAGAGTCAAACAACCCGTTTGCACTCTTCACTTAAGACCTACCCAATGACATTTTTGCCTAGAATCCACTAGACAAGAGACCCCGCTCACTCCCCTTCAATCACCACAGTGATAAATAATTCACAATTACAATATGAAGACACTCTTCAAACACACCTTGATCTTGCTTCACAGCTTTGATCAATAAACACACACTCTTACTTAAAAGCTTTGAGTGACACATTGAACACACCAATTTATACACAATAACCAAAGTAATTATACAACATACAATTTCTTGGCACACAAGGAGTCCTAAGACTCCTAAACACACGTGAAGAGCAAACCTCTTCACTCATAAATACACTCTTTCTTAAAAGCTTTGAGTGAACAGTTAGCAATGTCCTAATAACAGCCTAAACATGTCTACCACTATGCATCCAAAGATACAAAGGGTGACTTACAAGGTCACACACAATGGATTCTCAAAACCCTAGACCTTAATTCTACACTCAAGTTTTTCTTGTTGTGAGTGCTTGATTTTCCATTGCTTCTGCGCCTCCTTTTATAGCAATGCAGACTGGGCTTGGGCTGGTCACAAGTAACAAACATTAGGTTTACCAAAGTAAAACTAATTTCCACAATTCAAGGTGTTGTCAAATAGGTCATAGTTGTTCCATGATAAGCTCAGCATTGCCTAGAATCTCGCCTGAGATAACTAGGGAACCCTAATAAGTCTCCTGAAATCTAGCCTGAGATTCCTCATGCATTATAACAGAAAACCAACATGCCTGCTGTGCATGTCAGCTACCTAATGTCATATGTTTGATGTCATAACATTGGTAATGACATCTAACACACTTTGTTCTTAGCTTACCAAACTTACCCTGCTGAACACTTCTGCAGAATCTTCTTCACAGCAGTAGAAACAAGCATATTATAGTTTCCTAAAAAGTCTCAAAGATCCTTTTTACAAACACCAATTAAATCTGCACTTTATTCCTAATAATTCTCTTTGGCCTGCACATACTAATGAGGTATATCCAAAGCACTTCTGTCAAGTGATATAAAACAGCAGCTCCTGTTGTACCAGACAGCGATGTCATGACATTGGTAATGACATCTTGATTAAACCACATGACAGCAGTTCTGTCATTAGCTCCTGCTGCACCAGACAGCGATGTCATGACATTTGTAATGACATCCTGGTTAAAACATATGACAGCAGTTCTGTCATCAGCTCCTGCTAGCTCTTGCTGCACCAGACAGCGATGTCATGTCATTGGTAATGACATCCTATTTAAAACACATGACAACAGTTCTGTCACTATAGCAGATGGATGTCACGACATTCAGCATGACATTCACATGACAACAGTTATGTCATCACAGCAGATGGATGTCACGACATTCAACACGACATTCAGATTAAAACACACCACAACAGTTCTGTCACCATAGCAGATGGAGATGTTATAACATCCTGCTTAACATCAGTGCAGAATCATGTTTTACCAAAATCTAGCCAATCATAGAACCATGGACAATCATAGAATCATGGAACTAATAGTATCAAACAACCAGTTAGTGCTAATGCATGTCGCACAAGGCAAAGCAATGCTCCTCACCCCCTATTACTAATCATCATCCTATATTTTCCGTTCGACATATTCTTAATGAGATACATGTTACGGCAATAGTCTAAGTCAATGAAAGAAATGGCTAACTGCTCAAGGACAACCAACTCAGAAGTCAAGCCTAAAGCATAGGCTATGGAAGTGACTACACCTCCGACACAAATATGGTCGTCGGACCTATCGAAGGCAGATGCAAGATGAGATGATAGGAAAGGGGTAGGGTCTACCTTAGTTTCGGACAATGCATATTGGATGAAGAATAGGTATTTAGAATTTACATTCCTGGAGTTCTCCCGGCCAAATATGGTATTGGCTAAGATACGGTGAAGGTACCTTATGGCGGGGTTGTGGGTTGTGGTGGCTTTTAGACCTTCCCAAGTGGTGGAGGTCTTACCAGTAATCTGTTGCCAAAAACCTAAAGCACTAGACTCCCACTCACTTTCTAGAGGTGCTTGGCAAGAATAATCCTCGCCGCTAGGAAATTGAAAATTTTGGCCTATTCTTTCCTGAGTGAGTGTATAGTCCCTATTAAACAACCTAAAGTGAATGGTGCGAGTGGTGCGGGACAAATCATGAGTATATTGAAGAGTGCTTAAAAATTTATATGTTAGTCTAATGTAAGTGGGGCTAGGAACAGAGCAAAAGTGAGACATACCCAAGTCTGTCAGCATCTAGTTGATGCTATCATACAAGCCTAAGTTGTGGATGGTATCGATATCGGGATACCTCGTTCCAACAGTGGGTCTCTTGCATATCTTGTGGAAGACGGTCCATTGACGTTCACCAACGATTCCATCTCCGAACTTAATACCCATATAGTCGATGTCTTGAGCAACTCTTGGAGGCATTCTGAAAATTTGGATGATGATGAGAGGTTTTGGTGGTGATTATGAGAGAAGTTTTAAGAGTGAATGCTTATGATGGAGAAAGAGTGAATTTTTTTTGGTATTTATAGAGGAAAATAGGAATATGAATGGTTGGGGGTTAGGATAGAGGTTTAAAGAAGTTATTATGGGTGGTTATTGAGGAGTTTGAGAATTTGAAAGGGTGTTAGTTTGAAAACCGTGCAAAAAATTGCAGCAGAAAATGCGCAGAAAGTTTCTTGTTCCACTTCCATGGCGAACGCCATTAAGCACACGACGAACGTCATGTGTTTAATACGTTATAATTAAAAAGATAAGGCCAATGGCGAACGCCTTTAGCATAATGACGAACACCATTAAGCTAAAATGCCCAGATCCATATTTTAATTCCAGAAACACATAAGGGATAATTTCTACAGGTTATATTACTGCTTATTACGAATTATATGCACAAAATGTTAAATTATATAATGTATAAACATTAAAAAGTACATAATTCTAAAATTAGAATTAAACAACAGAAAGGGAAATCACATTAATTTAAAGAACAACAACATGTCTTTGTCGATAACGTGACGGTACAGTAAATTCAGAACAACAATGAAAAGAAATACAATACTAAACTGAAATAATCTGGAACATAAAAACAATGGAATACAATGGTACAAATCGTCAGTCATCAACCAAAGTGTCGTCTAAATGAGTGAACTTGCTGAAATAAATGATCGAACTGCTCATTGGCGACATCCATAAAACCAATAAGATCTCCTCGAATAGAAGTGACCTTATTCCTAAGAGTCTCTACTTCATACTGGAAATCACTAATAGCAGCAAAATAGTCTACATGAGCTCTAGAGACATGAGAAACGACATCAAGGAGAATGGCATCCCAGACTTCATACGATTGAGGGCTATAAGGTGGGGTAGGTGATTCACTTTACTCCTCCAAGTCATACAGCCAGTTATCCTTATTGTGCACTATGGTTCTCTCATGGTTAGGTAGGGTGAAATTGTGGACCACTTTGTTATCAATCAAAAACTCAAATTCAACGCGTCCTAAGTTAGCTATAATGCCCCAGTTAAAACAAAAATGCAGATGCATCGGACGAATACCTCCAAAGACACGAATACGCCTAAGCTGGTATCTCAAGCCAATTGCATCAACAACCATGGTGACCAATCCTCCTGTGAGGATATTACCGTGGGCCTCACGTGCAATACGACTCAGGCTAGCTAGCATGTAAGCGATCACATTCACAGGCCTCCCTTGAGAAGCACAGTCACTGATAAATAACTCATCCTTCGAAACAAAAGTGACATTCTCATCTTTAAAAAATAGTGTGTGGGCCAAAATCTTAAGGAAATACCTTTTGCCTGGGTTATGGATATTCTCTGAGAATATGATATGAGGTTCAGGGTGATAGTCACCGGTTATGGTCCCCTAGAAGAAATCGAGGTCTTGGTTGGTAAAGGCATCATTAGGTGTTAAGGTGTGGGCATCAGGTCCATTCGGAAATCGTAATAGATCGGCCATCTTGTGATGAATGAAGCGGTATTTGGTTTTGAAAAGTATGAAAGTAGCTAATCTTATGCCAAATCCTAAACCTTGATTAGGATCATAATAAAGGGAACTCAGGAATTCAAGGGTAAGCATGCGGTAAGTGGTATATATTCTCCTCACACCAAAATTAACCCAACCTATTTGGTCAAGCAGATACATGACATTGTCCCTTAGTCCTAGGGTAGTCAAAGTAAGTCCATCCGGGTAAATTGGTAATGCCATTTCCCTTTGAGCCAAAACATCAACACGACGTCTCTGAGCTTCATTCCTAAAAACAATCTCCATGTCATCAATAGGCTCCATACTCCTAGGTCTGTGATTAGCTACCCTAAGCTATTGTTAGCCTGAAATTAGACAATGATTATACTATTAATGAAGTGTACCGTGGAAAGTGTTAAAATAGTAATAATGATGATGATACTAACAATAATAATACAATAGTAATAATAATAGTAATAGGAACAATAGTAACGAAAACAATACACAAATAAATAGATAATTTTATTAGGAAACAATAAAATAAAAAATAAAAAATAAATACAAAAATAAAAAGTAATCGACTAAAGGTCGTGGGTTGCCTCCCACGTAGTGCTTATTTAATGTTGGTAGCTCGACATCAGGTCTGAGTCGGGCTATTCCCTCGAAAGAGCAGGTAGCTCCTCTAACTTATAACTAATGCAGAAGTCCTTGTTTTCAATATTATGGTAATGCTTAAGTCTCTGCTCGTTCACAATGATCGTCTCATTAGATTTTTCTCTAATCTCTACGGCTCCGCTTTGGAGGACTCTTATGACCTCGAAGGCGCCGGTCCATCAAGAACGGGGTTTTCCAGGAAATAACTTAAGTCGAAAGTTAAAAAAGAGGACTATGTCACCCTCTTTGAATTCTCGCCCAGTTATTCGTTTATCATGCCACTGTTTAGTTCTTTCCTTGTAAATTCGAGCATTTTCATATGCATCTAGTCTAAATTCTTCTAGTTCATGGATATCCAAAATTATCTTCTATCCTGTAGCTGAGTAATTCATATTTAGGTCCTTAATGGCCAAATAAGCTTTATGCTAAAGTTCGACAAGCAGGTGACAAGATTTTCCATAAACTAGTTTGAATGGTGGTTCTTATCGGGGTTTTATAAGCTGTTCTATAAGCCCACAGAGCTTCATGAAGTTTTGCATATTAATATTTTCTAGAGGTCACAACAGTTTTCTCAAATATTTGCTTAATCTCTCTATTAGAAACCTCAACTTGTTCACTTGTTTGGGGGTGATATGGTGTTGCTACTCGGTGTTGCACTCCTTACTTGAGCAACAATTTTCCAAATACATTTGAGATGAAGTGGGATCCACCATTGCTAATGACAACTCTCGGCACACCGAATCTAGGAAAAAATTACATTCTTAAAAAGTATAATGACTACTCGAGCATCGTTAGTAGGAGAAGCTACTACTTCTATCCATTTTTACACGTAGTCAACTGCAACGAGTATGTATCTGTTACCAAGTGATGATGGGAAAGGACACATGAAATCTATACCCCAAACATCAAAGCCTTCTACTTCCAAAGTACCCTTCAGTGGCATCTCATCGCGTCTAAATATATTACCAATGCATTGGCACCGGCTGCATTTTGTAATGGCGGTGTGGACGTCCTTCCAAAGGTTAGGCCAGAACAGGCCAGATTGAAGTATTTTCGCACAGGTCTTTGAAGTGTTTGCATGCCCTCCATAGAGTGCGGAGTGGCAGTGAGATATGACATCTTTTACTTCAGATTTAGGGACACATCAACGGAAAATCCCATCGGTGCCTCTCTTGAAAAGCAGGGGCTCATCCCAATAATAGTGTTTAAGATCATGGAAAATTTTCTTCTTTTGTTAGTAGGATAAGTCTGGTGGAAGTACCCCGGCTGCTAGGTAGTTAACGAAGTCGGCATACCATGGCAGCGTAGTTTTCGTGCAAACTGATTCCACAACTTCATTCGTTTTTGTGTCATGATAAATTAAAGAGCATTTTCTTTTTTCACTTTCGCTTTCTAACTGGGCTACAAGTCGATCATAGGGAAAATCATCATTGATGGGAACTTGTTCGAGTTCTTGATCTATGATTCTAGAAAGATGATCTGCCACTACATTTTATGTTCCCTTCTTATCTTTGTTTTTTAAGTCGAACTCTTGCAAAAGAAGGATCCATCTTAAATGTCTTGGTTTAGCGCCCTTTTTATTCAACAGGTACCTAATAATGGCGTGATCGGTATAATCAATTATCTTCTCTCCTACCAAGTACAAACGAAATTTATCTAAAGCAAACACAACAGCTATGAGCTCTTTTTTGTGGTGGCATAGTTCATCTGCGCATTATCTAAGGTTTTACTTGCGTAGTAAATAGCATGAAGCTTTCTGTCCTTTCTCTATCCTAAGACAGCGCCAACGACATAGTCACTAGTGTTACACATTATTTCAAATGGTTTACTCCAATCGAGAGGTTGCATAATAGGTGCAGTAACAAGAGCATTTTTCATATGTTCGAATGCTTTTAAAAAGTCCTTATCAAATATGAATTTAACATGTTTCATTAGTAATCCTGTTAGTGTTTTGGTTATGCTTGAGAGATCTTTAATGAATCGCTGGTAGAAACCAGCGTGACCTAAAAAACTACGAATTTCTCTAACGGTTTTCGGAGGTTGAAGATTTTCTATATTTTTCAATTTTTGCTTTATACACTTTGATTCCTCTATCGGATACTACATGTCCAAGCATAATTCCTTCTCGGGCCATGAAATGAAATTTTCCCAATTCAGTACTAGATTGACTTTAACGTATCGTTCAAGTACCATTTCTAGGTTCGATAGACATCCTTCAAAACTATCCCTACAGACAGAGAAATCGTCCATAAATACTTCCATTATGTTATTTATAAAATTAGCAAAGATTGACATCATACATCTCTAAAAAGTTGCGGGTGCATTACACAGTCCAAATGACATTTGTCGATAGGCAAATGTACCATAGGGACAGGTAAAGGTAGTCTTTTCCTGGTCGTCAGGATGAATAGGAATTTTGAAAAATCCTGAGTATCCATCTAAATAACAGAAATGAGAGTGTTTATCCAGTTGCTCAAGCATTTGATCTATAAAGGGCAAAGGAAAACGATCTTTGCGAGTGGCCTTATTCAATTTTTGATAGTCTATACACATTCTTCATCCCGTTTGAGTTCGTTTTGCTATGGATTCACCCCTCTAGTTACTAACAACTGTGACACCTCCCTTCTTTGGTACGACATGCACATGACTGGCCCAATTACTATCGGAGATCAGGTATATAATTTTGGCTTCTAGTAGCTTTTGTATTTCCTTTTTTACTACATCGCTCAAGATATAATTTATTCTTCTCTGATGCTCTCTGGAGGTTTTATAGTCTTCCTCGAGCATAATGCGGTGCATACATATACAGATGCTTATTCCTTTTAAGTCTGAAATGTTATATCCTAATGCTTTCGGATACTTTCTTAGGACATGTAGCAGTTTTTCGGTTTTTATCTGTCCTAAGTTAGCATTGACTATTACTGGTTCTTCAAGTTTGGTGTTTAGAAACCCATACCTTAGATTTTTGGGTAGCATCTTAAGTTATATAGAAGGCTTTTTCGGGCTCGGCATCATATCGGGTGTTAGTGCTAGACATTCCCTCAGACTATCATCTACGTATGGCTCGTGCCAATTATCATCTTCGAATATAGGAGGGGCTGGAATCTTTAGTACTTTGGTATACTTAGATGGCTCCATCTCCATTTCTTTCACACATTCGTCGATGACGTCTAGGAAGCAACATGAATCATCAATGGCTGGAGCTTTTAAGAATTAAGCCAAAATAAATTCGAATTTTTCTTCACCAACTTCAAAAGTTAATTTTCCTTTCTTGACATCAATGATGGCTCCTGTTGTAGCTAAAAAGGGTCTTCCTAAAATAATAGGAATGTTGGAATCCTCTTTTATGTCCATTACCACAAAATCAATTGGAATATAGAATTGACCTATACGAACAGACACGTTCTCTAGTATACATATAGGAAATTTAACAGAACGGTTCGCTAGTTGCAGAGACATTTTTGTTGGTCTTAATTCTCCTAAATACAGCTTCTTACACGTGGATAAGGGCATTAAACTAATACTGGCTCCTAAGTCGCATAGAGTGTTGTTTATGAAATACTTCCCAATTACACATGGTATGGAGAAACTACCTGGGTCTTTTAGCTTAGGAGGCATGTTGTTTTGAATGATTGCGCTACACTCTACAGTAAGCACAAAAACTTCATTATCCTCAAGCTTTTTCTTGTTGGATAGAATCTCTTTAAGGAATTTGGCATATGAAGGCATTTGCATTATGACTTCTGTGAATGGTATAATGATATTAAGTTGTTTCAGAAGCTCTATGAATTTCTTAAATTGTCCTTCATTTTTAGACTTAGCAAGTCTTTGAGGATATGGTATAAGAGGCTTGTATGTTGGCGGAGGCACATAAGATGTTTCTTTCTCTACGGCCTCTTCGCTTTTGTCTTCCTTTTCGTTATTATTTGGTTTGTTCACCTTTTCAGTTCCTTTACCGGAATTTTGGTACATGGCAGGATTTTGGAGTCTTAGGTCGACTGGTCCATCTAGTTATGTTCCACTTCGCAACGTGATAGCATTAGCATGTCCTTCCGGGTTTGGTTGTGGTTGACCAGGAAATGTTCCAGCAGGGGCTGCTACTGTTGCTTGTTGTTGGGCTACTTGGGAAATTTGAGTTTCTAACATTTTGTTATGGGTAGCCATATGTTGTACCTCGAAAAATACGATCCTCGCGATGGACGCGGAAAAAACGTTCGAACAAAGTCGCCACCGAACTTTATTCATTCCAAGGAAGGAATAGGAAAATATCAATAAAACCTTTAAAGAGATAAGAACATGGTCATCGCAACCAAATTCTAGGTTCGGGAGTCGATTACGCAAGAGGGAAGGTATTAGCACCCTCTATGTCCGTTGTACTCAACGAGAACCTCTTGATTCGATTCGAGAGAAAAGTTAGCTAGCGTTGTTTGTTTTCTTCTAAAGATTCGCTTTTAAGGGAGAAATGGGTGGTTTTATTATTAGGGTGCTCGCCAAGGATTGGGGCTCTTGTGCCTACGTACTCCCTCCTGCAATGAGAAAGTCAGAGCATCATAGTTTGTTAGACTACGGGAAAATGTTTGAGGTAAAATGAAAAATGTAGCTCGCTAGGATATCACAATTCTATGCCTACGTACCCTCATGGTGCAATGAGGAAGTCAGAGCAATCGTAGTTCAGAAGACTACAGTTGGTTGGTTTGTGTTTTAAACGGACGAGTGTTTAGGTCATATTCTAACTGCTAAACATTGGCTTGTCTGCTCGCTAGGGGAGACTGAAGCACTAGTTTATATGCGTAGAAGAAGGGACTAAACAGTGTTCTTTGCAAAAGATGTTTGAGTTGTGGATCACATGGGGCGATGACTTAATGTTTTAGGGTTTGAATTGAGAAAAGAGAATTTGATTTATGTAGGTATTTAGGGTTTCGGTTGCACGGGAGCGAGAGAATGAAGTTTGATATGTTAAGTATTTTGAGGGAGAATGACGACTATTCAATAAACGAGACGTGAGCCTCACAACCAATTAATCGGGGCATTATTAGAATGCTAGATTCCAATGTCACCTTTTTCATTCAATTAATTATGAAATCGTGTTTGTTGGACAATTAACGCTTTGTCCAAATAATTAGGGCAAGTATTTTAGGAACGAAAGGTCGAATGACCCATAACCCAAGGTGTGTGCCCCAAGAGCGGTCACTCAAGAATCCAAGGAGTGCGAGACTCCAAGAACTCAGTTCTTTCGTAATTTAATTAGGAAAATAATTTGATTCGATTAAGGTATTTTGATTAGATGCGTAAGGTATTTAAACGGATTAAGGACTTTGGGAATGCAAGATTGAAAGGATCACAACCCAAGGCGTGCGCCTCAAGAGCAATCTTTCGAGAACCTAAGAAGTGTTAGACCTCGAGAATTCAATATCTCCATTATTTAATTAAGAAAAGGTTTTGAGAAATGATTTAATCGGATGTAGGGAGAAGTACTTGGCGTTAGACCAAGGTTTGAATCTGCGTATGAAACAGTTAAAGGTTTGAACTAAATGGTAAAGAGGTCCTAATGGTATGAGGTAAGGTCGACGGCGAGGCAAAAACGCTCGACTTACATGGGATGTAGTTTGTACTTTAGGGTTTCGAGGTACAAGTAATCAAATTGTGTTTTAATCGTGTGCACTAGCAAAGTGGGCTAGTCTTCTAAATGATCAACTAGAAATAACTGATCAAATAGGTCTCACTGTAAGGAAGCTCAGGAGTAAGCTTTTAATGTTGTGTATGGTGACCCAAGGGTTGATGGCGATGCTTGAAAGCAATCGACTTAGAAGGTGTAAAATGGCTCGACATGAATCGAAAATTTATCTTAAAAATAGTTTTTGGTGCAATGGCAAGATATAAACAAAGTAAAGGAAAGTATTAAAGTTATTACATGCCATGGGAATTGGGGTACACTTTGGCGAATGGGAATGAAGATAAAGCAATTAAAGCAAGCCCACTAACCAAGTACATGTAAATAAAGGTTGCCAATTATAAGAAGGCCCGAGAGTAAGCCACAGGACTCGAAATAAATCGAAGCATCAATTTAGCTCTTTAACTATTTTAGAGAGGACTCATGTGTGAGTCACTCTATGAGAAGTCAAGCAAGTGACTCATGTGTGGATTTTAATTTCGAAATCGCCATGCAATGACTAAATGAATAATCGAGCAAGAACTTAGTATTTCAAAAGTTAATTAACCATAATTATGATTAACTAATCAAACCAAAATCTAACTAAATAATTGGCTATTAATAAGCACTAGAGATCTAATCTATTGAAGTGAAGGGTGCTTAATTCCGAGCAAGATTTGGACTGTATGTTTTGTTCCAGTAGCCTAGAGGACGTTTCCCATCTTTTTTTCTCGTGCTATAAATCTACTCAGGTTTGGAACAAGATATGTGAATGGGCGGATATAGACATAATTTCGGAAAATTGTTGTTACTCTCACGCTAAGGTGTGGAACACAAGTCTTAGAGGTCGGTGTCAAGCGAATAGAGTTAACTCGATCTGGTTTATTACTTGCTGGAATATCTGGAGGTATAGAAATGATTGTATTTTTAATAATGTAGTTACTGAGGTCGACAGTATTGTATTCGACATTAAACTCAATTCTTGGAATTGGTTGATTCTAGGCAGGAAGGGGAGCAAGCCGTGTTGCTTGTAGAATTGGTTCAAATTCTCTTTCGACTTCTTGTAATTGTACCTTGGATTGAGATTTCCTTAATCTCCTTTTTAATATTATCTGCTTATCAAAAAATAAAATAAGCACTAGAGATACCAAATAATCATGGGTTGAGTTTGATTGGGCTAAAGGGCCCATTACCAAAACATTCCAAATATAAAAAAATATATATATATAAAACAAGACAAAACAAAAGTCATAAATAAATAAATAAAACAAAGAGAAAAAAATGATACATGAGAAGTGAGACCAACGTGTCTACAAGGCAAAAAGATATTTCCAATTTCAAATGGTAAACATGACTTTCTATTCTTCTCATAAAAAGCTACAACAATATCATATAACAAAGTTTTCTTAACCACATGACTTAACTATAGAACAAACCACTCGAGCTACGGTAAGATGCACATTTATCACGCATATATTGCTCATGCTTACATCAAATATTACACAAAATTGCTGCAAGTTCTTATGATAACACGGCGACAACAGTATTCAACAAACCATAGCTCCGAAAACGTACCACGATACTAACAACATGCTCAAAATAAGTCTCATGCATGTAATAATTAAACATGCATAACATGAACAAAATCATGCTCATGAACCTACTACACATGCTTATACTCTCATTAAGAAAACACAAATAAACAAGGCACAAACAAGGACAGTTCACTCCAAATTTTACATTAGAAATGCACAACGAAAAAAGAGCGAGAAGCCTAGCAACATCTCATACCACAGCTGTTTATACAAAATTGTGGCGAAGAATATGGTACTGAAGAGATTCCAAGATATCACATTTAGAACACAGATACACCATGGCAGCCAAAACATGACACAATTGACAAACTCATATACACGATAAACAATACAAAAACAACACAAGCATAATCAAATCGTAATTAAACACATCTAAAACAACAGCTTAAAGCAAAGAGGCGTTCAAAAACAAAGCGTTATCGAAGATGGGGTCTTTGTCGGTGTTGTTGCAAACCGGAGTTATTTCCGCGTTACAAATGTTGTGTTGTAGAGGTCATAGAAATGTAGGATTATTCCAAGCTTTCTCAGTAAAAACAACAACCAACTCTATACCGAAAGAACTCGACCATCCATATGATGTTTAAGCATCGTCAGCGTCGGTAGGGTCTGAGGCAATGACTGAAAGATGTGTTATTGTGGTTGAAGACAACAGTGAAATAGAGATGGATGTTATGGTTGGTGGTGTTTAGGAGAAGAGGTATAGTTTGGTGGTTGAAGGTTATGGAGGAAGTGTTAGTTAATCCTTCTATGTCGAATGGATCCAGACTGAATCGTGAACGAAATCACTTTCCTTAAAAGTATTTCAAGCACACTCTCAGATTGTCTTAGAGTTGGAACGGCCTGAATACCCAGGATAAGTCAGCCTTTTTCTCGAAACTGCACAAGACTGATGAAGTTTCGAATGCAAGGAAAATGTTGGAATTATATGGAAGAGGATTTCAGAATTTGGAGTGAATGATTTCGAATTATGAAGCATATATTTATAGCCATGCATGTGTCTTTTCAGAAGTTTGCAATTCTTCATAAACACACTCTCTAATGAGCATTTGCAATGGTTCACATAAAATATCATGCACCACTTCGTCAAGTGTCATGTATTTCAAATTCAAATTCAAAATCAAACTCTAGGCAACGAATAAGTCTGAGCGATAATTAAAAATTAAATTCGCAGTATACCGGCCGAAGGCCGGTCCGCCCGCCGGAGGCGGCCGGAGCGCCACCGGCGCCGCCTCATTAACGCCGCGAATAGCCCGATTGCTCCGATGCGTCGTGCCTAAGTGCTCAAGTGCCGTCTACAAGCCGCCACTAGCGCCTCTACGCCCACGCCCCCGGATCCGGTTCCGGTTCCGGAGCCGGAGCCGGTGTCGCCGGTGGCGACACCGACGAGGGGTGTTTTGTATGAGACAAGTGACATAAGTTTTGGCACCACCACATGTGACTATGTGGCACTTTATCCTTTTTGGCTCTTTTGGAAATTACATTGTTCCAAGTGCCTTATAAATGCTATTTAATTTTACTCCTCTTCCAATGTGGGACTAAGCATTTATTATAACACCCACTTTGTCATTTTGGAACAACTTTTAATGGAAATAAATTATTATTTCCAACAATCCCCCACTTGTTCTAATAATGACAAAATAATAATTCCAGAAATGAGACATAAGAAGTATTAATACAGTTAAGTATCTTTTGATTTTAAACTTAACCTTAGTAAGAATAACACAAGGTTTAATCGGAATATTAGGTAGCAATGCTTTTAAACCATGAATCCATATGAATAGACCGGTGTTACCTTACACACACTCCTTAAAGATTCTTCCTCTGCATAACTCGCTTAGCACTTATTTATGGCCATGTGCTATCCTGTTTCATGAATTTTTTTCATGAGAGAAACTCCAACTCTCACTTTGAGACGGCACCATCTCATAATTCACATAGGTGAAGTTCATATAGTATCTGTTTCCAATAGATACGTACCCTCGGTATTGAACTTCATTAAGAGTTTAAGATAAAACTCAACCCTCATTTCTAATGTCAACATAATTATGAAATGTTAGACAATTATCCAAATCAACGACTTGTTGTTACCCATTGAAAATCTTAATGTTAATGTTCTGTTAACTTAAGATTGGGTTGCCGCCATTGTCGGAACTCTTACTCAGGGAGTTTCAACCCCATACCTCTCGAGGTTGTTCTTACTAAGTCTCTGGCCAGTGGCTTAGTAAACGGATCAGCCAAATTATAGCTTGTTCGTATATACGTAAGTGAAATGATTCCATCCTTAATCAGTTTTCTTACGAACGAATGTCTAAGTCCTATATGCCTGGACTTTCCATTATACACTTCGCTAAATGCTCTTGCTAAAGTGGCCTGACTATCGCAATGTATCATTACCTTTGAAACATTGTCTTTAGCCAATGGAACTTCCAAAAGAAGATCCCTCAACCACTCTGCCTCTTGACTAGCGGAAGCGAGAGCCACGAATTCTGATTCCATGGTCGAAAGAGTAATGCATGTTTGTTTCTTGCTCTTCCAAGAAATTGCTCCTCCAGCTAGTGTAAATATCCACCCAGTTGTAGATTTGTGATTTCCCACGTCAGAGATCCAACTGGCATCGGTATATCCTTCTAATATAGCAGGAAACCTGCCATAATGAAGGCCAAGATCTTTGGTTTTCAACAAATAACCAAATATCCTCGTGATTGCCTTCCAATGTTCATTACTTGGATTACTAGTAAATCTACTCATTTTACTAACTGCAAATGATATATCGGGTCTAGTACATTGCATTAAGTACATAAGACATCCGATCGCACTTGCATATTCTAATTGAGCCACTGCTCTTCCATCATTCTTTTCAAGTTTGATTACATGATCAAATGGAGTAGTTACTTCCTTGAATTTCAGGTGTTTGAACTTATCAAGCATTTTCTCAATATAATGTGTTTGATTAAGTTCATAACCCCCACTATTTTGCTTAACTTTTATTCCTAAAATTGTGTCAACAAGCCCAAGATCTTTCATCTTGAAAGTGGAAGTTAGAAACCTTTTTGTTTCTAGAATTCCATTAAGTCTATTGCTAATTATTAGCATGTCATCAACATAAAGACACAAAAATATTACAGTGTTATTATACACTTTTGTATATAAACACTTGTCACAAGAATTAGGAATAAATCCATTTGACATTATCGTAGAGTCAAACTTTTGATGCCATTGTTTTGGTGCTTGTTTTAAGCCATATAGAGATTTGACAAGTTTGCACACCTTCTGTTCATTTCCAGGAAGGACGTGTCCTTCTGGTTGTTCCATGTAGATTTCCTCATCGAGGTCTCCGTTTAGGAATGCTGTTTTAACATCCATTTGATGAACAATCAGATCATTTAAAGATGCTAAAGCAAATAACAACCTTATAGTGGTTGTTCTTGCTACAGGTGCATAAGTGTCAAAATAATCTATACCTTCCTTTTGTCTAAATCCTTTTGCCACTAATCTTGCTTTATAAGTGTTTAATGTACCATCACTGTGATATTTCTTTTTAAACACCCACTTGCATCCAATGGGTCTTGATCCCTTTGGTAAATCAACAAGTTCCCAAGTGTGGTTGGACATAATTGAATCCATTTCATCTCGGATAGCATCTTTCCAAAAAGAGGAGTCTCTTGAAGCTATTGCTTCCTTATAAGTTTTAGGATCTTCCCCTACTTGAAGAATTACCGGAATGCTTTTAATAAAATTTGTATTATTTCCTTCAACCAGATAAAATGAAATGGATTGAGAATCAATTTCGTCTGGTCCTAGGTTCTTTATTTTCCGGACTCTTTTGCTTATCCTAGGTTCAGGCCGTGGTTCATTTATTCGAGATGTGTCTTCAGGTTGTATTTCTACAATCCGAGAAGAGTCTTTTTCACAAGATTCTTTATTTATGGCCGACTCTGATTCTTTATCCTTAGTTATAAGGTTTTCAAAGAATTCTACATCCCGGGATTCAACAATAATATTAGACTCTAAATTTAACAGTCTATATGCTTTGCTATTTTGTGCATATCCTACAAATGCACATCTTATCCCTCGAGGACCCAACTTGGTTCTCTTAGGATCCATGTTTTTGTAATATGCCACACACCCCCACACCTTAAAATAGCCAATATTTGGTGTCATGCCCTTCCATACCTCATATGGAGAAATTCCACTTTTCTTTAAGGGAATTCTATTTATTATGTGACAAGCGGATAATAATGCTTCGCCCCACAAATTGAAAGGTAGTTCGGAATGTAATAACATGGCGTTCATCATTTCTTGATATGTTCGATTCTTTCTTTCTGCTATGCCATTTTGTTGTGGTGTTCTAGGTGCCGAACATTCATGTATTATACCATGTTCTTCACAAAATGCATCAAATTCAGTAGAAAAGTATTCACCGCCCCTATCACTCCTAAGGACTTTTATACTTCTACTTAATTGATTTTCCACTTCTGCTTTGTAACTCTTAAAGGCATTAAAAGCCTCATCTTTATGCTTTAAGAGATATACATAAGTGTATCTAGAACAATCGTCAATAAATGTAATGAAATATCTATTTCCCCCACGGGTCAACATGCCATTAAATTCGCACAAATCTGAATGCACAAGATCAAGCAGATTTGTATTTCTTTCAACACTTTTGAAAGGTTTCTTAATCATTTTTGATTTAACACATAATTCACATTTATTGAAATCTTTGATATTACATGATATCAAGCCAAGTTTAATTAGTCTCTTCATTGAACTAATACCAATATGTGCTAATCTATTGTGCCATAAAGTAACTGAATCAAGCATGTAAGCAGAATTAGAAATTTCATTAATCATGTTATCAGTAATACATAGTTTGATCATTCCTTCAGCGGAATATCCTTTTCCAACAAACACACCATTACGGGTCAAAATAAGTTTGCCCGATTCATACACAGATTTAATACCCGGTTTTCCCAATAAATCCCCACTAACAAGATTCCTATTCATGTCTGGAACATGAAGCACATTAACAAGAGTAACTTTCTTTCCAGAAGTGAAGTTGAGTTCGACCGTTCCGGTTCCAACAACTTTGGATCGCACTTCATTTCCCATTTGTACTTCTTGTCCATCATTTGCCTCAGAATATGTTTTGAATGCAGCCCTGTCATATGAGACATGAACCGTGGCACATGTATCATACCACCAGCCTTGGACTTTGCCTTTGATTGCCATAATTTCGCTCACAGTAGCAATTATATCATCATTAGCATTTACTGCATTGATCTCCTTTTTTGATTTATTATGTCTGCAATCTCGAGCATAATGTCCAGGTTTTCCACATACAAAGCATCCATTTTTCGGACCCTTCGGACCACCGAAGTTCTTGAACTTGGTATGTTCCTTTTTTGGTGCGATGTGACTTTTCTTGACATCATGTTTTTTCTTTTCCTTTCTGGTCACAGCATTGGCTTTGGAAAGACCCGCAGATTCTGATTTTTCCCTCTCCTTCGATTCCTCCTCGATTCGAAGATGCTTCTGGATTTTCTCCAAGGAAAAGTCATCAGAACTGTGCAACAGTTTCTTTTTATAGCCTTTCCACGAACTTGGTAACTTCGCAATGATTGCACCAACTTGAAAGGTTTCAGGAATGTCTATTTTCACCGCTTTGATTTTGTTCACCAGGACTTGCAATTCGTGCACTTGAGGAAGTATGGGCTTGGAATCTATAAATTTAAAATCAAAGTATTTAGAAATTAAGAACTTTTTCGTACCTTCTTCTTCGGCTTTGAATTTAAATTCTAGTGAATTCCATATGTCTCTAGCGGACGGATTGTCTGTGTACAGGTCGTATAGGCGGTCAGACAGCGTGTTCAGAATATGCCCACGGCATAGTAATTCGTCCTCCTTTCGCAGCATGCGCTTCTTCTTGAGTTCGTCAGAATCATCTGCAGTTGGTTCTGGAATTGGTGTCAGATTGGGATCCAAGACGTAGTGAACCTTGAGTGCAGTAAGTAGGAACGTCATCTTGTCTTGCCATCTGGTAAAGTTGTTTCCATCGAAGCGATCCAATTTGACAAGATCCTGATTCATGACTTTGATACTTGAAACAGCAGCGTCGGAATCCATGATACAAATACTTTTAAGATTGTTAGTTAATCCTTCTATGTCGAATGGATCCAGACTGAATCGTGAACGAAATCACTTTCCTTAAAAGTATTTCAAGCACACTCTCAGATTGTCTTAGAGTTGGAACGGCCTGAATACCCAGGATAAGTCAGCCTTTTTCTCGAAACTGCACAAGACTGATGAAGTTTCGAATGCAAGGAAAATGTTGGAATTATATGGAAGAGGATTTCAGAATTTGGAGTGAATGATTTCGAATTATGAAGCATATATTTATAGCCATGCATGTGTCTTTTCAGAAGTTTGCAATTCTTCATAAACACACTCTCTAATGAGCATTTGCAATGGTTCACATAAAATATCATGCACCACTTCGTCAAGTGTCATGTATTTCAAATTCAAATTCAAAATCAAACTCTAGGCAACGAATAAGTCTGAGCGATAATTAAAAATTAAATTCGCAGTATACCGGCCGAAGGCCGGTCCGCCCGCCGGAGGCGGCCGGAGCGCCACCGGCGCCGCCTCATTAACGCCGCGAATAGCCCGATTGCTCCGATGCGTCGTGCCTAAGTGCTCAAGTGCCGTCTACAAGCCGCCACTAGCGCCTCTACGCCCACGCCCCCGGATCCGGTTCCGGTTCCGGAGCCGGAGCCGGTGTCGCCGGTGGCGACACCGACGAGGGGTGTTTTGTATGAGACAAGTGACATAAGTTTTGGCACCACCACATGTGACTATGTGGCACTTTATCCTTTTTGGCTCTTTTGGAAATTACATTGTTCCAAGTGCCTTATAAATGCTATTTAATTTTACTCCTCTTCCAATGTGGGACTAAGCATTTATTATAACACCCACTTTGTCATTTTGGAACAACTTTTAATGGAAATAAATTATTATTTCCAACAGGAAGGTGAAAGACAAGGTTGTAGAAAGTGGTTGTTCTTGGGGCGGCTTTAATCATGACTGGAAGGATGTCGCAGGTTGTTGTGTTAGGTTGTATGGAGATGATGGTATTTTTGTGTTTATGGTGAAGAGAGGTATCCTTCATGCTAAGAGAGAAGAAACCGAAAACATGGGGTGAATGAAAATGGAAGGTTTTATGTTTCTTCCTTTCTTTTACAATGAAATGAAATGAATATTTTTCATGAAGATACAGAGGTTAAGAGGAGTATTTTTCATGATGGTATTGAGGATATGTTCGTGGTAGTGGAAGATTGTTAAGTAATGGTTCTTAAGAGTAATGAAGGTGATGAAAACCTAATGTGAGGTCTTCTCTAGAGGTGATTATGGTTGTATGTGAGGATGAAGCAAAAATATAGTGGAATCTCTGCGCCCTTAAGGGCGTCCTTTTTTATGTGTGTAGTGAAAAAAATTTTGTCCATGTAATATGTGAGAGAGGATTATTAATTGGTGAGTGGTCCCTACAAAAATTCATGAGGGAGAGAGAGTACATTGTTATATGGGTGTGTTATCTTTGTTTTTGTTTTTTCTAGGGAAAGAAATCAATGCAGAGAGAGAGAGTATTTTGTATTGGTTATGCACATGGAGAGATAGAACGTGGTGCGTGAATCTTTTGGATTTGCATCCTCTTCTTTTTTATATATATCATGCTATCTTTGATGTTCTAATCTAACGGTTTATAATTTATAATGAATAATTAAATAAAAAAAAATCATTTAATAGGAGAGAGAAATGGATAAGTAATTTGTCTTTGTTATTTTTGTCTTTGTTATTTAATTATTCATTATAAATTTTGAACCGTTAGATTATAAACATGAGAGATGGCCTGATATATGAAAACAAAAGAGGATCCAAATCCGAATCTATTGTATCGGAGAGAGAATTAGGTGGATATAGAAATAAGTGGGCGAATGAAAAGGTTGGAGAGAATTAGGTGGATATAGAAAGAAGTGGGCGAATGAAAAGGTTGGAATTCTCATCAAATGTGACACGCGTTAATAGATGTCACTAGAGTGCTCCTTGCTTTTTGGAATCCTATGCAAATAACCTCCACTTTTATTTTGAATATAATTTTAACCAATGTTTTGAAAACCGGACCGACCGGTCGGACCAGGAACCGGGACACTAGCCGGCCTGATACATTTGACGGATCAGCCTCGTCATTGAACCGGTGTGAACCGATGCGAACCGGTATAAATCGGGAAAATCGAAAAAACCGACGGTTTTGCTAAACCGGCGGTTTAATTGTTTTTTTTTCACTTTTGTTTTTAAAAAAAAAATTATTTTTTTTAATATACTTAGTAGTGTATTACTTAAATAGCATTCTCACATAAATCTTTTTCGTTAGTAACAAATTTCAGACTTTATTGGCTATTTGTTATTTTTGCTAATACATTTTCCTAAATAGTTTATAATTTTGTGGTTAGTAACAAATTAATTACCTTATTATTTTAACTTTTTAGATTGTTATATATTTTATCTTTTTATATTTTATCACAACTAATAATTTTAATTAATTATAATTTATAATTAATTATATTTAGTGTCAAAATATTAACAATAGAAAAAGACATGTATTTTGTTGAAAGGGAAAGTGAAATAGCATAAACATATTGAATTTTATTTGGTTTTCTTTTTAGGAGAATCATATTTTACTTACAAATAGTTACCTCTTATTACATAATAATCAATAAATAATATCATTGATGCGGAAGTTGTTTCAATTAGACTTTGTTTGCAATTAGATTTTGTAATTTTGTATTATTTTGTTATGTGTGATACATTTGTTTAAAATTTGAATTTAAATTATGAACTTGTGAATTTATGGTATGATATTTTTAAAAAATTTAAGTACTAGTTATATTTTTTTAGAAACTGAATCATCTGGTTCGACCGGTTTTATATCTATATAATGACAGGTCTATTCAATTGAGTTATCCAGTTTAATCCAGTTTAGTCATGCGGTTCGACCAGTGACTCAGTGGTTCGACCGATAAACCAATGACCCAATACCATCACCGGTTCGATGATCGGTCCGGTTTTTAAAACACTGATATTAACAATTAACATAAGAACTAATTATTAAAAACTAAATGAATTTAAATAGACACTTAATCCTAATTAATTTGAGTAAATCTAAATTAACTTTGAATTAATTAAAAGAAAATTCAAAAAACAAAATAAATGATGAAAAGCGAATAAAAAGTCAGGTATCGAAATGTTCGAAAAATGAAAAAAAAACTGTGCTAAAATTAGCGCGAAATAAACCACCCGAAAAAATACTGTGTTTTGTCTGATTTTGAAATTAGTCGGGACTGGTATAAATGATCAGACTGATCTAAATGTGACTGAAAAATCGTCGAAAATTAAAACGAGCATACTAGGTTAAACTACATGAACTGTAGATCAATATCACTGACTTCTTCAAGTTTAAATTCGAGACTTTACAACCACTGATTTTTTGTATACTTGAGAAACAATTTAATCAGTCTGCTTATAGATCCCAGGATTCATTCTGACTGGTCATTTTAGACGTTATTCATGGTGAAAGACATGTTAGACTGTACATATGAGCAAACTGAAAATAAATTCGAATAAATGAAAATCTACAAAGGGTAGGACAAATTTGAAAAAGGTAGGACAAATTTGGGGTATGACACCAAAACAACAAGCTTAGTTGCCATTTGCTTTAACAATTCACTAGTGTGCACGTTTTGGTTGGCGAACTTCTTGTTTTGTTGAATTTGGGTTGCAATGAAGTTCTCCAATAGCAACTCTATGTTTGACTTTCTTGGTGCTTGAAAAGCAGCAGATGCTCCTTTATGAAATCCTAGAGGAACGGCAGGGGCATGGGTTAGAGCAAACAAGACGTTGTTGCTCTTGTAGAAAAAAATGGGATGATTCCTCCAGCCTAGATTGTATGTGTTTGAGTATAGGTTTCCTTGGGCGTAGTTTACTTGGTCGGTAGGAATACCATCCAACAAATGACATTCGGTGTTACTTTGCCCAAGGGTTCCGCATAATTCACAACTTGGTGTCACAGCGGCCACGGTGGTTGTTAGAGCTACAGTCAAACTTTCAATCTTTTGAGTGAGCGCATCTAGTTTAGCACTGACACAGTCTAAACTGTTAACTTCGTACATTTGGTTTTTTGTAGAGGGTTTTTATGTCGGAGTTCTCTCTCCTCCCCATTGGAAATGGTTCTGAGCCATATTCTCAATGAGTTGATAAACGTCTTCATATTGTTTGTCCATCAAAGCGCCACCAGCTGCAGCGTTCAGATTCAACTTTGTGTTGTAAAGGAGACCATTATAGAAAGTATGGATTATTAACCACTGTTCAAGTCCATGGTGCGGGCAGAGCCTCAGCATGTCCTTGTATCTTTCCCAAGCATCTAAAAGAGATTCATTGTCTTTCTGCCTAAATCCGTTGATTTGGGCTCTTAGTGTAACACCCATTTTAATTATTTTTGGTTTCTGTGATTATTTTATTCGTGGGTGTATTTTGAGAATTATCGTGGAAGGTCAAGAACTCACAATATTAATAAATTGTGATAAAATGTGATAATTGATAATAATGTAAAAATTATTATTGATTTTATCATTATTATTGCTAATATTAATATAAATGAGAAGATGTTATTTATTGGATTTTTGAATTAAAAGAATTATATTTGTTTTGGATTAAAAAGTGGAATTAATTGGAATGAGGGGTATTGTTGGCATTTTTGGTGACAAATAGAATTGGAAAGAAGAGGAGAACACGGTTTGAGCAAGAGAAAGAACACGATCAAGAACAGCAACTTAGCAAGCGGATTTCGTGCGGATTAAGGAGCTTGTTCATCATTAAAGCTTGAATTGAGGTAAGGGGAGGGGATAATCGGTTAAATTTGGTAAATGCATGATTAATCGGTAGAAAGGAGGAAATCCCTAACCCCATAGATTTCTTGATGTTTGATGTCGATTGCATGTTGTTTTTGTTGTGATTGTTGTGTTGTTTGATGTTTAATTCGTTGCATGTGCTGAGAATGTTAGATTTGGATGAGTTTTAGGATTTTCGGTCAAGTTCGAAGTTGAGCCGGAAGTTGGTTTTGAGCGCAGAGTTGATGATTAGTCGGATAGAATCGGGGATAGACCCCGTAGCTAAGTTGTAGTATGTGGATGGTTGTGGGATTCGATTTAATCGGGTGAAATCGGTGTGGGAGGCGATTCTGCAGTGCATAATTTTTTTGAATACGCAGGTATTCGCTGGGCGAATGGGGGCGAGCCTTCGTCGGGCGAACTAGCCAGCGAGTGCTGGAAGAAGCTTCTGTTTGGATTCTCCAGAGGTTTCGCCAGGCGAATGGCAGCGATTGTTCGCTGCGGGGCTTCGCCGGGCGAATGTGCCACCGAGCCCGACAGCAGGTTGTGTTTTTGCTGCTGATTTTGTGTTGTTCCCTTGTGAACTTGGACCCTCGTTGGTCTTGTGCGATGAAAGGCTTGCTGGAGAGCTGAGGCATGCGTATGTTTGTGGTTGTAGGGCTGTTTAGCCGGCGTTTATCGCAAGTGGCCTAATTGGTGGAGTACGCATTATGTATGAACCGGTGTGGATGCGTATGTGAGATGTGTGCACCGTGCGTGTGTTGTGTGTGAGATGTGGGGATCAGTATGATCGTGACGCCTTGAGGGCATTTTGTTGATGTGTAATACCCCAAATTTTGCCCTAAGATTTGTCGTCGCATTTCATTGCATTTTTATTGCATTTAATCAATTACTAACAAATTTGTGTAGTCGTTTGACTTTTTGCAGGTAAATATCATATGGCATGCATTTTTTTTCTAAAAAGTAAAAATGGTACAATTGTCAAGAGGACATGTGTAAGGAGTTGTGAGTGTGAGAGGTTGAGAGTTCGAATCTCACCTTTGTCACTTTTTGTTTTTTTATTATTTTTACTCTAAATTTTTCTATCTTTCATTAAAAAATAACAGAACGATTGGAGCTCTCCAGTGTTCCCTTATTCAAACCTTTTTCACATTTACCGAAGCAAACCTCCGCTTCGTAGGTTAAATTACTAAACCTTTTGCCTTTTCATGTTTATGTGCATATTTTGCCATGTTAATGTGTTTAGGTCCGTTAAATTACTAAACCTTTTGCTTTTTCATGTTTATGTGCATATTTTGCCATGTTAATCTCCATGTGTGTTTAGGTCCCTAGATTTTAATATCAAAACCCTTTTTTAACAAAACCTTTTTTTAAAATCAAAACCCTTTTTTTTATTTATTATTAAAACCTTTTTTTAGTAAGACCTTTTTTAAAAACTGAAAAGCCTTTTTGTTCCGAAGAAAAAAAAAACTTTTTTGTTCCCAAAAACCTTTTCCCAAAAAACTGAAAAGCCTTTTCCCAAAAAAAACTGAAAAGCCCTTTTTTTGGGATGAAAAGCCTTTTTTGTTCTAAAAAACTGAAAAGACTTTTCCCCCAAAAACTTTTGTTTATAATTTAAACTTAATTTTTTTTATAATTTTAACTCAAATATTTTTTATTAAAAAAATTAAAACATTTTTTTTATAATTAAAATATTAAAAAATTAAAACCTTTTCGTAAGGAACTCCTGATATTTGATGTTTGTCGTGTCATTTTATGTACCCTTTTATTACTTTTCTTTCTTTTGGCATTTCATGTGCATGTTCGAGGTTGAGATGTGCTTGTGGTGGCTGTTGCACCCTAAAATTTGCCCAACCTTATTCACTTGGTTTATGTTTTAATATCATTAGCATTTGCATATAGAGTCATGTACATAGACTAACCATCTGCATAGCATAAGCATAACAAGTCATTCAACAGGGGACCAATCATTATTCTCATCTCTAGAGGCCTATCAAGAGGTCATTATCCCAATTCAATCTCATTCAAGTCATCAGGAAAGAATTTGAAAGCAAAGAGTTCAGCAGATCAAGCCTTGAGTCCATCTCCTAGCTGAGGGTATCTGAGGGTCAGCAAGAGGGTTGTGAGCTGTGAGTTGAAGGCATGGAGAGTATCTAGACATTATGAGAGACTTAGAAAGTCATTTAAAGAAGGAGACAAGTCATTGATGAGAGCACAAGAGCTATAGCGGAAGGCAGTCAACTATGGTTTCATCTGGGTCAACCCTAGGTCAACCCTAGGTCAATTGACTGATTTAAGGGGCATTCAAGTCTAGTGGAGAGATGTGGGGTTCATCATTGGACATATAAAGAAGGATATGGGGATATGCCAAGGAGAATTCAAGAGAAATCAAGGAGAAGAGGAGTTTCTAAATTAGGGTTTCTGTGTAAAATCCCCTAGTTTAGGTCAAATTTCCAAGCAAGATAAGTCAAAATGCAAGGTTCAAATGGATCCTTGGCCAACATGAAACTTGTAGAGGATCTAAATACCTTTAATTTGAGTGGTGGAAGACATCAAGGAGATTTATAGAACTCAAGTTATGGTCCTTGCAAGTTACAGGTCATCTGAGGTGTCTGAAATTTTGTCTGTGAAAGTGACTTGACTTCCAAGCTAGTTTTGCCCCTCAAGGAGATTTCAAATGAATTTCTGGTCAACATAAGAATTGTTCCTCATTGTCTTAGCTTTCTAGAATGGTATATCATGCCTTCATATGAGGTGTGGAACTCAACTTATGGTCTTGGCAAGCAAAGGGTATTTTGGGCATTTGTGAATTACAGGTCATTTTAACTCATGTCCAAAACTCATACAAGGAGGCCTCAAATGGAAAAACTTACAACATCAAACTTGTTCAAAATGTGATTTTGAGTCTAGAAAGAAGGTCACAAATTGTTGGAAAATCTCATAGCATGAAGTTGCATGATTGGTTAAATTTGAACTAAAATGGCTTATAACTTGAATAAAGTCAAAGTGAAAAATGGTTTGAGAGATTTATAAGTCCAAATGGAGACTTACAATATATGATTTTGGGTCCAAAAGACATTCTAAAGACAATGGTTCAAGTACATTTTTGAGCTTAATGGAAAAAATCAAAGTTACTTATGGTTACTTGTATTTGAAGAAACATAACCAAGATCAATCAAAGTTGGAAGGCAAGGGAAGTTGTAAGATGGATCTAGAAGTTTCCATTGAGCCCTATATATTCATGAAATCAGAATTGAGCAAGGGTTGGATTCATTTTTCACCAAAATCTCACAAATTCTCTCCATTCTTTCTCATTGCATTTTCACCCCAATTTCTCAAATTCTTCACCAATCACCATCAAAATCAATTTCATCATACTGATTCATCATCATGGCATAGAATTCAATCAAGATCCTGGTGGTTAGAGCTCAATTTCGTGCACTTTCATCAAGAACACACAAGCTGCAAATTCAGTTGGAACTCAAGATCCAAGGCAAGAATCATCAAGGTGTTGCATACAGAATCAAGCACTGAGTTGGTTGATCAAGATCCAAGCCTCAAAAGCCTCAGATCCACGAGTTCCATCAGCATCTCCAAGCTTTTACATCAGGTGCAATTTCTCTGCCACAGCTTGATATAGTTAGTTTAGCATAGTTTTATTAGTTTAGATGTGATCTAGGTTGTTAGTAGAACGATTAGGATGAATTTGGTGATGTTTAGTGATGATTGTTAGCAGGTTGTTAGAACTGTTAGGACCTAGAACTCTTAGGTTAGGCCATTATAATCTTAGGTTTATAGTTTAGAATGATCACCATTAGTCATAGATGAGATTAGTATAGGTTTGGTTGGGAATCTTGAGGATGAGTTGCAGAGTGTTTTAATGGAACCAAGAATGTCATGCGCTCGGGTTGAGTGATTTGTTGAGTTTCAAAGCAAACTAATGCCATAGGCTTGTAGAGGGAGGAATTTTGATTGATTTTCATGTTTGGATCGTGGTGTTTCATGGAATGTGGAGAGAGAACCGAGAGGTTGAAGTTGGTTCGTGCATGGAGTCTTCATGGTGGAAACCCTAAGTGTTCATGAACCAATGTAGAAGACGAAATCATGGCCGTCCATTGCTTGTTAGACTTTTGACCAAAGAGACCATCGTGTGGCCCTAGTTTAATTCTGAGTTTGAGAGGGAATCCTCCCCCCATTGAAACGCTGCGTTTCATTAAAGGGGGGAGCGTGGGCCTTGCTTTTGCCACCCCCCAGTATTGAGCCCAATTCCATTTGCACGTGATAACCTTACTGAATGCACCCCCTGCTTGTTTTTTATTTTTAATAATTCTGAACTTGTTCTGGGCTTAACCAAACTTGCTACGCGCACCCCACCACTGCCTGGCCCATCCAAATATGAACTGAGCGTGTTTGCTGAATGAACCCCCCCCCTCCACTTTATTTCATTATATGTTCTTTTATTTTCTTTAAATTTTTTATGCATTTTCTAAAATTCATAATAAATATATAAAAAATCATTTTTAATCCATTCTTTTTACATCATTTTCATTAGAATGTGTAGAAAATTGTCATTAAATAAAATTGCATTTTTATTTTTATTTGATATTTTTTCCATATTTTCTAAATAAATGACATTTTAAATAGTTTCATTTCATGCATGATTTTATCAATTTTTGTTCTATTAGATGCTTTCATATTTTTTGCTCATTCTTTTTAGGTTGCTTAGATGAGATATTGAACTTGTAGAAACAATTTAGTTCCCATTTTTAGGAATTAATTTTAGGTGCTTAATGTAGGCTTGAACAACATGAACAAATTAGGGTTTTTAGGTGATGATTTAAGAAGTTTGATTCTTTCCCTTAGGACTTAGGATTTAACTAGATTAGTTATGGGATTATAGGGGCTATGGGTAGTTATTAGATCCCTTAGAGAAAAGTCAGGACTCCCCTACTGCTATTAATACTCTGTGTATGTCTGATTGACTGGTGTGGTGTGCCCTCTGGGGATTGTTGCTTGCTTGTTTGGGTATTGGGTTTGTCTGGGGACCTGGGAGAGCTGAAGACTTGAGGAGATGAAAGCCATTGAAGATCCAGAGATGGAAGATCAACTGCCAGAGTTGAAGAGGAGGTTCTTGCTAGCAGCTGCTGAGGAGACTAGGGTTTAGGAGCTAGGCAGAGCTCTAGGTTAGAAAGTTTGTTTCTCAAACATGGATTGCCTTGTCTGCATCCATTCTTCTCTGTGATTCAGAGTCTCTCTAAGACACTCACCCCCTTCCTTTGGAAGGCTTGGTGACAGGGTCTATGAGATAGAACTCTTGAGAGAAAATGTCTCTTGTGTTAGAAGCAGTCTGTTCACCACCCTTGGTAGTCAACTGATTGCTTAACACCCAATTCACTCTTGTGACTGATCCCTCATCCTGGAGGTTTGAGCTTGAAGAAAAGCCATTGCAGATAGAAGACTGATGATCAAAGCCCTTGCCTGAAGGTCATGAAGATGGAGATTGATGCTTGTTGAAGCCTGTAGCTGATTGGAGATTACTTGAAGCCAGATGTTGATTCAGAGCTGCTGATGCTGTTTCTTTTGCTGTTGTATTTCATTTCTGATGTATTGATTGGTTTTCCGGACTGTATTGTTTGCTGTTTACCCTGTAGGGTTGAAAGTGAAGCCTGTTCACTTTTGCCTATTGTTTTCTAGGTTCGAGGTTGAGTGGGACTCCCTTGCCTCGCTTGTACTATTGCATCCATGCATTTTACTGCTTTATTATATCTGGTTTTGTTTCTGTTTCTGCCTATCCCGTAGGATCTCTGTTTCTCTCTGTGCAAGAGAGGAGCATGATAGACACTAGGTCTTAACCCATGCATGATAACATTAGGATAGTTTGATTCCCTTCGCAACCGTAGGTTAGAGTTCTGTCTCTTTCTTTCTCAAAACAAACAGAAAAACACATAAAGATTTCAAACACAATAAAAGACACTTCTTCCGTAAAAGAATGTGAACTCATCAAAGCGTCATTTTTGTCCGCCGGGACTGTTAATCAAGAAAACCTTTTCAGAAGGACTAAAATCAACCAAGACAAGCTTGTGTCGTACGTGGCCCGAACTACGTTTGCTCTGATCTTTCATGCTGTATGAAAGTACGTAGGCATAGGATGCGATATCCTAGCGAGCAACCTTCCCCTCCTTTCCAGTAGGTAGGCGAACTACGTTGACTCTGATTTCTCGTTCCAGGCGGGAATACGTAGGCATAAAGTGCGATACTTTGCCGAGTCATTTTTATTTTCATTTTATTTTCTTTTTAACCCTCGACCTATAGAGTAGATAGAATAACAATCCATACCCGAAAACAAGCGTGGATCCCGTCGAGTACGACGGACGTGAGGGGTGCTAATACCTTCCCCTTGCGTAACCGACTCCCGAATCCAGGTTTTGGTTGCGACGACCATACCTTTCCCGTGTTGTGCGAGGTTTACTCTGAGCGTTTCCTTTCCCTCCCGTGGGATAAATAACGCACGGTGACGACTCTTCTGTTCAGCCGGCGCCGATTTTCGCGGTAGCGACAGCTGGCGACTCTGCTGGGGATCCAACGTCCCCTGGCTGCTAAGGACTGCGATGGTTCTTATGCATTTGGGATCCAACGTCCCTTTGAGAGAGTCAATCCTAACGCTTGTTTTCCCGTCTAGGATTTTGTATGGAGTTATTTTATATTTCTAACCTTGTATTTTCAGCTTTATATATTGATTATTGTTGCTGTATCTGGGGTGTGACGGGTGTTCTGATATTGAGAGATAAGCCGGACCTGGGCTTGAGTGCACCTAGAATTAGAGTAGAAATTAGTGGGCGCCCGCTTGCTTTGCTTGCTTTGGTGTCCCATGAAATCTACACTCAGACGAGGTTCCTCTGGTTGGCCTCCTGCCCCTTCCTTTGGTTGGCGTGGGTTGCTGGTTAGTTGGATTGTCGACTCTGGGGACCGATCATTTGGAAGTTGGCTAAGTGAGGCCTCTTCAGGAATTGGTGATGCCACTCCTTCTGGGAATCGTATCATCAACCCTGAAAGTCTGTGACGCCGACGACCGCATAGGATGCCGTACCTTGTGCCAGTTATAGGGCCACCCACCTGTGAGGGGATTCAGGGTTATGCAGGTAACTAGACCTTCAGACCACCGGTTTGTTTCTTGATCAGGATCTTGGATATTTATGGAGGGTTCTAAGGTCTGTCAGAGACCAGTTGGTGTGTTCCGAGGTTTGTCAGAGACCATTTGGAGATGTGTTCTGAGGTCTGTCAGAGACCAATTAGAAATGTGATTTGAGGTCTACCAGAGACCAGGGGGAGTTATGGTTTGAAATCCATCAGAGACCAGTAATGGAGCTTTGTTTTAGGTCTATCTGAGACCAGGGTTTGATGACTTCTGGATGGTCTATCTGAGACCTTTCTTGATTGGGTTCAGGCTATTCATCTACAGCTTTGGTCCCTGTTGCATGTTACTTGCATTGCATCACTGCATATCCATTACCATTTGCATTTCACTAACGTGTGTCTGTGCTGCAGGTGCATTTGCATTTCCCTAGTTCTAGTGCCCAGACTTCTGAGTGTTTGATCATGACTAGCTTAAGGAGAACGGTTGCTTACAAATTGCCTACGCCTGATATTGTTCCTCTACTGGGGTTGATCTCTCTTGCTGATGAGGGTGTTCGTAGGAGCTTCCGGATGAGCTATGGTAGACTACTGAGATTGGTGTGCAAACCTACAGAGGCAGAGTTAGATGGGCTGTATGCTTTGATGCAATTCTACGACCCTGCTTTGAGGTGCTTTACGTTCTCTGACTTTATTATGGGACCAACCCTGGAGGAATACGCTGAGTATGTTGAGCTGCCCGTGCAGAACCAGGTTCCATTCATTCATTATGGCGCCAAGCCCAAGCCGGAGGAATTGGCAAAAGCGTTGCATATTGATGCCTCTGAACTGGTGACTACTGTTTCCCGTGGAGTTCCAGGCTTCTCATTTCAGTTCTTAGTTGGTAAAGCCCAAGAGTATGCCAAGAGCGGGTGCTGGGTTGCTTTCAATGCTGTGTTGGCCTTGTGCATTTATGGCATAGTACTGTTCCCCAATATACCGGATTTTGTGGACTTTGATGCTTTCTACTTGTTTGCCGCTGGTAATCCCGTACCTACCTTACTCGGAGATCTCTACCACTCACTGCATTACAAGAATGAGAAGGGAAGAGGGAAGAATGTTCATCTGTGTGTACCCTTGTTGAGTAGGTGGTTTGAGAGTCACCTTCCTAAGAGAAGATCTGTTGCAGAGACTACAGTCCCAGTTGATTGGCCAGAGCGCCTGATGAGGCTATCGTCGGAAGATATGGTGTGGTTTGATCGAGACCTGCTGGGGTCTGAGCTCATCTTTAGTTGTTCTGGGTACCCTAATGTGCCGCTGATAGGAAGAAAAGGGTGTATCAATTACAACCCTTCTCTATTCATTCGCCAGTTCGGATATGCGCTGAAGAACCCGCCAAAGGAGGAGGAAGTACAGGAATCTCTGTACTTCACCGGAGGCGTGAAGGGGGAGTTATTGGCCAAGTTGCAGCATGCCTGGACGCGTATTAACCAAAGAGGGAAGCCTTTGTTAGGAAAGAATGACTGTCAGGCCTATGCACCTTACAGGGTTTGGATCCAGGAAAGAGCAAGTCAGTTATTAATGCCATTTCCAGCTGCACCCGTCATTGTTCCTATTCCGGCAGAAGAGCCGACTACTGTTTCTAAAGAAGTCTATGAACAAGTTGTGAAGGAAAAAGAAGCCTTGATGAAGATTAATGAAGGGTTAGAGCAAGAGTTAGCCCAGGCACGCAGCGAGAAAAACAAGGCCGTGTATGCTTTCCAACAGCAGATCGAGCTAGTAAACAGACTAGGGGCTGAGTTGACTGAGGAAAAGAAAAAGCGTGAACGTCTGGGGCAAGAGTTCAGAAGCTCCCATGACATGCTGGAAGCCAAAAAGAAGGCGCTTGACATCGCTCACCGAGAGATATCTTCTTGCAACAAGACTTGGAATGCTACACTCACCAACAATAAGAAGAGGGAAGATAAGCTAAAGCAGCAAATTTCCGACCTCGAAGAGAAGTTGAAGTCTAGCATCAAGAAGTGTGAGGAAGAAGTGATGACCCGATATAGTGTCCAGCATGCACTGAACAAGGCAATCAAATCCAGAGATGAAGCAGTGTCTCAGAAGCGAAAGCTAGAAGATTGCTTCGGAGAAGCAACATGGGAAGAAACTGCTGAAGACGTACGCCGTGTCCTTAAGAGGAGAAACCAGCTGGTTGAAGGGCTGCTTGATCGACCAAGCCATCCGGAGACCAAGAAGTTGATAGAAGAGTACCAGACTTTTGGGAGGATTTGATCATTTCATGTAGTAACTTGTATGCTTTATTTGCATAGTGCTGACCATCACCAGGATTGTTGGTTGAGGTCATGCCTTCTTTGTACTCTCAGTGATTTTGTACCCTGGGCTTATTGATTCTCCCTGCAATATATGAGGCTTTCTATGATTCAGCTCCGATATTCCTATTGTCAGCACTGTCACTGCACCGGCACCTTCGCACTAGAACTGGGGGAATGAACTTCCCTAATGCACAGACACATTGCATTGCATTCATATTCATATTGCATTACAGGTAATCTTTGGATGGTGTCTTATTTCCTGCTCTGTATCAGGTACTTAACAGGATTGCAGATCAGCATCCGCACCGCTATTCTACCCGCTCCAATTGTCGAAAAATCATGGACCAAATGCAGAACGAGATGCAAGATGTGCGCGAGAAGCTCGCCCTCTTCATGCAGACCATGGAAGCTATAGCAAAAGGGCAGGAGAATTTGCAGGCCATGGTCCAGCCTCTGTTGGCTCGAAACGCTGGTCATGGTAATGAAGATCATCAGTCTGTCCGGGTCGATACTGCTCAGGGAGACGGTACTCCCACGCCAGTGGCGCCGCCTGTAATCAATACACCTGCTGCTAATGTCAACAACGCTACCGCTGCTGTGAATGGTAATGTTGGAGTGGGGAATGAGACCGCTGTCCATAATGTTGGGCTGGGGGATGTCAATTTGGGAGATAATCTAGGAGGCAATGGCTTTGTTAATACTGGATTCGGATTCAACGATCAGGGATTCGATAACACTGGGAAGTATGGCTTTAATGCTCAAGGATTTGGGCAAGATGGTTATGGTATGGTCAATCAGGGTTACGGAGGCTTTGGAAACGGAAACGGTACTGGATTTATGGCTTTTGGTCCTGCTGGGGGTGTTCAAGGGTACGGCAACAGAGGCCGAGGGCCGGGGATGAATCAGATCAGAGCTGGACGTAATAATGGATATGATGGGTACGGAGCTGGAAACGGCATGTGGCAAGAAGATCAGCAGGAGGACGCCTTCTCCGGAGGAGGTTTTGAAGGGCCGATGGATGATTCCCAAAAGATTAGAATGCTGGAAGAGCAGATGAAGGGAGTCTTAAATCAAAGTGCTGTGGGATTGGACATGGCAACCATGGGTCTGGTACCTGGTTTGAGGGTGCCAATTAAATTCAAAGCTCCTACGTTCGATAAGTACAAAGGAGACACATGTCCAAAAGTGCATGTACGAGCTTATTACAGAAAGATGTCTGCATACTCCACTGATGAAAGAATGCTAATGCATTTCTTTCAGGATAGTCTGTCGGGCCCTTCCCTAGAGTGGTACATGGGGTTGGAGCCAACTGATATCAAGACATGGAAGCAATTGGCGGAGGCGTTCGTAGCCCATTACAAGTATAACAGCGACTTGGCGCCCAATCGGGTCCAGTTGGCCGGGCTGTCGCAGAAGAAGGGGGAGAGTTTTAAAGAGTACGCGCAAAGGTGGCGCGATATGGCTGCCCGGGTCCGTCCTCCTGTAGAAGATAAGGAAATGAATGATATGTTTGTCGGCACATTCACAGGGCTGTTTCATGATATGCTGTTTCATACGTCTCTGGCCAGTTTTTCAGACCTGATTCTAATGGGAGAAAAGATTGAACGTAACATTAAGCAAGGAAAGTTCCAAGTCGAGGAAGCAACTGCATCTGGCAGTAATAGGAAAGCTTATGGTGGGCGCCGTCAGGGCGAAGCCAGCGCAGTATTTGGAGGCCGAGGCCGGGGCCGAGGCAGGGGACGAGGTCAATATCGTCAGCCGCAGCAGGTGTCGAGTGTTACTATTCCATATCAGCAACAACCACTCCAGCAACAACAACCGGTTCAGCAACAGCCAATGCCACTGCAGCAGTAGCCTCAGCAGGGGGCACAGCAAGCTCAGCGAAGATTCCAGGGCAGTAAACCGAGAAGAGTGTTTGAGAAGCCTCCCTCAACATATGCCGATTTGTTGCAGACGTTGTTGGGATTAAACCTGGTAGAGAAAAGAACTCTGGCGCCGATAACGGGAGCTCCCCCGTTCGGCTATGATGCAAGCAGGCACTGTGAGTTTCATTCTGGGGCCCCGGGTCACGATATAGAAGGTTGCCATGCTTTTAAGCACGTTGTGCAGGATCTCTTAGACAACAAGACTATCAATTTCGGAACGGCAGGTCCGAATATAGTCCAGAAACCCATGCCTAATCATGGGGCGAACGCCGTTCTGACTGAGGAAGGTCTGAATCTGATTATGAATGTGGAAGATTTGAAGACGCCGCTGAGCGAGATAAAGAGCCGACTGTTACAAGGAGGTGTTTACCCAGGATGTAATGAGTATTGCTTAGATTGTTGGACCCTAGCTGGGGGGTGTGAGGATTTGAAGAAAGGCATTCAGGCTTTAATTAATGAAGGTATATTGCAGTTTGATCGAGCGGCAACTGAAGAGCCTGCAGGGGTAGTAGTGGATAATCGGAGTGATGTGGCCACTGTGACAATTCCTCGGAAGACGATCACTATTGCAGCACCAGCTCAACGACCACCGATCACCATAACTAAGGCCGGGCCAATCCCGTACGAGAACACGAAAGCAGTCCCATGGTCATATGGGTTAGAGGTGTATTGTGATGGGATAAAGATTGATGTCAACAAGCAGCTAGCGGAGATTGTGGATAATGTTGTTGATTCAGGAGGCATGACGAGGAGTGGCAGGATCTTTATATCTCCTGAAGTGGAGGCTGAAAGACTAGCGAAAGGAAAAGGGAAAGTGGTTGAAAATGTTCCGGTACAAGCGAGTGAAAAAGAAGCAGCATCGAAGGATGTAGAAGAGTTCATGCGCTTAATTCGAAAAAGTGATTATAAGATTGTGGAGCATCTGCAGCAGACGCCGTCCAAAATATCTATCCTATCATTGCTGTTGTGTTCGGAAGCTCACAGAAATGCTTTGCTGAAAGTCCTGGACACCTCTTTTGTACCCCAGGACGTCTCCGTAAATCGGCTAGAAGGAGTATTGGCACATGTGAATGCAGGCCACAGCTTGGGTTTTACCGATTTTGACTTGACTCCGAAAGGGAGAGATCATAATATGGCATTACATGTATCTGTTGAGTGTAGGGGATCAGTAATGTCGCATGTATTGGTTGACACCGGATCATCTTTGATGTGTTGCCCAAGAAGGCGATGATGAAGCTGGATGTTCGAGGAATCTTGTGTACGCCCAGTGATTTGGTAGTCAGAGCGTTTGACGGCACGCGGAGAACAGTCTTCGGATCAATCACTTTGCCTCTGCAAGTGGGGCCGGAAGTGTTTGCAACTGAGTTTTATATCATGGATATACAGCCTGCGTACAGCTGCTTGCTTGGAAGACCCTGGATTCATGGAGCAGGGGCAGTCACGTCTACCCTACATCAGAAGTTGAAATATATGGTCGGAGACAGCGTAGTCACCGTGTGCGGAGAAGAAGACATCCTGGTCAGCCATCTATCTTCGTTTAAATATGTGGAAGTCGACGGGGAGATCCACGAGACACCATGCCAGGCATTCGAAGGTTTGCGCATCAAGGACAAAGGTCCCGGGCCGAGCAAAGTGCCAGAAATAGCCGTCTCATCGTATAAGGAAGCTCAAGCTCTAGTGGAAGCAGGAGAAGCCAAGGGCTGGGGCAAAGTGCTGGACATTCCTGTGAAGATGGACCGGTTCGGGCTGGGGTACCAACCGTCGTCATCAACTCCTTCCGTGGGGGCCCCCCGTTTCAGAAAGCCAATTACCATCTCTGCCAGTGGAGTATGTCATGAAACTGTTAATGCTGCTTCAGAGTCTGATGAAGGAGACAACGACTGTGATATGGATGCCTGGATTCAGCCAAGCACGCCAGGACAAGGACTGTGCAACTGGTCTATTCAGGAGCTTGTTCCTGTGACTTTTAAACAGTAATGCTTTGCTTTATTAATTGTTGAATAATCTGATGTCTTGCCCGGGGCATCAGGATTTGCTTAGGGCTGTGTTGTTATAAACATTGCGTGTTAATCATTAAATAAATGGCGTTTTTTCATGTGCAAATACCGTAATCCCTGTCTTTCTTGTTTTATATTTTCAATAAAATGGCAACGTGGTTACTCGCTTTATACGCATTTTGAAGCACTTAACCATTCCTTTTGCAGGATAACATTCTCAGATGACATCCTTGAACCACCTATGACTCGTCCCGACTTTGAGCACCCGGTGTTTCAGGCTGAAGAAGAGGTTGTCGAAGATAGCGACGTTCCTGAAGAACTGTCTTGGTTAGTAAAGCAAGAGGATAGAGCCATTCTGCCTCACGACGAGGTCATCGAAATTATCAACTTGGGGTCGGAAGGGGTTGAGAAGAATATTCGTATCGGAGCCGCACTACAGAGTGATATCAAGCGAAGACTGGTTGAAATGCTCCAAGAGTATAGTGATGTATTCGCTTGGTCATATGAGGATATGCCAGGGCTCGATACAGATATGGTTGTGCATCGCCTGCCACTGAAAGAAGATTGCCCGCCAGTCAAGCAAAAGCTTCGCAGAACACGACCAGATATGGCAATGAAGATCAAAGAGGAGGTGCAGAAACAGTGGGACGCTGGTTTCCTGGCTGTGACGAAGTATCCTTCATGGGTTGCCAACATCGTACCAGTGCCAAAGAAAGATGGCAAGGTTCGGATGTGCGTGGATTATAGAGATTTGAATAAAGCAAGCCCAAAAGACGATTTTCCACTTCCTCACATTGACGTGTTAGTTGATAATACTGCTCAATACTCCGTGTTCTCCTTCATGGATGGCTTTTCAGGCTACAATCAGATTAAAATGGCGCCAGAGGATATGGAGAAGACTACTTTCATAACGCCTTGGGGAACATTTTGTTACAAAGTGATGCCCTTTGGTTTGAAAAATGCTGGGGCAACATATCAGCGTGCGATGACGACTCTTTTCCATGACATGATGCATAAAGAGATCGAAGTTTATGTTGACGATATGATTGCCAAATCCCAGACGGAGGAAGAGCATCTGGTGAATCTGCTGAAGTTGTTTAAAAGACTTAGGAAGTTCAGGCTGAGGCTGAACCCTAATAAATGCACCTTCGGGGTGAGATCGGGTAAGCTGCTGGGGTTTATCGTAAGCGAAAGAGGAATAGAGGTCGATCCTGCTAAAATAAAAGCGATTCAAGAAATGCCGACGCCTAAAACAGAGAAAGAGGTGCGCGGGTTTTTAGGGAGGTTGAACTACATTGCCCGGTTCATATCTCACCTAACGGCCACGTGTGAACCGTTATTCAAGTTGCTAAAGAAAGATCAAGCTGTAACGTGGAACGAAAATTGTCAAAAGGCGTTCGATAAAATAAAGAAATATCTGCAGGAGCCTCCTATTTTGATACCCCCAGTGGCAGGTAGACCCTTGATCATGTATTTGACGGTTCTTGAGGGAAGCATGGGTTGTGTTCTCGGTCAGCACGACGAGACAGGGAGAAAAGAGCATGCGATCTATTACCTGAGTAAGAAATTTACAGACTGTGAATCTCGATACTCAATGCTGGAGAAAACTTGTTGCGCGCTAGCCTGGGCCGCCAAGCGTTTGAGGCAGTACATGCTGAATCATACAACCATGCTCATCTCGAAGATGGATCCTATCAAATATGTATTCGAAAAGCAGGCGTTGTCAGGTAGAATTTCCCGTTGGCAGATGGTCTTGACTGAATATGATATCCAATACGTCTCGCAAAAGGCTATAAAGGGGAGTGTGCTGTCTGAGTATCTGGCGGAGCAGCCCATTGAAGAATACCAATCGATGAGGTTTGATTTTCCTGACGAGGATATCATGTACCTAAAGATGAAAGATTGTGAAGAGCCGTTGCCAGACGAGGGACCAGAGTTGGGGTCCAAATGGAAGATGATATTTGACGGAGCTGTGAATGCTTACGGTAGCGGAATAGGGGCAATCATCACCACGCCACACGGGTCGCATATCCCGTTTACTGCCCGATTGACCTTTGCCGTTACCAACAATGAGGCCGAATATGAAGCTTGTATAATGGGGCTTGAAGAAGCCATTGATTTGCGAATCAAACATCTAGACGTGTACGGAGACTCAGCTCTGGTAGTGAATCAGATAAAAGGGGAATGGGAGACACGGCAGCCTAATTTGATACATTACATGAATTATGCAAGGAGATTGTTGCCTTTCTTTGACAAGGTTGAATTGCATCGCGTACCGCGGGCAGAAAATCAAATGGCTGACGCCCTTGCCACTTTATCTTCCATGTACAAGGTCAACTTCTGGAACGAAGCTCCCCAAATCACTATCTCTCGGTTGGACAGGCCAGCTTATGTATTTGCTATTGATGAAGCATCTGATGACAAACCGTGGTATTTCGATATCCTTAATTTCCTGAAGAATAAAGAGTATCCGGCTGGGGCATCCAGTCAAGATCAGAGGACTCTCAGGAGATTAGCGGGCAATTTCTACTTGAATCCGGATGGCGTCTTGTACAGAAGAAACCACGATTTGGTGTTGTTGCGTTGTGTAGACGAGAAAGAGGCAAAGCTTCTCATGGAGGAAATTCACGAAGGTACCTTTGGTACGCATGCTGGTGGGCATGCTATGACGAGAAAGCTGCTGAGGGCAGGTTACTTTTGGTTGACGATGGAAACTGATTGTTTCAAGTTCGCGAGGAAGTGCCACAAGTGCCAAATCTATGCTGACAAGATACACGTGCCTCCAAGTCCTCTAAATGTGATGTCATCTCCATGGCCATTCTCGATGTGGGGAATCGATATGATCGGAAAGATCGAGCCGACGGCTTCTAACGGGCATCGGTTCATCCTAGTAGCAATCGATTATTTCACCAAGTGGGTGGAAGCGGCGTCTTACGCAAATGTAACGAAGCAAGTGGTGGCCAGATTCATTAAGAGAGATATCATTTGCCGATATGGGATTCCCGAGCGGATAATCACGGATAATGGTTCAAATCTGAACAATAAAATGATGAAGGAGCTCTGTCAGAATTTCAAGATCGAACATCACAACTCCTCTCCTTACCGACCCAAGATGAATGGCGCTGTTGAGGCGGCCAATAAAAATATCAAGAAAATTGTTCAGAAAATGGTGGTGACCTATAAGGATTGGCATGAGATGCTACCTTTTGCTTTGCACGGTTATCGTACGACGGTACGCACATCAACCGGGGCAACTCCGTTCTCGTTGGTATACGGAATGGAAGCAGTATTACCATTGGAAGTTGAGATCCCTTCTCTGAGGGTATTGCGAGACGTTCAGCTGGACGAGGCAGAATGGGTAACGAATAGATTGAACCAACTGAGCTTAATGGACGAGAAGAGGCTAGCTTCTCTAGCATACGGTCGTTTGTACCAGAGCCGAATGAAGAAAGCGTACGACAAGAAGATACAGCCGCGAAGCTTTCAGACGGGCGATCTTGTGCTGAAGAGGATTCTCCCGCCGCAAGCAGATCACAGGGGCAAGTGGACCCCCAACTACGAAGGGCCATACGTCGTTAGTAAAGTCTTCTCAGGAGGAGCGTTGTTGTTGTCCACCATGGACGGAGAAGACTTTGTGTCACCTGTGAATTCGGACGCAGTTAAAAAATACTTTGCTTAAAATAGACCCGCTGGACAGAAAAAGAGAGTCCAGGCAAAAATGGGGCATCCTGGCGAACCAAAAACAGAATGAAAGGTTCGGGCAAAAGTTAGGGATAAAATTGAAAAAATGTACACCCGCGAAGTTGAAAACCTACACTGGGCGGCTTCAGCAAAAAAGGGTATCCCGGTGAACTGAAAACCCGTAAAGGGCGGTTCACGCAAAAGTTAGGGATTTGAAAAGCAAATGACTGCGGTCCGAATTGATATTACAATGAGCATCAATGCGGGAGAATATGTTGGAGGAGCCAGTTATCGGATACAATCTCTTCAGAAGTGGGGATACCGGGAAAGCATTAGAGTCGGATGAGTCATAGGAGGATCATCTCGTGGTGTTCATCTGCACCTCGTTGCCGACATGTGTACAAAATTTAAGTTGTCAATATTCATGCTTCTTGTGCATACTTGCATACTTATGTATTTGCTTTGCGTAGCTTCCTCTTTTCAGGAGTTACATCCCGTGTACAAAAACTCCGCCCATTCAGGGGCCCGATCAATAAAACACGTTATTCAGTATTTGACACTGTTCTTTACTGTTTTGTGCATAATGAAACGCCTAAGTTTAGTGAAGCTAGCATGAGTATAGCATCACTGGCCCTTGCCAACAATTGTTAAAGCTTTGAATTAACTGAGTGTAACGTCACTAACCTGAATTGATTTGATTGCATAGGCTTGTCGTGTCTTGTTTGTGTTGTTGCAGGTTTCATAACCATACGAGAAAGATGATCAAAAGATTGCGATAACGAAAGACTGGATCCCCACGCAGGTCATGCATGTTCTTCCTGAAGAAGGATAGAATTCCCCAGCTAGCCGTAGCTTATCCAAAGGACGTGCTCCAGAAAAGTTATTCGTCCTCAATAGAGTTTGGCGATTCCAAAATCGTAAGGCTGTATTCAGACAGGTTCATCTTTCCCCGCAGGGTCATGCACTCTCCCCCAGCGGAGTCAGTGGATTTTCCCCAGGAGAATCATCCCATCCCCAGCGGAATTCTCTTTGCAAGTGTTTTCATTCCTTCCAGTGGAATTCGAAGATCAAGGCTCTCCCAAGAGTTGATGGTGGTTCCTGTCATTTATTTTGTCAGAGATACTGTGTAATATCAGTTCACGTTCCAGCAGAAAGTCCGATCGTACTATGCACATCTGCTATTCCCCGGCAAGGTTATTTTCCCCGGCAAGGTTATTTTCCCCAGCAGGGGGTTACCTCAACAAGGCGTTTGGTTGGAGCACCCAATTTCTCAGCAGGGTTGACTTCACCCTTCCAGCATTTATTTTGCTGGAATAATTCTGCAGCATCTGGCTATCCCCGGCGGAGTCGGCATTATCCTTCCAGCATTTATTTTGCTGAAGCAGTTCCTGTATTTTAGCAGTTCAGGTAGAGAGAGTTCTCGCTCAAATGAACTACCAAACAGTCAAGATCTCGGCATGGGACATCCAATGTCAGTTTCGGCTGTATTCCCCACAGAGTTACTAGGATAAGTTGAGCTTTATTCCCAGGCAGAATTAGTTGTCATCAAGGGTTCCATGAATCAGAAGTTCAGAGGCCACCGCCGGTTATCAGAGCAGGCGTCCGATAGTTGGTTTCCAGACATCCCCAGTAGAGTCCGCCTCAAGATCGCTGTTACGTTGGGGCTGAGGAGTTTGTGGGTGAGGATCATTGGAGAACTAAGTCCTGACGTGGACAATTTATTCCTATATTGACGGGATTTCTTCAGAAGTGGGCGTCCTAACGTGGACAGGTTTATTTCCCCGGATTGGTGGGGTGTGTTAGTCCTAACGTGGGCAGATTCGGGTTCTCGAAATTAGTGGAATGGGAGGTCATGACGTTGACAAAAGTAATTACTCCTTGTGTTGGTGCCCTGACGTGGACAGATCAGACAAGGGTGCGAGTCCTTACGTGGACAAGTCTTATTTCCTCAGCAGGTCGAAGACGCCTGAGTCCTAACGTGGACAAATCAAGACGAGATCAGTGTCCTGACGTGGACAAATCAAAGAGATTATTATTCCTAACGTGGAGAAGTGAGTCCTAATGTGGACGATGTAGTCCTTACGCGGACATATCAGAAGAGGATTCCTTACGTGGAAAGAGGTGATTCCTAATGTGGAAAGAGGGGAGTCCTTACGTGGACAGATTAAGATGGCACTCCTTACGTGGAAAAATGTAGTCCTGACGCGGACAAATCAGAAGGAATTGGTTGCCTTACGTGGAAAAGTTATGTTTCCTTGCGTAGAAAACGGATAGCATTCCTTACGTGGAAAGAGGCTTGTATTCCTGACGTGGAAAGAAAGAGATATTCCTAACGTGGAAGAAGAAGATTTAGTCCTTACGTGAAAAATTGGGGTCCTTACGTGGACAGATTCAAGAAAAGTTGATTCCTGACGTGGAAGAATGATGTACTCCTTACGTGAAAAGTTGAGTCCTGACGTGGACAGGTTCAGAACCAAAGTTGAATTCCTTATGTGGAAAGATGGGAGTCCTGACGCGGACGTGTCAAGTGGTATTGGAGTCCTTACGTGGACAGATTGATATAGTTCTCCTTATGTGGAAAGAAGATTGCTTCCTGACGCGGAAAGATGAAAGGTTTAGTCCTGACGTGGACAGATGCAGAAGAGATGATTCCTAACGTGGACAGGTGTTACTCCTAACGTGGACGATGTTATTCCTAACGTGGACAGGTGTTACTCCTAACGTGGACGATGTTATTCCTAACGTGGACAGGTGTTACTCCTAACGTGGACGATGTTATTCCTAACGTGGACAGGTGTTACTCCTAACGTGGAAGAGTTTTATTCCTAACATGGACGATTCAGTTTATAGAAATGCAGACGAATTATCCCCAGCGGCGTTGCTGAGATTTTTCTGGGTTGACAGCAAGTGGAATCCTAACATGGACCAGTTCTAGTTGAGATTTCTTCGTATTGATGACAGACAGAGTCCTAACGTGGACAAGCAAGCGATCTGTTATGACAGAATCCTCTTCAGAACGACGAAGACAATCCCCAGCACGGTCGCACGAGATCAGTGGGTTACTGTAACAGTCAGATTCAGTGGATGAATGTCGTTCCCCAAGCAGTGGTGTAGTTCATTTCCGCGGTTGGCAAATTTCTGGTTTCACTAGTATTCAACCGTCTCGTACCGCGAATGCCTGAAGGCTCCAGGCCCTTCACCCAATCGGGTCCAAGCCGCTTGAATAGGGGCAGCTGTTGCACCCTAAAATTTGCCCAACCTTATTCACTTGGTTTATGTTTTAATATCATTAGCATTTGCATATAGAGTCATGTACATAGACTAACCATCTGCATAGCATAAGCATAACTAGTCATTCAATAGGGGACCAATCATTATTCTCATCTCTAGAGGCCTATCAAGAGGTCATTATCCCAATTCAATCTCATTCAAGTCATCAGGAAAGAATTTGAAAGCAAAGAGTTCAGCAGATCAAGCCTTGAGTCCATCTCCTAGCTGAGGGTATCTGAGGGTCAGCAAGAGGGTTGTGAGCTGTGAGTTGAAGGCATGGAGAGTATCTAGACATTATGAGAGACTTAGAAAGTCATTTAAAGAAGGAGACAAGTCATTGATGAGAGCACAAGAGCTATAGCGGAAGGCAGTCAACTATGGTTTCATCTGGGTCAACCCTAGGTCAACCCTAGGTCAATTGACTGATTTAAGGGGCATTCAAGTCTAGTGGAGAGATGTGGGGTTCATCATTGGACATATAAATAAGGATATGGGGATATGCCAAGGAGAATTCAAGAGAAATCAAGGAGAAGAGGAGTTTCTAAATTAGGGTTTCTGTGTAAAATCCCCTAGTTTAGGTCAAATTTCCAAGCAACATAAGTCAAAATGCAAGGTTCAAATGGATCCTTGGCCAACATGAAACTTGTAGAGGATCTCAAGACCTTTAATTTGAGTGGTGGAAGACATCAAGGAGATTTATAGAACTCAAGTTATGGTCCTTGCAAGTTACAGGTCATCTGAGGTGTCTGAAATTTTGTCTGTGAAAGTGACTTGACTTCCAAGCTAGTTTTGCCCCTCAAGGAGATTTCAAATGAATTTCTGGTCAACATAAGAATTGTTCCTCATTGTCTTAGCTTTCTAGAATGGTATAGCATGCCTTCATATGAGGTGTGGAACTCAACTTATGGTCTTGGCAAGCAAAGGGTATTTTGGGCATTTGTGAATTACAGGTCATTTTAACTCATGTCCAAAACTCATACAAGGAGGCCTCAAATGGAAAAACTTACAACATCAAACTTGTTCAAAATGTGATTTTGAGTCTAGAAATAAGGTCACAAATTGTTGGAAAAGCTCATAGCATGAAGTTGCATGATTGGTTAAATTTGAACTAAAATGGCTTATAACTTGAATAAAGTCAAAGTGAAAAATGGTTTGAGAGATTTATAAGTCCAAATGGAGACTTCCAATATATGATTTTGGGTCCAAAAGACATTCTAAAGACAATGGTTCAAGTACATTTTTGAGCTTAATGGAAAAAATCAAAGTTACTTATGGTTACTTGTATTTGAAGAAACATAACCAAGATCAATCAAAGTTGGAAGGCAAGGGAAGTTGTAAGATGGATCTAGAAGTTTCCATTGAGCCCTATATATTCATGAAATCAGAATTGAGCAAGGGTTGGATTCATTTTTCACCAAAATCTCACAAATTCTCTCCATTCTTTCTCATTGCATTTTCACCCCAATTTCTCAAATTCTTCACCAATCACCATCAAAATCAATTTCATCATACTGATTCATCATCATGGCATAGAATTCAATCAAGATCCTGGTGGTTAGAGCTCAATTTCGTGCACTTTCATCAAGAACACACAAGCTGCAAATTCAGTTGGAACTCAAGATCCAAGGCAAGAATCATCAAGGTGTTGCATACAGAATCAAGCACTGAGTTGGTTGATCAAGATCCAAGCCTCAAAAGCCTCAGATCCACGAGTTCCATCAGCATCTCCAAGCTTTTACATCAGGTGCAATTTCTCTGCCACAGCTTGATATAGTTAGTTTAGCATAGTTTTATTAGTTTAGATGTGATCTAGGTTGTTAGTAGAACGATTAGGATGAATTTGGTGATGTTTAGTGATGATTGTTAGCAGGTTGTTAGAACTGTTAGGACCTAGAACTCTTAGGTTAGGCCATTATAATCTTAGGTTTATAGTTTAGAATGATCACCATTAGTCATAGATGAGATTAGTATAGGTTTGGTTGGGAATCTTGAGGATGAGTTGCAGAGTGTTTTAATGGAACCAAGAATGTCATGCGCTCGGGTTGAGTGATTTGTTGAGTTTCAAAGCAAACTAATGCCATAGGCTTGTAGAGGGAGGAATTTTGATTGATTTTCATGTTTGGATCGTGGTGTTTCATGGACTGTGGAGAGAGAACCGAGAGGTTGAAGTTGGTTCGTGCATGGAGTCTTCATGGTGGAAACCCTAAGTGTTCATGAACCAATGTAGAAGACGAAATCATGGCCGTCCATTGCTTGTTAGACTTTTGACCAAAGAGACCATCGTGTGGCCCTAGTTTAATTCTGAGTTTGAGAGGGAATCCTCCCCCCATTGAAACGCTGCGTTTCATTAAAGGGGGGAGCGTGGGCCTTGCTTTTGCCACCCCCCAGTATTGAGCCCAATTCCATTTGCACGTGATAACCTTACTGAATGCACCCCCTGCTTGTTTTTTATTTTTAATAATTCTGAACTTGTTCTGGGCTTAACCAAACTTGCTACGCGCACCCCACCACTGTCTGGCCCATCCAAATATGAACTGAGCGTGTTTGCTGAATGAACCCCCCTCCACTTTATTTCATTATATGTTCTTTTATTTTCTTTAAATTTTTTATGCATTTTCTAAAATTCATAATAAATAGATAAAAAATCATTTTTAATCCATTCTTTTTACATCATTTTCATTAGAATGTGTAGAAAATTGTCATTAAATAAAATTGCATTTTTATTTTTATTTGATATTTTTTCCATATTTTCTAAATAAATGACATTTTAAATAGTTTCATTTCATGCATGATTTTATCAATTTTTGTTCTATTAGATGCTTTCATATTTTTTGCTCATTCTTTTTAGGTTGCTTAGATGAGATATTGAACTTGTAGAAACAATTTAGTTCCCATTTTTAGGAATTAATTTTAGGTGCTTAATGTAGGCTTGAACAACATGAACAAATTAGGGTTTTTAGGTGATGATTTAAGAAGTTTGATTCTTTCCCTTAGGACTTAGGATTTAACTAGATTAGTTATGGGATTATAGGGGCTATGGGTAGTTATTAGATCCCTTAGAGAAAAGTCAGGACTCCCCTACTGCTATTAATACTCTGTGTATGTCTGATTGACTGGTGTGGTGTGCCCTCTGGGGATTGTTGCTTGCTTGTTTGGGTATTGGGTTTGTCTGGGGACCTGGGAGAGCTGAAGACTTGAGGAGATGAAAGCCATTGAAGATCCAGAGATGGAAGATCAACTGCCAGAGTTGAAGAGGAGGTTCTTGCTAGCAGCTGCTGAGGAGACTAGGGTTTAGGAGCTAGGCAGAGCTCTAGGTTAGAAAGTTTGTTTCTCAAACATGGATTGCCTTGTCTGCATCCATTCTTCTCTGTGATTCAGAGTCTCTCTAAGACACTCACCCCCTTCCTTTGGAAGGCTTGGTGACAGGGTCTATGAGATAGAACTCTTGAGAGAAAATGTCTCTTGTGTTAGAAGCAGTCTGTTCACCACCCTTGGTAGTCAACTGATTGCTTAACACCCAATTCACTCTTGTGACTGATCCCTCATCCTGGAGGTTTGAGCTTGAAGAAAAGCCATTGCAGATAGAAGACTGATGATCAAAGCCCTTGCCTGAAGGTCATGAAGATGGAGATTGATGCTTGTTGAAGCCTGTAGCTGATTGGAGATTACTTGAAGCCAGATGTTGATTCAGAGCTGCTGATGCTGTTTCTTTTGCTGTTGTATTTCATTTCTGATGTATTGATTGGTTTTCCGGACTGTATTGTTTGCTGTTTACCCTGTAGGGTTGAAAGTGAAGCCTGTTCACTTTTGCCTATTGTTTTCTAGGTTCGAGGTTGAGTGGGACTCCCTTGCCTCGCTTGTACTATTGCATCCATGCATTTTACTGCTTTATTATATCTGGTTTTGTTTCTGTTTCTGCCTATCCCGTAGGATCTCTGTTTCTCTCTGTGCAAGAGAGGAGCATGATAGACACTAGGTCTTAACCCATGCATGATAACATTAGGATAGTTTGATTCCCTTCGCAACCGTAGGTTAGAGTTCTGTCTCTTTCTTTCTCAAAACAAACAGAAAAACACATAAAGATTTCAAACACAATAAAAGACACTTCTTCCGTAAAAGAATGTGAACTCATCAAAGCGTCATTTTTGTCCGCCGGGACTGTTAATCAAGAAAACCTTTTCAGAAGGACTAAAATCAACCAAGACAAGCTTGTGTCGTACGTGGCCCGAACTACGTTTGCTCTGATCTTTCATGCTGTATGAAAGTACGTAGGCATAGGATGCGATATCCTAGCGAGCAACCTTCCCCTCCTTTCCAGTAGGTAGGCGAACTACGTTGACTCTGATTTCTCGTTCCAGGCGGGAATACGTAGGCATAAAGTGCGATACTTTGCCGAGTCATTTTTATTTTCATTTTATTTTCTTTTTAACCCTCGACCTATAGAGTAGATAGAATAACAATCCATACCCGAAAACAAGCGTGGATCCCGTCGAGTACGACGGACGTGAGGGGTGCTAATACCTTCCCCTTGCATAACCGACTCCCGAATCCAGGTTTTGGTTGCGACGACCATACCTTTCCCGTGTTGTGCGAGGTTTACTCTGAGCGTTTCCTTTCCCTCCCGTGGGATAAATAACGCACGGTGGCGACTCTTCTGTTCAGCCGGCGCCGATTTTCGCAGTAGCGACAGTGGCCACAGCCCCACACTATTTTTCTCCCTCACTTCATTCTAAGTGTCATTACATATTTTCATATTCTTCATGTTTTCAGAAATGTTTCTTTGTTTCTTTATACCCTCTGCCTTTATTACTTTTCTTATTTATGTACCTTAATTATTCCTCCATATAATGATTTGTCATATTTTCACATTTTTTACAGTTTTATCCTTCCGAAGGATTAGGTCCAGCCTTTTGGCCGCCGAGTCAATAGCCTTACCCCTTTAATGGATCAAACCCTGTTTAGCCTAGGTGTCCCGCCGTGGGCAAAATTGCTTTTATCCTAGTGTTAGGCCAAAAGAGTCGCCGTACTCTGTTTTAAGGTTTTCCGTCGTGGAATCCCTAATTTAACCCTATTTTAATTTTAATTAACATTTTTTTAAACATAGAGATTGAAGTCTCTGAACAAACCTTGGCCACAGTCAAGACGTTTCTAACCCCCCTTTTGAGGGGAACTACAGTTACTCTGATTCCATTCCCGTAAGGATATGTAGGCACAAGATGCGATGTCTTGCCGAGTAAACTTAGAATTAACCCCTAGGTCTTTTTTTAATTTTCAATCCTTTGTATATACCCTAAAGCAAAACAATTAATGAAATAAATAAAAATAAATAAACAAAAGGTTCCCGTAGAGTACTACGAAAGTTTAGGGTGCTAATACCTTCCCTAAATTTAACCAACCCCCGAACCTTAGATCTCTCCCTTTTAGGTTTTTCCTTTCTTTAATCTTTCCTTCGGATAAATCAAAGACCGGTTGTAAATGAATTAAAATTCAAGTTAATCAATAGCTTGACATCCAAATTTCACCGCAACAGAAAATGGCGACTTCACTGGGGAGTCCTAATTTTTGAGGGTTATCCCTATCTTGTTTATTTTTCTTCATATATTTGTTTCATTAATATTTTTACTCATTTGTATATACGTTGTTCAGGGTACCTTGCTTGGGAATTACTGTGTTGTGAGATAAGTCCTACACCCGGACTTGAGTGACATTATTATAGGATGGCGATATATTCGACGAGGCTTATAGGGAGTGAGTCCCGACTAAGCTAAATCGAGAATCACCGCTCAGTTGAGACACTTTTGAAAATGGTTCGGTTGATCGAGTGTAATCGTGAAAACTTTTACCATTATCGATTGGAGTCTGTGATACTGGGAACCGTAGTACCTTTACACCATCTTGGCCTTATATAGGACGTAGTGCGGGAACTATATGGGAGTAGTCCTACAATGGTTGCTACGCGATACTACACTCGAACGAGGTTCTCTTGAGAATATTATTGACCCTCGAGTCAGTCGGGAAGTCGATAATATTCGAAAGATGGACTGATGACTTTGGGCACTGATTTAAAACCCTGGTTCTGCAGGTACAATTAACCTATAGTACTTACCTTTTGGGAAGGGTAGACCTTAACTCCATTCGCGGTCCTCTAACCTAGGACCTTTGTGTGTGTATTTGTGCTTTGCATCTATAAAGCATCATATCATTCCTAGTTTCAAGGAATTCAACAGTCCTTTGCAAATTCAAGAAGTCCTATATTTTAAAGTCTAAAATTTTTCTCGCTTTCCTAAAAGGGAATGTTCTCAATCGACCGTTGAAATTCTTGAAACCATTACATGGCATCAGCATCACATTTTTGCATTGCATTTGTCCCCCAGTTTCTCCTTCTTGGTCCTATCGTCTTCTAGTGTACCTTTGAGTCGTCAAGCTGATTCCTCGACACAGATATCAGACCAGAAATGGAACAGGAGTCACTTTGATCCTATTCTCATGACTTACACAGAGCTATATCCTGACTTAGTCCGGCAAGGACTGATTACTACAAAGGCTTTACCACCTCCTCTTAATCCTCCGGCTGGATTTAGAGCTGATCTCCATTGTGCTTCCCATGAGGGTGCCCCAGGCCATGACTTGGAGCATTGTTTTGCATTGAAGGCTAGAGTATGTGAATTGGTTAGAACTGGAATACTTGATTTTACAGACAGTCATCCGGATGTTCAGAAAAATCCCTTGCCAGTACATCAGAAATGAAGTTTTGTCACTAGGCCTTTTGTTTCTCGTTGTTTGCACTTTCCTTATTTTGTTTAAGTTGTTTGCTTTTAATTATGTTTGTACTTTCATTAATGAAATAAGCATTGCGACTTTTGATTCAATTCATTTCCGTCCATTTATTTGCATCTTTATGCTTTATTTTTCAAATGTTTACTTCTTGTCCAAATTTTTGATATGCTAAGATCGGAGGGAGGATGACGAAAATGTTATACCCATAACTGTTGTCAGTATGCTTTCAATTAAACCTTGTTGACGATGTAAGGCATTGTTTCAATTCCCAAACACTGGAGAAATAAGGAAGTTAATCCCTCGTCACCCCCTTCGGGCCTAGAAGTTGGAGTTTCTTTCGTTACAAAAAACCCACAATTTTAACCTTGGGATGGGTAGTTCTCAGTTAACTTGGTTGTGTGTTCATACGATACACCTTTCATTAACAAATTTTCCTTCGCACACGTCAAACAAGTGTCGAAGATGTTTTCTAATCAAAAGGTCGATGATGGTTCACCGTAATCATTAAAATCAAACAGTCACTTTCCTTCACACAAAAAAATAATATAAAAAAAATCAAAAGAAGCCCGCTAAGTCAAAACCTATGAAGGAGACTTAGGCAAAACTGGGGCATCCCGCTGACTGTAAACTCTAAAATAAACAGTTCAGGCAAAATTTAGGGATAATACAAAGAGATTTTTAAATCCTTATCTTGAAAATCCTCAATGTCAAAACAATCAAATGTTATAGGGGAGTAGTGGCTGCCTTTTCATAGGTCCCTTTGACTTCTGAGTCATCATTGCTACGATCAATGAAATCTCTAACTTATGGGAACCTGAATGCATAGTATGAGTTAACTGAGCATAGGACTGAAGATCATCACGTAGATTGGGTGGGTACAAATAAATTTTGAGCCTTTATCTTTTGTTTCATAAACCGTGAACCAAGGCCACATTACAACCCTCAAAAGACCTAATTGAAGCAAGGTTATTTTGAAAGTATACTACAGCAAGGTTGCGTAACCTGACTCCTAAAGATCTTTGTGAATCATTTATTTTGGCAGTACACCTTTGTTTTAAACTTTGAGCGTCTTGAACCGTTGTGTTCTGACTAACGACTCATGTATTTTCCATCTTTCAAAAATAATTTTGATTTCAAAAATCGCATGAACTTTGCATTACCATGTTTGTATGAATATTTTTGTTTTCAAACTGGCTTTCCTCTAAGGAATTTTCAAACAATGAGAAACTTGGTCAAGTGATCTTATCAGGGGCAAGTTCCTTTTACATCCTGTCAAAGAATCAGTTCAAGATTTGTTCAAGGCAATATCTTCTCAGATTTGGTTTATCCAGAGAATTGTTCAAGACTCAGACTGGGGCAAGCCCTCCGAGGATACAGCAAAATAGTCGATTCCACGAATCAGACAGCTGAAGCAATTATCAATTCATTTGACCTGGGGCAGTTTACTTGCATAATCCCCAAGCAGTTATTCATCATTCCTACAGTGACTATCAACTTGATACAGTTTAACAGAATGACAGGATCTCCGTGTTGAGGAATCAGTCCTCCAGTTTTGTCATCTCACAGAAAGAGTCGAGTCTTGTCGTCAACGTCTGCATTTGCATTTGATCATATGTCATAGCATAATTCCTATACATGTGCACATCTTGGGTGCTTTACTCCCCATTTACATTTCTATCTTGGGTGCTTTATTCCCCATTTACCTCTCTATCTTGGGTGCTTTACTCCCCATTTACATTTTTATCTTGGGTGCTTTACTCCCCATTTACATTTTTACCTTGGGTGCTTTACTCCCCATTTACATTTTTATCTTGGGTGCTTTACTCCCCATTTACATTTTTATCTTGGGTGCTTTACTCCCCATTTACATTTTTATCTTGGGTGCTTTACTCCCCATTTACATTTCTATCCTGGGTGCTTTACTCCCCACTTACATGTCTATCTTGGGTGCTTTACTCCCCACTTACCTTCTATCCTTGGGTGTTTTATCCCCCATGTACCTTTATCCCGGGTGTTTTATTCCCCGTTTACCAGATATTCCTGGGTTTACCTAACATCATGGTGTTTTACCCCCATTTGCTTTTTTTTCTCCCTGAGGTCGTGTTTTACTCGCGTCTTACCTTGTGGGCAAAATTTATTTACTTGGCATCATGGGTGTTTTATCCCCATTTGCGTTTTTCTCCTGAGCTCGTGTTTTACTCGCGTCTTACCTTGCGGACAATTTCTAATTTACTTGGCACCTATCAACAATTATGTGTCGTGTCTACCCGACGTTCTTCCAGATATGACATGTCTTCTTCCCTAGTGCAATTCCTCGATGGGTCGTCCCCTGTGACGTTGTTTCGTCTGTATCCGTGCATTTGTCATTTTCATCATACGCATCATATCAGATTCATATCATATTTAGCATTATAGTTCGTTTTGTTTTGTCCATATCATTGCATAGCACTGCGTCTAAAGGCAAAATTTTCGGTTATCTGTATTTAAATCCCTCCACCATGATTTCTCGAGTCTCCGTTGCTCAAATCATCCGGTGAAGTTATTTAAATAGGGGCAACTGTAATTCCCCAAATTTTTCCCTAAGATTTGTCGTCGCATTTCATTGCATTTTTATTGCATTTAATCAATTACTAACAAATTTGTGTAGTCGTTTGACTTTTTGCAGGTAAATATCATATGGCATGCATTTTTTTTCTAAAAAGTAAAAATGGTACAATTGGCAAGAGGACATGTGTAAGGAGTTGTGAGTGTGAGAGGTTGAGAGTTCGAATCTCACCTTTGTCACTTTTTGTTTTTTTATTATTTTTAGTCTAAATTTTTCTATCTTTCATTAAAAAATAACAGAAGGATTGGAGCTCTCCAGTGTTCCCTTATTCAAACCTTTTTCACATTTACCGAAGCAAACCTCCGCTTCGTAGGTTAAATTACTAAACCTTTTGCCTTTTCATGTTTATGTGCATATTTTGCCATGTTAATGTGTTTAGATCCGTTAAATTACTAAACCTTTTTCTTTTTCATGTTTATGTGCATATTTTGCCATGTTAATCTCCATGTGTGTTTAGGTCCCTAGATTTTAATATCAAAACCCTTTTTTAACAAAATCTTTTTTTAAAATCAAAACCCTTTTTTTTATTTATTATTAAAACCTTTTTTTAGTAAGACCTTTTTTAAAAACTGAAAAGCCTTTTTGTTCCGAAGAAAAAAAAACCTTTTTGTTCCCAAAAAACTGAAAAGCCTTTTTCCCAAAAAAAACTGAAAAGCCCTTTTTTTGGGATGAAAAGCCTTTTTTGTTCTAAAAAACTGAAAAGACTTTTCCCCCAAAAACTTTTGTTTATAATTTAAACTTAATTTTTTTTTTAATAATTTTAACTTAAATATTTTTTATTAAAAAAAATTAAAACATTTTTTTAATAATTAAAATATTAAAAAATTAAAACCTTTTCGTAAGGAACTCCTGATGTTTGATGTTTGTCGTGTCATTTTATGTACCCTTTTATTACTTTTCTTTCTTTTGGCATTTAATGTGCATGTTCGAGGTTGAGATGTGCTTGTGGTGGCCACAGCCCCACACTATTTTTCTCCCTCACTTCATTCTAAGTGTCATTACATATTTTCATATTCTTCATGTTTTCAGAAATGTTTCTTTGTTTCTTTATACCCTCTGCCTTTATTACTTTTCTTATTTATGTACCTTAATTATTCCTCCATATAATGATTTGTCATATTTTCACATTTTTTACAGTTTTATCCTTCCGAAGGATTAGGTCCAGTCTTTTGGCCGCCGAGTCAATAGCCTTACCCCTTTAATGGATCAAACCCTGTTTAGCCTAGGTGTCCCGCCGTGGGCAAAATTGCTTTTATCCTAGTGTTAGGCCAAAAGAGTCGGCGTACTCTGTTTTAAGGTTTTCCGCCGTGGAATCCCTAATTTAACCCTATTTTAATTTTAATTAACATTTTTTTAAACATAGAGATTGGAGTCTCTGAACAAACCTTGGCCACAGTCAAGACGTTTCTAACCCCCCTTTTGAGGGGAACTACAGTTACTCTGATTCCATTCCCGTAAGGATATGTAGGCACAAGATGCGATCTCTTGCCGAGTAAACTTAGAATTAACCCCTAGGTCTTTTTTTAATTTTCAATCCTTTGTATATACCCTAAAGCAAAATAATTAATGAAATAAATAAAAAAAAATAAACAAAAGGTTCCCGTAGAGTACTACGGAAGTTTAGGGTGCTAATACCTTCCCTAAATTTAACCAACCCCCGAACCTTAGATCTCTCCCTTTTAGGTTTTTCCTTTCTTTAACCTTTCCTTCGGATAAATCAAAGACCGGTTGTAAATGAATTAAGATTCAAGTTAATCAATAGCTTGACATCCAAATTTCACCGCAACATGGTGCGTTGTGGTGAGTGGACTCGTGAGGATCGATACGCTTATTATGCGTTGCCATTGTGTGTTGTTATGTGATGTATTGGGTCAGTAGGACCGACATGCCTTGTGTGCATTGTATGTCATAAGTTGTGTGGTGGATGGATCTGCGGGATCGACGCACTGTGTGTGCTTGTTATGTATGTATTTTATGATGTGAGTGGGTCTGTGGGATCGGTACGCCTTGCGCGTCGTGTATATGTATATGTTGTGTAAGGGGTGGATCAATAGGATCGGTGTGCACATGGTTTACTAGATGTTTGATGCATGTGAATATTGTGTTGTGCTCCCGATGGGGAGGGTGATGGCCATGTGTCCATCGATGATATTGTGTTGTGCTCCCGGTGGGGAGGGTGATGGCCATGTGCCCATCGATGTTATTGTGTTGTGCTCCCGGTGGGGAGGGTGATGTCCAAGTATCCATCGATGTTGATGAGGTGCTCCCGTAGTGGAGGGTGATGGACAGGTGTCCATCAGAGATGTGCTCCCGTTGTGGAGGGTGATGGCCAGGTGTCCATTGGTATTGTTGTGGTGCTCCCATTGTGGAGGGTTGATGGCCAGTTGCCCATCGGTGTGGTGTGCTCCCTGAGTGGAGGGTTGATCGCCAAGTGTCCATCGTTGATATGTGCTCCTGTGAGGAGGGTTGATGGCCCAGTGCCCATCGTAATTGTGAGTCGGTACCGTATGGTTAGAGTTGTGTGGATGCGTTGTTGCGTGATAGTGTGTTGTGGTTGATGGTGGGACCGTGAGGCCGGAGGACATGTATATGAAATAGTATTATTATTGATTTCTGCCTTTTATTTCATGTACTATTATGCCATTATTATTTAATCGTGATTCTCACCCCTTTGTTGCTGTTGTGGTCTGTGCTTCTTCGGAAGTACAAACAATCCAGGTGTTTAGCTTGTTGGATTGTGGTGTCCCGTAAGACTGCTCTGATACGTAACACCGGGGCTTTTTGGGAGTTTTATTGTGTATTGTTGATTTTTATGTGCCCTGTGGCGTATCCTGTTTGATGGTGATTGTAGATGATGCTATATGTATTTTGAGCAGATGGCCATTGTTGTATATATATGACGAGGATGATGGATATGAATTATATATATATATATATATATATATATATATATATATATATATATATATATATATATATATATATATATATATATATATATATATATATATATATATATATATATATATATATATATATATATATGTTGTTTTGTGATTTATGGCAGACGATGTTTATATTTTCCGCTGCAGTTTTATTGAGAAAATTAACTTGGAAAAATGTTTTGTGGAATTTTAGTGTGAATTGTGACATCCCGTTGTGGGAGATACTCTAATGTGTGCTTATTTAATTGTTTTATTTTATTTTGGGAAAGAGGGTGTTACAAGTTGGTATCATAGCAAGGCGGTCCGTCCGGCCAGTGTAGTGTGTTGAGTCTGTCTATAGGATAGAGTTGCTTGTTTTCTGTTAACCTGGATTATTGTTGTTGAGCAGTATGGCTGGGAGAAATGACGCGGCGTTGGTTGCGGCGATGCAGGCTATGGCAAAAGTGGTGGCCAACCAGAATCTGGCTGCGGGAGCTCAGTTTAAAGACCCTGACGCAGTTCCAGAGCAACAAGCCACCAAAGTTTGAAGGTGGAATTCTGGATCTGGTGGCTGCACAGAAATGGTTGAAGGCAATAGAGAAGATCTTCAGAACCATGGGGTGCAGTGACGAGCAGAAGGTGAGGTTCGGTACTCATATGCTCGAGGGGGAGGCCGAGGCTTGGTGGGATAATTGCCGTCAGAGGATGGAAGCTTCGGGGACTCCGATTACTTGGGAGGTGGTTCGGTCTGGATTTCTGGAGAAGTATTTTCCAGAAGATGTCAGAAGTGCTAAAGAGGTGGAATTTTTGGAATTGAAACATGGCAGTATGTCGGTAGCCGAATATGCGGCTATGTTTGAGGAGTTGGCTCAGTATTATCCTCATTACAATACTGAGGAAGCTATGTGTAACACCCCTTTTCTATACCCCAAATAAACAATTAAATCATTTAGGCACTAATAAAAATTCCATCAGAGTATAATTATAACATGGTATAAAAGAGGCGCATCACATTATCATCGAAACAAAACATGAATAATACCAGCTCGCGAAGATATGTAACAAAAGGGGTAAATCTCAACTGTAAATAAAGCATAGCGCTTAAAACCCACACATCAACATTTAGAATAAAGCGGAAACATCTAAACATTGAAATCACTTCATTAACATAAGCATCATATACATCGTTCAGATTAATTCAATTCATCAGTTGAGTTATAAAACATTCATCAGCAGATACATACACAGATGTATCACAAAAGAATCAAAATAATTCCTAACTACCCAGTGTTATATATCAGAGCCATCTGGCCAAAAGAAGTGAAGACTCGCTTCACAAAGACTCCAGCAATCTAATCTGCAATGCCTCATAGAGCATTATAAAACAGCAGAAGGGTGAGAAACAATATCATAATACATAATGCATATAAACATATATACATAAACATATAACATCCAATAACATCGTTCGCGTTCTCACCACAACTCATCTCACTACACCGTACATCGCAATGTATTCACGCTTAACTATTTACAAATAGAGCACCAAGCATATACAATGTGCATCAATAATGTTTATATCAATTCATAAACATGCATACATATACACATATATTCACACATACATGTATATTCAAACCTTCCATTCATGCCAATTATCAACAATCTACATAAACATCCACATTCATGTTTATTCACCATACATCATGCACAGATGTCTACATGCAACTCACAGAGACCGACACACGACTCTATGCAGATGCAAATGCGGTACCGACTCATTTCAGCAGGTTCAATTGAAGAACCAAATAACCATCGCTCACACCTCACATGGGCACACGAGGTTCTGCAGATTCACCGAGGAATCAATATAACCATCGCAACATGCGAGGTTCTGCAAATTCACCGAGGAATCAAATATAACCATCACTTACACCCCACAAGGGCACACGAGGTTCTGCAAATCCACCGAGGGATCAATAAATAACCATCGCTCACACCCCACAAGGGCACACGAGGTTCTGCAAATCCACCGAGGGATCAATCGACACAAGAATGCATACCATGATGCTTCACATGCAACATGACTCATGACACTCTTGAAATGCATACATGTTTACAAACATACTCATGCATTCATCCCATTCATCGCATATATTCATTATGCATTCAAATATATGTATCACAAAGCATATATATATTCATCATCCATTCACACCAATTTTCATACATGGTTCACATTCACAATCAATCTAGCCATGCATCTCTACTTAATTCAAATAATGCACAAAATTGCCAAACGGCCACATTTCACACTTCACAAATCACAAACTAGGATTCACACCCTACGGCTACTACAACACATATAACAACATATAATTAGTCATCTCAGACAAGGAATGATCGCAACCAAACCACACAACCGATCCACGAATGGAAAACACAAGGAAAGAAAATATGCTGATGTGTTCGCTAACTTTCGCCTGGCGAAGCCCCTGGCGAACCTTCGCTACCCGTTCGCCTGGCGAACTTGCCAGCGAAGACCACTGGGATTTATTCTGGAATTACTCGCTAGCACTCGCCAGCACACTCGCCTAGCGAACCTTCGCCACTCTCATTCGCCTGGCGAACTTGCCAGCGAAGACAGGGTGGATGCTTCTGACTTGGTTCTCCTGCTGCTCGCTGGGCTTCGCCCGGCGAAGCTTCGCTGCCATTCGCCTGGCGAGCCTGCGAACTCAGAACTTCCATGGTTGTCCAAAAGCGCAAACCCCACAAAACCGACCGATTTAATCCAAATCAGTTCCAGCAGTACTACCCACTCATCACCCGACTATACTACACCGTCTATTCCAAATCCTAACCGATAAAACTCAATTTCTACCGATTAAATCAACTTCCAACCTAGAAATGGAAACATAGAAACAATCCAACAAATCCAATCTAGCACATACATGATCATACACATTATGAAGATGATAAAACTTCTCACCCTTACCTGATTAATCGCAAGCTAAGGTTGATTCTTGATGATTCTAGGTTTTGCTCCACTTTCTCTTCTTTTCTCTCCTCCTCTTTTCTTTCTCTTGTTTTTCTTCCTAATGTTTCTATCTCTCTCTTTTCTCTCATATACTCATATTCTATTTCTTTCCTCCCAAATTCTTTCCACACACTTATCAATTAATTCTCACAAAATACCCACTTAATATTATCACTAATGCCCAAAATACCCTCCAACCTATTTTTACCCGAAAACTCTCAACATCGGTAAAAATAGCTCAATATGTAAACATAATATATTATCACACAAATTCCACATAAATAAAATAAATACTTAAATAAATCAAATAAGAACTCAATAAAAATGGGAATTCAGAATCGGGGCGTTACACTATGACTTCGAAGTGTCTGAAATTTGAGAATGGGCTGAGGCCAGAGATCAAGATGGGAATTGCATGTCAGAAAATCAGGAGCTACCCTGAGTTGGTGAGTAGGAGCCGTATCTATGATAACGATAACCGTGCGAGGATCGCACACTACAAGGCGGCAAGTGATCGTAAGGGTAAACAAAGGTTCGGTGGTACTCCTTACAGTGTTCCGACTGGTAAGGGGAAGTTCAAGGGTGTTGTTGATAGGAAGCCCAGAGAGGGTAGGGCGTTGGCTGGTATGAAGTGTTTCTCGTGTGGTGGCATAGGTCATCGTGCCAATGATTTTCCTCCTGATGCAAAAAAGTGCTTCAAGTGTGGGAAGCCGGGCCATGTGATGGCGGATTGTAGGACCAATATGCCTACTTGTTATAACTGTGGTGAGAAGGGCCACATTAGTACTCATTGTGAGAAGCCAAGGAGGGCTCAGGCGCCTCAGGTGACGGGTAAAGTATTTTCAGTTGTGGGAACTCAAGCGAAAGACGGAGAACGTTCGATTAAAGGTACTTGTTTTATCAATAACATTCCTTTGACTGCTATGATTGATACGGGTGCGACCCACTCGTTTATCTCTGTTGATTGTGTGAAGAGGTTAGGTTTGGTGCCGACTATTCTTGAGCGGCGGATGACTATTGAAACTCCCTCGATTGGTTCAGTGACTACTTCACTTGTGTGTTTGAAGTGTCCATTGACTATCTTTGGCCGAGACTTCGGTGTGGATTTGATCTGTTTGCCACTTGGTGGTTTGGATGTTATATTGGGTATGAACTGGTTGGAGTTCAACCGAGTGTACATCGATTGTTTTCGGAAAGTGTTATTGTTTTTGACTCTTGAAGAGGAAGCGTTGGCAGATTCCTTGTCTGGTAAGGAATTGAGAACCTTGTTGGAAGATGAAGCGTAGGTGTTTGATTTATTTGCATCACTGTCTGTTGACAAGAAGGCATTGTTAGATGAGTTAGCTGTGGTGAATGAGTTTCCGGAAGTGTTCCCGAATGATATTACTGAGTTGCCTCCGAAGATAGAGGTTGAGTTTAGCATTGATCTTGTTCCTGGTACGAGGCATATTTCTATGGCGCCGTACAGGATGTCGGCAGTGGAGCTAGCCGAGTTGAAGACTCAGATTGGAGATTTGTTGGATAGAAAGTTTATTAGACCAAGTGTGTCTCTGTGGGGAGCTCCAGTATTGTTAGTGAAGAAGAAGGACGGTAGCATGCGTTTGTGCATTGATTACCGACAATTGAACAAAGTGACCATCAAGAACATATATCCTCTTCCAAGGATCGATGATTTGATGGATCCGTTAGTGGAAGCTCGTGTGTTCAATAAGATTGAATTGAGGTCGGGTTATCATCAGATAAGAGTGAGAGAAGGTGATATTCAGAAGACGGCGTTTAGGACTCGATATGGATATTACGAGTATGCAGTAATGCCTTTCGGAGTGTCTAATGCGCCGGGTGTGTTTATGGAATATATGAACCGTATCATCCATTCTTATTTAGATCAGTTTATTGTCATGTTCATTGATGACATTCTGGTTTATTCTAAGTCTGAGGAAGAGCATGCGGAACATTTGAGGATCGCTTTACAAGTGTTGAAGGATAACAAGTTGTTTGCCAAGTTATCGAAGTGTGAATTTTGGTTGAAGACGGTGAGTTTTCTGGGGCATGTTATTTCGGGTGATGGTGTTTCTGTGGATCCATCTAAGGTGAGTGCGGTGTTGCAGTGGGAACCACCGAAGACAGTAACAGAGGTCAGAAGCTTTTTGGGCTTAGCAGGATATTACCGAAGATTCATTGAAGGCTTTTCTAGATTGGCTTCGCCGTTAACTCAGTTGACAAGGAAAAATCAAGTGTTTGTGTGGGATGCGGCTTGTGAAGAGAGTTTTGAGGAACTAAAGAAAAGATTGACTTCAGCGCCGGTTTTGGTGTTACAAAATCCATGTGAACCTTTTGTGGTATATTGTGATGCGTCCAAAATGGGATTGGGCGGAGTTGTTATGCAGGATGGAAAAGTGGTAGCCTATGCTTCGTGGAAATTGAGGGTGCATGAGCGTAACTATCCTACTCATGACCTTGAATTGGCTGCGGTAGTTTTTGTGTTGAAGATTTGGCGACATTATTTATATGGATCAAGGTTTGAGGTATTCAGTGATCACAAGAGTTTGAAATATTTGTTTGATCAGAAGGAGTTGAATATACGGCAGAGGAGATGGTTGGAACTCTTGAAGGATTATGATTTTAGTTTGAGTTATCATCCAGGGAAAGAAAATGTGGTTGCAGACGCGTTGAGCAGAAAAACAATTCATATGTCGGCCTTGATGGTAAAAGAGATGGAGCTCATTGAGCAGTTTCGGAATTTGAGCATGGTTTGTGAGTTTACATCGGATGGTGTGACGTTGGGTAAATTGCAAGTGAAGAATGATTTCTTGGACATGAATAGAGAACATCAAAAGTTGGATGTGAAACTTGTGGATTTGATGCGAGAGGCCGGAAGTAACATCGGTAGCGATTTCAGGTTGGATAGTGCGGGTGTATTGAGGTTTTGGGGCAGAATTTGCGTGCCGGATAATGATGAGTTGAAGAAGTCGATTTTGGACGAAGGACATCGTAGTAGCCTGAGTGTTCATCCAGAAGCTACGAAGATGTATCAGGACTTGAAGAAGTTGTTTTGGTGGTCGGGCATGAAAAAGGATATTGCTCGATATGTTTATGCTTGTTTGGTTTGTCAGAAATTGAAAGTGGAGCATCAGAAACCTTCTGGGATGATGTTACTGCTAGAGATTCCGGCTTGGAAGTGGGATTGTATTTCTATGAACTTTGTTACAGGTTTGCCGAATACGGCGAGAGGATTTGACGCCATTTGGGTGATTATGGATCGGCTTACGAAGTTTGCACACTTTGTACCGATCAGTATTAGCTTTCCGTTGGAGAAGCTTGCAGAGATTTATATTCGGGTAATTGTGAAGCTGCACGGTATACCGTTGAGTATTGTGTCGGATAGAGATCTGAGGTTCACTTCTGTGTTTTGGAAGAGTTTACAAGAGGCTTTAGGTACTGAGTTGAAGCTGAGTTCAGCTTATCATCCGCAGACGGATGGGTAGTCGGAGCGGACTATTCAGACTTTGGAGGATTTGTTGCGGGCTTGTGTGTTGGAGCAAGGTGGTACGTGGGATACTCATTTGCCTTTGGTAGAGTCCACGTACAATAACAGTTACCATTCCAGTGTTGGGATGGCACCGTTTGAGGCTCTTTATGGTAGGAGGTGTAGGACTCCTTTGTGTTGGTATGAGTCGGGTGAGCGTGTTGTGTTGGGACCAGAGTTGGTACAACAAACTACTGAGACAGTACAGATGATCCTTGAAAAGATGAAAGCATCTCAGAATTGGCAGAAGAGTTATTATGATAACCGCAGGAAAGAGTTGGAATTCAGTGTGGGTGACCATGTATTCTTGAGGGTTAACCCAGTGACGGGTGTTGGACGTGCTTTGAAGTCCAAGAAGTTGGATCCAAAGTTTATCGGGCCGTATCAGATCTTGCAGTGGGTTGGTACTGTAGCTTATAGGGTGGCGTTGCCGCCGGAGCTTTCAAACTTGCATGACGTGTTTCACGTGTCGCAACTTCGGAAGTATGTTCACGATCCGTCTCACGTGATTCAGAGGGATGAAGTCCAAGTTAGAGAGAACCTAACTGTGGAGACGTTGCCGTTGAGGATCGAGGATCACAAGATGAAGCGACTCAGAGGAAAAGAGATACCGTTGGTGAGAGTGGCTTGGAGAGGTGCTGCAGGTGGCAGTGTAACCTGGGAGATGGAAAGCAGGATGCGGGAAGCGTATCCAGAGCTGTTTCCATCAGGTATTTTCGAGGACGAAAATAATTAAAGTGGGGGAGAGTTGTAACGCCCATTTTAATTATTTTTAGTTTCTGTGATTATTTTATTCGTGGGTGTATTTTGAGAATTATCGTGGAAGATCAAGAACTCATAATATTAATAAATTGTGATTAAATGTAATAATTGATAGTAATGTAAAAATTATTATTGATTATTATCATTATTATTGCTAATATTAATATAAATGAGAAGATGTTATTTATTGGATTTTTGAATTAAAAGAATTAAGAGAATTATATTTGTTTTGGATTAAAAAGTGGAATTAATTGGAATGAGGGGTATTGTTGGCATTTTTGGTGACAAATAGAATTGGAAAGAAGAGGAGAACACGGTTTGAGCAAGAGAAAGAACACGATCAAGAACAACAACTTAGCAAGCGGATTTCGTGCGGATTAAGGAGCTTGTTCATCATCAAAGCTTGAATTGAGGTAAGAGGGGGGGGGGGGGGGGGTAATCGGTTAAATTTGGTATATGCATGATTAATCGGTAGAAAGGGGGAAATCCCTAACCCCATAGATTTCTTGATGTTTGATGTCGATTGCATGTTGTTTTTGTTATGATTGTTGTGTTGTTTGATGTTTAATTTGTTGCATGTGCTGAGAATGTTAAATTTGGATGAGTTTTGGGATTTTCGGTCAAGTTCGAAGTTGAGCCGGAAGTTGGTTTTGAGCGCAGAGTTGATGATTAGTCGGATAGAATCGGGGATAGACCCCGTAGCTAAGTTGCAGTATGTGGATGGTTGTGGGTTTCGATTTAATCGGGTGAAATCGGTGTGGGAGGCGATTCTGCAGCGCAGAATTTTTCTGAATACGCAGGTATTCGCTGGGCGAATGGGGGCGAGCCTTCGCCGGGCGAACTAGCCAGCGAGTGCTGATAGAAGCTTCTATTTGGCTTCTCCAGAGGTTTTGCCAGGCGAATGGCAACGAGTGTTCGCTGCGGGGCTTCGCCGGGCGAATGTGCCAGCGAGCCTGACAGCAGGTTGTGTTTTTGCTGCTGATTTTGTGTTGTTCCCTTGTGAACTTGGACCCTCGTTGGTCTTGTGTGATGAAAGGCTTGCTGGAGAGATGAGGCAAGCGTATGTTGGTGGTTGTAGGGCTGTTTAGCCGACGTTTATCGCAAGTGGCCTAATTGGTGGAGTACGCATTATGTATGAACCGGTGTGGATGCGTACGTGAGATGTGTGCACCGTGGGTGTGTTGTGTGTGAGATATGGGGATCAGTATGATCGTGACGCCTTGAGGGCATTTTGTTGGTGCGTTGTGGTGAGTGGATCCGTGAGGATCGATACGCTTATTATGCGTTGCCATTGTGTGCTGTTATGTGATATATTGGGTCAGTAGGACCGACATGCCTTGTGTGCATTGTATGTGATAAGTTGTGTGGTGGATAGATCCGCGGGATCGACGCACTGTGTGTGCTTGTTATGTATGTATTTTATGATGTGAGTTGATCCGTGGGATCGGTATGCCTTGTGCATCGTGTATATGTATATATTGTGTAAGGGGTTGATCAATAGGATCAGTGTGCACTTGGTGTGCTAGATGTTTGATGCGTGTGAATATTGTGTTGTGCTCCCGGTGGGGAGGGTGATGGCCATGTGTCCATCGATGATATTGTGTTGTGCTCCCGGTGGGGAGGGTGATGGCCATGTGTCCATCGATGTTATTGTGTTGTGCTCCCGGTGGGGAGGGTGATGGCCAAGTGTCCATCGATGTTGATGAGGTGCTCCCGTAGTGGAGGGTGATGGCCAGGTGTCCATCGGAGATGTGCTCCTGTTGTGGAGGGTGATGGCCAGGTGTCCATCGGTATTGTTGTGGTGCTCCCATTGTGGAGGGTTGATGGCCAATTTCCCATCGGTGTGGTGTGCTCCCTGAGTGGAGGGTTTATGGCCAAGTGCCCATCGTTGATATGTGCTCCTGTGAGGAGGGTTGATGGCCCAGTGCCCATCGTGATTGTGAGTTGGTACCGTATGGTTAGAGTTGTGTGGATGCGTTGTTGCGTGATAGTGTGTTGTGGTTGGTGGTGGGACCATGAGTCCGGAGGACATGTATATGAAATAGTATTATTATTGATTTCTGCCTTTTATTTCATGTACTATTATGCCATTATTATTTAATCGTGATTCTCACCCCTTTGTTGCTGTTGTGGTCTGTGCTTCTTCAGAAGTACAAACAACCCAGGTGTTTAGCTTGTTGGATTGTGGTGTCTCGTAGGACTGCTCTAATACGTAACACCGGGGCATTTTGAGAGTTTTATTGTGTATTGTTAATTTTTATGTGCCCCTGTGGCGTATCCTGTTTGATGGTGATTGTAGATGATGCTATATGTATTTTGGGCAGATGGCCATTGTTGTATATATATATGACGAGGATATATATATATGACGAGGATATATATATATATATATATATATATATATATATATATATATATATATATATATATATATATATATATATATATATATATATATATATATATATATATATATATATATATATATATATATATATATATATATATATATATATATATATATATATATATATGTTATTTTGTGATTTATGGCAGACGATGTTTATATTTTCCGCTGCAGTTTTATTGAGAAAATTATCTTGGAAAAATGTTTTGTGGAATTTTAGTGTGAATTGTGACATCCCGTTGTGGGAGATACTCTGATGTGTGCTTATTTAATTGTTTTATTTTATTTTGGGAAACGGGGTGTTACACTTAGCATAGCAGTTTTGCTAGGCGGAAAGTAGCGTTCTAAAAAGGCTCTCTTCAACTCGTCCCATGTAGTGATGGAGTTGGATGGTAGATACTGGAGCCAAGCTCTAGCTCTATCTCTTAAAGAGAAAGGAAAAAGACGTAGTCTTATGGCCTCGTTACTAACACCATTTACTTTTACGGTATTAGCATATTGCAGAAACATAGATAAATGAAGATTCGGGTCATCTATGGAACTTTCAAAAATTGGTTCTGTTGAACGGCTTGTAACAGCGAAGGTTTCAGCTTAAAATCATTTTGATTTATGGTGGGGGCAACTATGTTGTCATGCGGTTCATATTACGATGGGATAGCGCAATCCTTAAGAGGCCGGTTTAGTGGGTTCTCATCCATGGGAATTCTTAATTCTGGGTAAGGAATATCAGATTCAGGAAGATTATATTTAACTCGGAATTCGTTGATTCGGCGTCTTAAGTTAATAAAATGCTCGATATCGTCAATCAGTTGCTTAAGCTCTTCACCTCGAGAGCGAGTGTTTGGCATACAATCGACGAAAATAGGAAAAAGGAAAAAAATTTGGTGCCTTAGTCTATACTTCGCAACAATGGAATCACAATATTGACTAAATCAGCTTCCCCGACAACTGCGCCAAAAACTTGGTGGGGCGTACCGCGAGCGCAACACCGACGTGTCTGTCAGATGATAACTGCAAGTATACAGCTATTCACGTAGTTTTAAAGAAAAGGTTGTCGATCCCACAGGGAAGTGATAATAAAACTAATGTTGTCTATTGTTGCAATGTAAAGCTAAGGCTAAAGATTCACCGGATACGAAACATAAAGGAAAGATACAAAAATTCTAAAAATTTGAATTTTAGTAATAAAACGAGTCCGGAATATGGATTCCGCGTTGTCATACCCTAAATTTTACCCTTAGATTTGGTGATCATTTGCATTTCATTTTAGTCCATCGTTCATTTTAGCTAATCGTTTAACTAACTTGTCTAGTTTATTCATTTTTGCTGGTCTGTCGAAGAAACTTGAAAATAATGAGAAATATTGTGTGTGTGTCCATTAAGTTATGTTGAATTCACGTGGATGTAAAGGAAAGATATGCCCTCATTCTCTTTGGTCCCTTAGCCGATGCAAGGTCATATAATTCCAGGATTTCTCAGAAGCCTCCTCAAGATGTATCAGAGATTTCCCCAAGGAAGATTTAGTTTGAGCATATTTTATTTTAGGAATGGTCAAGGTTCTATGGTGATTTGTAATGCGAGCGGTTTCATCATGGTTCAAAGGGTTTTTCAAAGCTTTGGTTGGTGTCCTGAGTTAATCGTCATTTAAACTTAGTTCGCATAAACAACAAAGAGAAAAATAGGCTTGATCCTTATTCGTGAGCTTGGATCATTATTAAGTTTTTGACTTTAAGAGAAAGTGTTGATAGTTTATTTTTGGTAATTTGCAAATCAAGAGGTTTTCAAATTAAGGTGGAGTTCAAATTCTTTACAAAGGATCAGATTGGCTCTCTTTACAGACTTCAAATTCAAAATTCATTAAAAAAAAAAGATGTTACGATACATGCTTCCAAGATCAAATTCCAAGGATCATATTATAAGCATATTTCTAAGAAATTTAGTTTGAAGTGATCCAAATCCTAAAAACATCTGTAACTCGGTATTAGCAGTTTGCTACTAATGGCCAGCATTCTCATTACTTTACTTATAAACCATAACCAATGGTTTATGAACGATAACCAGACCATTAAGATAATGGAGATTTATTACATTCTAGCAAAGCAAATAATGTGAGGGGTGGAATAACAATGATGAATGTTACTATAATGATGTCCTAATGCATAATTCTCACGTTGATTTTTGTGATGAATGTCTAAAGTATTATTATTAATCAGTTTCGCAGAATTTATTACAAAATTGCACAGAACTCTGTTATATTAATAATGAGTACAAGAAAAGTGGAATTTATTTCATATACAAGGAACTTTTGTAATCTTCTCCTTCTTGCAACTTTGACAGTTTGACTTTGGAGGGTTCATAATTCATGACAAAATGCACAAGCATCTCTGAACCACAGTTTTCCATGATTATCCGCAAATGGCACCTATAATTTACCAATTATGTGGTGAGTATCTTCATTCACAAACAGTTTAAAGAAGTTGCTGAGCAAAAGAGCTTGTGGTAAGAATTCAAGAACGCATAGCAAGTTATGATAACCATCACTTTCCTAGTACAGGGTTTACCATGGCGTCACCATTACAACCGCTACAGTAGAAACAACATGTTGGTGGCCGAAGTCATGTACTTCCGAATCTTGGAAGCCGAGTGACATGATCTGGGCTAGGATAAAAACCGATACACCTGTTATATCGACAAATATCAAAGAGTTCTGCATTAATCTTGTGCAACGTTTCTTTGTCAATTCACTTCAATTCAGAGCCAATACCACTCTCTATTGCTACTTCACGACCTCAAATATCGTGGTGACCTGCAAGAAATCGACCATAACATTAATTCCTTCATTTACCTCAATTTACAAGCAAGTACCCCACAATGTTGTTTCATTCGATTGAAAATTCACCTACCCAGAAAATATACAGAAGAAGAAGTCCGAGCTCCGACGTTTGAAGCGAAATTTTCAGCAAGAACAGGAGTTCATTATGTTGAGGGTAACATTATACTTGAAGCAATTAGACCATGTCAACATTAGGTTCAACCACGCCGAATTAAGTTACCAACAAAAGGCACACAGAAACGCAACAAAGCTTTAACTTACCGCTTCATAGTGCCCAACTTATGACCACACGGTTCATTTGACTTTTGGTTTTCGCGGAGATTCTCATCTGGTTAATCTGGCAGCGAAAGAAAAGAACAGAAGGACAAAGTCAGTTCTTGCCATTATCATCAACCAACACTTTCAAAACCAGCTCACTTTTATCCAAAAATAGTTTACTAAATATGTTGAATAAAATTGGAAATATTATGCCTACAATGGTGATAGAATGTATGAGGGGCAGGAATCAGGCACACTAAGTTCTGTAAAAAGCAAGCAAAATCCAACACAAAGGACACAAATACAATTTGCAGAACTATACATCAAAGCGCATCGCAGATTCTACTCCCTTCCAAAACCGGTTCAGACAAGATCCTACATAAAAAGAAAGAAATTAGTGATCTTGAGGGGAAAATTAAAACCAGACAAAGCACAATTCTTTCCGAAAATCGTGTAAGGCATCCTTTAGACGAAATTAAGTTCCTTTCCATAACAAGTTCTAGATAACATCATCATCAACTAATTATCCCCAACAAAATCAAGCAAATTTAGAAATTCTTTAATTCATATTTCAAATCGGTTTTGGAAATCCGCTTATAAATGTGACAAGGGGGGACGATTGACGGGACGAAAAAAAACTGCAGAAATTTGAAAACCTAAAACAAAAGGAGAAAGATCAGAAACTTATCTTTTCCTTGTCTGTCGCACATCACCGAGCAAAGTCGCTGGAGCCGGAGCTCGACTTGCTATCTCCGCCGAAAACCACCGCAAGGCTGTTAGCCAAACCCTTTGCTTCCGTTTAGGTGGCCATTCTAATCTTTAATTGTTATTTTTTGTTCCTTTTGTTGTTTGCTTGTTTGCAGTTTGAAATGAATTGAAAAGTGGAAGGAAGAAGGTTCAAAGAGGAGGGAAAGGAAACACGGAGAGAGAAAAGCATGTAGAAGAAGAAGAAGCAGAACTGGAGGAGAGAAGGGATTGTGGAAGGGAGTGAAGGAGAGTTGAGAAGGAGAATTGTGAAAGGGAAGAGGGCGGCTAACCCTAGTTTCACTCTTTGTTTACTAAGCGGGTCAACCCGGGTCCGGTGGGTTGACTACCACCGGCCCGATTTTAGTTTTTTAGTTTTTATTTTATTTTTTTGTTGTAATTTGTTTTATGTTGTAATTAATTAATGAAACGGAAAACTAACTATACTAACATAATACTGACTAAATCAATTTAAAATATGGAAAAATAATTTAATATAAAGAATGAAAAAGACAGTTTCTAACTAAAAATAATAAAATTTTGAATTTAATATTAACTTAATTTCATAACAAAAATGACAAATAAAATCACACTTAGCTTATTTAGTTTTTTTAACTTTGATGCAATAACAACTTTTTTTAGACTAGTTTAAACCTGATTTCTTTTTCATAATAAATTAAAAACCATAAAAAATAAATATTTATCTATTTAAAAATAAAAATAAAAACATTTTATTTTCTAAAGTAACTTAGAACTTTTTAATTCACTTTTATTCCTCTTTTTTTAAAAAATAAAAAAGTCCAAAACCTTTTTAGCTAATTCCATCCTTTTAATTAATTGCTAATATCATCCTATAATTTAGATCTAATTTCAAAATTCTCAAAAATCAAAAATTAATAATTTCAAAATCAATTAGTCTAGTTTTTAAAATTATAATCCAGATTCTAATTTTTCTTTTAAATCGCAAATATCTCATAAAAATCACAAAAATAGTTAAATTTTAACATTGGCCCATTTTCACTTAAATTAATTAGTCTAATTCAAATTTTTCAAAAAAAACTTAAAAACCTTTATTTACGTTTTTTTTAAACTTAATTCCAAACTCTAACATTTTTTTTAAAAATTACATAAAATTCTAAAAAATGAATTAAAAACAATTAACCATTTCTAATCCCTAAAATTCAATTTCATTTCACCGTTGCACTTAATTATAATCTCCTTAACAATAATTCACCATCTAATACTATGTCTCATACCATCCATTTCAATTGCTAATCATTTGCTCACTATATTCAGGTACTTTAATTTTTCAATATTATATCCGCTTTATTTTTACCGTTTACTTCCCCTCCGAATGAAAGGTCTAACCGTTTGACCGCCGTGTCAATAGTCCTCGCCCATCCTAGCCTTAGGATCCGAGTCGCCGTACTCGTGATTAGGCATCCCGCTGTGGACACACCCTTACCTTTTCCTAAACCTTAAAACTTTGAGTCGTTGTATTCATGCTTAGGTGTTCCGCTGCAGACATTCACCCCTTTTATCCTAGCCTTAGGATTAGGATTCGCCACACTCCATGTAGGTTCCTGTCGTGGAATACCTACTTACACCCTTTTTAATTCAACTTTACAACGTAGAAATCGGAGTCGCCGCACTCCAATGTAAGCGCTTCCCTATGAACGTTTACATCCCCCTGAAACCTTGATCACAGCCAAGAAGTTCCTATTCCTCCCTTTCGAGGGGAACTGCAATTACTCTGATTCCATCCCCTACCCAGGATACGTAGGCACAAGATGCGAATCTTGGCGAGTAAACTTAGGACTAACCTTTTAGGTCCTTCTCTTTACCCTTTAACCATTAGCATTACCCTTAAGCAGATAACTTAGCAATTAGCACATTAAAACAAGAGGTTCCTGTAGAGTACTACAAAAGTTTAGGATGTTAATACCTTCCATAAGCTTAAACAACCCCCGAACCTTAGATCTCTCCCTGCATCGTGTTTACGATGTAAAATGGTTTTTTTTCCTTTCTTTAACCTTTCCTTCAGATAAATCAAAGACCGGTTGTGAATCAAGATTGTGATTCAAATTAATCAATAATTTGATATCCTATTCTCACCGCAACAGAAAATGGCGACTCCACTGGGGAAATCTAACTTCATCTTTTAAGGGTTATCCTTATCTTATTTTTTATGCTTGCTTTTTCTTATTATCTACTTATATATAATTGTTGTACCTTGCTTGGGGTTATACATTGTTGTGAGATAAGTCTTACACCTGGACTTGAGTGCAATTATTATAGGAAGGTGATATATTCGACAAGGCTTGTAGGGAGTGAGTCCCGACCAAGCTGACTTGAGAATCACCGCTCAGTTGAGGCCCTCTTGGAAACTAGTATTGTTGAACAAGTAGTCGTGAAAACATTCACTATTTTCGATTGGAGCCTGTGATACTGGGGACCGTAGTTACCTAAACACAACTTTGGCCTTACTAGGACGTAGTGCAATGACTATGAGGGAGTAGTCCCGAAATAGTTGCTACGCGATACTACACTCAAAAGACGTCCTCTTGAGAATATTACTAACCACTGATTCAGTTGGGAAATTGATGATATTCGGAAGATGAACTAATGACTTTGGGCACCTCTTTAGAACCTTTGTTCTGCAGGTACAATTAACCCATAGTACTTACCTTTCGAGATGGGTAGACATTGGCTCTGCTCATGTTCCTCTAACCTAGGACCTTTTGTGTGCTTGTGTGATTGTGCATTGCATCCCGCATCACATCATTCCTGGTTTCAAGGAATTCAACCGTCCTTAGCAAATTCAAAAATCTTGAATTTCAAAGTCTAAAACCTTTTCTCGGCTTTCCTAGAAAATATTTGCAATTGACCGTTGAAATCCTTGAAACCATTGCATTGCATAGCATCCTGTTTTTGCATTTGCATTTTCCTTCCGGTTTCTCATTCTCAGTTCTCTCGCTTCCAGTTCTGTCACCATGATCCCTCTGCATCAGTACAATACCAGAGCTCGAGCTTGGAAAAAGACGGCGGAACAAAATCAAGAGCTTGATCGTGTCAGTAATGAACTTGAAGACCTTCTGGGAAGTGTTGGGCAAATAATGGAGATGCTTCAGGTTATTCATGCAAAGATGGATACTAAGTCTACTATTATCTCTGAGATTATCGGTGCTGTTGTGGATCCTCAACCATTTGTTACTACTGCAAGTCTACCTCCTTATGGTCTCCCACCTGGTTTTGTGACGACTCCTTCCGCGGTTCCTATTGCTCAACCAGTTAACCAAGTTGTTCCTCCAAAGTTCAAAACTCCGAACTTCGATCATTATGAAGGAGCTACACGCCCAAAGAGTCACTTGACCATGTACTACCGTAAAATGGTTGCTCATCAACCTTATCAACATCAGCAGAATCATGTTCAACCTCAAGGTTATCTGGTTCAGTATGCTCAACAACCATATGTAGTTGTTGTTACACCTGCATTCAACCAACAAGTTCCTACATATCAGCCTGTGCAACCGGCTCCTGTCTATCAGCCTCCAATCTGTCAACAACTTCCTGGTTATCAGCCTGCACAAGTTCCTGCCAATTATCAACGAGCGTCCAACGCTCCTACTTATCAACAGCCGAAGAAGCAGGCAGCTCGCCAGAATATTCCTAACAGGAGACAGTACAAGCAGTATCCTCCCATTCTGATGACATACACCGAGTTGTACCCTTCATTAATGCAACAAGGTCTAATTACTACCAGAGCTTTGGGTCCACCTCCAAATCCTCTACCTGCCAATTACAACGCCGCCGCTCGTTGTTTATTTCATGAGGGTGCGCCCAACCATGATTTGGAAAGTTGATATGCTCTCAAGTACATTGTCATAAATTTGATGGAAAAGAAGATCCTGCCTTTTGATGATCCAGCTGAAGATCAGGATTCCTCGCAGGGTTTCCCCCTTGCCAAGATCAAATTCGACAAAGCCAGTGTTCAGCATATCTAAGCCAGTTACTTCTACAGTGAATCAGCCGAAGTCGATAGTTACTCAGAAACCTAGTCTATCTCACTTCAGTGATCCTCAAGCTGTACCTTGGAAACATGATGGGACCATGATTGACAAAAAATCTAGGAAAATTATTCCGAAGGGAGAATTGAAGACTGTTGAGGAAATTGTGACCAATATAGCTGGGACAAGCAAGACACTCATTCCAATGAGGCTCCGCTAGAAGAAGCCACTACTACTGTGCCGGTCTTGAATACAGAGACCTAATGGACTCCTTTAGAAAGGCTTGTCAGACAGTTTATTTTGTTTATATATATGTATTTTGTTTCTTTGATTATAAAAGCATAATTAGCATGTACGAATTTGTCTGTTTAGAATGATTAATGCAATGCATATGTTTGTCTTGAAGAAATCCATTCGTATTCACTCACAAAATTATTTTTCATAATTTATAATGCCAACTTTACCCGATCTCTTGGTTTTGATAGAGAATTGGGAGAAGGATGATGAATCAAAACGCAAGATCTCTTGTCATATGCTTTCGAATGAAACCCTGCTGGTGATGTAAGGCATTGTTTCAAATCCTAAACACTGGAGATATAAGAAAGATAATCCCTCTTTAACCCCTTTGAGCCTTGAAGCAGGAGTTCTTCTTTTCCAAGCAAAAAACCCTCAACTTTTAACCTAGGGCAGGGTAGTTTTTCAGTTAAACTGATCGAGCGCTCAAACTCTCAGAAAGGAGACTCTCAAAAAGGAGGAGTAAAACATTCGAGAACCCATCTATCCTTAACATATTAGGAGGAAAAAGACACAAATGATTATCCCTCAACTATCTAAAGAGTGAGGCAGTCACAAGCCTTTCAAAAGAGTCACCCGACTTGTTCGAAAAAATATAATGAATGAAAAACAAAGAGCCCGCTAAGTCAAAACCTATGAAGAAGACTTAGGCAAAACCTGGGCATCCCGCTGGACTCCAACGTCAAATCCAAAAGACTCCGTCCAGGCAAAAGTTAGGGAATAAAAATGCGAAAAGATGAAACAAAGGATTAAAATGAAGAATCCCAGTAACTAACAAAGTCATGTGATCAAACACCAAAAGAAAATAGGTGAGTGATTGCCAGGTCCAAAGCCTTGATGAATTCTCGACCATATCGAATCTGCTTGAGAGATGAGTGTTCGCATCCAGTTAACTAAATATAGGATCAGAGAACATCACGAAGAAGGGGTGGGTACAAATAAACTCTGAGCCTTTACCCTTTATTTCTTAAACCATGAACCAAACCATGATACGACCTTTAAAAGATCTAATTAAAGTAGGGTTCATTTTGAAAGCATACTCAATGAGAACGCTTCCTGACTCCTACGAGTTATGCTCAATTTAATGCAGGATTTATAAATTAAATTCATATCCTAACTAATGATTTGGTCATAAGTTATCGTGATATCTTTTTCAAAACAAAAAGAAAAACAACTTTAAGACAAATATATATGTTGCATTAACAATTTCAGGATTGGCAGTTCATGCGTGTTGATCTTGCCTGATTGTCTTAGAAATTTACATATAGACACCAACAATGGAACTTGAAGATTCTACCGGACAGGGGCAGGTGGTTTCCAAATCGCTTACTGATGTAAGCTTGACTTTCTCCGTCATAACACTGTCGATCCGGGCCAGTTACGTCGAGATCCGACAAGTCTCTCCAAGAGTTTGAAAACAGTGGGGCAATTGAACTCCATGTTCTCTGTAAAATCCTCTTGAGATGACTCTTTCGCATAAAGCAGGTACTCTGGGGCATTATGTTTTCAAAATGGCGACTATTACGCTCTTCATCCCCCGATGAGTTTTACTTCAGGCGGCCATGGTTCCCCAGTAAGTCTCATTGTTGCAGAAGCACTTTTAAGCCATTTCCTCAGCACAAGTCCCCAGCGAGACGATAAGCTGACAACACTTTTGGGCTGATCTGGTAATCTCCAGTAACTTTCAAGACTACAGAGATCTCCCCAGTATCTTCCAAGTGGTACATGTTTATTTGAGGACCCACTCCCAGTGGAATCATCTTTTCCTCATTAAAGTTGCTATACTTTCCTCAGGAATTTTCCCCAGGAGATTGACATATTCTCCCCAAGAAGTCAAGATACTTTCCCCAGGAAGTTGATGTACCTTTTCCAGGAAGCTGCTACACCTTTCCCCATGAAGCTGCCTAGCTTCACACTTCCCCATGAAGCGGATATTTATTTTATCCCCGAAGATGACTCTCGCAAGATGACTCTCCCAACAAACAGGTCTTCTTCGATCAGATTCAAATTCATGATGGCAATCCTCTCCAGTGAAGTCATGATATCTTATCCCCAAGTGGAGTTTATTCTCCCCAGAGATTTGGAACTTTGAAGCATGATTTAGTTCCGCCATCAACTTTCCTATCACTTGATAGAAGTACTTTTGCAGAGGTCACCGGGTATCCCTGTCGGGATGTTTATTCCAGCTCTTGTTTGCTCCTCCGCTCGTCTGTTTTGTCAGCATGTGCATGAGCATAAGCATGAGCATTGGCATAAGCATCGCATTTTCATTGACATAAGCATTAGCATTTGCATGTTTGCTATCCTCGTTTGTCTTTTGTCATTACTTTGGATGTGGTTGCCGCCAAGTAATTGGGTTTGTCCGTTCTCTCCAAGTAGATCATCAACCTTTAAGCATAAAATACTTACCATTTTCAGTTTCCCCACAGAGTTAAACTCTCGTGGATGGTGGTTATTTCAGTTATCTTTTCCGGGCCTGGACAAGATAATCCCCATTTGAGTTCATTCCCTCAATAGAGTCTTGTTTGACAGTTTCTTTCTAGCTCGATCCTAGATTGAAGTTCGGCCCCTGTCGGTCGCCGAACCTGCCTGGACGTGCATTTATTTTGCACTATCTATCAAGAAGAGCCCCTTTTTACAACGGCTTTGCAGATAAGCGAAAGTTCTCATCATGAGAAGCCTATCATTGCGACTTTGTAGATAAGCAACAGTTCTCATCCTGAGAAGCCTATCATTTCACAACGGTATGCGACAGTTCAGGCCTGAGAAGCTTATCACTACAAACAGCGGTATGCGAAATTTCTCGCCTGAGAAGCTTATCATTACATCTCACAACAGTATGCGATAGTTCTCACCTGAGAAGCTTATTATCTACATTTTACAAACAACGGTATGCAACAGTTCTCGCCTGAGAAGCTTATCATTATATCAGACAAGCAACAGTTCTCGCCCGAGAAGCTTATCATCTTTTTCCTCAACAAGCAACAGTTCTCATCCGAGAAGCTTTATCATTGCCACCCTTGCAAATAAGTGGCATTTCTTGCCTGAGAAGCTTATCCTATCTCCATTATGACTAGCAACAAGGGGCCATTTCCCTCGAAGAGTTTGTTTCCATTTCCCAAAACCTTAAGACGTTGAGTCGCCGTACTCATGCTTAGGCGTCATGCCGTGGACAATTTTTACCCTTTAGTAAAAGAAACTGAGACCTGTTTATGGCATACAAACCTTGAAGTATGGGGGAGGTTTATTTTACCCTTTAGTAAAAGAAGAAACTGAGACCTATTCAGAGCATACAAACTTTGAAGCGTGGGGAAGTTTATTTACCCTTTCTAAATGAGTCATTTGGTTAAAGGAGAAGCTGAATCATATTTTGATCATGGAAGCTTATTTTCATCTGATAAGCGACAGTCCCTTCAGTGGAGCTTATCATTTCACCCGTATCCCTGGATAAGTGACAGTCTCTTTATTTGAGAGCTTATCTATTTTGGCATGTAAGTCCCTTCCAACAATAAGTGGTCGTTTTCTCCCGAGAAACTTATCAGGGAAGTTCCCCCTTGAAGTCCATTTATTTTGGCATACAACAGGTTTTTACCCTGTATATTTTCTAAAGAGTCCTGAAGATCCTATTTCCAGAAGCTCGGATGATATTCTTGCTCAATTCTCCAACATTCTATCTACTTGATCCTACCCTAGAGTGTCAACCGGTCATGCTTGAACCTGTTGAGCAGCTACTCTAGATATTTCTCCAATGGAGGTCGTCTTACTGGTGCCATCTCTATCAAAGATCCCGTTTGATCTCTTCAATCGAGAGTTTCTAGAAGCTCGGATGTTATTCTTGCTCAATGCTCCAGCATTCTGTTTACTTGATCCTATCGTCGTGTGGATCTTGTGTTACCTTTTCATCCTAGAGTGTCAACCGGTCATGCCTAAACCTGTTGAATAGCTACTCTTGGATATTTCCCCAGTGGAGGGTGTCTCGCCGATGCCATCTCCATTGAGGATCTCTTCGTGTTTTTCTTTCTAAAGTGGCAATTGGTCATGCTTGAATCTGTTGGTCCATCACTTTTGATTTCCCCCGGTTTCGTGTTGTTTCCCCAGTGTGTTGATCTTCTCCAGTGTGTGTTTGCTCGTCACGTCGTTCCCCTGTGTCATTGTTCCATCTGCATTTCTTATCATTTTTTCATCATATGCATCATATTAGATTCATGGCATCATCGGCATTGTCGTGTTGTCCATAGCATTGCATATCACTACATCTAAGAGCAAAATTTTCGGTTATCTATATTTAAATCCCTTTCACCATGATTTCTCGAGCCTTCGTCGCTCAAATCATCCAGTGAAGTTATTTAAATAGGGGCAACTGTCATACCCCAAATTTTACCCTTAGATTTGGTGATCATTTGCATTTCATTTTACTCCATCGTTCATTTTAGCTAACCGTTTAACCAGCTTGTCTAGTTTATTCATTTTTGCAGGTCTGTCGAAGAAACTTGAAAATAGTGAGAAATATTGTGTGTGTCCATTAAGTTATGTTGAATTCACGTGGATGTAAAGGAAAGATATGCCCTCATTCTCTTTGGTCCCTTAGCCGCTGCAAGGTCATATAATTCCAGGATTTCTCAGAAGCCTCCTCAAGATGTATCAGAGATTTCCCCAAGGAAGATTTAGTTTGAGCATATTTTATTTTAGGAATGGTCAAGGTTCTATGGTGATTTGTAATGAGATCGATTTCATCATGGTTCAAAGGGTTTCTCAAAGCTTTGGTTGTTGTCCCGAGTTAATCGTCATTTAAACTTAGTTCGTACAAACAACAAAGAGCAAAACAGGTTTGATCCTTATTCGTGAGCTTGGATCATTATTAAGTTTTTGACTTTAAGAGAAAGTGTTGATAGTTTTTTTTGGTAATTTGCAAATCAAGAGGTTTTCAAATTAAGGTGAAGTTCAAATTTTTTACAAAGGATCGAATTGGCTCTCTTTATAGACTTCAAATTCAAAATTTATTCAAAAAAAAGATGTTACGATACATGCTTCCAAGATCAAATTCCAAGGATCATATTATAAGCATATTTCTAAGAAATTTAGTTTGAAGTGATCAAATCCTAAAAACATCTGTAACTCGGTATTAGCAGTTTGCTACTAATGGCCATCATTCTCATTACTTTAATTATAAACCATGACCAATGATTTACGAACGATAACCAGACCATTAAGATAATGGAGATTTATTACATTCTAGAAAAGCAAATAATGTGAGGGTGGAATAATAATGATGAGTGTTACTATAATGATGTCCTACTGCATAATTCTCACGTTGATTTTTGTGATGAATGTCTTAAGTATTATTATTAATCAGTTGGGCAGAATTTATTACAAAATTGCACAGAACTCTGTTATATTAATAATGAGTACAAGAAAAGTGAAATTTATTTCATATACAAGGAACTTTTGTAATCTTCTACTTCTCGCAACTTTGACGGTTTGACTTTGGAGGTTCATAATTCATGACAAAATGCACAAGCATCTCCGCACACATTTTTCCATGATTATCCGCAAATGGCACCTGTAATTTACCAATTATATGGTGAGTATCTTCATTCACAAATAGTTCAAAGAAGTTGCTGAGCAAAAGAGCTTGTGGTAAGAATTCAAGAACGCATAGCAACATGTTGGTGGCCGAAGTCATGTACTTCCGAATCTTGGAAGCCGAGTGACATGATCTGGGCTAGGATAAAAATCGATACACCTGTTATATGGACAAATATCGAAGAGTTATACATTAATCTTGTGCAACGTTTCTTTGTCAATTCACTTCAATTCAAATCCAATACCACTCTCTATCACTACTTCACGACCTCAAATATCGTGGTGACCTGCAAGAAACCGACCGTAACATTAATTTAGTCATTTAACTCAATTTAAAAGCAAGTACCCTACAAAGTTGTTTCATTCGATTGAAGATTCACCTACCCAGAAAATAGACAGAAGAAGAAGTCCGAGCTCCGACGTTTAAAGCGAAATTTTCAGCAAGCAGCAGGAGTTCATTATGTTGAAGGGTAGTGCTACACTTGAAGCAATTAGACCATGTCAACATTAGTTTCAACCACGCCAAATTAAGTTACCAACCAAAGACACACATAAACGCAACAAAGTTTTAACTTACCGCTTCATAGTACCCAGCTTATGACCACACGGTTCATTTGATTTTTGGTTTTCGCGGAGATTCCCATCCGGTTAATCTGGCAGTGAAAGAAAAGAACAGAAGGACAAAGTCAGTTCTTGCCATTATCATCAACCAACACTTTCAAAACCAGCTCACTTTTATCCAAAAATAGTTTACCAAATATGCTGAATAAAGTTGGAAAAATTAGGCCTACAATGGTGATAGAATGTATGAGGGGCAGGAATCAGAAACACTAAGTTCTGTTTAAAGCAAGCAAAATCCAACACAAAGGACACAAATACAATTTGCAGAACTATACATCAAAGCGCATCGCAGATTCTACTCCCTTCCAAAACCGGTTCAGACAAGATCCTACATAAAAAGAAAGAAATTAGGGATCTTGAGGGGAAAATTAAAACCAGACAAAGCACAATTCTTTCCGAAAATCGTGTAAGGCATCCTTTAGACGAAATTAAGTTCCTTTCCATAACAAGTTCTAGATAACATCATCATCAACTAATTATCCCCAACAAAATCAAGCAAATTTAGAAAGTCTTTAATTCATATTTCAAATCGGTTTTGGAAATCCGCTTATAAATGTGACAAGAGGGGACGATTGACGGGACGAAAAAAACTGCAGAAATTTGAAAACCTAAAACAAAAGGAGAAAGATCAGAAACTTATCTTTTCCTTGTCTGTCGCACATCACCGAGCAAAGTCGCTGGAGCCGGAGCTCGACTTGCTATCTCCGCCGAAAACCACCGCAAGGCTGTTAGCCAAACCCTTTGCTTCCGTTTAGGTGGCCATTCTAATCTTTAATTGTTATTTTTTGTTCCTTTTGTTGTTTGCCTGTTTGCAGTTGAAAATGAATTGAAAAGTGGAAGGAAAGGAAACGCGGAGAAAGAAAAGCATGTAGAAGAAGAAGCAGAACAGGAGGAGAGAAGGGATTGTGGAATGGAATGAAGGAGAGTTGAGAAGGAGAATTGTGAAAGGGAAGAGGGCGGCTAACCCTAGTTTCACTCTTTGTGTGCTGAGCGGGTCAACCCGGGTCCGGTGGGTTGATTACCACCGGCCCGGTTTTAGTTTTTTATTTTATTTTTTATTTTTTATTTTATTTTTTTTGTTGTAATTTGTTTTATGTTGTAACTAATTAATGAAACGGAAAACTAACTACACTAACATAATACTAACTAAATCATTTTAAAATTTGGAAATATAATTTAATATAAAGAATGAAAAAGACAGTTTCTAACTAAAAATAATAAAATATCTAATTTTGAATTTAATATTAACTTAATTTCATAACAGAAATGACAAATAAAATCACACTTAGCTTATTTAGTTTTTTAACTTTGATGCAATAACAACTTTTTTTAGACTAGTTTAAAACTGATTTCTTTTTCATAATAAATTAAAACCCATAAAAAATAAATATTTATCTATTTAAAAATAAAATAAAAATATTTTATTTTCTAAAGTAACTTAGAACTTTTTAATTCACTTTTATTCCTCTTTTTTTTTTTAAATAAAAAAAAGTCTAAAACCTTTTTAGCTAATTCCATCCTTTTAATTAATTTCTAATATCATCCTATAATTTAGATATAATTTCAAAATTCTCAAAGATTAAAAATAAATAATTTCAAAATCAATTAGTCTAGTTTTTAAAATTATAATCCTGATTCTAAATTTTCTTTTAAATCGCAAATATCTCATAAAAATCACAAAAATAATTAAATTTTAACATTGGCCCATTTTCACTTAAATTAATTAGTCTAATTCAAAATTTTCAAAAAAACTTAAAAACCTTTATTTCCGTTTTTTAATACTTAATTCCAAACTCTAACGTTTTTTTTTTAAATTACATAAAATTCTAAAAAATGAATTAAAAACAATTAACCATTTCTAATCCCTAAAATTCAATTTCATTTCCCCGTTGCACTTAATTATAATCTCCTTAACAATAATTCACCATCTAATACTATTTATCATACCATCCATTTCAATTGCTAATCATTTTCTCATTGTATTCAGCTATTTTAATTTTTCAATATTATCTCCGCTTTATTTTTACCGTTTACTTTCCCTCTGAAGAAAAGGTCTAACTGTTTGACCGCCGTGTCAATAGTCCTCACCCATCCTAGCCTTAGGATCCGAGTCGCCGTACTCGTGATTAGGCGTCCCGCTGTGGACACACCCTTACCTTTTTCTAAACCTTAAAACTTTGAGTCGCTGTACTCATGCTTAGGCGTCCCGCCGCAGATATTCACCCCTTTTATCCTAGCCTGATGATTAGGAGTCACCGCACTCCATGTAGGTTCCCGCCGTGGAATACCTACTTACACCCTTTTTAATTCAACTTTACAACGTAGAAATCGAAGTCGCCGCACTCCAATGTAAGCGCTTCCCTACGAACGTTTACATCCCCCTGGAACCTTGACCATAGTCAAGAAGTTCCTATTCCTCCTTTTCAAGGGGAACTACGATTACTCTGATTTCATCCCCTACCCAGGATACGTAGGCACAAGATGCGAATATTGGCGAGTAAACTTAGTACTAACCTCTTAGGTCCTTCTCTTTACCCTTTAACCCTTAGCATTACCCTTAAGCAGATAACTTAGCAATTAGCACATTAAAACAAGAGGTTCCTGTAGAGTACTATAGAAGTTTAGGATGCTAATACCTTCCCTAAGCTTAACCAACCCCCGAACCTTAGATCTCTCCCCGCATTGTGTTTACGATGTAAAATAGGTTTTTTCCTTTCTTTAACCTATTCTTCCATTCTTTTTCCACTTCGCTCCCGATTCCGCAACAAATGAAACTATCAACTGTAAAACACAACAAAACATAGTAAAATGCAAACAAGACTCGATAAAAATGGACAAATAGTACACGCAACAAGCCTAAAAATATGATACAATTTCTCGTTATCAGTATCACATCTCTGCCAAGAGTAAGGACAAGTTATTTTGTGAGATGCACTATTTTCCATATGCACCTGTACTAGTAAAAAAATGTATGTGTTCCTACTGGTTGTGTTTTATGGTGGTTTAGGGGTTCTGCTCATCTGAGGTGAAACGCCTATTGATAGACGGTGTTCTTAGGGATAAACTTGTGATGGGTATGATCATATGGGTTATGATCTTGCTAAGTGTTATCCTTTAAGGTGTAATGAATTCCTTTCCTCCGTCGAGGGAGATGTATTTATAAAGGCCTAAGGGCCTATGGTTCTCTTGGGAAGGGTCACCGCCCACTCATTCAATGGTGGACAACTATTTTAAAGGAAGTCATGGGTCATAGGTCATGGGTCAGTTAATGGCCATAACTTCTCTCAGCACCAAAAATATCTTTTCCCGCGACTGAGAAATAGGGATATTTTTGGGGGGCGAGGCGATACACCCTCTTGGGCAATATTTTGGATCCCTGAGTGGGATCCTTGGCGTCTGCGTAATTTATAATAAAATATCATAGTAGCTTTAAACATAAACATTTAGGATGTCACATTTCATCGATAACCTGGTCATACTTCATGATATGTAACACATGCTATTTTTAAAAATTATAAATTGTAATCATAAGAATAAAACATTTCTGAAACCAACTTTTATTTAAGCAGTGGAAACATTAACGTCAAATAATTATTCAAAACATAATTATGAAATAATGTAATTCTAATAAAAATCCAACATATGAGATAATATAAATCTCCACCCATAAATAAACACACAAACTCCAACCCTAGGTGTTACACATCAGAGATGACGCCGACTCTATAAAATAAATGGAAGACTTTATCTTCCACTCATATTAACTCCTTTACTGTGGGTTATTTGCATGTTGCGCATGTAAAGGCAACATTCAAACAAAAGTGGTGAGATATCATGATTATATAAAAGAAATCATGATAATAAGTAAGCAACAGATTATTACATGCACATCACCCATTTCACAAGACATATCCATACAAACAACACAACAACCAACAAACTCACTAACAACACAACCAATATGTAATACAATGAGACTTACAACTTGACTTAATGCATGTGGTACTAATACGTGAATACTCAGGTTCACCGCTTTGATCCTCACCTCCTAGGATTAGAGTTCACTAATTCGTTACCACTACCTCCAATAACGCTTTGTTGATTCCATCACCTCCGAAATCAGCTACTCGAACCTAATCCCCACCTCCTGGGATTGTGGCTTACAACAACAGACCATTGTCCAACAACATGAATGCATGCTATTGCGGTGAGAATCGTGATATCAAGCTATTGATTAACTTGAATCTTTAATTCTTAGATTACAACTGGACTTTAATTTATCCAAAGGAAAGGTCTAAAGAAAGAAAAACCCTTTTCGCGATGTAACAACAACGCTAAGAGTTTCGGGGATCGAGGGTTGGTTATGCATAGGGTAGGTATTTCACATCCTAAACATTTGTAGTACTCTACAGGAACCTTTTGTTTGTTTGCGTGCTAAGTTTGCTAAATGTTTGCTAAGGGTTGGGATTGGGTAAAGGCATAGGTTAAGACCTAAAGATAGTTTCTAAGTTTGCTTGCAAAGACATCGCGTCCTCTGCCTACGTATCCTAACTAGGATAGAATCAGAGCAATCGTAGTTCACCTCACTAGGGTTGAAGAACACTCGATTATGATCAAGGTCCAAAAGGGAACAAACATAATAATGTTTGTATAGAGTTTAAGAAAACTCTCTAAATCTATGTTGTAACTCTCAAGGGGGAATAAGTAATCATCACTATGATTCTTATATAGAGTTAACAAACTATATCCTAGGGTTCTAGTTGAAGAGCACTCCTAACAAAGGTGGTTTTTTAGACTTAGAGCAAAGTCTAAGGCTTATACTAATGTTCAAGATGACTTCACAAAGTCAAGGGAGCGGGTAATGAACTATCCATGACACAAGGGTCAATGGAGAGACTTTTCCTTTGGAAGGGAAAGGGAGAGAGAGACAACTTGGATGAGAACTAAAAAGTTCCATCACTTGGGGAAGCAATACTTAACAAAGCAAGATTACAATCAGGTGAACATGCATATTACAATAAGCAGATACTTCAAATAATACCAATGGTTACAACCAATAAATCATCTTAACAAAGATTGAGGACCTATCTTGACGAAGATTGGAACATGATGAAGGTAATTACCACATAAACAAATCACAATTTGAAGATAAGCAAGTCACAGGTTCAAAGCATAGCAAATGTAACAACAATATGCATAGATGATAACTGAACATAGGTAAATCAGTTTAAACCTCATAATTTAGGAGGGAGAATAAGACAAGATTATGGTGACAACCAAAGGGGAGTGCCCTAGCATGTTAACTAACAAGGGGAATAAATATCTCACAAGAAATTCAAACGTGCTCAAAGGAATTTAACTGTAAGTAGGATCACTAATCACAATAAATGAACAAATTTCCATATGGGCAAAATATATCACAATTTATGACAACAAGTAATATTTTCATATCATATAAGAATAGACATTATAACAAACACAATGCAAAAAGAATGGGCAAAAAAGGATGAAAAATGAGAGTGTTGTGATTATTTGAAATTCATAAGCTTTAATGAGCAACACAAAAATCAATAAGTGAAAATTAGAAGAAAATGCAAGGGGTGGGAGTTGAACCCACGCCCTCCAACTTGCACATACGCGCGCAGAAAAAAGGAAAAAAGAATAAAAGGGTTGATCCTCCTCAGGGATCGAACCCAGGTTCAGGCAATGATAGGCGTGTTTATGGGCAAGGCTTCTACCACTGGGGTGGCTATACATCTGTTGATATAGCCACCCCCATAAATATATATGGCGTGGTTTTGTAAATTCTGGGCACAAAATGAAGCAAAACAAGGCAATTCCACAAATACATTTTGATATCAAACTCACTCATTTCTCAACCAAATCAAGCAAACCTTAGATCAATTTTGGGTATTTTTAAACAAGGAAAAGGATGGTCCAGCTAGAATTTTGAAAACATGCCTTGAAATAAAAACACGATAGTAGTTGCTATTTGGATGAAAAATGCATTTATGAAGCAAATGAACAAAACAATCATGCTATGGTCAGAGAAAGGGCTCAAACACAATTCAAATATCCTATATATCATGTTCATGCACTCAAACAAACTACTTATGAGGTGCAAGTCCAACTGTCATATGCAAATGAGATGAAAATCAAAATATTGCAAGTGAGATAGTGAGATATGAAAACAGGCCAAATTGGAGTGAAGAAACCATACATACATGCTCAAGACAACATATAGAATGTGTCTAAACCATAAGGAAGTTCACAAACCAAATGAATTTTAAAAACATATGACAGTTTCCATTTTAGGGAGTGAAGTGCATTTTCACAACCACAACTCCAATCATTCATGTTTAAAACCAATAGAAAGTCTTCACACACTCCAAATACAACATACATGAAGTTCAAAATAGATGAAGCTCAAAATCCAACTTGAAAACAAAAATGACTTGTGCTTTGGAGTTTATGACATAATTTGCAAAAAAAAAACAAATTTCAAAACAGTTGGACAGATACACTTCAAATAGTCACTATGAATTGAGCAACATGAATTGAATATCAAAAGACTCCTTAATCAAACTCACAATTGGTCTTGATAGCAGTACCACACCAAAATAAAACTGAAACCTGCCACTTGAATGAGGGATGACAAACTTGCAACTAATCCTAAACAGGTCAAAGATACCAATGTAACTTAACATGATAATGCCTACATCTATCACTTAAAAAAAACAACTCTAATGTAAGTTTACTAACTTAGGGCAGTAGGCAGCATAAGGGGCACAAATGTTTTCAAAACAGTTTGATAGTCAATGGTATGCAAGCATAGTTTAAATGCAAGAAGAAGAGCTCTCATGGACAAACAAACTCATATACACATCACAAATATAGAGCAAAATGAGTTACCATTCTGAGATTGACCAATATGCAAGTAATCATTATTTGGTATATGGTCTTGGCAGTTTTGGTTCAAAATGAATTTTAGTGGTGAAATGAAAATATAGGCAAGCTATTCTTCTACCAAACATGTGTACATCTTAGAATTAAACATGTGAATGAGTTACAACTCTTCAATCATGTATACACAAACAGAAAAAACAAATTGAGCATGCTGTGCCAGATTTAGTGTGTGAGTGTGATTGGAGTGTGAAATATGGAAATGAGCCATGACAACACAAGTGATCAATGCACACACACCACAAATATCATTATGTAAGTGTTTTGAGTTTCTGATAGAGCTTGTGTCAAGTGATATGATAATTGGTGTGTTGGTGCAAAAATTTGAAAATCTTCCTAGGCAAGATATTCACCTCAACAGGGCAATTTTAAGGTCAAGATGTATTTTATGCAAAAGAGGACATGTACACATGATGATGATGCTAACAGATGAGATGCAAGTCAGAAAATGAGTGAAACTTTTTCCAAAACAGAACTTAGCATTTTGAAGCTTATGTCATACAAGAACACCAATTTGAACATACAATAAGCCAAAACCATGACAGTTGGAGAGAATGAGATTATGCACAAGTTTTGAATGGATATGCTAAAGATTTAATGCATACAAATCATATAAACAAAGCTTGAAACAGAAAATGACATATTGACCTCATGGTATTTTGAATAAATGCAACAGTTTGAGGCATGATATGTCAAATTGAACTTTAGACAGGTTTTAAGCATAACAACAACATACACATTCTTGAAATGGATAAACAAATGAGTCACAACTTCAAGTTAGGCAAAAAAACTCATTAAATTAAAAATGACATGTTGAACCAATATTGGACAGCAAAAAGCACACATGTCTTACAAGACAGCCCTAATGACTAAGCACCAAACCTCTCACATCTCCACCAGCACAAGCATTATGAACAAAATCAAATATTGACCAAAGATTTGAGGCATAAGGAAAAGCAAGCCTAACCACTTAAGAACCACTTCAAAGCAATGATAAGCAAGACCAAACATGAAATCATCATAATGAAAACAAAATACCACATTGATTCATGCATGATCAAGGGCAAGGGGGAAATCTATGAGCAACTTACAAGTCATCTACCTATCCTAATAGTGAGCCAGATTTATGGTTCTAGGGCAAGCAAACCAATTTCTCAAGGTTGGATCCTAAATCTACCAAATGACCAAAATATCACTAACAAGTCTAAACATGATAATAAGGCACAAACTTACAATCTAACATCCATACATCATTTACAAATGACAATGTATTTGACAAAATAAACATTATGATCATAAAACTAGGATTCTGGACAAAGAAGCCTAATAGGGCAACCATGGTATGTTTTCACACAAAATATCACAAAATGACAATACATGACAATGTATGACTTAGAGATAGTTATAACATCACATACCTCTTGTTGACCAGCCTTGGACAAGCTAAAAAGCTTAGAAACCCAGAGATGCTCCTTCCTTTGCAATGATATGAAGCTTACTTCCTCTTGAAGCAACAAGACCAAACTTCAAGAAAGTTGGAGCTAGGGGATTTCCAGTTGGTTTTCAATGCTTTAGACAGTTGTAATATGACATATGTGAGGTGTGTGGATGCTTAGGATAGCAAGAATCAGCTTGTGCAAGGATTTGGCAAGTTTTGAGGGTGGTGGTCAAACTTTCTTAGTGTGAAAGTTGACTTTTTGCAAAATGGTATTTTTGAGAGATTTGAAGGTATAGACACCTTCTATATTATATTTAGGGATTGTGTGGATGATTTTTAGAGGTTTGGAAGTGATGGAACTGGTCTTGAGCAGAGTTTTGCTCAAGACAGCTTTTTGGTAAAAATGGAGATTTCGGTGTTTTTGAAATTCTTGAGGAATGAGAGGAGAGTGAGAGCTATGTTTTCTATGGTTTTTTGAGATTGCTCTGGTGTGTCTAGACTCATCGAAGAGTTCTCTATTTATAGCCAAACAAGAGTGAGGGCAGCCTAGGTCATTTTCCACTTTTGGAGGGAGATTTGTGAAGTTTTTGAAATATCTTGCCAAGATCTCTATACATCAGTTCCATGGACCAAAGAATATCAGAAAATCAAGTGGAGAGGTGGACATGAAGTGACTGAGGTGAGCTTAGGGTGTAGGGGACTGCAGCTGCTTCAAATCATCCGAAAAACTTTCTCTTTCTTCTTCATTTAATTGATTATTTAATTGTCAAGTTGCAACAACTTGCTATGTTCACCACATCCCTCCTTTTTTTCTAGTTTTCTCTCTATCCATGCCTCAAATTATCAGTTTGGATCAAGATCCAAGGGTTGAGAGTAGCTTAAGTTGTGAAAATCCAAGTTTGAGAATTCTTGACAAAGTGATTTCAAGTGTGACAGGCCCAACTTCTATGGTGCATAACTTCCTGCTCAAACATGCTATTGAGGAGTTCTACCACAATTTGGAAATCCCTTAAGTAGCTCTACAACTTTCATGTTTTGGGAATTTCCAAATTCTTGATGGAACTAGGTTAAAAAACCCTTCAAAGTTTCTGAAAAAACCACTTAAAAGTGCCAAATAACTTAGAATTTTTCTAAGTTATTTCCCCCTCAAAAATGAATTTTGCTATAACTCCAATTCTATGCATTTTTTGATCATGGACCACTTTGAGGCTTTTGTAGGATTTGTCAAGAGCTTTCCAATGAGCTTTGAACTACTTCAATTGGATGTGTGGTTGAGGAGTTATGGTCTTGCCCTTTTCGAAACCCTAATTCCTGATTTTTTCAATTACTTCTTAACCCTTGATCCAATGGTCATGATATTTTATGGGGAGGTGTAATATAACATAAGGAACATTTTTGATTCACATCTTGAAGTCAAATTCCTTATTGTTGAAAAGTTGACTTTTTGGTCAACCGTTCGAACGATCGGTGTCTACCGAGTCGCCCGTTGATGATCCGGACATTATGAGGACTTGAAACTCTTTGAGTGGAATTTAATAAGCCATAGGAACTTAATGAACCAAAATCCCACCATTGAAACACTCTTTAAACCAAAAGTCAAACTACAGTTGACTTTTTCTAATCGAAAACCCTAATCGGGTGTTTTGAATTGCACTGTTCTCAATTCCTGGGTGACCACCTCAAATTGAATTCATACTTGATCCAATGTAGTATCCTTTATCTTGTTTATGGTTGAATCAATCCAAAACATTGATTGATCAAACCATCGAAGACTCGATTTTAACGGTACGGAACCCTAATTCATCTGCATCTTGACAAAGATAAACTTGAAATGGGTTAAGGTTAGTTAATCAAATGAATATGATCCAAAAATGAAAATGAGGATCTAAGGGGTCAAAATTTGGGGTGCAACACATGCAACAACAACAACAACAACAAGCACAATGACCAACACCTCCATAGTCAATGTACTTCACCAATATTGGCCACCATGCACCAACATACTACAAGATTTCAGCAACAGTAAAAAAGCAACATAACAACCAACAACAATGCATTTCAGATTATGTCACACCACCACATAAATGTTATTGTGCATTTAACACCATCACACACAAAATTATTCAATTTCTGGTACATAAACCATTTTTAGAATAAAGTTCATCGCGTTAGCTTCCTAACACTTTGAACGACACCTGAATCGGACTCCAGGAACTAAAGTTATGAATTTTCAAAGGTTTTCCAAAAATGTTCCCAATGTAATCGATTACTCCAAATGAGGTAACCGATTACACCCCTTGTAACCAGTCACTACCATGCAAAATACACATGATATAACCGGTTACGATAATTAGGGTAACCGGTTACACCCTCACAAAATGCCCATGAAATACATTTTCAAAGCAGTGTAACCGGTTACACCATATCTGGTAACCGATTACACTGTGCACATAAGCACTTTTTTTTGCAACTTTTCAAAACGAAAAATCACTTAAAATCCATCCCAAAACCTCATTTTTCTTACAAATCATTAATTCCTTTCACCGAATTCTTTTCACCAAAGACACTCATACGAACAACCACCCAATAACTACATCATACAATCCATCAATTTTATAATTCCAACAACAACAACACAATAATTCAACAATCACAACATTAATCACAACATCAACATACCACATATAATTCAGAAATCAAGGATTCAATCCATCAACATACAATTGCAACAAAGTTCATAGCATAGAAAGAGGAGAAACATACAACAAGCAACGAAATAATCTACCCACCATCATCATACAATCCCTTAGATAAATAGAATTTTGTCCTTACCTTAGAGTTCTTGAAAAATCTTCTTCTACCTCTAACAACGATGTTCTTCCTCCTTTCCCTAGCTCTCCTCTTTGCACTTTCTCTTATTTTCACGTACTGACATTTCTAGTTTTCAACTCCCCTTATTTCTTATTATTATATTATTATTATTATTATTATTATTATTATTATTATTATTATTATTATTATTATTATTATTATTATTATCTAATCCAACTAATTAAAATAATAACAATTATTATTATTATTATTATTATTATTAAATCTAAATAATATTCACCTTATATTATTTGAATAAATGATTACTAACTAATATTATAAATTAGTTTTACTCACCACACCACCAAGTTCTACGTATTACTCACACACTCCCAACACCTTAAAGTCCTATTCTTTAGGCCACTACCCCACACCAAACCATACAACACAATCACCACATAATTAAATTATGGAAAATAAATAAAATAAGTCGGGACATTACAACTCTTTCCCACTTAGAATATTTTCATCCTAAAAAATTTACATGATACAAACAACTCCTGATAAGGTTCTCGCATCCTACTTTCCAACTCCCAAGTCATACTCCCTCTGGTAGTGCCTCTCCATACTACCTTCACGAGAGCAATCCCATTTCTTCTCAACTGCTTCATTTCACGGTCTTCAATCCTCACAGATAAAGCCTCAACTATAAGGTTATCCCTTACTTGAACATCATCCATCAGAATCACATGCGATGGATCCAGAACATACTTCAGAAGTTGTGAAATATGGAACACATCTTACAAATTTGACAAATTTGGTGGCAATGCCACTCTATAAGAAATAACTTCAACCCTCTCTAATATCTGATACAGACCAATGAGCCGAGGAGTAAGCTTCCTCGACTTCAAAGCACGTCCAACACCAGTCACCAGATTGACTCTCAAGAATACATGGTATCCCTCTTAAAACTCAAGATCCTTCCTTCTCTTATCATGGTAACTCTTCTGCATAATTTGCAAAGCTTTCATCTTCTTCTGAATTAGCTTCACCTTCACAGTAGTCTACTGGACAATCTCAGGTCCAAGTGCCACACTCTCACTAGATTCATGCCAACACAGAGGTGTCCTATACCTCCGACCAAATCAAGCTTCAAAAGGCGCCATCCCAATACTAGAATAGAAATTGTTATTACAAGTAAACACTATTAACGACAAATGACTATCTCATGCACCTCCTCATTAAAGAACATAAGCCTTAAGAAAATCCTCCAATGACTGAATAGTCCTCTCTATTTGACCATCAGTTTGTGGATAATAAGCTGAACTCAATCTCAGCTTCGAACCCAAAGCATCATAGAAACTCTCCAAAAATCTGGAAGTGAACCTCAGATCTCTATCCGACATAATACTCGATGGGACTCCATGCAACTTCACAATCACACGGATATAAATCTATGCCAACTTCTACAAAGAAAAACTGATGCTAATCAGAATAAAATGTTTCGTCTTAGTCAGTCTATCAATAATCAGCCAAATAGCATCATGCCCTCTCGGAGTACTCAACAACCCAATTACAAAATCCATATAAATACTATCCCATTTACACTCTGGAATATCCAACAATTTCATCAACCCTACAGGTTTTTGATGCTCAGCTTTCGACTTCTGACAAGTCAAACAAGCATACATAAACTGTGCCACATCACGTTTCAATCCAGGCCACCAAAATATCTTCTTCAAATCTTGATGCATATTTATAGCTCCTGGATGGATACTCAAGCTACGCTTATGACTTTCTTCCAGAATCATCTTTTTCAACTCAGAATCATCAGGAATGCAGATTTTGTCTTGGAACCTCAATACACCTTGCCCATCCACTATAAAATCACTATCCTCAATCTGATTACTTCCAACCATCAAGTTCACCAACTTCACATCCAACTTCTGACTCTCTTTAATATTATTAAGAAAATCATTTTTGATCTTCAACGTACCAAACATCACACTCCGCGGTGTCAGCTCATAGACCAAACTCAAGTCTCTGAACTTCTCAGTCAATTCTAAATCTCTAACCATCAGGCAGACATATGCAAAGGCTTTCGACTTAAAGCACCAGCCACGACATTAGCTTTACTGGGATGATAATTCAAGCCAAAGTAATAATCCTTTAAATATTCCAACCATCTTCTCTACCTCATATTTAATTCCTTCTGATCAAATAGATACTTCAAACTCTTGTGACCACTAAACACCTCAAATCTGGAACCATAAAGATAATGTCTCCAAATTTTCAACATAAACACCACTGCAGGCAATTCTAAGTCATGAGTAGGATAATTTCTCTCATGAACCCTTATTTGTCATGAAGCATAAGCCACAACCTTACCATCTTGCATCAACACACCACCTGAACCCATCAAAGACGCATCACAGTACACCGCAAACGGTTCATTAGGTTCAGGTAGAATCAAAACTAGAGTTGTAGTCAATCTCTTCTTCAGCTCAATGAAACTCTTCTCACAATGAATATCACACACAAATGATTTACCTTTACAACTCAACTGAGTCAACGAAAGTTGTAACTTAGAAAAGCCTTCAATAAACCTACAATAATAACCAAACAAGCCCAAAAAGCTTCTAATCTCTATAACCGACTTCGAGGCCTCCCACGGTAGAACTGCATCTACTTTAGACGGATCCACAACAATACCATCACCTGAAATAACACGACCAAGAAAAATCACCTCTTTCAACCAGAATACACACTTTGATAACTTGGCATAAATCTTATTCTCTTTCAACACATGTAACACGACTCACAAATGATCAACATGATCTTCCTCCGACTTAGAATAGATCAAAATGCCATCAATAAAAAGCACTACAAACTGATCCAGATAAGTGTGAAAGATACAATTCATATACTCCATTAACACACCAGGTGCATTCGAAACGCCGAATGACATCACCAAATATTCGTAATGTCCATACCGAGTCCTAAAAGTCGTCATCTGAATATCCTCATCCTTCACTCAAATCTGATGGTAGTCCGCCCTCTAGTCAATTTTACTAAACACACGTGCACCCACCAACTGATCCATTAACTCATCTATTATTGGAAGTGGATACTTGTTCTTAATCATCACTTTATTCAACTGCCGGTAATCCACACACAACCTCATATTGCCATCTTTCTTATTTACCAACAACATCAGAGCTCCCCAAAGCGACACGCTTAGTCTCACAAATTTCTTCTCCAGCAACACTTCTAATTGCTTCTTCAACTCTCCTAACTCCGACGCTGACATCCTATATGGTGCCATAAAAACAGTTCTGGTACCAGGGACAAGATCAATAGAAAACTCCACCTCTCTCTCTGGCGGTACATCTGAAATATCATCTGGAAAGACCTCTAGAAAATTATGCACCACCTGTAATTCATCAATCACAACCTGACTCTTCATAAAAAAGGACGCAAACAATGCAAACACATGAGCTTCGCAAATAATGCAAACACATGAGCTTCATCTTCCAAAATCTCTTTAAACTCTCTAGCAGACAAGAAACCAACTTCTTCCTCATTATCAGAAGCAAGAAACTGCATCAACTTGTTATAACAGTTGATATGAACGTGGTTGAATTCTAACCAGTTCATTCCCAATATAACATCAAGATTTTCCAACGGCAAAAAAATAAGATTAACACCAAAATCTTTATCAAAGATAAACAAGGATAATCCAAACAAACCAGAAATTTGCTCAACCTTGTCTTACCTGGTTTATGTTTCATTGCATTAACATTTGCATAGTTATATCATTTGCATATCATGATATCATTCATATAGCAGGGGATCAAGTGTGATTCTTCTCAAGAGAAGCCTAGCAAGAGGTCTCATTCAAGATTGAGGAGTGGTCAAAGTCATCAGAAGATGGTTTGAATGCCTAAGGGCTTAGATGTTTGAGTGTGAATTTTCTCCTAACTTGATGAGCAACTGAAGACCATCAGAGGGTTGTGAAGGGTTGAATGTGAAAAGAGGATGTGCATGGAGCTCATAGAATGCCTAGATGGCCATGGGAGAGTTTAATCAAGTCATTGTGTCAAATGCAAGAGCCACAGTTGAGGTGCAAGCAATTAGGGTTTCATCTGGATCAATTCTAGGTCAACTGGACAATTGAAGAGTATCAAGGCCTACTTTTATGTCATGGAGTTCATGAAATGATATGATAAGACATTTGTGGTGTTGTGCCAAGATTAAATCAAGAAGATTCAAGAGTGTGGGAAGTTGCTAAATTAGGGTTTTAGTGTAAAATCCCCTGTTTAGTGCCTAACTTCAAGGCCACATAAGTCAAGATACAAGTTTCAAATGGATCTTTGGCCAACATGAAACTTGCAGAGTATCTCAATACATTTAATTTGAGTACTAGAAGTCCTCAAGAGGATTTATAGAACTCAAGTTATGGTCCAGACAAGTTACAAGTCCTTAGAGGCCACTGAAATTTGTCTGTGAAAATCATATGACTTCAAAGCTATTTTTGACCTAGAAGTAGGTTTCACCTGAACTTTTGGCCAACATGGAAGTTGTTCCTCATGATCTTAGATTTCTAAATTGTACTAGAAGTCTTCCATCTGATTTGTAGAACTCAAGTTATGAGGTTTACAAGTCAGGGGTATTTTGGGAAAGTGAGATTATAGGTCATTTTCAATCATAAGACAAAATCTCCAACTTGCACTTGTCAAATGCAATTTTGTTCAACATGAAAGTTGTTCAAAATGGGGTTTTTAGGCTAGTCAAGAGGTCATGATGGATTGATTGAGCTCATAGCAAAACTTGGTTTGAAATGGTTTGAATAAGGGAGGTTTTCAAAGGATTCAAAGTTGAAAAATTCAAAATTATTGGTTATGTGACCAAAACAAGTCAAATGAGTACTTGATTTGATCAGAAATCATGTTTTGGAAACATTGGTTCTTTTAGATTTTTCAGTTGGCCCTTAATTCATGAGTTTTTCACTTGTTTCTTCACACTTAAGCAACTTCATGACAATTCATTCACCAAGGCAATGAGGAAGCTCTTATTGGTCTGAATACACTCCAAAGGTGGTATGCAAGTGATTCAAAGCTTCTAAAGCAAGCTGTTTGAGCAAATTCGTGCACTTGCCATGTGAAAATTTTGGAGAGGTTGGAGTTTTTGGATCTTCCAATATGGGCCTGGGCTTGGACTCTAGAAGGTCCCAAATGATTCTATAAATGTTCAGAAGAAGAATTAAGCAAGTGTTGGTGATTATTTGAGGCTGAGCAGAGAGATTGATATTGAAATTTTGGAGCTCCAACTCAAAATCGTATTTGAGATTCATAGAGGTTTTAGATCAAATTGAAGTTGCAAGAGGTTTCTATCATCATCAGTGAAGGATTCTGGAAACTTTTGGAGCTTGAATCGTGCTCTAGTCACCTCAATTCAGAGATCTACACCATGTATGTAGACTTCAACTTTCTCATAGTTCTAGGAAGTGGTAGATCAATTTGCATATACAGTTAGGATTAGGAAGAGATGTAGATCATTTATGGATAGGAATTTGGACAATTAGAGACAATGTAGGATCATGTATGAATTCTGTTGAGGCACGATTTGGCTTGATCATGAGGAATTAACATGAATTGGATAGATCAGGATGACTTAGGAGGCATGAGGAACATTTCTGTGCAATTAGTTTAGGATTTAATGATGATCAGAATTGATGTGCATTTTGAGTTTGCCTTCAAATTTTAAAACCTAGCCAGATCTAGAGTAAATGGATGTGATATTTGGATTCAGTGTGAAATTTTGAGGGGAATCATGTTAAGTTTGATGTTGTTTGGACACCTGTGATTGCTTGCTCGCCGGAGAAGACAATCAAAAGTCTTCTCCGGCCACCTGAGAAACTTCCCTCCGTTTTTGGGTTCAAATGAGGAAGATGATGCACAGCCATCAGATCAAGTTGAAAGTGAGACTTTGTAAGCGCGTTTGATGGCCACGATTGATTATTATTTGGTTGACCTTGACTGCAACAATACACTGCATTTCATTTAACTGAGTTGGCAGCTTATGTGGCGCGTTCTGGAGCCTCAGATGAGAGGACTTGGTCTCTTGATCCTACGTTCCTTGTTTTATCTTGCATTTTATTTAGTTTTAATTGATTTTGATTTTATTTTAATTCACTTTCATTCTAAAAATCATATAAAATTCATTTTTGATCATAAAAATAATCCAAAAATATCTCCATGATCTTAAGAGAATTTTTGATTTTTTGAAATCAATAAATTGCATTTTCATGCATTTTTCAATTTAATTTAATTTTTCTTATTTTTGTTAATTTTTTAATTTTGCATATTTGAGCATCTGTTTTGTGGAATTTTGTTCTTCCAATTGGTGTTGAGTTTGGTTTTGATTTTTTAGTATGTGTTAGGGTAGACATGTATGCTCCCTTAGAACTTTTGGTGGATTTTTAGAATAAATTTAGGTTCTGTTTTAGGTGTTGAGATTAGAGCCTTCCCAAACTTGTGGATTACCTTGATACCTTTCAATCTAGAATTTATTTAGGTGACTTAGAAGTTGAATTAGGCTTTAATATTTTAACCCTAGGGTGTTCAAACATGTATGTTCCCCTAGGAATGTAATTAGAATTTTACAACTTTGTTTCTTATTTTAGTTGAATTTTGCAAATTGCTTGTGTTTGTGTTGTTCTCTCTTGAGTACCTTTGCTTGTTTGGCTTGGTTGGTGACTTTGGAGCTTGCTTGGCTTGGAATCCTTTTTGAGAGGTCTTCTAGACTTGATGTAGATGCTATGGCTTGAAGATTTAAGCTTGGAGTTTGAGTTTACTTTTCTTTTAGGAGTTGTTTTAGGAGCTTAGGAAATTAGGGTTTTAGAAAGAGCCATTAGAGCTAGTTTTGATTTCTTCATCAAACATAGAATGCATTGTGTGCTTCTATTCCATCCAATGACATGAAGTCCTCCTAGGGAAACTCCATCTCTCATTTGGAGGGATGTGTGGCATGCCCATAGTTGAGTAGAACTTTGAGGATACCTTTCCATTTCAATGTTGGTACTTGATGATTTCCTTTGGTTTTCATTAAGTTTTCAACATTTCAACCTTGATCTTGGTGATTGTTTCTCTGCTTGGAGTGTGCTTGCTAGAGCTTGAAGATGAAGTTGAAGAAGCTTGAGATAGAAGCTAGCTTGAAGATGAAGTTTTGCTGTCAACTTTGCTGTCTTTTCAACTGTGCTGTTTAGAGCTTGCTGTTGCTGTCTACTGTAGGAGTTTTTTGCTGCTGCTTGGGTTGTCTCCTCTGTATCTTTTGTTTTTCTTTGTATTGTCTTTTTGCTTGTGTTGATTACCCTTAGGTTTGAGGTGGAGTTTGTCTCCTCTTGCCTGTTGTTTTCTTCCTTGCCTCACTGGTACTGTTGCATAACATGCATTTTACTGTTTACTGTTTACTGCTTGCTTTCTTTTGCTGTTTCCCCTAGGATCTCTGATTTCCTCTGTGCAAGAGGGAATTATGACAGACATTAGGTTTTGACCCATGCATGATAACTGTAGGTAGATTCCCCTTTCAACCATAGTCTTAGGGTGTCTCTCTCTTCCCCTCTCAAAACAAATTCAAAAACACGGTAATAAGGTTAGTTGAAGTCGTGCGTTACGAGCCTTAAGCTATCTGGGAAAAGGTTGGTGGAGGGTCTCTCTCCAGTAATCTGGATGTTAGTGTGGTACCCTTTGGGTGACATACGAAGCGTTCACTCCTGGGTCATAGTCTCTTGTGCGAATGAAATTGCAAACATCCTAAAAAACAATTCTTTTGTAAAAAAACTCAAAACAAACATTCAAACTTTGTTTTTATCCTCTTGGACCCTTAATCAGGAAACCCTTTTCAGAAGGAGATAAAAAACCTTCAGACAAGCTTGTGTCTTCCGTAGCCTGAACTACGTTTGCTCTGATCTTTCATGCCGTATGAAAGTACGTAGGCACGAGATGTGATATCTCGGCGAGCAACCTTCCCTCCTTAACCCTTAGTTAGGTGAACTATGTTGACTCTGATTTCTCGTTCCAGACGGGAATACGTAGGTATAAAGTGCGATATTTTTCCGAGTCATTTTATTTTCTTTTTAACCCAGACCTGTAGAATAGATAGAATAACACACCCTTAGATAGAAAACAAGCGTGGATCCCGTCGAGTACGACGGATGTAACAGCCCAAATTTCATTAAATAATTAATTGTAGTAATTAATTTATTTAGTGGGATTTTATCAATGTTGGAAATTAATTTTTATTAATTGGGATTAATAGAGAATTAAGAAGGAATTGGAGAGGAAGGAAAATGAAGGAAATATATAAGAGAGAAAGAAAAGAAAGAAAGATAGAAAAAATATTTGGAAAGAAAGAGGAAAGAAGAAGAAAGGAGAGAAAGAGAAGAGAAGAAGAGGAAAAGTGGAAATCATCAAGAACCAACATCAAAGCTCCGATTAATCGAGGTAAGGGTGAGAAATGTTTCTATTTGATCATTGTATGATGTTATGTATGTTGGGTTGGGGTTTTGGTAGAGTTATCATCACCTTCCAATTAGGGCAAAAGTTGGAATAATCGGTAGATTGATGATTTAATCGGTTGAACTGAGCAATAATGCCGTAGAATAGTTGGGTAACATGTGTTGATGCTGTTTGTACTGATTTTGTTGTGTGAGAAGTTGGATGATGGTGGATGGTGGAGGTGGAACAGAATAGGGTTCTGTTCTGCGCAGGTTCGCTGGCTCTCGCCAGGCGAGCGAAAGCGAAGCTTCGCCAGGCGAAGCCTAGCGAATGTTGGCGAATAATTATATTTAAGTCCCAGTGGACTTCGCTGGTGGGTTCGCCAGGCGAAGTTGAGTAGCGAGGGTTCGCCCAGCGAAGGTGCTGGCGAATGGTGGCGAATGAAGTCAGTAGCTACTGACTTGGGCTCGCTGGGAAGTCTCGCCAGGCGAAGCCTAGCGAGTGTTCGCTGAGAGAGTTCGCCAGGCGAAGGCCAGACGAAGGTTCGCTGCGAGGGTTCGCCAGGCGAATGGAGGCGAATGTGACAGCATTTTTCCTTTGCTGCGTTGTTCATGTGGAGATGGTTTGGTTGCCTCTCAGAGGTCAATACCTCTATGATATGATATAGATATGATCTATTGTGATGATGTGTGTTGTGGGTAGCCTACGGGCGTGAATCCTAGAATTGTGATTTGAATGTTAATTGCATCAAGTATAAGTACATGTGAACATAATAGGTGATTATGTGTGTATTATTTAATGAACTTGTGAATGCTTGATGTGTATACAATTATGTGATGAGTATGCATGAGAACATTGTGAATATGTGTGCATCACTTGTAATTGTATGATTGGTATTGTGATGTGAATACCTTGATTGTTGTGATATATGCTGTATGTGCAATCATTGTGTAATTCTTGAAGAGATGAATTATGTAAATGCATGAGATTAAGATGTCGGTCTTAAGTGCATTTGTTGTGGTTGATTGTACATGCATCATTTAGCCAAGAGGCAATGTCTGTTAGTTTCGTGGAAACTAGTGGCTTGTCCCAAACCTAGAAGAGTGGGTTTGAAGGCTTAGAGGACGGGCCTTTGTGGTTATCGGTCTAGAAGAGTGGACCCGGTTTAATGTAAAAACCGAAAAAAGATAACGAGAGTCGGTACCGCATTGCATGAGTTGCATTGAGTTATTGAGTCACATTGATATATGACATATGCATGAAGAGATGCTTATGTGTGAATGATGAGATTGTGGGAATTGTAAGTGTATGCATAATGTGGAAATGCTTTGTGAATATCCAGGTTTGTATATATATGTGTGGTAAATATATATGACTAAGAGAATGAAGTATGGTGAGAAATGTGAATATGTGTTATATGACTACCTATATATATATATAATCTTATGCTTTGATTATTATGGTTATATTTCTCACCCTTCTGCTATTTTATAATGCTCTATGAGGCATTGCAGATTAGGATGCTGGAGTCCTTTTGTGAAGTTAGTCTTCATTCTTTTGAGTCGGCTGCTCTGATATGTAACACCGGGTAGTTAGACTAGTATAGTCATTCTTTTGTGATACATTGCGATGTATCAGCTGATGTGGTTTTGTAATCTAACTGATATGATGCATTAATCTGGATGACTTATGTGCATTTGAATTAATATTCTGGAACTGATCAAATGATGTTATTTTCCGCTCAAATTGAATGTTGAAATGTGAATTCTAAAACTACGAAATTGTTACATATTTTATGGAGCAAAAATGTTAAAGAGTTTCGTTGGTGAAATTGTGGCATTCTTCTTTTATACCTTATTATAAAACCTTTTTACTCTGATAATTTGTATGTGCTTAATTGTTTTATATGCATTTATTTGGGGTGTAGAAGGGGGTGTTACAATAGTGGTATCAGAGCAGGTCGGTCCGTCCGGCCAAGTTGTTAGAGTGTTTTTCCCTATGTGTTATTGATATGCGTGTGTTGCATTATCAATATTGGTTGTCCTTACGTGGTTCTGTTGCTGGAATTAGTAAGATGGTTGCAGGAAGGAACGACGAAGCGATTGCGGAGGCATTGACGAGATTGGCGGGGGCAATTGGGCAGAATCCTCCGGCCAATGTGAATGAGAGGAATCATGCTGATGATGGATTCCGTGCTTTGGGGAAATTCCAAAAGAATAACCCTCCGGTCTTCAAGGGAACTCATGAACCGGACAAGGCACAAATTTGGTTGAAAGCCGTGGAAAAGATTTTTCGAGTTATGAATTGCTCGGATGCACAGAAGGTGCAGTTTGGGACTCATATGCTCGAAGAAGAAGGTGAAGATTGGTGGGGTAATACTCGCCAAAGATTTGAGGAAGATGATATTGTGATTACTTGGGATTTGTTTAGAGAAACCTTTCTGGAGAAGTATTTTCCAGAGGATGTGCGGGGGAAGAAAGAGATCGAATTTCTTGAGTTGAAGCAAGGTAATTCGACGGTTGCTGAGTATGCGGCGAAATTTGAGGAGTTGATCAAATTTTGTCCTCACTATAATACTGGTAATGCTGAGAGGTCTAAGTGCCTCAAGTTTGTAAACGGTTTGAGACCCGAGATTAGACAAGCTATTGGATATCAGGAAATCAGACGGTTTTCTGAGTTGGTTAACAAGAGCAGAATTTATGACGAAGACAGTAGGGCTAGGTCCAGCCACTACAAGAGTCTAAGTGACAAGAAAGGAAAGGGACAATTCAGAGGAAAACCTTACGTGACTCCTGCTGATAAGGGGAAACAAAAGGTTGGTTTTGGCAAGAGGCCAAGTGGGGGAGTTTCTACCCCGGTTAGGTGTTACAATTGTGGTGAAGCGGGGCATCGTGCTCCGGAGTGCAAAAGTGTTGATCTGAAGTGTTTTAAGTGTGGCAAGCCAGGCCACAAGGCTCTAGAGTGTAGAAGCGGTGCGGGTGTTACTTGCTATAACTGTGGTGAGCGAGGGCACATCAGTACCAAGTGCGATAAGCCGAAGAAGAATCAAGGGAGCGGGAAAGTGTTCGCTCTATCTGGATCTGAGACTGCTAGCGACGATCGATTGATCCGAGGTACGTGCTTCATTCATGGTACACCTTTGATCGCTATAATTGATACCGGAGCTACGCATTCTTTTATTTCTTTGGATTGTGTTAGAAGGTTAAATCTTGAGTTGTCTGTGATTGGTGGCAGTATGGTTATTGATACTCCTGCTATGGGTTCGGTAACTACACCGTATGTTTGCTTGAATTGCCCGTTGAGTATTTTCGGTAGAGATTTTGGGATTGATTTAGTGTGTCTTCATTTGGATCAACTGGATGTCATTCTTGGAATGAATTGGTTAAAATTCAATCGTGTGTATATTAACTGTTTTGACAAAACGGTTATTTTTCCCGACTCGGATGTTGAAAGGGAATTGTTTATGACGAGGAAACAAGTGAAAGAATCGGTGCAAGATGGGGCTAAGGTATTTATGCTCATGGCAACTTTGAGGACTGGTGAGAGTGAAGGGATTGATGGTTTGCCCATTGTTAGAGATTTTCCGGAAGTATTCCCTGATGAGATAAAGGATTTACCGTCGGAGCGAGAAGTGGAGTTTTCGATAGATTTGATTCCTGGAACTAGTCCGATATCGATGGCTCCATATCGTATGTCGGCCTCAGAGTTAAAAGAGTTGAAGAGTCAACTTGAGGATTTGCTTGAAAAGAGGTTTATTCGTCCGAGCGTGTCACCGTGGGGTGCACCGGTGTTATTGGTTAAGAAGAAAGAGGGTTCTATGAGGCTCTGTGTGGATTACAGACAGTTGAACAAGGTGACTATTAAGAATAAGTATCCACTTCCAAGGATTGATGATCTGATGGATCAGTTGGTTGGTGCAAGCGTGTTCAGCAAGATTGATTTGAGATCTGGGTATCATCAGATCCGTGTGAAAGCTGAGGATATTCAGAAGACGGCCTTCCGAACGAGGTATGGACACTATGAGTATTCCGTGATGCCATTTGGTGTGACTAATGCACCGGGTGTATTTATGGAGTACATGAATAGGATTTTCAATCCTTATTTGGATAAGTTTGTGGTGGTGTTTATCGACGACATCTTGGTTTATTCGAAGAGCGAAGGAGAGCATGCCGAGCATCTGAAGATTGTGTTATCTGTGCTGAGAGAGAAGCAGTTGTTCGCGAAGCTTTCTAAGTGTGAATTTTGGTTGAAGGAAGTTAGTTTCCTTGGTCATGTGATTTCTAGTAGTGGTGTTGCGGTTGATCCGTCGAAGGTTGAAGCGGTGTCGCAATGGGAGACTCCGAAGTCAGTTTTTGAGATCAGAAGTTTTCTTGGTTTAGCCGGTTATTATCGGAAGTTTATTGAAGGATTTGCTAAGTTATCGTTGCCGTTGACGCAGTTGACTAGGAAAGGTCAAGCCTTTATTTGGGACGCCAAGTGTGAAGCGAGTTTTCAAGAACTTAAGCGAAGGTTGACGACAGCTCCTGTTTTGATTCTGCCAAATCCAGAAGAACCATTCGTTGTGTATTGTGATGCTTCTTTGAGGGGTTTAGGAGGTGTGTTGATGCAGAATAACCAAGTTGTGGCTTATGCTTCGAGGCAACTCAAAGTGCATGAGAAGAATTATCCGACGCATGACTTAGAGTTGGCCGCCGTTGTGTTCGTGTTGAAGCTTTGGAGGCATTATTTGTTTGGTGCGAGGTTTGAAGTGTTTAGTGACCACAAGAGTTTGAGGTATCTTTTTGATCAAAAGGAATTGAATGCGAGACAAAGAAGATGGCTTGAACTTTTGAAGGATTATGATTTTGGCTTGAATTACCATCCGGGTAAAGCGAATGTTGTAGCGGATGCATTGAGTCGGAAATCATTGCATATGTCGGCGTTGATGGTGAAAGAGTTAGAATTGGTCGAGCAATTTCGAGATTTGAGTTTGGTATGTGAGAGAACTTCTTTTGGATTTAAGTTGGGTATGTTAAAGCTTACGAGTGGTATTTTGGACGAAATTCGAGAAGGACAGAAATCGGATTTGAGCTTAGTTGATCGGTTGACTTTAATCAACCAAGGCCAAGGTGGTGATTTTCGGATTGATGAGAATGGTATTATGAGATGTCGGGACCGAGTTTGTGTTCCGAACATGGTTGAGCTTAGGAAGAGCATCCTTGAGGAAGGACATCGTAGCGGATTGAGTATTCATCCGGGTGCTATTAAGATGTATCAGGATTTGAGGAAAGTATTTTGGTGGCCTAGTATGAAGAAGGATATTGCGGAATTTGTGTATTCTTGTTTGACTTGCCAGAAGTCGAAGATTGAGCATCAGAAGCCATCGGGTTTGATGAAGCCGTTGTTTATTCCTGAGTGGAAATGGGATAGTATCTCCATGGATTTTGTATCGGGTTTGCCGAGGACGCCGAGTAATTTTGAGGTTGTTTGGGTTATCGTGGATAGGTTGACTAAATCTGCTCACTTTATTCCTATGCGTATGGATTACCCTTTGGAGAAGTTGGCTAAGTTGTATATTGAAAGGATTGTGTGCCTGCATGGTATTCCGCTGAGTATTGTTTCGGATAGAGATCCGCGGTTTACTTCGAGATTTTGGGAGAGCCTGCAGAGTGCTTTGGGTACTAAGTTGCGTTTGAGTTCAGCGTATCATCCTCAGACTGATGGTCAGACGGAGAGGACGATTCAGTCGCTTGAAGATCTTTTGAGAGCTTGTGTATTGGAAAAAGGAGGAGCTTGGGATAGCTACTTGCCTTTGATTGAGTTTACCTACAACAACAGTTTCCATTCGAGTATTGGTATGGCACCATTTGAGGCGTTGTATGGTAGGAGGTGTAGGACACCATTGTGTTGGTTCGAGTCCGGAGAGAGTTCTGTTGTTGGACCCGAGTTAGTTCAACAGACTACTGATAAGATCAAGATGATTCAAGAGAAGATGAGAATTACTCAGAGTCGTCAGAAGAGTTATTATGACAAGAGGAGGAAGGCACTTGAATTTCAAGAGGGAGATCATGTGTTTCTTCGAGTCACTCCGATGACAGGTGTTGGTAGGGCACTAAAGTCGCGCAAGTTGTCGCCGCGTTTCATTGGTCCTTATCAGATTTTGCAAAGGATAGGAGAAGTGGCCTATCGTGTGGCTTTACCACCGTCGCTTGCTAATCTTCATGACGTATTCCATGTATCTCAGTTGAGGAAATACATTGCGGATCCGTCTCATGTAGTCCAAATAGATGATGTGCAGGTGAAAGATAACCTGACTGTTGAGGCATCACCTATGCGGATTGAGGATCGGAAATTGAAGCAGCTTCGAGGTAAAGAGATTGCTTTAGTAAAGGTCGCTTGGGGAGGACCGGCTGGTGGAAATGTTACTTGGGAGCTTGAGAGTCGGATGAAGGAGTCTTGTCCAGAACTGTTTGAATCAGGTAACATTTTCGAGGACGAAAATTCCTAAAGTGGGGGAGAGTTGTAACAGCCCAAATTTCATTAAATAATTAATTGTAGTAATTAATTTATTTAGTGGGATTTTATCAATGTTGGAAATTAATTTTTATTAATTGGGATTAATAGAGAATTAAGAAGGAATTGGAGAGGAAGGAAAATGAAGGAAATATATAAGAGAGAAAGAAAAGAAAGAAAGATAGAAAAAATATTTGGAAAGAAAGAGGAAAGAAGAAGAAAGGAGAGAAAGAGAAGAGAAGAAGAGGAAAAGTGGAAATCATCAAGAACCAACATCAAAGCTCCGATTAATCGAGGTAAGGGTGAGAAATGTTTCTATTTGATCATTGTATGATGTTATGTATGTTGGGTTGGGGTTTTGGTAGAGTTTTCATCACCTTCCAATTAGGGCAAAAGTTGGAATAATCGGTAGATTGATGATTTAATCGGTTGAACTGAGCAATAATGCCGTAGAATAGTTGGGTAACATGTGTTGATGCTGTTTGTACTGATTTTGTTGTGTGAGAAGTTGGATGATGGTGGATGGTGGAGGTGGAACAGAATAGGGTTCTGTTCTGCGCAGGTTCGCTGGCTCTCGCCAGGCGAGCGAAGGCGAAGCTTCGCCAGGCGAAGCCTAGCGAATGTTGGCGAATAATTATATTTAAGTCCCAGTGGACTTCGCTGGTGGGTTCGCCAGGCGAAGTTGAGTAGCGAGGGTTCGCCCAGCGAAGGTGCTGGCGAATGGTGGCGAATGAAGTCAGTAGCTACTGACTTGGGCTCGCTGGGAAGTCTCGCCAGGCGAAGCCTAGCGAGTGTTCGCTGAGAGAGTTCGCCAGGCGAAGGCCAGGCGAAGGTTCGCTGCGAGGGTTCGCCAGGAGAATGGAGGCGAATGTGACAGCATTTTTCCTTTGCTGCGTTGTTCATGTGGAGATGGTTTGGTTGCCTCTCAGAGGTCAATACCTCTATGATATGATATAGATATGATCTATTGTGATGATGTGTGTTGTGGGTAGCCTACGGGCGTGAATCCTAGAATTGTGATTTGAATGTTAATTGCATCAAGTATAAATACATGTGAACATAATAGGTGATTATGTGTGTATTATTTAATGAACTTGTGAATGCTTGATGTGTATACAATTATGTGATGAGTATGCATGAGAACATTGTGAATATGTGTGCATCACTTGTAATTGTATGATTGGTATTGTGATGTGAATACCTTGATTGTTGTGATATATGCTGTATGTGCAATCATTGTGTAATTCTTGAAGAGATGAATTATGTAAATGCATGAGATTAAGATGTCGGTCTTAAGTGCATTTGTTGTGGTTGATTGTACATGCATCATTTAGTCAAGAGGCAATGTCTGTTAGTTTCGTGGAAACTAGTGGCTTGTCCCAAACCTAGAAGAGTGGGTTTGAAGGCTTAGAGGACGGGCCTTTGTGGTTATCGGTCTAGAAGAGTGGACCCGGTTTAATGTAAAAACCGAAAAAAGATAACGAGAGTCGGTACCGCATTGCATGAGTTGCATTGAGTTATTGAGTCACATTGATATATGACATATGCATGAAGAGATGCTTATGTGTGAATGATGAGATTGTGGGAATTGTAAGTGTATGCATAATGTGGAAATGCTTTGTGAATATCCAGGTTTGTATATATATGTGTGGTAAATATATATGACTAAGAGAATGAAGTATGGTGAGAAATGTGAATATGTGTTATATGACTACCTATATATATATATAATCTTATGCTTTGATTATTATGGTTATATTTCTCACCCTTCTGCTGTTTTATAATGCTCTATGAGGCATTGCAGATTAGGATGCTGGAGTCCTTTTGTGAAGTTAGTCTTCATTCTTTTGAGTCGGCTGCTCTGATATGTAACACCGGGTAGTTAGACTAGTATAGTCATTCTTTTGTGATACATTGCGATGTATCAGCTGATGTGGTTTTGTAATCTAACTGATATGATGCATTAATCTGGATGACTTATGTGCATTTGAATTAATATTCTGGAACTGATCAAATGATGTTATTTTCCGCTCAAATTGAATGTTGAAATGTGAATTCTAAAACTACGAAATTGTTACATATTTTATGGAGCAAAAATGTTAAAGAGTTTCGTTGGTGAAATTGTGGCATTCTTCTTTTATACCTTATTATAAAACCTTTTTACTCTGATAATTTGTATGTGCTTAATTGTTTTATATACATTTATTTGGGGTGTAGAAGGGGGTGTTACAATAGTGGTATCAGAGCAGGTCGGTCCGTCCGGCCAAGTTGTTAGAGTGTTTTTCCCTATGTGTTATTGATATGCGTGTGTTGCATTATCAATATTGGTTGTCCTTACGTGGTTCTGTTGCTGGAATTAGTAAGATGGTTGCAGGAAGGAACGACGAAGCGATTGCGGAGGCATTGACGAGATTGGCGGGGGCAATTGGGCAGAATCCTCCGGCCAATGTGAATGAGAGGAATCATGCTGATGATGGATTCCGTGCTTTGGGGAAATTCCAAAAGAATAACCCTCCGGTCTTCAAGGGAACTCATGAACCGGACAAGGCACAAATTTGGTTGAAAGCCGTGGAAAAGATTTTTCGAGTTATGAATTGCTCGGATGCACAGAAGGTGCAGTTTGGGACTCATATGCTCGAAGAAGAAGCTGAAGATTGGTGGGGTAATACTCGCCAAAGATTTGAGGAAGATGATATTGTGATTACTTGGGATTTGTTTAGAGAAACCTTTCTGGAGAAGTATTTTCCAGAGGATGTGCGGGGGAAGAAAGAGATCGAATTTCTTGAGTTGAAGCAAGGTAATTCGAGGGTTGCTGAGTATGCGGCGAAATTTGAGGAGTTGATCAAATTTTGTCCTCACTATAATACTGGTAATGCTGAGAGGTCTAAGTGCCTCAAGTTTGTAAACGGTTTGAGACCCGAGATTAGACAAGCTATTGGATATCAGGAAATCAGACGGTTTTCTGAGTTGGTTAACAAGAGCAGAATTTATGATGAAGACAGTAGGGCTAGGTCCAGCCACTACAAGAGTCTAAGTGACAAGAAAGGAAAGGGACAATTCAGAGGAAAACCTTACGTGACTCCTGCTGATAAGGGGAAACAAAAGGTTGGTTTTGGCAAGAGGCCAAGTGGGGGAGTTTCTACCCCGGTTAGGTGTTACAATTGTGGTGAAGCGGGGCATCGTGCTCCGGAGTGCAAAAGTGTTGATCTGAAGTGTTTTAAGTGTGGCAAGCCAGGCCACAAGGCTCTAGAGTGTAGAAGCGGTGCGGGTGTTACTTGCTATAACTGTGGTGAGCGAGGGCACATCAGTACCAAGTGCGATAAGCCGAAGAAGAATCAAGGGAGAGGGAAAGTGTTCGCTCTATCTGGATCTGAGACTGCTAGCGACGATCGATTGATCCGAGGTACGTGCTTCATTCATGGTACACCTTTGATCGCTATAATTGATACCGGAGCTACGCATTCTTTTATTTCTTTGGATTGTGTTAGAAGGTTAAATCTTGAGTTGTCTGTGATTGGTGGCAGTATGGTTATTGATACTCCTGCTATGGGTTCGGTAACTACACCGTATGTTTGCTTGAATTGCCCGTTGAGTATTTTCGGTAGAGATTTTGGGATTGATTTAGTGTGTCTTCATTTGGATCAACTGGATGTCATTCTTGGAATGAATTGGTTAAAATTCAATCGTGTGTATATTAACTGTTTTGACAAAACGGTTATTTTTCCCGACTCGGATGTTGAAAGGGAATTGTTTATGACGAGGAAACAAGTGAAAGAATCGGTGCAAGATGGGGCTAAGGTATTTATGCTCATGGCAACTTTGAGGACTGGTGAGAGTGAAGGGATTGATGGTTTGCCCATTGTATATAACATCTTTGCGTTAGGTTTACTCTGAGCGTTTCCTTTCCCTCTTGTGGGATAAATAACGCACGGTGGTGACTCTTCTGTCATAGCCGGCGCCGATTTTCGCAGTAGCAACAACTGGCGACTCTGCTGGGGACAATCCGGTTCCCTATGCGAGTCAATCCTAGCGCTTGTTTTCCCGTCTGGGGTTTTGTATTTATTTTTCTGTCTTTACTTTCAGTACTGTATATTATTGTTTTTGTGCTGTGGGTAGAGGGTTAGTTTGAGAGATAAGCGGACCCGGGCTTTAGTGCACATAGACTTAGAAGTAGAGAGTAGTGGTTAGCCTGCTTGCTTTGCTTGCACCAGCTAATTACGAAATTTACGCTCAGACGAGATTCTCTTTGATGGCATCTTGCCTGGCCCTTTGGGCTCGACAGGTTGTTGGATTTGAGGGTTGTCGACTCTGGGGACCTATCATTTGGGATTCGGCTAAGTGAGGCCTCTTCAAGGGATGATGATGCCACACCTTCTGGGTATCGTATCATCACTCTTGAAAGTCTGTGACGCTGATGACCGCATAGGATGCCGTACCTTGTTTGCGAGTTAAGTACATACCTGTGAGAGGGTAGGAGGGTCTTTTTGCAGGAAAACTCTGGCCTTAGAACACCTGGTTTGTTTCTGTCAGTGAGAATTGGTTATGAGGGTTCTTGTGTGGTTGGTTTGGTTTGAGGAGAAGATCTGATTGTTCTAAAGTGGCAGTACAGCACAGCACAGTTACATGCCTGTGAGAGGGTAGGTGGGTTTTTTTGCAGGAAAACTCTGGCCTCAGAACACCTGGTTTGTTTCTGTCAGTGAGAATTGGTTATGAGGGTTCTTGTGTGGTTGGTTTGGTTTGAGGAGAAGATCTGATTGTTCTAAAGTGGCAGTACAGCACAACACAGTTCTTCATCATTGCACTTGATCCCCTGTTTGCATATGCATCTGCATTTTCATGTTTGCATTTCATTAACGTGTATTTATGTTGCAGGTGTGTTTGTTCCCTCAGATTCTAGTATTCTTCTTGCCAGACATGGAGTCCATGAAGAGAACAGTTGCTTACAGGTTGCCTTCCCCAGATATCAGTTCCTTGTTGCGGTTGGTTTCTCTATCAGATCAGAGAGTGAGGGCTGAGTTTAGAGAGTCTTATGGGAAACTGCTCAGTTTGTTGTATAGGCCTTCTGTGTTCGAGACGACTGGATTGTACACCTTGATGCAGTTTTACGAGCCTCAGTTGAGATGCTTTTTGTTCCCTGATTTTATTCTGGCTCCTACTTTGGAGGAGTATTCTGATATGCTGGGAGTTCCTGTGTTAGATCAGATGCCTTTTGTTCATGAGGATACTGAGCCTGAGTTGGCTAGGCTTGCTGAGATTGTCAATTTAGATGTTTCTGAGTTCCCCGGAGGTTTGGTCAAGCTGAATGGAGCTTATGGTTTTCATCTTTCTTGCTTGGTTGAAAAGGCTATGCAGTGTGCGAAGGATGGATGTTGGATTGCTTTCAGGGCTATTCTGGCTGTTTGCATTTATGGGATTGTATTGTTCCCGAACCTGCCTGATTTTGTTGATTCAGATGCTTTCTTTATTATTGCCTCGAAGAATCCGGTGCCTACTCTCTTGGGTGACGTTTATCATTCTATTCACTATAAGAATGAGAAGCGTCGGGGAAAGAATGTTTCTTGCTGTGTACCTCTTCTATCCAGGTGGTTTCAGGGACATCTTCCTAAGAAGGGACCTTTTGTTGATACTATTAGTACTTTGGATTGGTCTTCCAGATTGATGGGATTGTGTGCTGAGAACATTGTTTGGTTTGATCGGAACCTACTCGGAGTGGATATTATATATAGTTGCAATGGCTTTCCGAACATTCCTTTGATTGGACGGAAAGGTTGTATTAACTATAACCCTTCTCTGCTTGTGAGACAGTTTGGCTATGCTTTGAGGGACTCTCCGGTTGAAGACGAGATACAAGAATCTCTGTATCTCACGGGTTTATTAGACGGAGATGTTTTGGTCAGATTGAGGCGTGCTTGGGGTAATATTCACAGAAGAGGAAATACATTGCTTGGTAAGAGTGACAGTCGAGCTTATAATCCTTATCGACTCTGGATCCATGAGAGAGTTAGGACTTCTTTGATTCCATATCCTGCTGCCAAGCCTTTGTATCTTCCGATGGTTGAGGAACCTACTTCAGTAGAGATTGAGAAGTATAACAAGTTACTGGCTGAGAAGGAAGAGTTGCAATGAGCGAATGAAGAGCTAGAGAAAGAGATTTTCCAGCTTAGGCATGAGAAGAATGAGGCAACTTTCACTCTGAAGAAGCAGAATGAGATGATTAATAGGTTGGATTCAGATTTGACCGAAGAGACCAGCAAGAGAGAAAGTAGGAGTAGCCCTGAATGGTGTTAGTAGTGTACTTGCTACTAAGAAAAAAAATTCTAAACAAGGCTTATTCTCGACTTTCCAAATGGGAATCTTTGTGGAATACAATGCTTACCAAGCGGAAGGAGCGTGAAGATGAGTTAAAGCTTCATATTTCCCAGTTAGAGGAGCAGATCAGTGCTAAGGATGCGAAGATTGCTGAAGAGGTATCTCTTAGACGTGACGCTGAGTCTAGAGTGAGTAGCATGGTCAAAGAGACTAGGGGTGGTGAATTGAAGGCTGGCTCCAAGAGATGCGGGGTTGATGAGTGTTCTGGCATAGGAACTTGTGAAGAGGACACCAAAAAGCTGAAATCCACTGTTGAGCGGCATGCATTACTGATACAAGAGCTAATCTCCAGACTAGGTCACTCGGAGACGTTGAGGATATTGGAAGATGTCAGAGCGTGCCATTTAGCCTGATTTATCTTTGCTTTGCTTTTGTTATCTGTATTTGTAGTTTGACCATCGCCAGGCTTGTTGGCCGAGGTCTTTTCAGTTGTATTCAGTTGTACCTTTGTACTTTGCTTCTTGGCATTTGTTTATGTATGAGGTTTCTGATTCTGTGCTTGATTATTTGGGACTCCATTGTCATTATGGCTTCTTCTCCGGAACTAGAATCGGGGGGGAAATTAACCTGTTGCATATTTACATGTGTGCATTTGCATATTCATATTGCATGGCAGGTACTTTTTTTTGAGTTCGAATCTTATCTCCTGCATCTTACAGGTTGTTTCAGGATTGACGAACAGAGAATTCACCAGTACGCTACAAGAAGCAACAGTAAGAAGATCATGGATCAGGTACAGTCTGAGATGCAGGAGATCCGGGATAGGTTGGCCCAATTCATGCAGACCATGGAAGTTGTGGCTAAAGGCCAGGAACATCTTCAAACTATGGTGCAACCGCTGCTGGCGCGAGCGGCTGGTAATACTGAATATAACTCTGCTCATGTTGAGACTCCTCGCAGGGAGGAAGTGATACCAAATGCTGGTGAGACTGGTATTGGCAATGGCAACGGCAACGCTGGTAACAGAAATGCTGATAATGTTAATGGGAATGTGGAAATCAACAGGAATGTTGGTATCAATACTGGGTTCAGTGACAACAATCAGGGTCTTGGCTTTGGCAATCGGGATGGCAATGATGGTTTCAATAATCAGGGCCTCGACAACGGAGAGTTTGGTGATAACAATCAAGGTTATGGTAATAATGGCTACGACAATGCTGGGTTTGGCAATATGAATAACAATGGTGCTGGGATGGGTCCTTTCAATACTGGTTTTGGGACAGTGGCTGCTAATCAAGAACTTGGTAATATGAGGTATGATCCCAGGTTCTTCCAAAGCGGTCATGGTCATGGTCGTAATGCTGCTTATGACGGATATGGTAATGAGGGGCCGTACTAGAATAGAGATCGTCAGGAAGATGCCTTTTTTGGGCAAGGCATGGGTTTTGAGGGTCCCACTGATAGTGATCGAAGGATTAAAATGCTGGAGGAACAGATGAGAGGTATAGCCAATCAAAATTCTGCAGGATTGGACATGGCTACCATGGGGCTGGTTCCTGGACTGAGAGTACCATTGAAGTTCAAAGCTCACACTTTCGATAAATATAAAGGGGATACCTGCCCACGGGTTCATGTGCATTCATACTACCGGAGGAAGTCTGCTTACTCTGATGATGAGAAAATGCTTATGCATTTTTTCCAAGATAGTTTGTCAGGACCATCGCTGGAATGGTACATGGGACTAGAGCCTGCACAGGTCGGAAGTTGGAAAGAATTGGCTGATGCTTTTGTCAAACATTACCAATAAAACAATGACCTTGCACCAAATAGGGTCCAGCTTCAAAGTCTTTCACAAAAGAACGGGGAAAGTTTCAAGGAGTATGCTCAGCGTTGGCGGGATCTGGCGGCAATAGTCCACCCCCTATGGTTAAAAGGGAATTGATTGATATTTTTGTTGGAACATTCTCTGGGATGTATTATGATAAATTGCTCAATTGCTCGATGGGAAGTTTCTCTGACATGATACTCATGGGGGAACAGATTGAAAATGGCTTCAAAATTGGTAAGATTCAAGCCGGTGAATCGACCTCAGCTGGAGGTGCGAAAAAGGTCTTCGACGGTAAAAGACAAGGAGACGCCAGTGTAGTGTATGATGGTCGAGGACGAGGTAGAGGTCGGAATCAACATCTTCAACAACAGATTGCTAGTGTGACGATCCTTATACCACAACAACGACAACAACCACAACAACAACAACAACAACAACAAAGGTTTAATCCTGCTCAGAGGAGGATCCAAAATGGGAAGCCGAAGAGGGTATTTGATACACCTCCGTCAACGTATGCAGAACTGCTTCAAACGCTGTTAAGTTTGAATCTGGTTGAGAAGAGAACGTTGGACCCACCCACAGGAGCGCTGCCTTACGGGTATGATACTAGTAAGCATTGTGAATTTCATTCCGGGGCACCCGGACATGATATCGAGAGTTGTCATGCTTTTAAACACAAGGTCTAAGATTTGATTGATAGTAAAGTCATCAACTTCAGTAATGATGGTCCCAATATTGTTCAGAAACCAATGCCGAATCATAGAGCGAATGCTGTTTTGACAGAGGAGGATTTGGATTTGGTTATGGAGGTAAATGATCTGAAGACACCTTTGAGATATGTTAAAAGCAGATTGTTGAAAGGAGGGGTCTTCCCCGGATGTGATGAGTATTGTTTGGATTGTTGGACCCAACCAGAGGGCTGTATTGATTTGAAGAGAGGTATTCAGGCCATGATTGATGAGGGAACCTTGCAGTTTGACCGCACTGCTGTTGAGAAACCTGACGAGGTAAGATGTGAAAAGCAGAGTGAGGTCGCAACAATTACAATTCCACGAAAAACTATTACGATATCAGCGCCCGCTAAGCGGCCAACTATTACAATAACGAAAGAAGGACCCGTTCCTTATGAGAGTACGAAAGCCATTTTATGGAATTATGGGTTGGAAGCTTTTTGCAACGGGTAGAAGATTAATGTGGATAGCCAGCCAACAGGGGCAGTGGGCAGTATTGTTGAAGCGGGAGGTATGACCCGAAGTGGTAGAATCTTCACTTCACCTGAAATTGAGGCTGAGAGAATTGCTAGAGGCAAAGCTAAAGTGAATGAAAGAGGACCTTCCCAGTCAAAAGAGAAAGAAACATCAGTCAAGGATGTAGAAGAGTTTATGAGGTTGATTCGCAAAAGTGACTATAAGACTGTGGAGCACTTGCAGCAGACGCCCTCCAAAATTTCAATACTATCATTGCTGCTTTGTTCCGAGGCCCATCGAAATGCCTTGTTGAAAATCTTGGACACGTCTTTTGTGCCTCAGGAAGTAACTGTTAATCAGCTTGAGAGGGTACTGGCGCATGTGAATGCTGGCCACAGCTTGGGATTTACTGATTTTGATTTGACGCCTAGAGGTCGGGACCATAATATGGCCTTGCACATTTCAGTGGAGTGCCGGGGCATTGTTATGTCGCATGTTCTTGTAGACACCGGATCATATTTGAATGTGTTGCCGAAGAAGGCTATGATGAAGCTAGATGTTCGAGGAATCATATGCACACCAAGTGATTTGGTCGTGAGGGCTTTTGATGGGACCAGAAGGTCGGTGTTTGGATCCATAACGTTGCCACTCCAGGTCGGGCCGGAAGTTTTTGACATAGTGTTCTATATCATGGATATACATCAAGCTTACAGTTGTTTACTTGGGCGACTTTGGATATATTCTGCAGGGGCTGTGACGTCCATGCTGCATCAGAAGCTTAAATACATGGTTGGGGACAGTGTTGTCAGTATTTGCGGAGAGGAGGACATTATGGTTAGTCATCTCTCATCATTCAAGTACGTCGAAGTGGATGGGGAGATCCATGAGACGCCATGCCAAGCCTTCGAGGGTTTGCAGATCAAGGACAAGTCTCATGCTCCCGTCAAAGGGCCAGAAGTGGCCATGTCTTCGTACAAAGACGCTCAGGCAGTGGTTCAGGCTGGAGCAACCAAAGGATGGGGCCAAGTCTTGGAAATTCCGGTTAAGATGGACAAGTTTGGGTGGGGGTATCGCCCGACATCGTCACCTTCCGCATCAGGCGTGCCAAAGTTTAAAGGACCAGTGGTGATCACTCCAGGTGGGGTCTGTTATGAAACGATCAATGCTGTTTCCGATGTTGAAGACGGAGATAGTGACTGCGATATGGACTCGTGGATCAAGCCCGGCGTGCCAGGACAGAATCTGTGCAACTGGTCTATCCAGGAACTTGTCCCAGTGACTACAAAACAGTAATGATTTGTTTTCTCAATTATTGTATAATCCTATGTCCTACCCGGGGCATAGTGATTTTGTTTTTAGGGCTACCTGCTTATGTGTGTACTTTGTTTAATCATTAATAAAGGCGTTTTTCACATACAAATTTTGTGATCTTTGTTTTTCCTGTTTTTGTTTTAACAATAAAATGGCAATGTGGTTATGTGCTTTGTTTGCATTATTTGAAACATTAAACCATTCTCATTGCAGGATTCATATTTCAGACGACATCGATCACGACACCGATCACGAACTTCCTATGACTCGCTTCGACTTCGAGCACCCGATATTTCAAGCAGAAGAAGAGATTGTTGAGGATAGTGACTTATCAGAAGAGCTGACTCGACTTTTGAAACAAGAAGAGAGAATCATTCTGCCTTATCAGGAGGAAATTGAAATTATCAACGTGGGGTCCAAAGAGGTCGTCAGGAATATATGGATAGGGGCTGCACTGCAAAGTGATATCAAGCAAAGGCTTATTGAGATGCTGCGGGAGTACAATGATATCTTTGCTTGGTCTTACGAAGACATGCCGGGTTTGGATACTGATATGGTGGTTCACCGTCTGCCATTGCGCGAGGAATGTCCTCCGGTTAAGCAAAAACTCAGAAGAACTCAACCAGATATGGCTGTGAAAATTAAGGAGGAAGTTCAGAAACAATGGGATGCCGGTTTCTTGGCTGTCACAACTTATACCTCATGGGTCGCCAATATAGTACCTGCACCAAAGAAGGATGGTAAGGTGCGGATGTGCATGGACTATCGAGATTTGAATAAGGCGAGCCCAAAAGACGACTTTCCGCTTCCTCATATTGATGTGCTGGTCGACAACACCGCTCAATTCTCCGTGTTTTCCTTCATGGACAACTTTTCAGGCTATAATCAAATAAAGATGGCGCCGGAGGATATGGAGAAAACAACTTCTATTACCCCGTGGGGAACGTTCTGCTATAAAGTGATGCCCTTTGGTTTGAAGAACGTCGGGGCAACATATCAGCGAGCTATGACGATACTCTTTCATGACATGATGCATAAAGAGATCGAAGTCTACGTTGACGATATGATTGCCAAATCCCAGACGGAGGAAGAGCATCTGGTCAATCTTCTAAAATTGTTCAAGAGGCTTAGGAAATTCAGGCTGAGACTGAATCCTAACAAGTGCACCTTCGGGGTGAGATCTGGTAAGCTATTGGGGTTTATTATGAGCGAAAAAGGAATTGAGGTTGATCTGCTAAGATAAAAGCAATACAAGAAATGCCAACGCCGAAAACAGAAAAGGAGGTTCGTGGCTTTTTAGGGAGATTGAACTACATTGGCCGGTTCATATCTCATCTAACGGCCACGTGCGAGCCATTATTCAAATTGTTGAAAAAAGATCAGGCTGCAACCTGGAATGAAGATTGTCAAAGGGCGTTTGAAAAAATAAAAGAATATTTACAGGAACCTCCAATATTGATACCCCCAGTAGCCGGGAGACCATTGATTATGTATTTGACGGTTCTTGAGAAAAGTATGGGTTGTGTTCTCGGTCAGCATGACGAGACCGGACGTAAAGAGCATGCGATTTACTACTTGAGTAAAAAGTTCACAGACTGTGAGTCCCGTTACTCAATGCTCGAAAAAACGTGTTGTGCGCTAGCCTGGGATGCCAAACGTTTGAGGCAATACATGCTAAACCAAACAACCATGCTAATTTCAAAGATGGATCCGATCAAATACGTGTTTGAAAAGCAAGCACTTTCCGGAAGGATTTCCCGATGGCAGATGGTATTGACAGAATACGATATTCAGTACGTTTCTCAAAAGGCTATTAAAGGTAGTGTTCTGTCAGAGTACCTAGCTGAGCAGCCAATTGATGATTACCAGTCGATGAGTTTTGATTTTCCTGACGAGGATATCATGTACTTAAAAATGAAGGACTGTGAGGAGCCGTTGTCGGATGAAGGTCCAGAGTTGGGTTCCAAATGGCAATTGATATTTGACGGTGCCGTCAATTCATACGGAAGTAGAATAGGGGCAATCATTACTACTCCCCATGGGTCGCACATCCCATTCACTGCTAGATTGACCTTTCCAGTTACCAACAATGAGGCCGAATATGAAGCGTGCATTATGGGGCTCGAAGAAGCTATCGATCTGAGAATTAAAAATCTTGATGTGTACGGAGATTCTGCTCTAGTTGTGAACCAGATCAAGGGAGAGTGGGAGACTCGTCAGCCCAATCTGATACCCTATATGAATTATGCAAGAAGGTTGTTACCTTTCTTTGACAAGGTGGAATTACACCATGTGCCACGGGCAGAAAATCAGATGGCAGACGCTCTCGCAACTTTGTCTTCAATGTATAAGGTTAACTTCTGGAATGAGGCTCCCAGGATAGTTATCTCTCGCCTTGATAGGCCCGCTTTCATATTTTCCATTGAGGAAGCTTCCGATGGTAAACCGTGGTATTATGATATCCAACATTTCCTGAAGACCCAAGAGTATCCGGCTGGGGAATCCAATCGTGATCAGAAGACTCTTAGAAGATTGGCTGGCAATTTCTATCTAAATCGGGATGGTGTTTTATACAAAAGAAACCACGACTTGGTGTTGTTGCGGTGTGTGGATAAGAAAGAGGCTAAGTTGCTCATGGAAGAAATCCACGAGGGTACATTTGGCACGCATGCTGGTGGACATGCAATGACGAGAAAGCTATTAAGATCAAGGTACTACTGACTAACAATGGAAACAGATTGTTTCAAATTTGCAAAGAAGTGTCATAAATGCCAAATTTATGCGGACAAGATTCATGTGCCTCCGAGCCCTCTGAACGTTATGTCGTCGCCTTGGCCTTTCTCCATGTGGGGAATTGATATGATTGGAAGGATTGAGCCCACGGCATCCAACGGACATCGTTTTATCTTGGTAGCTATTGATTACTTCACCAAATAGGTTGAAGCGGCATCGTATGCTAATGTTACCAAGCAGGTGGTGGCCAGATTTATCAAGAAAGATATTATCTGCAGATATGGAATCCCGGAGCGGATTATCACTGACAACGGTTCGAATTTGAATAACAAGATGATGAAGGATTTGTGCCAGAATTTCAAAATTGAACATCACAACTCTTCTCCTTATCGGCCCAAGATGAATGGCGCTGTTGAAGCGGCCAATAAAAACATAAAGAAGATTGTTCAGAAGATGGTTGTGACTTATAAGGACTGGCATGAGATGTTGCCTTTTGCTTTGCACGGTTATCGTACGATGGTACGCACATCAACCGGGGCAACTCCTTTTTCACTTGTGTATGGTATGGAGGTTGTCCTACCATTGGAGGTTGAGATTCCTTCTCTGAGGGTTTTGCATGATGTCCAATTAGATGAGGCAGAATGGGTGAAAGATAGACTGAATTAACTCAGTTTAATGGATGAGAAGAGACTGGCTTCTCTTGCATATGGTTGGTTGTATCAGAGCCGGATGAAGAAAGCTTACGATAAAAAGGTGTGTCCTCGAAGCTTTCAGATGGGCGATCTTGTGCTGAAAAAGATTCTCCCACCACAATCAGATCACATGGGCAAATGGACTCCCAACTATGAAGGTCCATATGTCGTTAGAAAGGTTTTCTCTGGAGGAGCCTTATTGTTGTCCACCATGGATGGTGAGGATTTTACATCCCCTGTGAACTCGGACGCAGTTAAAAAATACTTTGCTTAAAGAGACCCGCTGGACAGAAAAAAGAGAGTCCAGGAAAAAATGGGGCATCCCGGCGAACCATAAAAAAGGAATAAAAGGTTCTGGCAAAATTTAGGGATAAAATCGAAAAATGTACACCCGCGAAGTTGAAAACCGGAAAAGGGCAATTTCGGCAAAAAAGGGTATCCCGGTGAATTGAAAACCCGCAAAGGGCGGTTCACGCAAAAGTTAGGGATTTGAAAAATCCAATGACTGCGGTCCGAGTTTGATACTGCATTGCTTAGTGGTTTGGGAGTACCTGAGGGTCGTATATCCGAAACAATCTCTTCCGAAGATCGAGTAACGGGAAAGCGTCAGAGTCAGGCGAGTCATAGGAGGATCAGCTCATGGTGTTCGTCTGTACCACGTTACCGACATGTATACAAATTTTCTTTGTATTTCTGTATCTTTGTATTTTGTTTGTTTGTGACTTCCTCTTTTCAGGAGTTGCATCCAGTGTACAAAGTTTTGCCTATTTACAGGCTCGTTATCAATAAAGCATGTTATTCAGTACTTGATGCTTGTTCTTTACTATTTTGTTTGTGAAAAACGCCGATGTTTTTGATAAACTTGCATGTGCATAAGCTTTCTGGCCCTTGCCAATAATTGCTAAAACTTCGAATTAACTGAATGAATGTCACGAATGCTAACCGGGATAGATCTTGTTGTATAGATTTGTTTTGCCTCGTTTGTGTTTTGCAGGGTTCTCACCTTTGGAGCAAATAGGCAGTAAAGTTGTGTTCCCCAGCCGGAGTCCTGTGACATATTGATTGTATCATTCCTCAGCAGACGGAAGTCACATCTTATCTAAGAAGATTTGAGATGTCACTTACCCCTATTAGATGTGGGTGGTGCTCCCCAGAAAAGTATCCCCAGGAAAGATGCCAAGAGAGTATCCTCAGTGGATCCGAATGTCCTCAACAGAAAGTGCATTCCCTGCAGTGAGTATGTTAACACTCAATACCCAGCATGGGTAACTCCCGCAGAGTATAACCAAGTCGTCTTTGGTTCAGAAGAATTATCCCCGCGCAGGATTGTTTCTCCTTCTCCCCCAGCAGGTTGTTTTTCCTCTGACAGGATGAACATCATCAGCAAAGTTCGTAATTTCAAGCTTGTGAGCCATTCCTTGACAGGATGGTTATCCCCAGCGGAGTTGGTTGCACCGTTCTAGCATTTATTTTGAATGCTTTGAGATACCCGGTTATCCCCAGCGGATTGGGTTTTGTCTTCAGCATTTATTTTGCTGAAGCGCCTCTTGGCATCTTTGCATTTTGCATATATCATCATATTTGCATCTACCTAAATGCGTAGCATTTCCATGCTGTATGGAGCATTACGCCATTGTCAAACATAGGCATTCTGAAACATGAGTCAGGTTGGTTACCTCTTTGGTTTCAGGTGTTATCCCTTGCAGAGGAGTGAGATTCTTGTTCAGAAGGATTTCTAGATATTCAAATTCTCGGCGTGAGATAGGTGATGATAATGTTCATTCCCTAACAGAGTTGCTTGGTTAAGTTTCTCTCCTCAGGTTGCTGTTAGTAGAAGATTTCATGTCTTAAGCTTTTGGAGTTGCCATTAGTGATTTCCCCACAGAGTTGTTTGGTTAAGTATCTCGTAGTCTCCAGCAAAGAATTCTTCAAATTTTTACCTGTATTAACAGTGATGTTTACCCGTGCTGACGGTGATTGTTCTCCGTGTTGACGGAATTGTACCTGTGTTGACAGTGATGTTTACCCGTGCTGACAGTGATTGTTCTTCGTGTTGAAGGATTTGTTACTTGTGTTGACAGTGATTGTTATCCGTATTGACAGAATTGCTCCCCTGTACTGACAGTGTTTGCTACCCGTGCTGACGGTGATTGTTACCTGTAATGGACAGAGATTGCGCCTGTGTTGACAGAGATGTTTACCTATGGCTGACAGAGATCGTACCTGTGTTGACAGTGTTTGCTACCCGTGCTGACGGTGATTGTTATCCGTATTGACGAATCGTACCTGTGGTTGACAGAGATGTTTACCTGTGGCTGACAGAGATCGTACCTGTGTTGACAGTGTTTGCTACCCGTGCTGACGGTGATTGTTATCCGTATTAGCGAATCGTACCTGTGGTTGACAGAGATTGTTACCTGTAATGGACAGAGATTGTGTAACACCCCACTTCCCAAAATCATCTAAATTAATAAACATTATAAATAAACAAAATCAGAGTTCCAATTCTCCCAAGTGGGATATCACATAAAAACAACGTTTCCTTATAAAAAGGTTTTTCTCCAAATACAGCGGAATGTTAAATAGTAAAATTCAATAAAAGTTCGATACGTTCACAGGGAAATAAAATATAAGTTCAACATAAAACAAATAAAAACGCCCAAGTCCCGTGCTACGTATCAGAGCATCCTAGACTCGACAATCACACCAATATCCAAGCTAGCTAAGCACCTGGATTATCTGTACTTCCGAAGAAGCACAGACCACAACAACAACAAAGGGGTGAGAAAACATGATCAAAAATACAATGGTAATGTAATACATGTAAATAAGGTAGTACAACACACCAACACACCAAGATTCACCCCTAACAACACCATATGACGAACCTACTGTTCAAATTACAATATAACATATTATAATGCAAAATGCAACTCAACACCATGCATGCGGTACCGACTCGTTGGTTCATTCAATCGAACCTGGATAGATCACTTACGCTCCTCCTGAGACATGATCTATCCCCCACCATTCTCCACAAAGGAGTACAGATGAATCACTTACGCTCCTCCTGAGACATGATTCATCCCACCAAAACACCATGATATGCACACACCAATGCATAACTAATATATTTAGGCACTCAACGTGCACACGATCCTCCTGATCATATCATCATACATCAATGCATATATGTACAGATATAACATACACCAACACCATATAAATCAACCAGATAGTAAACAAGTCCATATTCTATCACCAAGATACAGACACATCCCACTACTCGGGGATACACGATCCTACTGATCACTACATACATATATATCAACTAATTGTCCACTAGTCATTATTACGGGAAACATGCACTATCACCAAGTACACAAGTTAGTTCCCACACTCATCATTCTTACAGTGCATCAAGGCCAAAGGGATCACACAAGCCCAAGCTCAAGGCCAAAACATCACAAAAATCACATTCTGGTTCTGCTACGTTCGCTGGCATTCGCCAGGCGAACCTGCTGGCGAAGCCCTCATTTCACTATCGTGCACTCGCCAGGCGAACCTTCATTCGCCAGGCGAACCTTCGCTGGCCACCCTTGCCAGGCGAAGTTCCTACCCTTTAGGTCTGGGACTTAATTCTGAATTATTCGCTGCCACTCGACTCAGCTCGCCAGGCGAACTCTCGCCTCGCTTCGCCAACATTCGCCAGGCGAAGCCCAGCAAATGCTGCGATTCATCAGTTTCCTCACAATTCTGCAGTGCTATTCTAGGCCAAATTATGCCTATCATCTCAACTCAGATTCTCAGTCTATTCTAGTAACAATCTTGCACATTACCACGAACACTCGGTTTCTAAATCCTATTCCCAAAATCAACGCCTACATATTCTACCGATACCTCAAAAGGTCACATAGAACCTCCCCTAAAATCATAACTCAACCTATACGCCAAATTAACCAAAAACAACAATTCATTCAACGATTACTATCCAATTATCAACAGTCGTCATCAATCACAACATATCAACTCACAATATCATATATAGATGATCTTTCTACGGGGTTAAGGAATCCCCAACTACCCTATACATGTATAAACCATTTCCCAATCAAGTTTCTCCCCTTACCTTGTTAATCGGTTGATCGATGAAAGAACCCTCCAAGGTTTGGCCAATTCTGATTTTCCCCCGTTCCTTCGTTCTTCGCTCCCTTTTCCGTTCTTCTCACTTCTCTCCTTTCTATCGTTCTTTTTCCACTTTCTCTAACTTCTCACAATGTATCGTAAAAACTACTAACCCCTCACATTCTCTATTTTAATTCTCTAATCCCAATAATAATAATAATAACTTAATAATAATAATAATAATAATAGTAATAATATTATTATCTCACCAAAATAATAATAATATTAATAACAATAGTAACTATAATAAATATAATAATAATAATAATATTCCCACCAATATTAATATTATACACTATATTATTATATTCACCAAAACACCACCAATAATCCTCCCACATTAGGGACACCCACCAAACATCACCAAATACACCCCCACCAAAGGGCACACCAACACATAATATTTAAAATAATAATAAAATGACTAAATAATTAAAATGGGTGTTACAACTCTCCCCCACTTTAATTATTTTCGTCCTCGAAAATTACCTGATGGAAATAGCTCCGGATACGCTTCTCGCATCCTGCTTTCCAACTCCCAGGTCACACTGCCTCCTGCAGCATCTCCCCACGCTACCTTCACCAAAGGTATTTCCTTCCCTCGGAGCTGTTTCATCTTACGGTCTTCGATCCTCAACGGCATCGTCACAATAGTAAGATTCTCCCAAATCTGAACATCATCTCTCTGAATCACATGAGATGGATCAGAAACATACTTTCGCAATTGCGACACATGAAACACATCATGTAAGTTTGACAACTCAGGCGGCAACGCCACCCTATAAGCCACATCACCAATTCTCTGCAAAATCTCATAAGGTCCAATGAACTTAGGATCCAGCTTCTTGGACTTCAATGCACGACCCACACCAGTCATCGGATTAACTCTTAGGAATACGTGATCACCTACACAGAATTCCAACTCTTTCCTCCGATTATCATGATAGCTTTTCTGCCTACTCTGAGACACTTTCAATTTCTCACGAATCATTTGAATTGTCTCAGTAGTCTGCTGTACAATTTCTGGCCCAAGCACCATACTCTCACCAGTTTCATACCAACACAGAGGAGTCCTACACCTCCTCCCATACAAAGCTTCAAACGGTGCCATTTCGATACTAGAATGGTAACTGTTATTGTACGTGAACTCAATCAATGGTAAATGAGTATCCCACGCACCACCCTTTTCTAACACACAAGCTCTCAAAAAATCTTCAAGCGACTGAATAGTCCTCTCCGACTGACCATCAGTTTGCGGATGATAAGCTGAACTCAATTTCAACTTAGTTCCCAAAGCTTCCTGCAAGCTCTTCCAAAATTCCGAAGTAAACCGTGGATCTCTATCCGACACAATACTGGACGGAACACCATGCAACTTCACAATTACCCGAATGTAAATATCCGCCAGCTTCGTTAACGGAAAACTAATATTGAGCGGCACAAAGTGTGCAGACTTCGTCAATCGATCCACAATCACCCATATGGCATCAAAACCTCTCGCTGTATTCGGCAAACCTGTCACAAAATCCATAGTAATGCAATCCCATTTCCAAACCGGAATCTCTAATGGTTGCATAAATCCAGAAGGTCTCTGGTGTTCCACCTTCGACTTCTGACATGTCAAACAGGCATACACAAATTGAGCTATGTCTCTTTTCATACCAGACCACCAAAATAATTTCTTCAAATCATGATACATTTTCGTAGCTCCCGGATGAATACTCAGGCTACTACGATGTCCTTCGCTCAAAATTGACTTTTTCAATTCTTCATCATCTGGTACACAAATTCTGCCTCTAAATCTCAACACACCTGTACTATCCAATTTAAAGTCACTATCGGAGTCACTCCCTACTCCAGGCATCAAATCTACCAATTTCACATCCAACTTCTGATTTTCTCTAATCATATCCAAGAAGTCATTATTTACCTGTAACATACCCAACATTACACTATCTGCAGTAGTCTCGCAAACCATGCTCAAATCTCTAAACTGTTCAATTAACTCAATTTGTTTCACCATCAGGGTTGCCATATGAATTGCTTTCCTACTCAAAGCATCTGCCACTACATTGGCCTTTCCTGGATGATAACTCAAACTGAAGTCATAATCCTTCAAAAATTCCAACCATCTTCTCTGCCTCATATTCATCTCTTTCTGATCAAACAGGTATCTCAGACTCTTATGATCACTAAACACTTCAAATCTTGAAACATATAAATAGTGTCTCCAAATTTTCAACATAAAAACAACCGCAGCTAATTCAAGATCATGAGTCGGATAATTTCGCTCATGCATTCTCAATTGCCGCGATGCATATGATACTACTTTACCATGCTGCATCAGAACTCCACCTAATCCCATTTTAGACGCATCACAGTACACCACAAACGGTTCACTCGGAGTCGGTAACACTAACACTGGTGCCGTAGTCAATCTCTTTTTCAACTCTTCAAAACTTTCTTCACAAGCAGCATCCCATACAAAAACTTGGTTCTTTCTCGTCAACTGAGTTAATGGCAACGCCAAATTATATAACCCTTCAATAAACCTGCGGTAATAACCGGCTAACCCCAAAAAGCTTCTAATCTCTGTCGCTGTCTTCGGCGGTTCCCACTGCAATACTGCACTTACTTTTGACGGATCCACCGCTATTCCATCTTCAGATATTACATGCCCCAAGAAACTTACTTTCTTCAACCAAAAGTCACACTTTGACAGTTTAGCAAATAATTTATTTTCCTTCAACACTTGCAAGGCAATTCTCAGATGTCCTGCATGCTCTTCATCAGATTTAGAATAAATTAATATATCATCAATAAACACTACAATGAACTGATCCAAGTAAGAATGGAAAATTTTGTTCATATACTCCATAAATACTCCCGGTGCATTAGTCACTCCAAACGGCATTACAGCATATTCGTAATGTCCATATCGAGTCCTAAAGGCAGTCTTCTGAATATCACCTTCTTTTACTCTCATCTGATGATAACCCGATCTTAAGTCGATCTTACTAAATACACGAGCTCCCACCAGCTGGTCCATCAAATCATCAATCCTAGGTAAAGGATACTTATTCTTAATAGTCACTTTATTCAATTGATGGTAATCGATGCACAGACGCATACTACCATCCTTCTTCTTCACCAACAACACTGGAGCTCCCCACGGCGATACACTTGGTCTAATAAACTTTCTATCCAACAATTCTCCAATCTGAGACTTCAACTCAGCCAATTCCACTGCAGACATCCTGTACGGCGCCATAGAAATAGGTCTCGTACCAGGAACAAGATCAATACCAAATTCTACTTCTCGCGTCGGAGGCAATTCCGTAATGTCGTCAGGAAACACTTCTGGAAATTCATTCACCACTGCTAATTCCTCCATTGGCACTTTGTTATCCATCGATAAAGTTGCAAATAAAGCAAACACTCTAGTTTCATCTTCCAACAAGGCCCTCAATTCTTTATTAGACAAAGAACTTGCCACAACTTCCTCTTCAGGGGTCAGGAACAACAATTCCTTCCGAAAACAATCGATGTAGACTCGGTTGAACTCTAACCAGTTCATACCCAGAATAACATCCAACTTACCAAGTGGTAGAAAAATCAGATCCACTCCAAATTCTCTACCGAAAATAGTCAGCGGACACTTCAGGCATACCAAAGAAGTAGTCACTGAACCTATAGAGGGTGTCTCAATAGTCATCTGTATCTCCAGAGTAGACGGCACCAAACCTATCCTCTCCACACAATCTACAGAAATAAACGAGTGCGTTGCACCCGTATCAATAATAGCAATCATAGGAATATTATTGATAATACAAGTACCTCTGATCACACGCTCATCACTGGCAGCTTGAGTTCCTGCCAAGGCAAACACTTTTCCACCAGCCGGAGACGTTTGAGGCTTCTTCGGCTTCTCACAATGTGTACTGATATGACCCTTCTCACCACAGTTATAACAGGTCGGCATAGTTGCTCTGCAATCAGCTATCACATGACCTGGTTTTCCACACTTAAAACATTTCTTGGCCTCATTAGGACAATCATTAGCATGGTGTCCCATACCACCGCACCGAAAACATTTCCCTTCAGCAGATGCTCTCCCATCTCTAGGCTTCTTATCAACAACAGCTTTACGTTTTCCCTTATCAGCAGCAACACTATAAGGAGTACCACTAAACCTCTGCTTACCCTTACGGTCATTAACAACTTTGTAGTGCGCAATCCTTGCTCGGTTATCATTATCATAGATTCTGCTCCTGCCTACCAGCTCAGGATAGCTCCTGATCTTCTGACAAGCAATCCCTAACTTAATCTCTGGACGCAGTCCATTCTCAAACTTTAAGCACTTAGAGGTCATTTCCCCTTCCACATTATAGTGGGGACAATACTGCACCAGCTCCTCAAACTTGGCAGCATATTCTGCTACAGTCATGCTACCCTGTTTCAGCTCTAAGAATTCAATTTCCTTAGCGCTTCGGATATCTTCCGGGAAATACTTCTCCAGAAAACCTTTCCGAACCACCTCCCAAGTAATGGTAGTTCCAGCAGCTTCCAACCTTTGGCGACTATTGTCCCACCAGGCTTCAGCTTCACCCTCCAGCATGTGAGTACCAAACCTCACCTTTTGTTCATCGCTACATTCCATAGTCCTGAAGATCTTTTCAATTGCCTTCAGCCACTTCTGAGCAACTTCAGGGTCCAGAATTCCTCCTTCAAATGTGGGCGGCTTGTTGCTCCGAAACTGCGCCAAACTCCTGAATTGGGCATCGTTCCTTCCTGCCATACTTCTCAAAAGGAACAACACCAGGTTAAAAGATATCCAACTACACCATAAAGGACAGACTCAACTCGACTCAACAACACTGGCCGGACGGACCAACCTGCTCTGATACCAATTGTAACACCCCACTTCCCAAAATCATCTAAATTAATAAACATTATAAATAAACAAAATTAGAGTTCCAATTCTCCCAAGTGGGATATCACATAAAAACAACGTTTCCTTATAAAAAGGTTTTTCTCCAAATACAGCGGAATGTTAAATAATAAAATTCAATAAAAGTTTGATACGTTCACAGGGAAATAAAATATAAGTTCAACATAAAACAAATAAAACGCCCAAGTCCCGTGCTACGTATCAGAGCATCCTAGACTCGACAATCACACCAATATCCAAGCTAGCTAAGCACCTGGATTATCTGTACTTCCGAAGAAGCACAGACCACAACAACAACAAAGGGGTGAGAAAACATGATCAAAAATATAATGGTAATGTAATACATGTAAATAAGGTAGTACAACACACCAACACACCAAGATTCACCCCTACCAACACCATATGACGAACCTACTGTTCAAATTACAATATAACATATTATAATGCAAAATGCAACTCAACACCATGCATGCGGTACCGACTCGTTGGTTCATTCAATCGAACCTGGATAGATCACTTATGCTCCTCCTGAGACATGATCTATCCCCCACCATTCTCCACAAAGGAGTACAGATGAATCACTTACGCTCCTCCTGAGACATGATTCATCCCACCAAAACACCATGATATGCACACACCAATGCATAACTAATATATTTAGGCACTCAACGTGCACACGATCCTCCTGATCATATCATCATACATCAATGCATATATGTACAGATATAACATACACCAAAACCATATAAATCAACCAGATAGTAAACAAGTCCATATTCTATCACCAAGATACAAACACATCCCACTACTCGGGGATACACGATCCTACTGATCACTACATACATATATATCAACTAATTGTCCACTAGTCATTATTACGGGAAACATGCACTATCACCAAGTACACAAGTTAGTTCCCACACTCATCATTATTACAGTGCATCAAGGCCAAAGGGATCACACAAGCCCAAGCTCAAGGCCAAAACATCACAAAAATCACATTCTGGTTCTGCTACGTTCGCTGGCATTCGCCAGGCGAACCTGCTGGCGAAGCCCTCATTTCACTATCGTGCACTCGCCAGGCGAACCTTCATTCGCCAGGCGAACCTTCGCTGGCCACCCTTGCCAGGAGAAGTTCCTACCCTTTAGGTCTGGGACTTAATTCTGAATTATTCGCTGCCACTCGCCTCAGCTCGCCAGGCGAACTCTCGCCTTGCTTCGCCAGGCGAAGCTTCGCCAACATTCGCCAGGCGAAGCCCAGCGAATGCTGCGATTCATCAGTTTCCTCACAATTCTGCAGTGCTATTCTAGGCCAAATTATGCCTATCATCTCAACTAAGATTCTCAGTCTATTCTAGTAACAATCTTGCACATTACCACGAACACTCGGTTTCTAAATCCTATTCCCAAAATCAACGCCTACATATTCTAGCGATACCTCAAAAGGTCACACAGAACCTCCCCTAAAATCATAACTCAACCTATACGCCAAATTAACCAAAAACAACAATTCATTCAACGATTACTATCCAATTATCAACAGTCGTCATCAATCACAACATATCAACTCACAATATCATATATAGATGATCTTTCTACGGGGTTAAGGAATCCCCAACTACCCTATACATGTATAAACCATTTCCCAATCAAGTTTCTCCCTCCTTACCTTGTTAATCGGTTGATCAATGAAAGAACCCTCCAAGGTGTGGCCAATTCTGATTTTCCCCCGTTCCTTCGTTCTTCGCTCCTTTTTCCGTTCTTCTCACTTCTCTCCTTTCTATCGTTCTTTTTCCACTTTCTCTAACTTCTCACAATGTATCGTAAAAACTACTAACCCCTCACATTCTCTATTTTAATTCTCTAATCCCAATAATAATAATAACTTAATAATAATAATAATAATAGTAATAATATTATTATCTCACCAAAATAATAATAATATTAATAACAATAGTAACTATAATAAATATAATAATAATAATAATATTCCCACCAATATTAATATTATACACTATATTATTATATTCACCAAAACACCACCAATAATCCTCCCACATTAGGGACACCCACCAAACATCACCAAATACACCCTCACCAAAGGGCACACCAACACATAATATTTAAAATAATAATAAAATGACTAAATAATTAAAATGGGTGTTACAGATTGCGCCTGTGTTGACAGAGATGTTTACCTATGGCTGACAGAGATCGTACCTGTGTTGACAATGATTGTTACCCGTATGGACGGAGTTGTTACTCGTGATTGACGGAGTTGTCCCAGTGAAATCGCCGGAGATTGTTATTCGTGTTGACGGATTTGTTACCTGTGTTGACAGTGATTGTTATCCGTGTTGACGGATTTGTTACCTGTGTTGACAGTGATTGTTACCCGTGTGGACGGAGTTATTATCCGTGATCGACGGAATTGTCCCCAGTGGAGTTGTTACCTGTGACTGACAGAGATCGTTATTCCGGTTATGGACGGAATTGTACCCATGGTGATGGAGTCTTTCCTCGTGTTGACGAAATTTAGTCTAGTTGTGGACGAAGTTGTTTCTCGTAAAGTTAATTCTATGCCTGTGGCGTCACACAGGGAGTTAATGTTGAAATCAAAAGTTTTATTAGAGGATTGATTAGTTGTTGCTGTAACAACTGGGTTCAGCACAACAGATGTTGTTCCCCAAGCAGTTTTTGCTGTGTATTTCTGCGGTTGGCAAATTTCCGGGTTTCTTGGTATTCAACCATCTTCTACCTCGATTGTTTGAAGGCCGTTCGCTCTTCACCCAATCGGGTCCAAGCCGTTTGAATAGGGGCAGTTGTTGCACCCCAAAATTTGCTCAACCTTGTCTTACCTGGTTTATGTTTCATTGCATTAACATTTGTATAGTTATATCATTTGCATATCATAATATCATTCATATAGCAGGGGATCAAGTGTGATTCTTCTTAAGAGAAGCCTAGCAAGAGGTCTCATTCAAGATTGAAGAGTGGTCAAAGTCATCAAAAGATGGTTTGAATGCCTAAGGGCTTAGATGTTTGAGTGTGAATTTTCTCCTAACTTGAGGAGCAACTGAAGAACATCAGAGGGTTGTGAAGGGTTGAATGTGAAAAGAGGATGTGCATGGAACTCATAGAATGCCTAGAGGTCCATGGGAGAGTTTAATCAAGTCATTGTGTCAAATGCAAGAGCCACAGTTGAGGTGCAAGCAATTAGGGTTTCATCTGGATCAATTCTAGGTCAACTGGACAATTGAAGAGTATTAAGGCCTACTTTTAGGTCATGGAGTTCATGAAATGATATGATAAGAAATTTGTGGTGTTGTGCCAAGATTAAATCAAGAATATTCAAGAGTGTGGGAAGTTGCTAAATTAGGGTTTCAGTGTAAAATCCCCTGTTTAGTGCCTAACTTCAAGGCCACATAAGTCAAGATACAAGTTTCAAATGGATCTTTGGCCAACATGAAACTTGCAGAGTATCTCAATACATTTAATTTGAGTACTAGAAGTCCTCAAGAGGATTTATAGAACTCAAGTTATGGTCCAGACAAGTTACAAGTCCCCAGAGGCCACTAAAATTTGTCTGTGAAAATCATATGACTTGAAAGCTATTTTTGACCTAGAAGGAAGTTTCACCTGAACTTTTGGCCAACATGGAAGTTGTTCCTCATGATATTAGCTTTCTAAATTGTACTATAAGTCTTCCATATAATTGGTAGAACTCAAGTTATGAGGTTTACAAGTCAGGGGTATTTTGGGAAAGTGAGATTATAGGTCATTTTCAATCATAGGCCAAAATCTCCAACTTGCACTTGTCAAATGCAATTTTGTTCAACATGAAAGTTTTTCAAAATGGGGTTTTTAGGCTAGCCAAGAGGTCATGATGGATTGATTGAGCTCATAGCAAAACTTGGTTTGAAATGGTTTGAATAAGGGAGGTTTTCAAAGGATTCAAAGTTGAAAAATTCAAAACTATTGGTTATGTGACCAAAACAAGTCAAATGAGTACTTGATTTGATCAGAAATCATGTTTTGGAAACATTGCTTCTTTTAGATTTTTCAGTTGGCCCTTAATTCATGAGTTTTTCACTTGTTTCTTCACACTTAAGCAACTTCATGGCAATTCATTCACCAAGGCAATGAGGAAGCTCTTATTGGTCTGAATACACTCCAAAGGTGGTATGCAAGTGATTCAAAGCTTCTAAAGCAAGCTGTTTGAGCAAATTCGTGCACTTGCCATGTGAAAATTTTGGAGAGGTTGGAGTTTTTGGATCTTCCATTTTGGGCTTGGGCTTGGACTCTAGAAGGTCCCAAATGATTCTATAAATGTTCAGAAGAAGAATTGAGCAAGTGTTGGTGATTATTTGAGGCTGAGCAGAGAGATTGATATTGAAATTTTGGAGCTCCAACTCAAAATCGTATTTGAGATTTAGAGAGGTTTTAGATCAAATTGAGGTTGCAAGAGGTTTCTATCATCATCAGTGAAGGATTCTGGAAACTTTTGGAGCTTGAATCGTGCTCTAGTCACCTCAATTCAGAGATCTACACCAGGTATGTAGACTTCAACTTTCTCATAGTTCTAGGAAGTGGTAGATCAATTTGCATATACTGTTAGGATTAGGAAGAGATGTAGATCGTTTCTGGATAGGAATTTGGACAATTAAAGACAATGTAGGATCATGTATGAATTCTGTTGAGGCACGATTTGGCTTGATCATGAGGAATTAACATGAATTGGATAGATCAGGATGACTTAGGAGGCATGAGGAACATTTCTGTACAATTAGTTTAGGATTTAATGATGATCAGAATTGATGTGCATTTTGAGTTTGCCTTCGAATTTTAAAACCTAGCCAGATCTAGAGTAAATGGATGTGATATTGGATTCAGTGTGAAATTCTGAGGGGAATCATGTTAAGTTTGATGTTGTTTGGACACCTGTGATTGCTTGCTCGCCGGAGAAGACAACCGGAAGTCTTCTCCGGCCACCTGAGAAACATCCCTCCGTTTTTGGGTTCAAATGAGGAAGATGATGCACATCCATCAGATCAAGTTGAAAGTGAGACTTCGTAAGCGCGTTTGATGGCCACGATTGATTATTATTTGGTTTACCTTGACTGCAACAATACGCTGCGTTTCATTTAACTGAGTTGGCAGCTTATGTGGCACGTTCTGGAGCCTCAGATGAGAGGACTTGGTCTCTTGATCCTACGTTCCTTGTTTTATCTTGCATTTTATTTAGTTTTAATTGATTTTGATTTTATTTTAATTCACTTTCATTCTAAAAATCATATAAAATTCATTTTTGATCAGAAAAATAATACAAAAATATCTCCATGATCTTAAGAGAATTTGTGATTTTCTGAAATCAATAAATTGAATTTTCATGCATTTTTTAGTTTAATTTGATTTTTCTTATTTTTGTTAATTTTTTTAATTTTGCATATTTGACCATCTGTTTTGTGGAATTTTGTTCTTCCAATTGGTGTTGAGTTTGGTTTTGATTTTTTAGTATGTGTTAGGGTAGACATGTATGTTACCTTAGAATTTTTGGTGGATTTTTAGAATAACTTTAGGTTCTGTTTTAGGTGTTGAGATTAGAGCCTTCCCAAACTTGTGGATTACCTTGATACCTTTCAATCTAGAATTTATTTAGGTGACTTAGAAGTTGAATTAGGCGTTAATATTTTAACCCTAGGGTGTTAAAACATGTATGTTCCCCTAGGAATGTAATTAGAATTTTAAAACTTTGTTTCCTATTTTAGTTGAATTTTGCAAATTGCTTGTGTTTGTGTTGTTCTCTCTTGAGTACCTTTGCTTGTTTGGCTTGGTTGGTGACTTTGGAGCTTGCTTAGCTTGGAATCCTTTTTTGAGAGTTCTTCTAGACTTGATGTAGATGCTATGTCTTGAAGATTGAAGCTTGGAGTTTGAGTTTCCTTTTCTTTTAGGAGTTGTTTTAGGAGCTTAGGAAATTAGGGTTTTAGAAAGAGCCATTAGAGCTAGTTTTGATTTCTTCATCAAACATAGAATGCATTGTGTGCTTCTATTCCATCCAATGACATGAAGTCCTCTTAGGGAAACTCCATCTCTCCTTTGGAGGGATGTGTGGCATGCCCATAGTTGAGTAGAACTTGGAGGATACCTTTCCATTTCAATGTTGGTACTTGATGATTTCCTTTGGTTTTCATTAAGTTTTCAACATTTCAACCTTGATCTTGGTGATTGTTTCTCTGCTTGGAGTGTGCTTGATAGAGCTTGAAGATGAAGTTGAAGAAGCTTGAGATAGAAGCTAGCTTGAAGATGAAGTTTTGCTGTCAACTTTGCTGTTTTTTCAACTGTGCTGTTTAGAGCTTGCTGTTGCTGTCTACTGTAGGAGTTTGTTGTTGCTGCTTGGGTTGTCTCCTCTGTATCTTTTGTTTTTCTCTGTATTGTCTTTTTGCTTGTGTTGATTACCCTTAGTTTTGAGGTGGAGTTTGTCTCCTCTTGCCTGTTGTTTTCTTCCTTGCCTCACTGGTACTGTTGCATAGCATGCATTTTACTGTTTACTGTTTACTGCTTGCTTTCTTTTGCTGTTTCCCCTAGGATCTCTGATTTCCTCTGTGCAAGAGGGAATTATGACAGACATTAGGTTTTTACCCATGCATGATAACTGTAGGTAGATTCCCCTTTCAACCATAGTCTTAGGGTGTCTCTCTCTTCCCCTCTCAAAACAAATTCAAAAACACAATAATAAGGTTAGTTGAAGTCGTGCGTTACGAGCCTTAAGCTATCTGGGAAGAGGTTGGTGGAGGGTCTCTCTCCAGTAATCTGGATGTTAGTGTGGTACCCTTTGGGTGACATACGAAGCGTTCACTCCTGGATCATAGTCTCTAGTGCGACTGAAATTGCAAACATCCTAAAAAACAGTTCTTTCGTAAAAAAACTCAAAACAAACATTCAAACTCTGTTTTTGTCCTCTTGGACCCTTAATCAGGAAACCCTTTTCAGAAGGAGATAAAAAACCGTCAGACAAGCTTGTGTCTTCCGTAGCCCGAACTACGTTTGCTCTGATCTTTCATGCCGTATGAAAGTACGTAGACACGAGATGCGATATCTCGGCGAGCAACCTTCCCTCCTTAACCCGTAGTTAGGCGAACTACGTTTACTCTGATTTCTCGTTCCAGATGGTAATACGTAGGCATAAAGTGCGATACTTTGCCGAGTCATTTTATTTTCTTTTTAACCCAGACCTATAGAATAGATAGAATAAGACACCCTTAGATAGAAAACAAGCGTGGATCCCGTCGAGTACGACGGACGTGAGGGGTGCTAATACCTTCCCCTTGCGTAACCGACTCCCGAATCCAGGATTTGGTTGCGATGACCATTTCTTTCCCTCTTTGCGTTAGGTTTACTCTGAGCGTTTCCTTTCCCTCTTGTGGGATAAATAACGCACGGTGGCGACTCTTCTGTTATAGCCGGCGCCGATTTTCGCAGTAGCGACACCGATAAACCAAACACCTTTCCTCCATCCGAAGCTTGCATTGGCTTCTGGAAATGAGAACTGATATATCCTGGTTCACCACAGTTGTAGCAAGTCACCGTGTTGCTTTTGCAATCAACAATTATATGTCATATCTTCCCACACTGATAACACTTCATTACATCACTTTTTCATTCAATGACACGATGACCCAAATCACCACATATATAGAACTTAAGAGGAGCAGGAGCACTTCCCCCACTTGGCCTTTTACTACCAACAACCTTCTTCTTACCTTTCTCAGTCAGAGCATTATATGGCTTCCCACGATTCACATTATGCTTTCCCCGCTTCTCACTCAGACTCTTATAATGAACTGACCAAGCTTTACTATCCTCTTCAAAAATTCTACAGTTGTTCACCAACTCTGGAAACCTATAAATCTGTTGGTATCCAATTGCCTGCTTAATCTCAGGATGCAAACCATTCTCAAACTTGATACACTTTGAGAACTCGGCGGTCGCCTCACTGTAATGCGGATAGAACTTTGTAAGTTCCATGAATCTGGAAACATACTCAGTAACAATTAAATTACCCTGTTCTAGCTCCAGAAACTTAATCTCCTTCTTCCCACAAACATCTTTCAGAAAATACTTCCTCAAGAACTCCCTACAGAACACAACCAAGTAACAACTTTACTTGAAGACTCCAACACCTGAAGAGTGATAATCCATCAGTCATCAGCTTCCTCAACTAGAATATGAGTACCAAACTATACCTTCTTCTCTTCAGAACAATCCATCACATGGAAGATCCTTTCAATCTCCTTGAGCCAAGCTTGCACTCCATCAGGATCATACCTACCCTTGAAAGTAGGTTGATTGTTCCTCTAAAACTTCCCCAAATGACGGAACTCATCATTCCCACTAGTATTAGGCTGATTCTGAACAGCCTGAGCAACAACCTCCAAATCAGCAGCAATTGCAACATCATTTCTTCCAGCCATTTCTGTTTTTTTCACCAATAATAACAACAATGGTTAGAAAACAATATCTATGATATTCAGCTGTCACACCACACCAACTCAACAACTTGGCTGGACAGACCGACCTGCTCTGATACCACTAATGTAACACTCTAAATCCCCTACGTGATTTATAATAAAATATCAGAGTAACTTTAAACACAACATTTAGGATGTCACATTTCACCGAAAATCTGCTCATACTTCATGATATGTAACACATTCTATTTTTACAAATTATAAATAGTAATCATAAGAATAACACATGTCTAAAATCAAATTTTATTTAAGTAGCGAAAATATCCACGTCAACTAATTACTCACAACATAATTATGAAATAATGTAGTTATAACAAAAATCTAACAAAGGAGATAATATAAGTATCCACCCACAAATAAACACGCAGACGCCAACCCCAGGTATTACACATCAGAGCAGACATTGACTCTATAAAATAAACGGAAGACTTCATCTTCCACTCACATTAAATCCTATACTACGAGTTATCTGCACGATGCCCTTGTAAAGGCAACATTCAAACAGAATGGGTGAGATATCCTAATTATATAAAGGAAAGCATGATAATAAGTAGGCAACAGATTATTACATGCACATCATCTATTGCAGTAAGAATCGGATATCAAGCTATTAAAATAAGTAAGCAACAAATTATTACATGCACATCATCTGTTGCAGTGAGAATCGGATATCAAGCTATTAATTAACTTGAATTACAAATAATTGAAGTTCACTACCAAGCTTTGATTTATCCAAAGGAAAGGGTAAAGATTGAAGAAACCCCTAAGTGCGCTATGTAACAACGAAGTTAAGAGATTGTGGGGGTTTGGGGGTTGGTTATACCTAGGGAAGGTGTTAGCATCCTAAGCATTTGTAGTACTCTACAAGAACCTCTTGTTTGATATTTGTGTTATTGCTAATGTTTTCTTGCTAATGGTTATCTATTAAGGCAAAGGTGCTAAAGGTAAAGACCTATGGGTATATACTAAGTATGCTCGCCAAGACGTCGCATCTCGTGCCTACGTATCCTAACAAGGATGGAATCAGAGCAATTGTAGTTCACCTAACAAGGGTGAAGGAACTCTTGACTATGGTCAAGGTTCCAAGGGAGTAAGTGTTCATAACCAACACACTTACATAGAGTTAATAGAACTCTAAATCTAAGTTGGAAGACTTAAACTAGGGATTGACTTTAACAAAATTCAAAGGGGAAAGTGAGTACACATAACAATGGTACATACCTAGAGTTAACAAACTCTAAACCTAAGTTCTAAGTTATAGGGCTCCTAACAATGTATGCTAAAGGTCTTGACTTTAACAAAGGCAAAGGGATATAGGTTCTAACTTAAGGCTAAATTGAAGGGCCTAATGACTCTAACAAGGTCAAGGGTAGGCTAATGATGAGCTATCAATGACATTAAGTCAATAGAGAGACTTCCCTTTGGACTAAGGAACAAGAGACAACTTAAGGATGAAAGCTAACAAGTTACATCACTTGGGGGCAACCTTAACAAATTTTAAGGAATGAGATAAAAGTGATATTGAAACATGAATAAGATACTTATGGTAACAACGAAAGCATGGGAGTGAATGTGGCAACATTCAAAGTAAAGACTTGAAAAAGTTAAAAAAAGAGAAAGGTAACAACCAAGCGTACATTTCAAAGAGGTTAAAAATCACGGTGACAACCAATGGGAATGTATTCAAATATAGATGTTACAACATCTAAACAATCATGGATAACAAGTAAAAAAACAAATATGCATTATGGTTTACTAACACTAATTAATCATGTATATAAAACATGTATGAACAACATGAAGTGAAACATGTATAAGTCAATACATTATTTATCATAACATCAATGATGGTTCAAAACAAACATGCATAAGTAAAGGCATTACTTATCATGGTAAGTGTCGCTACTACGAAAATCGGCGCCGGCTGAACAGAAGAGTCGTCACCGTGCGTTATTTATCCCAAAGGAGGGAAAGGAAATGCTCGAATTAAACCTACCGCAAAGACGGGAAAGGAATGGTCATCGCAACCAAATCCTGGATTCGGGAGTCGGTTACGCAGGGGGAAGGTATTAGCACCCCTCACGTCCGTCGTACTCGACGGGATCCATGCTTGTTTTCTAGTACGGATTGTTATTCTATCTATTCTACAGGTCAAGGGTTAAAAGAAAATAAAATGACTCGGCAAAGTATCGCACTTTATGCCTACGTATTCCTGTCTGGAACGAGAAATTAGAATCAACGTAGTTCGCCTACCTACGGGAAAGGAGGGGAAGGTTGCTCGCTAGGATATCGCATCCTATGCCTACGTACTTTCATACAGCATGAAAGATCAGAGCAAACGTAGTTCGGGCCACGTACGACACAAGTCTGTCTTGATTGTTTTTATCTTTCTGAAAAAGGTTTTCTTCTGATTATGGGTCCAAGCGGACAAAAATGACGTTTTTTTGATTGGTTTACAGTCTTTTACGCAAGAACTGTCTTTTATTGATGCTTATCCTTTTATTGTATTTTTCTGATTGTTTTGAGAAAGAAGAGACATCAACTCTAAAACCTATGGTTGAAAAGGGAATCAAAATCTACCCTAATGTTGTCATGCATGGATGAGAACCTAATGTCTGTCATATTCCTCTCTTGCGCAGAGAGAAACAGAGATCCTACGGGATAAACGGAAAAGAAACAACATATATACAGTAAAACGGTAAAATGCATGAATGCAGCAGTACAAGCGAGGCAAGGGAGTCCCACTCAACCTCGAACCTAGAAAACAATGAGCAAAGTGAAACAACTTCACTTCAACCTCAAGGGGAAAATTAACAAACAATACAATCAAGAAACTCAAACAATACATCAACAGCTCTAAACAGCACCACCAGCTCTAAACAGCAAAACCTGACAGCACAAGCTCCTTCTTCTATCAGTCTTCAAGGCAATGAACTTTATCCTCAATCTTCAAGGGCTTCTTCAAAGCAAGCACTCCAGCAGAGGAATGATGATAAGAGGATTTAGAATGTTAAACAGTCTGCTGAGCACCAAAGGTGGCCTGCAGAAAGTTAACATAGTACAAACTATTTCTCTCAAAGTTCTATCTCCTAGATACACTCACTAATCCTTCCAAAGGAGGGATGTGAGTATTAAGGAGAGACTTTTAATCATTGAGAAGAATGGAGGCAAAAGAAACCATCCATGTTTATGAAGAAAGTTTCTACTCTAAGGCTCTACCTATACCCTAGGTTCTATGGTCTTCAAACAACCCCAAGCAAGCCAAGCAATCTTCATCAAGCTTTGATTTTGATCTTAAACTTTGATCCTTGCCAAGCTCCACAAGCTCTAACTAAGCCCACACCCCAAGCAAAAGCCCAAAAAGCCCACACAACAAAATAAACCCCAAAAATGGGCAAACCAAACAATCACACAACTGTAAAATATACTGAAAATATTAATATAGTAGGGAAAATTCTAATATTATTTCTAAGGGATCTACTATACCTACCCTTAATACCCTATATGCCCCAGATCCTAATTCAATCTAAAAAGCCCCAAAAGAAATTGTTTTAATGCACCTATGTTATGTATAAACCCTAATCTAACCATCTCAATATCCACTAATCAAAATTACCTAAAAATAATCCTAAAAAATATGGAATAAAATCCAGGGGTACCTAATATGTATATCTAATTGTCATAAAAAGATTGACCTAAAAAAGTAATGGGAACTACCTAAACAAAAATCTATAAGATTATGTACAAACCATATTCAATAAAAAACAACTAAAATGTAAAATATTCACAAAAAATAAAGAAAATACCTAAAATAATATTTTTATTTAATCACAATTTTCTTAAAACAATTATCAACATGCATCAAAAATTCCCATATTAAAATAACCATTTTTCAATTTTATATGAATTTTCAAAGTTGTAAAGAAAAAAATGAGTTAAATGAATTAAAAAAGAAAAATACTTGGTGCAGATAGCAAGAAATTAAAACATGGCAGGCATCTGGGCCCAGATGGGGGGTGCGCGTATCAAAGCGCCCTAGGCCCAAACATGCTTCAGAAAAATAAAAGAAAATCAAAGAAAAAAAAGAAAAAACGTGGTGTAAATAGCAGACAAAACACGTGCAATCCTATTAGGCTCGTCTACTGGGGGTGTGCATATGAAAAACCACTTAAGCCCACCAACACGTTTTAAGTGAAACGACCGTGTTTCACCCTTCAGCCAAAACCTTCACAACTGAGGTGAGATCTGGACCACACGATCCATGCCTTGGTCAAGAGTCAGCGCCCATCCAATGGTTGAGACCTTATCTTCCTCATTTGAATCAAATTGGAGCCAAAACTCCATGGATGAACACTCATGAACGCACTCTGATCCACATACGAACTCCATCAATCCTTGATAAAAAATCAAATTGCAAAGCCCTAACATGCTCTATTCTTCACCCTGATTCCATCTATGGCATTGACATTCATTGATATAGTCTCTAACCCTAAACACGATTCTCAAATCAAAATTGATAAGAAATTCAACCATCACCAATCATCAAATTAAGATGCCTACACTCTTCCTCACCTTACTAGGAGCAACTCTAACTATCAAACACACCTTCTAACTCCAAATTCATCAAGTTCTTCATCAAAACAGAAAATGTGTTCATAACCTAATTGTCTCTAAATTCCACGAATCAAAGCCTAAAAGTTCCACATGATCATTTCCTATCATTCTAACCACCTAACATCTAAGAAAAACAAGTAAATCGTGCCAGGGATTGAAATGTACCAACCTGTTAAATCGAGCAAAACAGATGAACCAAAGCTCCAAATCAATGCTTGATAATTTCCAGATTCGATCAGTGTGATGATTTATTGCTTCTGTATGCACTAGATTCTCCTCTAACAGCTTGGATCCTTGAAACAGAATTTCAGTTGTAGGTGTGAAAGTTCAACTTCAAGAACTCGATTCAACCATGGATTCACTCTGATTTTGATTGCAATGCACTCAGTGATGATTATTGAATTGAATTGAATCAAAAATTTGAAAGAATGGTGAAGAATTTTGAGAAAACAAAATTGTCTTGCAATGGAAGAAGATGAATTTCAATTTCTGAGTTTTGGCACCAAATGAATCCCAACCTTGATCTTGATCAACTCTAATGGTTATATAGGTGATGTTTGAAACTTCTAGAGAGTGCTGGAATGATCCTATGAGAAAATGATAATCTCATGTCATGAGATGTTGAAAATGGCAAATGCAAAAACCATTCCCTTCTTGCCTTGTTACAGCATCTCAAAGTAGCTTGAATTTCTCCTCTAATGATAATTAAAAGGTGTAGGAATGCTTACTTGCCTTGTACCTTGATCCTTATGTGATTTGGCAAGTGTAATTTCCCTTGTAAATAACCAATGATAAGTCCAAGTTCTTTACCTCAAACTCAAAATCCAATGGTGTCAATGATCTCAAAACATGTTTTCCCTTCAATTTGGTATATCATATGATGTATTTTGGCTTTGGATCAAAAAATCCCAAATTTGGTCACTTGAAAATGGACTTTTACCTTCCATATTTGGTTAATTTTATCATTTCGAGTTTCATGCATTTCCAAGCCATCATGACCTTTTTTCTAGACTCAAAACATCATTTTGAGAAAGTTTGATGTTGAACATTTTTCCATTTGAAGTTTGCAAGTAGGAGTTTTAGGCATATGCTTGAAATGACCTATAATCTTACTTTCCCAAAATACCCCTGGCTTGTCAAGATCATAGGTAGAGCTCCACAAATCAGATTGAGGCATACCATACCTTTCTAGAAAGCTAAGATCATGAGGAACAACTTTCATTTTGGCCAAAAATCCATTTGGAAACCCCTTATGGGGTAAACGTTGCTTGGAAGTCAAGTAACTTTCACAGATAAATTTCAGTGTCCTCAGATGACCTGTAAGTTACAAGAACCATAACTTGAGTTCTATAAATCTCCTTGATGCCTTCCACCACTCAAATTAAAGGTCTTGAGATGCTCTACAAGTTTTATGTTGGCCAAATATTCATTTGAGACTTGTATTTTGAATTATTTTTCTTGGAAGTTTGACCTAAATTAGGGGATTTTACACAGAAACCCTAATTTAGAAACTTCTCTTCTTCTTGATTTCTTTTGATTTCTCCTTGGCACAACACCACATCCATATCCAAATATCAAATGATGAATCCCAAATTCTTCAAATAGGCCTTGATGCCCTTCAATCAAGCATTAGACCTAGGGTTGACCTAGGGTTGACCCAGATGAAACCCTAGTTGACTGTCTTCAACTGTAGCTCTTGTAACCACACCAATAACTTGTCTTACTTTCAAATTTACCCTCTAGGTCTTCCATGATGTCTACATACATTCCATGCCTCAGTTCATAGCTCACAACCTCTTTGATGATCTTCAAATACTCCCCAGATAGGATATAGATCTACTGCTTGATCTATTAACTTCTCAAAGCTTCACCTTCTTTCTTGGTGACTTGAATAGGCTTGAACTTGAATAAAAACCTTTTGGATATGCTTCTTGAGATGAAAATGGCACTTGATCCCTTGTTGGATGACTTGCCCATGCTATGCTATGCAAATGAATGAACTGTGTATATGATCTACTATGCAAATGATAGAGCTATGAAAACACAAATCAGGTAAAACAAGTTGGTCAAATTTCAGGGTGCAACAACTGCCCCTATTCAAACGGCTTGGACCTGACTGGGTGAAACGCCCGGAGCCTTCAGACAACCGAGGTACGAGACGGTTGAATACCAATAAACCCGGAAATTTGCCAACTGCAAAAAATAGATTGCGAAATAAACTGCATCACTATCTGGGGAACACTGTCTACAAATCTGATTTCAACACTATCTTGTCAATACCGGAATTGACTTCACTGGGAGAAGTACTTTTGTCGAATATAAGAACGCAATTCTGTCTTGTCATGGGACACATACTATGTTCCTTACGGGGAAATCCTTCGTTTAGATACTGAAGAGTTCATCTGCCTATCTCTCATGCGTCGACTTAGTAACACTTCGTCCGCCTATCCCATACGGGAACACTATTCTGTTTACATCACAGGAAAATTTTCTTCTGCCTATCAAACAGGAAATTTTCTTCTGCCCATCACACAGGAAAATACACTTCTGCCCATCACACAGGAAAATTATTCTTCTGCCCATCATACAGGAAAATTACTCTTCTGCCCATCACACAGGAAAATTACTCTTCTGCCCATCACACAGGAAAATTATTCTTCTGCCCATCACACAGGAAAATTATTCTTCTGCCCATCATACAGGAAAATTATTCTTCTGCCCATCACACAGGAAAATTATTCTTCTGCCCATCACACAGGAAAATTATTCTTCTGCCCATCACACAGGAAAGTTTTTCTTCTGCCCATCACGCAGGAAAATTATTCTTCTGCCCATCACACAGGAAAATTATTCTTCTGCCCATCATACAGGAAAATTACTCTTCTGCCCATCACACAGGAAAATTATTCTTCTGCCCATCACACAGGAAAATTATTCTTCTGCCCATCACACAGGAAAATTATTCTTCTGCCCATCACACAGGAAAATTATTCTTCTGCCCATCACGCAGGAAAATTATTCTTCTGCCCATCACACAGGAAAAATTATTCTTCTGCCCATCACACAGGAAAATTTATTCTTGGACATAGTTTCTTTGCCTATTCTTTGCATTAACTAACTCCACTGGAGGATATTTCGAAAATAACTATCAAACACTCATCTAGATAACAAGTGGCTACTTCTGAACTTTGATTTTATGAAAACCTGAAATGCTGCCGCAATCACAAATTTTGAAGAAAACATTCCGCTGGCCGGATACAACAACGCCTCAATTGGCAACTCTGGTGGGGAAAATGATAGACTGGACTATGTCATCACCCGTCTCCCGGCGAGACCTCGATTGTCTGATAATATCTGAGCTTTAGAACTCCGTACTCCTATTGATAGAGCACACCTGACAGCGAAAGGTTAACCAACATGATCTATGTTTCATAATGCGTATGTTTGATAATGGCATAATGCTCCATACAACATGGAAATGCTACGCGTTTTTTATTTGGTAGATGCAAATATGACACTATATGCCGATGCAAATGCAGGCTCGAACTGCTGGGATAGCTCTAACAAGCTTGCTTCATCAAATCTGCCATCGGGGACAAATATCACCCTGTCGGGGAGTGAACGGGTATCACAAAGTATTCTGGCAAAATAAATGCCAGGACACACAACCAACTCTGTCGGGGAGAGTTTTAACCTTCGATTTCCACTGGGAGGAAAGAAAACACTTGCTGAAAAGAGAGAACTCCGCTGGGGACGAAACGACTCTCTCGGGGAAAATAAACTGACTCCGTTGGGGAGAATAAATGACCCTACTGGGAAGGGAATCTCTGCTGGGGAGAGTAGACTGTCTGAGTACAGCTCACAAGTTTGGAAATATTAGCCTTCTGAGGCTAAACCACTCTGCTCGGGATGGGGAATCCTTCTGGGGAACACCACACTGTCTGAATACATCCTACAATCTTGGAATCACCAAACTCGGCTGAGGGTAAACGACTCTGCTGGAGAATGTCCTTCGGATAGGCTGCGACTAGCTGGGGACTTTGATCCTTCTTTAATAAGGAACATTGTCATCTCAACTTCAGGGAATGAAGCGCGACCTGCGTGGAGATTCACTTTGCATAACGATCAAGTCTTTTCGTTACGAGCTTCTGGTTAGGACTACAATCTTCCGATCGTCCACTTCGCATGGTCAAGAACCCTGCAACACCACAAACGAGACAAGACAAGTCTATACAACCAAATCTATTCAGGTTAGCGTTAGTGACATCATTTTCAGTTAATTCAAAGTTTTAGCAATTATTGGCAAGGGCCAGCGATGTTATGCACTTGCTAGTTTTATTAAACATTGGCGCTTTTCACATACAAAACGGTAAAGCACAAGCATCAAACACTGAATAACATGTTTTATTGATTGGGCCCCTGAATGGGCAGAGTTTTGTACACCGGATGTAACTCCTGAAAAGAGGAAGCTACGCATAACAAATATACAAGTATGCACAGGAAGCATATATACAATGACAAATCAAATCTGCACATATGTCGGCAACGTGATGCAGACGAACATCATGAGCTGATCCTCCTATGACTCGCCTGACTCTGGCGCTTTCCCGGTATTCAATCTTCTGAAGAGATTGTATCTGATAATCGAACTTTCAGGTATATTCTCCCGCACCAATGTGCAACGTAGTATGAAATTCGGATCACAGTCATTTGCTTTTCAAATCCCTCACTTTTGCGTGAACCGCCCTTTGCGGGTTTTCAGTTCACCGGGATACCCCTTTTTGCCGAAGCCGCCCAATGTAGGTTTTCAACTTCACGGGTGTACATTTTTTCAATTTTTATCCCTAATTTTTGCCCGAACCTTTCATTCTGTTTTTGGTTCGCCAGGATGCCCCATTTTTGCCTGGACTCTCTTTTTTCTGTCCAGCGGGTCAATTTCAAGCAAAGTATTTTTTAACTGCGTCCGAATTCACAGGCGACGTAAAGTCTTCACCGTCCATGGTGGACAACAATAAAGCTCCTCCTGAAAAGACTTTTCTGACGACGTATGGCCCTTCGTAGTTGGGGGTCCATTTGCCCCTGTGATTTGCCTGTGGCGGGAGGATCCTTTTTAGCACAAGGTCGCCCGTCTGAAAGCTCCGAGGGTGTATCTTCTTATCATACGCTTTCTTCATTCGGCTCTGGTACAACCGACCATATGCTAGAGAAGCTAACCTCTTCTCATCCATTAAACTCAGCTGGTTCAACCTGTCTTTCACCCATTCTGCCTCGTCGAGTTGGACATCTTGTAATACCCTCAGGGAAGGAATCTCAACTTCCAGTGGTAACACTGCTTCCATTCCATATACCAACGAGAACGGGGTTGCCCCGGTTGATGTGCGTACCGTCGTATGATAGCCGTGCAAAGCAAAAGGTAGCATCTCATGCCAGTCCTTATAGGTCACCACCATCTTTTGAACAATCTTCTTTATATTCTTATTGGTCGCTTCAACAGCGCCATTCATCTTGGGTCGGTAAGGAGAAGAATTGTGATGTTCGATCTTGAAGCTCTGACACAACTCCTTCATCATCTTGTTATTTAAGTTCGAACCGTTGTCGGTAATTATCCGCTCAGGGATTCCATATCTGCAAATGATATCCCGTTTGATAAACTTGGCTACCACCTGCTTGGTCACGTTTGCATATGATGCCGCTTCCACCCATTTGGTAAAATAATCAATTGCTACCAAAATGAAACGGTGTCCGTTAGATGCCGTCGGTTCAATCTTTCCAATCATGTCAATTCCCCACATCGAGAATGGCCATGGCGACGACATTACGTTCAGAGGACTCGGAGGCACATGGATTTTATCCACATAAATATGGCACTTATGACACCTCTTCGCAAACTTGAAACAATCAGTTTCCATAGTTAGCCAGTAATAACCTGCTCGCAGCAGCTTCCTCGTCATAGCATGCCCACCAGCATGTGTACCAAATGTACCCTCGTGTATTTCCTCCATGAGCAACTTAGCCTCTTTCTCGTCTACACAACGTAGCAACACCAAGTCGTGGTTTCTCTTGTATAGGACACCGTCCGGATTCAGATAGAAATTACCCGCCAATCTCCTGAGAGTCTTCTGATCGTGACTGGATGCCCCAGCCGGATACTCTTTGTTCTTCAGGAAATTATGGATATCAAAATACCAGGGTTTATCATTAGATGCTTCGTTAATGGCAAATATGAAGGCGGGTCTATCAAGCCGAGAGATAACAATTCTGGGAGCCTCATTCCAGAAGTTAACTTTATACATGGAAGACAATGTGGCCAGGGCGTCAGCCATCTGATTTTCTGCTCGCGGCACATGATGCAATTCAACCTTGTCAAAGAAAGGCAACAACCTCCTCACGTAATTCATGTACGGTATCAAATTGGGCTGACGTGTCTCCCATTCTCCTTTTATTTAATTCACCACCAAAGCTGAGTCTCCGTATACATCCAGATTTTTGATTCGCAAATCAATGGCTTCTTCAAGCCCCATAATACAAGCTTCGTATTCGGCTTCATTATTGGTAACCGGAAAGGTCAATCGAGCAGTAAATGGGATGTGCGATCCATGTGGAGTAGTGATGATTGCCCCTATTCCGCTACCATAGGAGTTTACAGCTCCGTCAAAGATCAACTGCCATTTGGAACCCAATTCTGGTCCTTCGTCCGGCAACGGTTCTTCACAATCTTTCATCTTTAGGTACATGATATCCTCGTCAGGAAAATCAAACCTCATCGATTGGTAGTCCTCAATAGGCTGCTCAACAAGATATTCTGATAACACGCTCCCCTTTATAGCCTTCTGTGAGACATACTGGATGTCGTATTCGGTCAAAACCATCTGCCAACGGGCAATTCTCCCTGATAGTGCCTGCTTTTCAAATACGTATTTGATAGGATCCATCTTTGAGATGAGCATGGTTGTATGATTTAGCATGTACTGCCTCAAACGCTTGGCGGCCCAGGCTAGCGCGCAACAAGTTTTTTTGAGCATTGAGTATCGAGATTCACATTCAGTAAACTTCTTACTCAGGTAGTATATCGCATGCTCTTTTCTTCCTGTCTCGTCATGTTGACCGAGAACACAACCCATACTTCCCTCAAGAACCGTCAAATACATAATCAAGGGTCTCCCTACCACTGGAGGTATCAAAATAGGAGGCTCCTGCAAATACTGTTTTATTTTATCGAACGCCTTTTGACAATTTTCATTCCATGTCACAGCCTGGTCTTTTTTCAACAACTTAAATAATGGCTCACACGTAGCTGTTAGGTGAGATATGAACCGAGCGATGTAGTTCAACCTCCCTAAAAACCCGCGCACCTCTTTTTCTGTTTTAGGCGTCGGCATCTCTTGTATGGCTTTTATTTTTGCAGGGTCAACCTCTATTCCTTTTTCATTCACGATAAACCCCAGCAGTTTACCCGACCTCACCCCGAAGGTGCACTTGTTAGGGTTCAGTCTCAACCTGAACTTCCTAAGCCTCTTGAATAACTTCAGCAGATTGACCAAATGTTCTTCCTCCGTCTGGGATTTGGCAATCATATCATCAACATAGACCTCGATCTCTTTGTGCATCATGTCATGAAAGAGAGTCGTCATTGCATGCTGATACGTTGCCCCAGCATTCTTTAATCCGAAGGGCATCACTTTGTAACAAAATGTTCCCCAAGGCGTAATGAAAGTAGTCTTCTCCATGTCTTCTGGCGCCATTTTAATCTAATTATAGCCCGAGAAGCCGTCCATTAAGGAGAATACGGAGAATTGAGTGGTATTGTCAACCAGCACATCGATGTGAGGAAGTGGAAAGTCATCTTTCGGGCTCGCCTTATTCAGATCACGGTAATCTACGCACATTCTCACTTTACCGTCCTTTTTTGGCACTGGTACAATATTAGCGACCCATGAGGGATATTTTGTAACAGCTAGGAAGCCAACATCCCACTGCTTTTGAACCTCTTCCTTAATCTTCACAGCCATGTTCGGTCTAGTTCTTCGAAGCTTCTGCTTAACCGGCGGGCATTCTTCTTTTAGCGGCAGACGGTGCACAACCAGATCCGTATCCAGCCCAGGCATGTCTTCGTACGACCAAGCGAATACATCACTATACTCTCTGAGCATTTCAACCAGTCTTCGCTTGACGTCGCTCTGCAGCGCGACTCCTATACGAATGTTCCTTTCAACCCCTTCTGACCCCAGGTTAACAATTTCAATGACCTCCTCATGAGGCAGAATGATTCGTTCTTCTTGCTTTACCAACCAAGACAACTCTTCTGGAACGTCGCCATCTTCAACAATCTCTTCTTCGGCCTGAAATACCGGGTGCTCAAAGTTGAAGTGAGTCATAGGCGGTTCAATGATGTCATCTGAAAATGTTATCCTGCAAAAGGAATGGTTAAATGCTTCAAATGTGTATAAAGCGAATAACCACGTTGTCATTTTATTGTAAAACACAAAAACGGGAAAAACAGAGATCACAATATTTGTACATGAAAACGCCTTTTATTTAATGATTAAACCATGCAATGTACATAACAGCACGACCCTAAGCAAAATCACGATGCCCCGGGTAAGACACCGAATTGTTCAACAATTAAGAAAACAAAGTATTACTGTTTGGTAGTCACAAGAACAGTCTCCTGAATAGACCAATTGCATAACCCTTGTCCTTGTACGCTCGGCTGAATCCAGGCGTCCATGTCGCAGTCGCTGTCTCCTTCTTCGGAATCTGAAACAGCGTTGACGGCCTCGTGATACACTCCACTAGCCGTGATTGTTATTGGTCCTCTGAAACGGGGTGCCCCAGCAGCAGGCGCTGATGATGACGGTTGATATCCCAGCCCAAATCTGTCCATTTTCACGGGAATATCCAGAACTTTGCCCCAGCCTTTTGTCTCACCAGTCTTCACTAGGGCCTGAGCCTCCTTGTATGATGAGACTGCCACCTCTGATGCTTTACTCGGCCCTGGAACCTTGTCTTTAATGCGCAACCCTTCAAAGGCTTGGCAGGGTGTTTCATGAATCTCGCCGTCGACTTCTACGTACTTGAATGACGACAGATGGCTGACCAATATGTCCTCCTCTCCACAAACTGTGACCACACTGTCCCCTACCATGTATTTCAGCTTTTGGTGCAAGGTAGATGTGACTGCCCCAGCACCATGGATCCATGGTCGTCCGAGAAGACAGCTGTATGCTGGTTGGATGTCCATAATGTAAAATTCAGTTTCGAAGATCTCCGGCCCCACCTGCAGAGGTAACGTTATAGATCCAAAGACTGACCTCTGTGTACCATCAAATGCCCTGACCACCAAGTCACTAGGCATACAAATGATCCCCCTGATGTCCAATTTCATCATTGCTTTCTTTGGCAGGACATTCAAGGAAGACCCGGTATCTACCAGCACGTGGGACATGACTGAGCCCCTGCATTCAACTGAGACGTGCAACGCCATGTTATGCTCTCTCCCCCTCGGGGTCAAATCAAAATCCGTAAATCCCAATTCCAACTGATTCACAGAAACATCTTGGGGTACAAACGACGTGTCCAGAATTTTCAATAATGCATTCCTATGGGCTTCGGAACACAATAACAGTGACAATATGGATATCTTCGACGACGTCTGTTGAAGGTGCTCAACAATCTTATAGTCACTCTTACGAATAAGGCGCATAAACTCTTCTACATCTTTCAGTGACGTTTCTTTTTCATTCCTCTGCACAGGGACATCCTCATTCATTTTTCCTTTACCTTTTGCCAACCGTTCAGCCTCTACCTCAGGTGATATAAAAATTCTCCCACTTCTCGTCATCCCTCCAGTCCCGACGACATTGTCCACAACCTCAGCTGGCTGTTTACTGATATCAAGTTTCACCCCATCACAATAGGCTTCCAGCCCATAAGTCCAAGGTACCGCCTTAGTGCTCTCATAAGGTGTTGGCCCTGCCTTGGTGATAGTGATCGGCGGTCGCCTGGCTGGCGCCGTTATAGTTATCGTTTTTTGGGGGATTGTCACCGTAGCTACATCACTTTGCTCATCAGCTAATACTTCTACAGGTTTCTCAACTGCCGTTCTATCGAATTGCAACGTGCCTTCATCTATCAAGGTCTGAATACCCTTCTTCAATTCAGCACAACCCCTAGCTTGGGTCCAACACTCTAGACAAAACTCATCGCAGCCCGGATACACGCCTCCTTTTAATAACCTGTTCTTTATCTCACACAACGGTGTTTTTAGTTCATCAACATTCATGATCAAGTTCAAACCCTCCTCAGTCAAAATAGCATTTGCTCCATGGTTGGGCATGGGCTGTTGTACTATGTTCGGACCTACTTGTCCAAAATTTATGGCCTTGCTATCCAACAGATCTTGCACCACATGCTTGAACGCGTGGCAATTCTCTATATCATGGCCAGGAGCCCCGGAGTGGAACTCGCAGTGCTTGTTCGTATCAAAACCAAACGGAGGAGTGCCCGTCATTGGCGCCATAGTCCTCTTTTCCACCAAATTCAAGCCCAGTAATGTTTGGAGTAACTCTGCATACGTATAAGGAGGTACATCAAATACTCTTTTCGACCTCGCGTTAGGATATCTCCTCTGTCCCTGATTTGGCCTCTGCTGCTGCTGTTGTTGCTGCTGCTGTTGTGGTGGTATCTGCTGTAGTGGTGTTGGTTGTTGATGAAATGGAATTGTGACACTTGCCACCTGTTGCGGATGATTGTACTGATTCCGCCCTCTGCCCCGACCTCGGCCCCCGAATACTGCACTTGCGTCACCCTGACGAAGACCACCGAAAGCTCTTCTGTTACTGCCAGCTGAAGTAGATTACTCAGCTTGGAATCTCCCCATTTTGATATTACTCTCAACCTTCTCTCCCATCAAGATTAGATCCGAGAAACTGCCCAAAGAAGCGGGAAACAGCTTATCATAAAACATACCGGTGAATGTTCCTATGAACATATCATTCATTTCTTTCTCTACCAACGGAGGATGGACCCTTGCAGCCATGTCGCGCCACCTTTGCGCATACTCTTTGAAGCTCTCATCTTTCTTCTGGGACCGCCCCTGTAACTGGACCCTGTTCGGTGCCAGGTCACTATTGTACTTATAATGAGCCATAAACGCTTCAGCCAGCTGCTTCCATGTCTTTATCTGAGTAGGTTCCAATCCCATGTACCATTCAAGGGAAGGACCAGACAAGCTGTCTTGAAAGAAATGCATCAGCATTCTTTCATCGTTCGAGTAAGCCGACATCCTTCTATAGTATGACCGCACATGCACCTTTGGACAGGTATCTCCCTTATATTTGTCAAATGTGGGAGCTTTAAACTTTAGCGGTACCCTCAGGCCAGGCACCAGACCCATTGTGGTCATATCTAAACCAACAACACTTTGATTCACAACACCTTTCATCTGCTCCTCGAGCATCTGGATTCGCTGAGCGTTATCTACAGGACCTTCAAAACCCCCGCCAGAGAAAGCATCTTCTTCCTGATCTTCTATCCAATTACCGTTCCCATTTCCGTATCCATCATACCCATTGTTACGACCAAATCTAGTCTGATTCATCACAGGGCCCGCCCCCTGTTACCATACCCTTGAGCGACCCCGGCAGGTCCAAAAGACATCATTCCAGCGCCATTTCCGTTACCGAATCCGCCATAACCCTGATTGGTATTACCAAATCCATCCTGTCCGAAGCCCTAAGCGTTGAAGCCGTACTTCCCATCTTGATTAGCATAATCAAACCCCTGGTCGTTATAGCCAAGTCCGTTGTTACCGAAGCCATTACCTCCAATATTATCACCGCCCAGATTGGCATCTCCGAACCCAACATTGTTGATGACAGTCTCGTTACCGATTCCTGTATTACCGTTCCCAGCGCCAGTGCCATTGTTCACATTCACAGCAGGTATGTTCGTCACAGGTGGAGCTACCGGTGTAGGAGTACCATCCCCGTGAATGGTGTCAACACGCACATAATTATGGTCTTCATTTCCATGCCCAGCATTTCTCGCTAACAATGGCTGCACCAAAGCTTGCAAGTTTTCCTGGCCTTTCACAATTGTCTCCATCGTCTGCATGAACAACGCCAGCTTCTCACGCATGTCCCGCATTTCGCTCTGCATCTGGTCCATAACTCTTTTGCAGTTGGTACGAGTAGAGTATCGGTGCGGGCGTTGACTTTCAATCCTGAAAACACCTGAACGATGCAGGAAATGAGATACAGTTCAATAATCACTTGTAATGCAATATGAATGAGTATGCAAATGCGACATGTGTCTGTGCATTAGGGAATATCACTCCCCAATTCTAGTGCTAATGTGTCAGTGTGGTGATAGTGACAGCAGTACGAAGTTCGGAGCCGAATCATAGAAAACACCTCATACATTGCAGAGAAACCCATCAAGTCAGGAATACAATATCAATGAGCGTACAATAAGAAGGCATGACCTCAACTAACAATCCTGGTGATGGCCAGCACAATGCAAATAAAGCATACACATCGATACATGAAATAGTTAAGTGCGACCATACGCCTGGTACTCCTCTAATAACCCCTTAGTCTCTGGATGACTTGGTCGGGTAAGCAAACCCTCAACAAGTAGATCTCTTCGCTTGAGAACACGTCGTAAATCACCAACAGATTCCTCCCGTGCCCCTTCTCCGAAGCGATCCTCTAGCTTCCGTTTCTGAGACACAGCCTCCTTCTTGCACTCGATGGCCTTGTTCAATGAGTTCTGAAGGCTATATCTTGCCATCACCTCCTCTTCATACTTTTTCTTGCTAGCCTTCAACTGATCTTCGAGTTCAGAAATTTGCTGCTTCAATTTGTCTTCCCTCTTTTTGTTGTTGGTTAGCGTAGCATTCCACGTTTTGTTGCAAGAAGAGATTTCCCGGTAGGCGGCATCGAGTGACTTCTTCTTGGACTCTAACATATCATGAGAGCTTCTGAATTCTTTTCCCAGGCGTTGACGCTTCTTTTTCTCTTCGGTCAGTTCAGCCCCTAGCCTGTTTACCAACTCAGTCTGCTGTTGGAAGGAATGCACAGCTTTGTTCTTCTCACTCCTCATCTGAGCCAGTTCCTTCTCTAACTCTTCATTGATCTTTATCAAGTCCTCTTTTTCTTTCACAACCCGCTCATAAACCTCAACAACTACAGTAGTGGGTTCCTCCACTGGAATGGGAACAGGGCGTGACACTGCTGGGAAAGGCATTTGTACCTGTCTTACCCTCTCCTGAATCCACACCTTGTATGGCATATAGGCCTGACAATCATTCTTGCCTAGAAATGGTTTCCCTCTTCTGCAGATATGATTCCAAGCGTGCTGAAGCTTGGCCAATAATTCCCCACTCAATTCACCAGTGAAATACAGAGATTCCTGTATTTCTTCGTCCTTTGGCGGTCTTTTCAAGGCATAACCGAATTGCCTGATCAATAATGATGGATTGTAATTAATGCACCCTTTCCTCCCAATCAGAGGAACATTAGGATATTTGGCGCAGTTGTAGATAATCTCAGATCCCAATAAAGCTCTGTCGAACCAGACAACATCTTCTGAAGAAAGTCCCATCAAAGGCTCAGACCAATCCACCGTATTTGCAGACTCAGCAAAGATACCCTTCTTGGGCAGATGACTCTCAAACCACATATACAGCAAGGGTACACAACAGGAGACGTTCTTGCCCCTCCTATTCTCATTCTTATAATGCAGTGAGTGATAAAAGTCTCCAATCAGGGTGGGCACAAGATTGCTTGAAGCAAAGATATAGAATGCATCCAAATCAACGAAGTCAGGCATATTAGGGAACAATACAATGCCATAGATACACAAAGCAAGGATAGCATTAAACATAACCCAACAACCACTCTTGGCGTACTCTTGTGCTTTTCCAACTAAGAACTTGAGAGAAAAACCAGAAACTCCATTCCACGAGGTTAACAGCAGTTCTGAGGGGTCTAAGTGCAACACAACAGCCAAATCCTCCCGTTTGGGCTCAGCACCCATATGAATGAAGGGCACCTTGTTCTGAATAGTCAACTCCAAGATCTCGGCATACTCTTCCATGGTCGGAGCCAGAATGAAGTCAGGGAAAGTAAAACACCTCAGCGGGGGATCATAGAACTGCATCAGTGCGTACAATCCGTTGCGCTCGTGCATGGATGGTTTATAAACCAGCCTGAGCAGTTTCCCATAACTATTCCTGAAGCTTCTCTTCACCTCATCATCAGCTAGAGATATCAAACCAAGTAGAGAGGAAACATCGAGAGTGGGCAACTTGTACGCGACAGTCTTCCTCAAAGTACTCATAATAACAGATGGAAGTCCAGAGCACTAGAATCGGGAAGTATGAAAATGCACCTGCAGCACAGACGCACGTTAATGATATGCACATGATGATGCAAACAATGCAAAATGCAAGCATGCAACAAGGGATCACAAGCCCCTGGCAGAGAAATTCAATCCACAACATTGGCCTCGAATAGACCCTTAAATTGCTCAAGACCATCCACGATGCTCCAACCTGGTCTCTGACAGACCTAATAACACTGTCCTCAAATACCACTGAATCTCAATCAAGAAAACCGGTAATATGGAGGTCACGTTACCTGCATGCCCCAACCCCTCTCACAGGTAGGTGTCCTAATAACTGACACAAGGTACGACATCCTATGCGGTCGTCGGCGTCACAGACTTTCAATACGGATGATACGATACCCAGAAGGTGTGGCATCATCATGTCCTGAAGAGGCCTCACTTAGCCAACTTCCAAATGATCGGTCCCCGGAGTCGACAATCCAACTAACCAACAACCCCCTCAACCCAAAGGGTTAAAAAAGAAGTCAACCAGAAGAACCTCGTCCGAGCGTGGATTTCATGAGACACTGGTACATGCAAAGCATGCACGCGCCCACTAATTTCCACTCTAATTCTAGGTGCACTCAAGCCCAGGTCCGGCTTATCTCTCAATCATAGAACCCCCTCATACCCACAACAATAATAACAATAATATAATGCTGAATGTAAACGACTGAAAAGTAAATCCATACAAAATCCTCGACGAGAAAACAAGCGCTAGGATTGACTCGCGTAGGGAACCGTTGGAGTCCTCAGCAGAGTCGCCAGCTGTCGCTACTGCGAAAATCGGCGCCGGCTGAACAAAAGAGTCGCCACCGTGCGTTATTTATCCCAAAGGAGGGAAAGGAAACGCTCGAAGTAAACCTACCGCAAAGACGGGAAAGGAATGGTCATCGCAACCAAATCCTGGATTTGGGAGTCGGTTTCGCAAGGGGAAGGTATTAGCACCCCTCACGTCCGTCGTACTTGACGAGATCCACGCTTGTTTTCTAGTACGGATTGTTATTCTATCTATTCTACAGGTCAAGGGTTAAAAGAAAATAAAATGACTCGGCAAAGTATCGCATTTTATGCCTACGTATTCCCGTCTGGAACGAGAAATCAGAGTCAACGTAGTTCGCATACCTACGGGAAAGGAGGGGAAGGTTGCTCACTAGGATATCGCATCCTATGCCTACGTACTTTCATACATCATGAAAGATCAGAGCAAACGTAGTTCGGGCCACGTACGACACAAGTCTGTCTTGATTGTTTTTATCTTTCTGAAAAAGGTTTTCTCCTAATTATGGGTCCAAGCGGCAAAAATTACGTTTTTTTGATTGGTTTACAGTCTTTTACGCAAGAACTGTCTTTTATTGATGCTTATCCTTTTATTGTATTTTTCTGATTGTTTTGAGAAAGAAGAGACAACAACTCTAAAACCTATGGTTGAAAAGGGAATCAAAATCTACCCTAATGTTGTCATGCATGGATGAGAACCTAATGTTTGTCATATTCCTCTCTTGCGCAGAGAAAAACAGAGATCCTACGGGATAAATGGAAAAGAAACAACATATATACAGTAAAGCGGTAAAATGCATGAATGCAGCAGTACAAGCGAGGCAAGGGAGTCCCACTCAACCTCGAACCTAGAAAACAATGAGCAAAGTGAAACAACTTCACTTCAACCTCAAGGGGAAAATTAACAAACAATATAATCAAGAAACTCAAACAATACATCAACAGCTCTAAACAGCACCACCAGCTCTAAACAACAAAACCTGACAGCACAAGCTCCTTCTTCTATCAGTCTTCAAGGCAATGAACTTTATCCTCAATCTTCAAGGGCTTCTCCAAAGCAAGCTGTAACGCCCCGATTCTGAATTCCCATTAATTGTTGAGTCTTTTAATTTATTTAATTTATGTTTGTTTTAAATTGAGAAATTATATATATTACTATGGGGTGTTTGCTTATTTTATCTATTTTTACCGATTCGGAGAGTTTTCGGGGAATTAGAGTAAAAAGGGTATTTTAGACATTTAGCAATTTAGTGTGAGAATTGATTGGTAAGTGTTGGAAAGAATTTGAGAGGAAAGAAATAGAGATAGAAATAGAATAAGAGAGGAAAAGAAAGAAAGATAGTAACATAAGAAGAAAAACAAGAGAAAGAAAAGAGGAGAAGAGAAAGAGAAGAGAAAGTGGAGAGGAAAACCTAGAATCATCAAGGGATCATCACCAAAGCTTGCAATCGATCGGTAAGGGTGTGAAACTCCATCATCTCTTTAATGTGTATGATTGTATGTGTATGTGTTTGGATTTTGTAGAGTTTCTACTCTTTTTCCCACTTAGGTTAGAAGTTGGTTTTGTGAGTAGAATGAGGTTTTAATCGGTTAGAACTCAGATTAGACGATGTAGTTTAGTCGGGTGATGGTAGGGTTGTGCCACTGAGACTGGTTTGGATTTAATCGGTTGATTTTGTGGAGTTTGGGCTCTTGAGACAGCCATGGAAGTTCTGTCTTCGCAGGCTCGCCAGGCGAATGGCAGCGAAGCTTCGCCAGGCGAAGCCCATCGAACTGCAGCGAAGCAAGACAGAAGCAACACCCTGTCTTCGCTGGCAAGTTCGCCAGGCGAAGTGAGTTGGCGAAGGTTCGCCAGGCGAGTGTGTAGCGAGCCTCAGCGAGTAATTCCAGAATTACTCCCAGTGGACTTCGCTGGGAAGTTCGCCAGGCGAAGGCCAGCGAGCATTCGCTGCGTGGCTTCGCCAGGCGAAGGTTGGCGAACCTGACAGTGTTATTTGTTTTGTTGTTTATTCATAGCATGACTTTTGGCCGATTTAATTATGATTAATGCCTATATGAATGATTGATGTGTGAAATGTTTCGACATGTCGTGCTGTGGGTGGCCGAAAGGCGCGAATCCTAGATTGTAGAGCCAATGGTGAATCTTGAACGTTTGATAATCTTGTGTATTTGCTTGAATTGAATAGAAACGCATTGATAGGCTGATATGTGTGTAAACCATGTGTGAAATGGTGCATAATGTGAATGCATGATAGATATATGCGATGTATGTGATAAATGCAATGAGTATGTTTGTGAACATAGTATGCATTCTGTGTTGATCGATCCCTCGGAGGATTAGCATTGTATAGCATCTTAGTATGCATTTTTGTGTTGAATGATCCCTCGGAGGATTTGCAGAACCTCGTATGATACGATGGTTATATTAGATTCCTTGGAGAATCGGTTACATTGTGTGATTCCTCGGAGAATCGGTCATAACATGTAATCCCTTGGAGGATTGACTAGAGTATTTGATTCCGTGGAGAATCTGCTGAGTATTTGATTCCGTGGAGAATCTGCTGAATATTCGATTCCGTGGAGAATCTGATGAATATTTGATTCCGTGGAGAATCTGCTGAATACTTGATTCCGTGGAGAATCTGCTGAATACTCGATTCCTTAGAGAATCTGTTGAAATGAGTCGGTACCGCATTTGCATCTGCATAGAGTCGTGTGTCGGTCTCTATGAGTTGCATGAGTCATCTGTGTATGATGCATTAGTTGTATGAATGTAACTGTGTATGTTATATATGATTGTTTGGAGGAACATATAGTGAATGTTCATGAGCATGTGTAGAGGCATGATTAATTGTATATGCTTAATGTGGTGAGAACATAATTTGAGTATCACTTGTACAAATATGAGTATATGTATATATACAATTTTATGCATTAACTGTTATGATATTGTTTCTCACCCTTCTGCTGTTTTATAATGCTCTATGAGGCATTGCAGAGTAGGAAGCTGGAGGTTCTTTTTGTGAAGCGATGTCTTCGTCTTTTTGGTCAATGGCTCTGATATGTAACATCTGGGTAGTTAGGAAACCTTTGACTCTTTTGGAGTTACATTTGTTTTGATTCCTTGTGATACATCTGTGTATGTATCCGCTGTGGATATGGTTGTAAAGCATGAATTGATTGAATGGTTGTATATACTTTTATGAATGTGATCGATTCAATATTTGGATGTTTCCGCTTTTATTCTAAATATTGAGATGTGGGTTACCCATTGTTGCATATCTATTTTGAGCAGGTATCGTATGTGTTTAATTTCATGATAATGTGATGCGCCTCTTATATACCATGTTTTAATTAAACTCTGATGAAATAAATTTTCTAAGTGCCTAATTGATTTATTTGATTAATTTGGGGGTATAGAAAGGGGGTGTTACATTAAGTGGTATCAGAGCCAGTGTTGAGTCAGTCGTGTCTGTCTTGTTGTTGTGTTGGTTGAACGGTTGTTTAACCTTGTTGTTATTTTTGGGAATCCTCAGAATATGGCAGGTCGTAATGACAATGCTATGGCAGCGGCGTTAGAGGCTATGGCCAGAGCTGTGCAGGGTGCACCTATCGTGAATGCGAATGATGAGTTCAGGAAGAACCAACCACCGGTGTTCAAAGGGAGATTTGATCCGGATGGTGCTCAGATATGGTTAAAGGAAATTGAGAGGATCTTTAGGGTGATGGATTGTGCTGAAGGGAACAAGGTGAGACTAGGGACTCACATGCTGAGAGAAGAGGCTGATGACTGGTGGGTCAGCGTGAGGCAAGTTCTTGAGGTCGACGATGAGGAGATTACGTGGGATTTATTTCGTACTGAGTTTCTAAGGAAGTATTATCCCGAAAGTGTTAAAGGGAAGAGAGAAATGGAATTTCTGGAGTTGAAACAAGGTAATATGTCGGTGGTGGACTACACCGCTAAGTTTACTGAGTTAGTGAAGTTTCACCCTCACTATGATGCGGTTACGGCGGAATTTTCCAAATGTATCAAGTATGAGAATGGCTTGCGTCCTGAGATAAAGCAAGTGGTGGGTTATCAAAGAATACGAAGATTTTCGGATTTAACCGAGTGCTGTAGGATTTATGAAGAAGACAGTAGAGCTCGTTCTACTCATTATAAGGGTTTGAGCGAGAGGAGAGGGAAGCAGCAAGTATGAAGCGGACCTTATGTGACGCCTGCTGATAAGGGCAAACATAGGGGAAACTTTGATAGGATACCCGGAGGAGGTTCCGATGCGATCAAATGTTTTAAGTGTGGCGTGATGGGCCACAAGTCTTATGATTGTGGAAAGTTCAAGGCGAAGTGTTCCAACTGTGGGCTCCTTGGACATGATGCACCAGAGTGTAGAAATAATGTTGTGAAGTGTTTTAATTGTGGCGAGGTGGGTCACATTAGCCCGAATTGTACCAAACCGAAGCAAGCTCAGGCGGGCGGAAAATTTTTCGCATTAGCAGGTTCAGACGCTACTAATGCGGCAGATCGTTTTATTAAAGGTACATGCTTTATTAATGATATGCCTTTAGTTGCTATTATTGATACTGGAGCGACTCACTCGTTCATTTCTCTTACGTGTGCTAAGCGGTTGGATTTGTGTATGGTTTCTTTGAGTAGTGGTATGGTTATTGGGACTCCCGCTTCGGGGTCGGTAACTACTTCTTTGGTGTGTGCAAGTTGTCCTTTGACCATGTATGGTAAGGACTTCGTTATGGATTTAGTGTGTTTGCCGTTGGAAGGTTTGGACGTAATCTTGGGTATGAACTGGTTGCAATTTAATAGAGTTCATCTAGATTGCTATCACAAGTTAGTAAGGTTTCCTTCTTTGGAAGATGGTGAAAACGAGAGTTTTCTTTCCACTAAAGAGTTGAAGAAACTTTTAGCGGACGAAGCTCAGTTGTTTGGTTTGTTTGCATCGTTGTCGGTGGAGAGCAAAGTTGAGCTCGACGTGTTTCCTGTGGTTTGTGAATTTCCTGAAGTGTTTCCGGAAGATGTTGCGGATGTGCCGCCAAAGAGAGAGGTTGAATTTTCTATTGATCTAGTTCCGGGTACTAGACCGATTTCGATGGCCCCGTATCGGATGTCGGCATCGGAGTTGGTGGAATTGAAGAAGCAGTTGAATGATTTGTTGGATAAGAGATTTGTAAGACCAAGTGTTTCTCCTTGGGGTGCGCCGGTATTGTTGGTAAAGAAGAAGGATGGTAGTATGCGATTGTGTATTGATTATCGGCAGTTGAATAAGGTGACAATTAAGAACAAGTATCCGCTTCCAAGAATCGATGATTTGATGGATCAATTAGTTGGAGCCCGTGTTTTTAGTAAGATTGATTTGAGATCCGGTTATCACCAGATTCGGGTTAAGGAAGAAGATATTTCGAAGACGGCTTTTAGAACACGATATGGTCACTATGAGTATACGGTGATGCCATTCGGAGTTTCTAATGCGCCGGGTGTTTTCATGGAATATATGAACCGTATCTTCCACGAGCAGTTGGATCGTTTTGTGGTAGTGTTTATCAATGACATTTTGATTTATTCTAAGTCTCGAGAGGAACACGAAGAACATTTAAGGATTGTGTTGCGGATTTTGAAAGAGAAGAAGTTGTACGCAAAATTGTCTAAGTGTGAGTTTTGGTTGTCGGAGATGAGTTTTCTTGGACATATTATTTCCGGCAATGGTATTAGTGTGGATCCATCCAAGATCGATGCGGTAATGCAATGGGAGACTCCAAGATCGGTTACGGAAATTCGAAGCTTTTTGGGCTTGGCCGGTTACTACCGGAGGTTTATCGAAGGATTTTCAAAGTTAGCACTTCCGTTAATGCAATTGACTTGTAAAGGAAAGGCTTTTATTTGGGATGTTAATTGTGAAGAGAGTTTCATGGAATTAAAGAGAAGGTTAACGACAGCGCCAGTTTTGATTTTGCCGAATCCTACGGAACCTTTTGTGGTTTATTGCGATGCTTCTTTGTCAGGATTGGGTGGTGTATTGATGCAAGATGGGAAGGTCATGGCGTATGCTTCTAGACAGTTGAGAGTACATGAAAAGAATTATCCTACTCATGATTTGGAGTTAGCGGCCGTAGTGTTCGTTTTGAAAATTTGGAGGCACTATCTTTATGGTGCAAGATTTGAAGTTTTTAGCGATCACAAGAGTTTGAAGTATTTGTTTGATCAAAAAGAATTGAATATGAGGCAAAGGAGATGGCTAGAACTTTTGAAGGACTTTGATTTTGGTTTAAATTATCATCTGGGTAAGGCGAATGTGGTAGCCGATGCCTTAAGTCGGAAGTCGTTGCACGTGTCTACCTTGATGGTTAGAGAGTGGGAACTCTTGGAGAACTTTAGAGATTTGAGTTTGGTTTGTGAGTTAACACCGAGTAGTGTGAAGCTGGGTATGTTGCATGTCACGAATGATTTCCTTGCTACGGTGTGTGAAAAGCAAAAGTTGGATTTGAAATTTGTGGATTTGATGACGAATGGAAATGAAGATTTCAAAGTTGATGAATTAGGAGTTTTGAGGTTTCGAGGTCGTATTTGTATTCCCGATGATGCGGATTTGAAAAAGATGATATTGGAAGAGGGACATCGGAGTAACTTGAGTATTCATCCGGGAGCGAATAAGATGTATCAGGATTTGAAGAAGATCTTTTGGTGGTCTGGATTGAAAAGCGATGTTGCTCGTTTTGTGTACTCGTGTTTGACTTGCCAGAAGTCTAAGGTGGAGCATCAGAAGCCTAGTGGATTGATGCAACCGTTGGATATTCCGGAATGGAAATGGGATAGTATATCGATGGATTTTGTTACGGGATTGCCGAATACGCAAAGAGGACATAATGCTATTTGGGTGATTGTTGATAGGCTTACTAAATCGGCTCACTTTATTCCGATTGATATTACTTATTCTTTGGAAAGGTTGGCCGAGATTTATGTTGGCACTATTGTGAAGCTTCATGGAGTTCCTAAGAGTATTGTGTCGGATAGAGATCCTAGATTTACTTCAAGATTTTGGGAGAGTTTGCAAGGTGCCTTGGGTTCTAAGTTGAGATTGAGTTCGGCATATCATCTGCAAACAGATGGTCAAACCGAGAGGACGATTCAATCGTTAGAAGATTTGTTGCGTGCTTGTGTGCTTGAACAAGGTGGTGCGTGGGACGGTTATTTAGCGTTGATTGAGTTCACCTATAATAACAGTTTCCATTCGAGTATTGGTATGGCGCCATTTGAGGCTTTATATGGTCGGAGATGTCGAACACCTCTGTGTTGGCATGAGACAGGTGAAAAGTCGGTAGTTGGTCCGGAAATGGTGCAGCAAATGACGGAAAAGGTGAAATTTATTCGGGAAAAGATGAGAGCTTCTCAGAGTAGACAGAAAAGTTATCATGATAAAAGGAGAAAGGATCTCGAGTTTCAAGAGGGCGACCATGTGTTTTTGAGAGTTACACCGGTTACGGGTGTGGGTCGTGCTTTGAAGTCGAGAAAGTTGACTTCTCGTTTTATTGGTCCGTATCAGATTGTCGCACGAGTTGGTGCTGTGGCTTATCGTGTGGCGTTACCTCCGAACCTTTCGAATTTGCATGATGTATTCCATGTCTCGCAACTTCGGAAGTATGTTCCGGATCCTTCACATGTTATCCCAATGGATGAAGTTGAAGTAAGAGATAACCTTACAGTTGAAGTTTTACCGGTTAGTATTTTGGACCGCGAAGTTAAGAAACTAAGAGGCAAGGATATTGCGCTTGTGAAAGTGTCCTGGGGAGGTGCCGCGGAAGGCAACATGACTTGGGAGTTGGAGAGCAAGATGCGAGAATCGCATCCAGAGTTGTTTGAATCAGGTGATATTTTCGAGGACGAAAATTTCTAAAGTGGGGGAGAGTTGTAACGCCCCGATTCTGAATTCTCATTAATTGTTGAGTCTTTTAATTTATTTAATTGATGTTCGTTTTAAATTGAGAAATTATATATATTACTATGTGGTGTTTGCTTATTTTATCTATTTTTTCCGATTCGGAGAGTTTTCGGGGAATTAGAGTAAAAAGGGCATTTTAGACATTTAGCAATTTAGTGTGAGAATTGATTGGTAAGTGTTGGAAAGAATTTGAGAGGAAAGAAATAGAGATAGAAATAGAATAAGAGAGGAAAAGAAAGAAAGATAGTAACATAAGAAGAAAAACAAGAGAAAGAAAAGAGGAGAAGAGAAAGAGAAGAGAAAGTGGAGAGGAAAACCTAGAATCATCAACAGATCATCACCAAAGCTTGCAATCGATCGGTAAGGGTGTGAAACTCCATCATCTCTTTAACGTGTATGATTGTATGTGTATGTGTTTGGATTTTGTAGAGTTTCTACTCTTTTTCCCACTTAGGTTAGAAGTTGGTTTTGTGAGTAGAATGAGGTTTTAATCGGTTAGAACTCGGATTAGACGATGTAGTTTAGTCGGGTGATGGTAGGGTTGTGCCACTGAGACTGGTTTGGATTTAATCGGTTGATTTTGTGGAGTTTGGGCTCTTGAGACAGCCATGGAAGTTTTGTCTTCGCAGGCTCGCCAGGCGAATGGCAGCGAAGCTTCGCCAGGTGAAGCCCATCGAGCTGCAGCGAAGCAAGACAGAAGCAACACCCTGTCTTCGCTGGCAAGTTCGCCAGGCGAAGTGAGTTGGCGAAGGTTCGCCAGGCGAGTGTGTAGCGAGCCTCAGCGAGTAATTCCAGAATTACTCCCAGTGGACTTCGCTGGGAAGTTCGCCAGGCGAAGGCCAGCGAGCATTCGCTGCGTGGCTTCGCCAGGCGAAGGTTGGCGAACCTGACAGTGTTATTTGTTTTGCTGTTTATTCATAGCATGACTTTTGGCCGATTTAATTATGATTAATGCCTATATGAATGATTGATGTGTGAACTGTTTCGACATGTCGTGTTGTGGGTGGCCGAAAGGCGCGAATCCTAGATTGTAGAGCCAATGGTGAATCTTGAACGTTTGATAATCTTGTGTATTTGCTTGAATTGAATAGAAACGCATTGATAGGCTGATATGTGTGTAAACCATGTGTGAAATGGTACATAATGTGAATGCATGATAGATATATGCGATGTATGTGATAAATGCAATGAGTATGTTTGTGAACATAGTATGCATTCTGTGTTGATCGATCCCTCGGAGGATTAGCATTGTATAGCATCTTAGTATGCATTTTTGTGTTGAATGATCCCTCGGAGGATTTGCAGAACCTCGTATGATACGATGGTTATATTAGATTCCTTGGAGAATCGGTTGCATTGTGTGATTCCTCGGAGAATCGGTCATAACATGTAATCCCTTGGAGGATTGACTAGAGTATTTGATTCCGTGGAGAATCTGCTGAATATTCGATTCCGTGGAGAATCTGATGAATATTTGATTCCATGGAGAATCTGCTGAATACTTGATTCCGTGGAGAATCTGCTGAATACTCGATTCCTTAGAGAATCTGTTGAAATGAGTCGGTACCGCATTTGCATCTGCATAGAGTCGTGTGTCGGTCTCTATGAGTTGCATGAGTCATCTGTGTATGATGCATTAGTTGTATGAATGTAACTGTGTATGTTATATATGATTGTTTGGAGGAACATATAGTGAATGTTCATGAGCATGTGTAGAGGCATGATTAATTGTATATGCTTAATGTGGTGAGAACATAATTTGAGTATCACTTGTACAAATATGAGTATATGTATATATACAATTTTATGCATTAACTGTTATGATATTGTTTCTCACCCTTCTGCTGTTTTATAATGCTCTATGAGGCATTGCAGAGTAGGAAGCTGGAGGTTCTTTTTGTGAAGTGATGTCTTCGTCTTTTTGGTCAATGGCTCTGATATGTAACATCTGGGTAGTTAGGAAGCCTTTGACTCTTTTGGAGTTACATTTGTTTTGATTCCTTGTGATACATCTGTGTATGTATCCGCTGTGGATATGGTTGTAAAGAATGAATTGATTGAATGGTTGTATATACTTTTATGAATGTGATCGATTCAATATTTGGATGTTTCCGCTTTTATTCTAAATATTGAGATGTGGGTTACCCATTGTTGCATATCTATTTTGAGCAGGTATCGTATGTGTTTAATTTCATGATAATGTGATGCGCCTCTTATATACCATGTTTTAATTAAACTCTGATGAAATAAATTTTCTAAGTGCCTAATTGATTTATTTGATTAATTTGGGGGTATAGAAAGGGGGTGTTACACAAGCACTCCAGCAGAGGAATGATGACAAGAGGATTTAGAATGTTAAACAGTCTGCTGAGCACCAAAGGTGGCCTGCAGAAAGTTAACATAGTACAAACTATTTCTCTCAAAGTTCTATCTCCTAGATACACTCACTAATCCTTCCAAAGGAGGAATGTGAGTATTAAGGAGAGACTTTTAATCATTTAGAAGAATGGAGGCAAAAGAAACCATCCATGTTTATGAAGAAAGTTTCTACTCTAAGGCTCTACCTATACCCTAGGTTCTATGGTCTTCAAACAACCCCAAGCAAGCCAAGCAATCTTCATCAAGCTTTGATTTTGATCTTCAACTTTGATCCTTGCCAAGCTCCACAAGCTCTAACTAAGCCCACACCCCAAGCAAAAGCCCAAAAAGCCCACACAACAAAATAAACCCCAAAAATGGGCAAACCAAACAATCACACAACTGTAAAATATACTGAAAATATTAATATAGTAGGGAAAATTCTAATATTATTTCTAAGGGATCTACTATACCTACCCTTAATACCCTATATGCCCCAGATCCTAATTCAATCTAAAAAGCCCCAAAAGAAATTGTTTTAATGCACCTATGTTATGTATAAACCCTAATCTAACCATCTCAATATCCACTAATCAAAATTACCTAAAAATAATCCTAAAAAATATGGAATAAAATCCAGGGGTACCTAATATGTATATCTAATTGTCATAAAAAGATTGACCTAAAAAAGTAATGGGAACTACCTAAACAAAAATCTATAAGATTATGTACAAACCATATTCAATAAAAAACAACTAAAATGTAAAATATTCACAAAAAATAAAGAAAATACCTAAAATAATATTTTTATTTAATCACAATTTTCTTAAAACAATTATCAACATGCATCAAAAATTCCCATATTAAAATAACCATTTTTCAATTTTATATGAATTTTCAAAGTTGTAAAGAAAAAAATGAGTTAAATGAATTAAAAAAGAAAAATACTTGGTGCAGATAGCAAGAAATTAAAACATGGCAGGCATCTGGGCCCAGATGGGGGGTGCGCGTATCAAAGCGCCCTAGGCCCAAACATGCTTCAGAAAAAGAAAAGAAAATCAAAGAAAAAAAAAGAAAAAACGCGGTGTAAATAGCAGACAAAACACGTGCAATCCTATTAGGCTCGTCTACTGGGGGTGTGCATATGAAAACCCACTTAAGCCCACCAACACGTTTTAAGTGAAACGACCGTGTTTCACCCTTCAGCCAAAACCTTCACAACTGAGGTGAGATCTGGACCACACGATCCATGCCTTGGTCAAGAGTCAGCGCCCATCCAATGGCTGAGACCTTATCTTCCTCATTTGAATCAAATTGGAGCCAAAACTCCATGGATGAACACTCATGAACGCACTCTGATCCACATACGAACTCCATCAATCCTTGATCAAAAATCAAATTGCAAAGCCCTAACATGCTCTATTCTTCACCCTGATTCCATCTATGGCATTGACATTCATTGATATAGTCTCTAACCCTAAACACGATTCTCAAATCAAAATTGATCAGAAATTCAACCATCACCAATCATCAAATTAAGATGCCTACACTCTTCCTCACCTTACTAGGAGCAACTCTAACTATCAAACACACCTTCTAACTCCAAATTCATCAAGTTCTTCATCAAAACAGAAAATGTGTTCATAACCTAATTGTCTCTAAATTCCACGAATCAAAGCCTAAAAGTTCCACATGATCATTTCCTATCATTCTAACCACCTAACATCTAAGAAAAACAAGTAAATCGTGCCAGGGATTGAAATGTACCAACCTGTTAAATCGAGCAAAACAGATGAACCAAAGCTCCAAATCAATGCTTGATAATTTCCAGATTCGATCAGTGTGATGATTTATTGCTTCTGTATGCACTAGATTCTCCTCTAACAGCTTGGATCCTTGAAACAGAATTTCAGTTGCAGGTGTGAAAGTTCAACTTCAAGAACTCGATTCAACCATGGATTCACTCTGATTTTGATTGCAATGCACTCAGTGATGATTATTGAATTGAATTGAATCAAAAATTTGAAAGAATGGTGAAGAATTTTGAGAAAACGAAATTGTCTTGCAATGGAAGAAGATGAATTTCAATTTCTGAGTTTTGGCACCAAATTAATCCCAACCTTGATCTTGATCAACTCTAATGGTTATATAGGTGATGTTAGAAACTTCTAGAGAGTGCTGGAATGATCCTATGAGAAAATGATAATCTCATGTCATGAGATGTTGAAAATGGCCAATGCAAAAACCAGTCCCTTCTTGCCTTGTTACAGCATCTCAAAATAGCTTGAATTTCTCCTCTAATGAGAATTAAAAGGTGTAGGAATGCTTACTTGCCTTGTACCTTGATCCTTTTGTGATTTGGCAAGTGTAACTTCCCTTGTAAGTAACCAATGATAAGTCCAAGTTCTTTACCTCAAAGTCAAAATCCAATGGTGTCAATGATCTCAAAACATGTTTTCCCTTCAATTTGGTATATCACATGATGTATTTTGGCTTTGGATCAAAAAATCCCAAATTTGGTCACTTGAAAATGGACTTTTACCTTCCATATTTGGTCAATTTTATCATTTTAAGTTCCATGCATTTACAAGCCATAATGACCTCTTTTCTAGACTAAAAACATCATTTTGAGCAAGTTTGATGTTGAACATTTTTCCATTTGAAGTTTGCAAGTAGGAGTTTTAGGCATATGCTTGAAATGACCTATAATCTTACTTTCCCAAAATACCCCTGGCTTGTCAAGATCATAGGTAGAGCTCCACAAATCAGATTGAGGCATACCATACCTTTCTAGAAAGCTAAGATCATGAGGAACAACTTTCATGTTGGAAAAAAATCCATTTGGGAACTCCTTATGGGGTAAAAGTTGCTTGGAAGTCAAGTAACTTTCACAGATAAATTTCAGTGTCCTCAGATGACCTGTAACTTGCAAGAACCATAACTTGAGTTCTATAAATCTCCTTGATGCCTTCCACAACTCAAATTAAAGGTCTTGAGATTATCTACAAGTTTTATGTTGGCCAAAGATCCATTTGAGACTTGTATTTTGAATTATTTTGCTTGGAAGTTTGACCTAAATCAGGGGATTTTACACAGAAACCCTAATTTAGAAACTTCTCTTCTTCTTGATTTCTTTTGATTTCTCCTTGGCACAACACCACATCCATATCCACATATCAAATGATGAATCCCACATTCTTCAAATAGGCCTTGATGCCCTTCAATCAAGCATTAGACCTAGGGTTGACCTAGGGTTGACCCAGATGAAACCCTAGTTGACTGTCTTCAACTGTAGCTCTTGTAACCACACCAATAACTTGTCTTACTTTCAAAATGACCCTCTAGGTCTTCCATGATGTCTACATACATTCCATGCCTCAGTTCATAGCTCACAACCTCTTTGATGATCTTCAAATACTCCCCAGATAGGATATACATCTACTGCTTGATCTATTAACTTCTCAAAGCTTCACCTTCTTTCTTGGTGACTTGAATAGACTTGAACTTGAATAAAAACCTTCTGGATATGCTTATTGAGATGAAAATGGCACTTGATCCCTTGTTGGATGACTTGTCCATGCTATGCTATGCAAATGAATGAACTGTGTATATGATCTACTATGCAAATGATAAAGCTATGAAAACACAAATCAGGTAAAACAAGTTGGTCAAATTTCAGGGTGCAACAGTAAGGATTAAAGTAAACATGTGTAAGTTATAACAACACTTAACATGAATGCAAAATAAGTCATGGAAAAGGTAACCACCAAGACTCTTGAGCAAGAAAGACATGTTCATAACAATAACATGTGAAAAAAGATGTAAGTACATAAAAGATGGCATGTGAACATATAAATAAAAGTCTTGAACAACATGCAAAAACAAGTTAAGACAACAGTTGAATATTATGCATGGATACAACTAAACATGTCAAAACAAATAGGTAACAACCAAAAGGTAAATTAGGGTTCCACGGGGTCTTGAACAAGATGAGAACATCACAAGAATTCATACAAACATGTATACTAAAATCACCTTTAAAAAAATAATAAGTATTTAAGAACACTCAAAGCATGGCATGATAAACATGAAGCACATGTGTATTAAGGTCACATAATATTGAAAGAAAATCACATGTTAAGGGCAAGGTAACAATCAAGGTTTCAAGGTATGAGTAAACATCTCTTTAACATGAATTAAAAATCAAATTGAAACAAAGATGTACAATATCATAATACCATACAAGGTTCACATAAGATGCATAAGGTTCACACAAACCAAATGAGCAAGGGAAACCAAAGGAATAACCAAAAGAAACAAGAGAAGTCTCATAAAAACCCTAAAAAAGCATCATACTTTGAATATACATAAATGTAAGAAAAATCATTCTTTTTAAAGTTTCTTGACACAAATGGAAAATAGGCATAATCATGAACAAAATGAAAAAATAATTGGATCAAAATGATAAGAATCAAAAAAGTTGTGATCAAATTAATTTGTAAAGGAAAACATAAAAAATAAGTGGTAAAAATAATGGAATTGCACCTAATGGGGTTTGAACCCACGCCCTAGATACTCAGGCACAAAACCAAGGCCATCTAGGCTATCAGCGCATTATGAATAAGGAACACTAACATGTAATAATATATGAAAACAGTTGATCAATCAGAAAGGAAAATAAATGGACCAAAAAGGTTTGGAGGGATCGAACCCCAGAACCTTCGCTCAATACAACACATAAATTCTCCTCCTTTACCAGCGGTGTTACGCCCTCATCAAATGTTACTATGCTTCAAAATCATTTTATTTTAAAGAAACCTCAAAACGGCCACCTCATGCCAAGTCATCTCTAACTCAGTATCACCTTCTTCAACCTAGCTCTCTTTCTCTCTCTCTCTCTCTCTCTCTCTCTCTCTCTCTCTCTCTCTCTCTCTCTATATATATATATATATATATATATATATATATATATATATATATATATATATATATATATATATATATATATATATATATATATATATATATATATATATATATATATATATATATATATATATATATATATATATATATATATATATATATATATATATATATATATATATATATATATATATATATATATATATATATATATATATATATCGTGTGCCCTAGAATCATCACCATGGCCAGAATTTTCTCAATCCATATCTTCCTCATCTCTCCACCATTTTAAATGAAATTAAAACCAAATTTGAAGCATTTTTTTAAGGAGAATCCAAATATGATATTTTCTTGACCTAAAACTAAAAGCCTAACACACAGTACCCTTCACAATAGTGTAATACGAAAAGTTTCAGCATGTTACAACATAGTCTATTCAAGCAACGTAAAGCCAAAAATAGTTCAAACCAACAAAAAATATCACATACTACATTTTGCTAATCAAATGGCATCAAAACAGTGTATGAACATGGGAGTTTCAAAAGTCATAAATCTTACCTCTTGGAGAAAATCCAAGGTTTCTTCCTGAGCATTTGCTGCTACAAGAAAATACCTCTTAAAGCTTCCTTGAACCTTTTAAAGCTTGTTGGAATGGCTGGATGATCTGGAAGAGGCTTGAGGAATAGAACATGATGCTTCTTGCTAAAATGGAGGTTAAAGATGGTAAGGAGTGTTTGGTGTGTTACATACCTTCTTCAGTGGTTTGAATGAGTTCTAATGAGTGTGCAGAGGTAGTCTGTGAAGTTTGTTTGGGAAGTGCACGAGTAGAATGTGTGTTTGGGTAGTTCTTGCATGTTCTGTTGGTGCTGGGTGAGTAGAGTGTTTTAAGGCTGATGACTTAGGTTTTTTGTGATGTTTTGGGATGAAGAGTAATGTCTTATTTATAGGAGAAGTTGAAAGCTTGAGGAACTCTCAAAAACTGAGTTTTTGCCAACTTGCTTTTGAAAATGGAAGTTGCCTCATGTGATGATGAGTGTATGGTTCCAATGATGCAAGTACAAGAGTAGTTGGGTATGGAGTATGCTTCTGAGATTAGAGTGTACTTGGACTGAAAAGAGGAGCAAAGGGAATGGCTCAAGGCATATTTTAAGGAAATTCCATGCTTTATGTAAATGGAAGTGAACCCTTTATGCCAAAAATGGAATAAACACTTGGTTCAAGCTTTAATTCAAAGGGTTAAGCTTCCAAATTTCGTGTAATGATCTTATTAAGTGATATCTTGTAATTAGTTGCTCATGGAGTGTGAAAGTTTGCAGCAAAAGTTGGTTTTGCATCATGTTTATCAAGTGGCACAACTTGTATTTCAAGTCTCAAAACCCAAACTTCATGTCTTCGAAACTCTTAGCTTACTCAATGGATTAAAGAGTTCTTGTACTTTTTGGAAAGCCCTAAACATGCCCTACAACTTTCATCTTTGATGAATTTCTTGAATAAAAAAGGATCATGTTGAAAATTGGCCTAAAAAATGACTGAACATTGAAGGACTAAAGCTGCCTTGAAAATATTGTGTCCAAAGATTTTCCCAAACTTTGAAGCTCCATATCTCAAAATTTAAGCCTCTTTTGCTCATAGGTCAGTAGGAAAATTTTGCATTACATGATGAGATCTATAAATTGACCTTTGGAACTCAAAAAATGGATGTATGGATTGAAAGTTATAATCTTTCAAATTTAGCACAAAAACTAGGTTCTTTTTCTCATACTTAGAAAAATTCAAGTGTCTCAACTTTTCCCCTTTTGCAAGAAACCTCTCAAAAATTGATTTTTCTCCGGCCACCGCCCACCTTCCCTCTCTTTTCCTTAGTTTGAAAGGTAGAAGACGAGCCTATAACCATTAGATCTAGGTCAATTAGCTGACTAAGTCACCAGATCGTGTGTGTGATATTCATTCTTGGAAGTTTAGACTTTGACCTTCCTAGGTGGCACGTTCTAATCCTTTAGATCAACATACTTTTCCAGCCAACGCACGTGATTAGTCCATACCATAAGCCTGAGTCAACTGAGCAACACAATGCCCATCCCAAAACGCTGAGTTTCAATAATTGAGGTGGCACGTGTTGATCCATTAGATGCGTAGACTAGTCAATCCATCCTAGGGCTGTGGTTTTTTCTGAGGCTTTTATTTCTTTTAATTTATTTTTCATTTTCTTTTATTACATTCATCATTTTTAATTCATTTTAAATAGCAATATTTATCAGAAAATTATGGAAAAAATATGTGAGTGGTCCTTGTTTAATTTCTGATTTTTCTATGCTTTTGGATTTTATTTTTGTGTTGTTTTCAATTTAATTTCCATTTTTCTATTTTTAATATATAGTTGATTAAAACTGCGTAAAATGAGTAGTTTACTTGCTGGTTTTATTACTAGCTCATGCTTTGGAATTTGAGGCTGAAATTTTGCATGTTTGTTATAGACTCCTTGATAGGTTTGTGTGATTTTTGTTGTTTTTTTTAGACGATTCTAAGTAGGAGTTTAAGATAGATCTTTAGGAGCATTCCATGATGGGTTCCCTTTAGCACACCCTTAGAATTTAGATTTTATTAGAACCTTTAGGAGTAGGTTTTGCCCCTGGTTTTTGTACTATAGATTCTTAACCCATGTAGGATAATATAGGATTTTCCTTAAGATTTTTAGAAGTGATCTTCTATTATTCCCCCATTTTGCAAGTTGATTATGGTTTAGGTGACCCTAACTAGGATAACTTCATAGATTAGTCTTTTAAGTGAATATTAGATGATTCTAAGTTTCATATCCTTTCTTGATATAATAGTACTTAGGTAGATACCTCTTTAGAACCTTGTTGAAGCCTTGATAGAGCTTTTGATTCCCCTAGTCTAGGTGATCCTTGTAGCTAGTTATTAGGGTTTCTTAGAAGTTGTTGTAGTGCCTTCTTTCCCTTATGTGATTTCTTCCCTGAGCTTTGCCCTACCCTCTTTCTCCATGTCTTGAAGAGGACCCCTCCTGGGAGAGCCTAATCCTTCCTTTGGTTGGATTCTATGCATTTCTCAGGAGGTCTAGCCTTAAATTGACATTCATCAATATAGTACATTCCTTTGGTCTGCACTATCTTTCCCTTCAAAGTCTTGATGAGGAGCCCTCCTGGGAGAGCCTAATCCTTCCCTTGGTTGGATTCTGTGCATTCCTCAGGAGGTTGAGCCTTGGATTGACATTCTTGGCATGGTATATTCCATTGGTTTATATACTGTCATCCATCTCCAAGTCCTTTTCTTAGGATCCCTCTTGGGAGAGCCTAATCCTTCCCTTGGTTGGACTCTGTGCATTCCTCAACAGGTTGAGCCTGAGATGGACATTCTGTGTTGATACACTTTAACCAGATACCTTAGATTGACATCTAGGACTAATACCCAGTTTTCTATCCTATTGACATAGGATCCCTCTTAGGAGAGCCTAATCCTTCCTTTGGTTGGATTATGTGCATACCTCAAGAGGTTGAGCCCATGATGGACTCTTGTGTTGATACACATCCAACCTGGTGTAGCCTGGGATGACTTCCCTGTTGCTCATCTTGGTTTCATTTCTCTTCCTTGTTTGACATTTCTTGATGCATTAGAATAGGTTCATATATAGAATATTTTAGGCTAGGTGCATGATTGCATTGAGAGGTTGAGTGGGTCTCCCTCTGCTTGTTTGCATTAAGGGTTGGGGTGATCCTCCCCTTGCTTATGTGTTGTTTTTCTTTTTATCTGTGTGTTTGCATTGAAAGGTTGAGCTGAGCTCCCTTTGCTTGTCTGTTTTGTGTGTTTTCTTTGCTTGATTTCTTAGAGGTTGAGTGAGCCTCCCTCTGCTTGTATTGCTGCATTGCATTTGCATCTTTACTGTTTTCCTTTCTATTTATCTGCTGTCTGTTTCCCATTGACATGATCCCCTAGGAGTCTCACTTCCTTTGATAAGGAAGTGATGATAGAACTTTAGGTTGAAACCTTTGCATGATAACATCTAGGAGTTCCTTGTTTCTAACCTCAACCATAGGATGAATCCTTGGCATGATAACATTAGGGCTTGATAGTTTCCCTGTAGAGTTCGTTCTCTTCTTTCTCTAAAACAACAGTAAAAAACATAATAAAGGCAAGTTGGAACAAGCGCGTTACGAGCCTTAAGCCACTTGGGAAATGATAATTGAGCGGTGTCCTCTCAATCGTCTAGAGTGTTTAGTATACGTCCTTTGGACGATATGCGACACATTCGTTCCCAGGTCTTAGTCTCTAGAGCTATACAAACTACAGACAACCATAAAAAACACTTCTTCTGTAAAAGACGAAAACAAACATCAAACCTCTTTTGCCCCGTGGGCCCATAACTCAAGGAAAACTTTTCTGATGAAAAGAGTGTCGTTAAGTCTCAGTTCTACCGCAAACGGTAACACACGAGTCTCCGACGAGCGAGCTGTATACACCAAACTGCTAGAACTGTTTGTTAACCCTACTTGAAAAAACAGATGAATCTGAACCCCCACAATCCGTATTATCCCAAACTACGTAAGCTCTGATCTCTCATATCTGTTGAGAGTACGTAGGCACAATACTGATGTATTGGTGAGCCACCTTCCCCCATCCGTTACCCGTAGTTAGCCGAACTACGTTGACTCTGATTTCTCGTTCTCTAACGAGAATACGTAGGCACAAAGCGTGACGCATTGCCGAGTCATTTTTCTTTTCTTTTCAGATCAGCCTTGATAGGTAGATAGATAAAACCAACTCGTCAGATAAACACAACAAGCGTGGATCCCGTTGAGTACAACGGACGTGAGGGGTGCTAATATCTTCCCCTTGCGTAATCGACTCCCAAACCCAGACATGGTTGCGATGACCTTTTCTTATACCTTTTTGTCAGGTTTTTCCGATCGTTTCCTTTCCCTTTCTGTGGGATAAATAACGAAAGGTGGCGACTCTTCTGTTTTGTCGGCACCTTATTTTCCCGGTAGCGACACTTAGGACTTGTTGTGCCTCTGTTGTTGTGATGTAGTAAGGAGAGGGCCATTAACGTATTGTCATGAGTGAGCTTTATTTAGCTTGTAAAGTTGTTAGAGGTGTAGGACTGATGATTGGTGCTAGCTTAATCATGTTGACATTTTGGCATTTCAGCATGCAGCCTGTTACATTCCATATCCCATGCGCATGAAGCTAAATTAGGAGCAAGCCAAACATTGCCAAAAATGAACTAACACCCAATGTACCTCTTTTGCTCATTTTTGAATCTTTTTCACAAACAAGAAAGTGACAAATTTCCTTTGTCAGCTGCATACAGCCACACCATTCCGCTCTTTCTACTAAAACAAAACAGCTCCATGTGTAAGCTGGCTGGTGTACCATCTCTCTAATCCACCATTGATTCAAAATTTCTTGAAAATGCGACATCTACACCATTAATATTTCACTATGGTAAAACCCTCAAAAGCCTGATTTCACTCCATATTTAAGCTATTGATCAGCTTTAGAAAACCCTAGCCACCACTGTTGCAAGGGAAACCAGAATTTGAGCTTTGAACTCCTCCAAAAACATAAAAAAAACTATCTTGTGCAATTTTCATACCAACACCTTCTCCAATCATCCCAAAAATCATCCACACAACTTCCAAATCATCATTAGGAGGTGTTCTAACCATTATCTTGATCAAAAGCACCACCAAACCAAAAGTCAACTTATCAAACTCATTAGTTGACTTTTCTGCACAAAGTGATAAAACTCACTGCCTAAAACATCTTGGACCCCTTTGACACCTTGAACACCTTCCCTAAAACATCTAGGACTGATGATTGGTGCTAGCTTAATCATGTTGACATTTTGGCATTTCAGCATGCAGCCTGTTACATTCCCTAACCCATGCGCATGAAGCTGTATTAGGAGAATGCCTTACATTTCCAAAAATGAGCTAACACCCAATGTACCTCTTTTGCTCATTTTTGAATCTTTTACCTAAACAAGAAAGGGACAAATTTGCTTTATTCTGCTGCATACAGCCACACCATTACGCTCTTTCTAATAAAATAAAACAGCTCCATTGGCAAGTTGTTGGTGCACCATCTCTCTAATCCACCATTGATTCAAAAATTCTTGAAAATGCGACATCTACACCATTGATCTTTCACTATGGTAAAACCCTCCAAAGCCTGATTTCACTCCATATTTAAGCTACTGATCAGCTTTAGAAAACCCTAGCCACCACTGTTGCTAGGGTAACCAGAATTTGAGATTTGAACTCCTCCAAAAAAACTCAAAAATTGTCTTGTCCAATTTTCATACCAGCACCTTCTCCAATCATCCAATCACCCCAAAATTCATCCACACAACTTCTAAATCATCATTATGAGGTGTTTTAACCATTATCTTGATTTAAAGCACCACCAAACCAAAAGTCAACTTATCACACTCATTAGTTGACTTTTCTGTACAAAGTGATAAAAATCACTGCCTAGAACATCTTGGATCCCTTTGACACCTTGAACACCTCATCTTTTGGTTCTTTAAACTATCTAAAACTTCAAAAAAAAACAGTTGGAAGCTTGTTTGCTCAAACCGTGCTAAAGAGTCACTTGTTATTGGAAAAGGAAGAAAGCTTAAGGGAGAAGGGAATATATTGCTCTTGCTGCTAGCTTGCTCAAGGAGGTCTACAAGGGGTATGTATGCCTAAATCTCCTCATTAATGTGCATCATGTTTATGCTTTGATGGTTTGCTAAATGGTTCAAACATTGTCATGTTTAAAATGTAACTTTTCTGTCAAATATGTGTGTTTGTTGCTAGATGCTTGTGTGTGACTGTCATTAAAGAAATATGGTTATGTTGTTACTAGACTGTTGAAGTGTATGGTATAATAAGGATTGATGATTGGTATATTGAACTCATGTATTTTGCTGTCAATATCTGTGCTTGAGAACTAGGTCCCCCAACTCAATTGATATCAGTTTTAAGTAAGAGTTTGGTTTATGCTTGTTTATCTTGTGAGGTTGGTTTTTGCTAAGGTGAGGTTGTCACCAGGTTTGTGTCATTAGGATTTTAACTGTTGGACCTTTGAGAACAGTTCTGGATGTTGTGACTCAAAGGCTTGAATTAGCTTTGAGTAGCACATATGAAATGTCAAGAGCATAAGTCTTTGGATTGTTACTTGTTTCTTACACCCTGCTATCAATTGTACTTCGAGGTTGGTCTTGTTTGATGACTGTCATAGGAGCTTAGGACTTGTTGTGCCTCTCCTGTTGTGATGTAGTAAGGAGAAGGCCATTAACTTATTGTCATGAGTGAACCTCCCTTAGCTTGTAAACCTGTTAAAGGTGTAGGACTGATGATTGGTGCTAGCTTAATCTTGTTGACATTTTGGCATTTCAGCATGCAGCCTGTTACATTCCCTATCCCATGCGCATGAAGCTGCATTAGGAGCATGCCAAACATTGCCAAAAATGAACTAACACCCAATGTACCTCTTTTGCTCATTTTTGAATCTTTTGCCCAAACAAGAAAGGGACAAATTTTCTTTGTTCTGCTGCATACAGCCACACCATTCCGCTCTTTCCACTAAAACAAAACCGCTCCATGTGCAAGATGGTTGGTGTACCATCTCTCTAATCCACCATTGATTCAAATATTCTTGAAAATGCGACATCTACACCATTGATCTTTCACTATGGTAAAACCCTCCAAAGCCTAATTTCACTCCATATTTAAGCTATTGATCAGCTTTAGAAAACCCTAGCCACCACTGTTGCAAGGGAAACCAGAATTTGAGCTTTGAACTCCTCCAAAAAAACACAAAAAATCTCTTGTGCAATTTTCATACCAGCACCTTCTCCAATAATCCAATCACCCCTAACAACATCCACACAACTTCCAAATCATCATTAGAAGGTGTTCTAACCATTATCTTGATCAAAAGCACCACCAAACCAAAAGTCAACTTATCACACTCATTAGTTGACTTTTCTGCACAAAGTGATAAAACTCACTGCCTAGAACATCTTGGACCCCTTTGACACCTTGAACACCTTCCCTTTTGGGTCTTTAAACTATCTAAAACTTCAAAAAAAATAGTTGGAAGCTTGTTTGCTCAAACCGTGCTAAAGAGTCACTTGTTTTTGGAAAAGGATGAAAGCTCAAGGGAGAAGGGAATATATTTCTCTTGCTGCTAGCTTGCTCAAAGAGGTCTACAAGGGGTATGTAGCCCTAAATCTCCTCATTAATGTGCATCATGGTTATGCTTTGATGGTTTTCTGAATGGTTCAAACATTGTCATGTTTAAAATGTAACTTTGCTGTCAAATATGTGTGTTTGCTGCTAGATGCTTGTGTGCGACTGTCATTAAAGAAATATGGTTATGTTGTTACTAGACTGTTGAATTGTATGGTATAATGAGGATTGATGATTGGTATATTGAACTCATGTATTTTGCTGTCAATATCTGTGCTTGAGAACTAGGTCCCCCAACTCAATTGATATCAGTTTTAAGTAAGAGTTTGGTTTATGCTTGTTTGTCTTGTGAGGTTGTTTTTGCTAAGGTGAGGTTGTCTACAGGTTTATGTCATTAGGATTTTAACTGTTGGACCTTTGAGAATAGTTATGGATGTTGTGACTCTTAGACTTGAATTAGCTTTGAGTAGCACATATGAAATGTCAAGAGCATAAGTCTTTTGATTGTTACTTGTTTCTTGCACCCTGCTATCAATTGTACTTCGAGGTTGGTCTTGTTTGATGACTGTCATAGGAGCTTAGGACTTGTTGTGCCTCTGCTGTTGTGATGTAGTAAAGAGAGGGCCATTAACCTATTATCATGAGTGAACCTCCCTTAGCTTGTAAAGCAGTTAGAGGTGTAGGACCGATGATTGGTGCTAGCTTAATCATGTTGACATTTTGGCATTTCAGCATGCAGCCTGTTACATTCCCTATCCCATGCGCATGAAGCTGCTTTAGGAGCATGCCAAACATTGCCAAAAATGAACTAACACCCAATGTACCTCTTTTGCTCATTTTTGAATCTTTTGCCCAAACAAGAAAGGGACAAATTTTCTTTGTTCTGCTGCATACAGCCACACCATTCTGCTCTTTCCACTAAAACAAAACCGCTCCATGTGCAAGATGGTTGGTGTACCATCTTTCTAATCTACCGTTGATTAAAATACTCTTGAAAATGCGACATCTACACCATTGATCTTTCACTATGGTAAAACCCTCCAAAGCATAATTTCACTCCATATTTAAGCTACTGAACAACTTTAGAAAACCCTAGCCCCCACTGTTGCGAGAGAAACCAGAATTTGAGCTTTGAACTCCTCCAAAAAAACACAAAAACTCTCTTGTGCAATTTTCATACCAACACCTTCTCCAATAATCCAATCACCCCTAAAAACATCCACACAACTTCCAAATCATCATTAGAAGGTGTTCTAACCATTATCTTGATCAAAAGCACCACCAAACCAAAAGTTAACTTATCACACTCATTAGTTGAATTTTCTGCACAAAGTGATAAAACTCACTGCCTAGAACATCTTTGACCCCTTTGACACCTTGAACACCTTCCCTTTTGGTTCTTTCAACTGTCTAAAACTTCAAAAAAACAGTTGGAAGCTTGTTTGCTCAAACTGTCCCAAAGAGACACTTGTTGTTCGAAAAGGAAGAAAGCTCAAGGGAGGAGGGAATATATTGCTCTTGCTGCTAGCTTGCTCAAGGAGGTCTACAAGAGGTATGTAGCCCTTATTCTCCTCATTAATGTGCATCATTTTTATGCTTTGATGGTTTGCTAAATGGTTCAAACATTTTCATGTTTAAAATGTAACTTTGCTATCAAATATGTGTATTTGCTGCTAGAGGCTTGTATGTGACTGTCACTAAAGAAATATGGTTATGTTGTTACTAGACTGTTGAAGTGTATGGTATAATGAGGATTGGTGATTGGTATATTGAACTCGTGTATTTTGATGTCAATATCTATGCTTGAGAACTAGGTCCCCCAACTCAATTTATATCATTTTTAAGTAAGAGTTTGGTTTATGCTTGTTTGTCTTGTGAGGTCGGTTTTTGCTAAGGTGAGGTTGTCTACAGGTTTGTGTCATTAGGATTTTAACTGTTGGACCTTTGAGAACAGTTCTGGATGTTGTGACTCTTAGGCTTGAATTAGCTTTGAGTAGCACGTATGAAATTTCAAGAGCATAAGTCTTTGGATTGTTACTTGTTTCTTGCACCCTGCTATAAATTGTACTTCGAGGTTGGTCTTGTTTGATGACTGTCATAGGAGCTTAGGACTTGTTGTGCCTCCGCTGTTATGATGTAGTAAGGAGAGGGCCATTAACTTATTGTCATGAGTGAACCTCCTTTAGCTTGTAAATTTGTTAGAGGTGTAGGACTGATGATTGGTGCTAGCTTAATCATGTTGACATTTTGGCATTTCAGCATGCAGCCTGTTACATTCCCTATCCCATGCGATGAAGCTGTATTAGGAGCATGCCAAACATTTCCAAAAATGAACCAACACCCAATGTACCTCTTTTGCTCATTTTTGAATCTTTTACCCAAACAAGAAAGGGACCAATTTGCTTTGTTCTGCTGCATACAGCCACACCATTCCGCTCTTTCCACTAAAACAAAACAGCTCCATTGGCAAGCTGGCTGGTGTACCATCTCTCTAATCCACCATTGATTCAAAAATTCTTGAAAATGCGACATCTACACCATTGATCTTTCACTATGGTAAAACCCTCCAAATCCTGATTTCACTCCATATTTAAGCTACTGATCAGCTTTAGAAAACCCTAGCCACCATTGTTGCAAGGGAAACCAGAATTTGAGCTTTGAACTCGTCCAAAAAAACTAAAAAACTGTCTTGTGCAATTTTCATACCAGTACCTTCTCCAATCATCCAATCACCCCAAAAATCATCCACACAACTTCTAAATCATCATTAGGAGGTGTTCTAACCATTATCTTGATCAAAAGCACCACTAAACCAAAAGTCAACTTATCATACTCACTAGTTGACTTTTCTGCACAAAGTGATAAAACTCACTGCCTAGAACATCTTGGACCCCTTTGACACCTTGAACACCTTCCCTTTTGGTTCTTTAAACTATATAAAACTTCAAAAAAAAATAGTTGGAAGCTTGTTTGCTCAAACCGTGCTAAAGAGTCACTTGCTGTTGGAAAAGGAAGAAAGCTCAAGGGAGAAGGGAATATATTGCTCTTGCTGCTAGCTTGCTCAAGGAGGTCTACAAGGGATATGTAGCCCTAAATCTACTCATTAATGTGCATCATGTTTATGCTTTTATGGTTTGCTAAATGGTTCAAACATTGTCATGTTTAAAATGTAACTTTGCTGTCAAATATGTGTGTTTGCTGCTAGATGCTTGTGTGCGACTGTCATTAAAGAAATATTGTTATGTTGTTACTAGAATGTTGAAGTGTATGGTATAATGAGGATTGATGATTGGTATATTGAACTCATGTATTTTGCTATCAATATCTGTGCTTGAGAAATAGGTGTTGCACCCCAAAATTTGACCAACCGGTTCCCATATCTGGTTTATGTTTCGACGCATTTTGCATTCTCATTCGCATACTGCATGCATTGCAATTTTCTCAGTCAGATTGATTTTTATCGGGATTACAGCCCCTGGCGTCTCAGGCAGTTCAGGCCGGTTTGAATAAGCGTATTTGGAGATTTGGTGCTCGTTCCCTGTGTTTTCAGGCCACCTCGGTGCCCGGGTTTCACTATGGTTGCGCAATTGTTCGTTAATCGGTTTAATCGGCTTCCTGGCATTTTTAGGATTTTCTCTTTTATTTTCTAGATTTTTAATGCATTTTTAATAGTGTTTTTTAATAGATTTACTGGACTTTTTAGATATTAAATAGGTTAATTTTTTTTATAGAATTTAATAGATATTTTCCTATAGAATTTAATAGATTTTTATTTTAGATTTTTAAAATAGATATTCCTTTTTTTTAATAGATTTATTAGATTTTTAGCCTATTAGATATTAGTTTTTATCATTAAATAGAATAGTCTAAAATAGTTTTTAAATGGTCCTTTTAGATTTTTTTAAATGGTTTTTTAATATAGAGTTTAATAGATTTTTAGATATTACTAGTCTTTTTAATATAGTTTTTTTTAGTATAATAGAATAATATAGATTTTATAATAATGCTAGATTAGGTTTTAATAAATTGATTTTATAGATTTAGTATAGAATTTAATAGGTTTTTATAGGTTTTATTAGTTTTTTTAATTGATTTTCTAGATTTAATTAGAATTTTAAATAGATAAATAGATATTAAATAATTTAATTTTTTTTCTTCTGTTTTTTAATAGGTCAATTAGAATTAATTTTGTTTTAGGGTTAATTAGGGTTTTATTAGTAATTTTCGTTTAGTCTTTAATTAGGATTAATTAGAGATTTTGATTAAGGTTTATTAATTAATTTCGTTTAGTTTAATTAGGGTTTTCATTAGCATTTAATCAATGCATTAATCAGAATTAATCATGTTTAGTCTTAGTCATTAATGGGCCAGGTGTCCAGTCAAGGCCCAGTCAGAAGGTTCAAATTGCGCCACATGTCATATAAGTATGCCTGCCACGCGTGGATCCATTTTTCCAGCCACATCACAGAATTTCGCCAGCGCACCAACTCCACTACCCTCTCTCTGATCCACGTGTCCTTCCCTCTCTCCCTCTCAGCGCCACACGTCCTCATCAGAACCCTCCACCACCACACCTCACAGTTGTCCCCCACTAGCTACCTACTGGCCGGAGTGCATGCAAACGCCGCCGGACCGTCTCCCCTCCGCCGCAACCGTCGCCAAAGATTGTTGAGCTCGCCAGAAACTGGATTTTCTCAGAAAGTTCATCCAAGCATCTTTCGACCTTCTTCATCCTCCATCAATCTCACCGGAGATTCAAAGATCTCGCCGGAGAATTCATCACAGCCACCGGAATCTTCAAGCATGTTCTTTAATTTCCAGAAATTCTTCGTAGAACCTTCGTAGATCCTTCAAGATCTTTGAACGTGTTCTTCACGTTTTTCCAGCAACTCAGATCTTCATCAAGCCACCGAGAATCCAAGATCTTCATCATCAGTTTTTTCCAGATTTTCCAGAAACATCAAAGACATCATCAATCCGCAAGCGTTTTCGCCAAGAACATTCATCTTCCTCCTCTCCAGATTCTCCAGAAACACAACGCCTTCATCAATTTCTTCATACTCGATCAAAGATCTTCAAAAGCGTGTCCTCGATCCAAGAATGTCACCGCGTGCTCTCTTCAGTGAGCTCTCTTTCGGATCTTCTTCAAGATTTTCGTTAGACGCTCAAGGTTCTCTTCATCTGTAGATCTTCAACAACATCATCATCCAGGTTTTTATTGCTTCTCATCTAATTCATTGCATGTTCGTAGTAGTTTGATAGATATAGATTTAGGACTTTATGATGGTTAGGTTTGAAACGAGATTAGGTTAGAACTTTGTGACTTGGTTTGAACATCAGAGTTCTGTGAGGTGAGTAGCGGTGGATTTTTTTTGAAGAATGTTGCTGGTGATTTGAGTGTAGAACGAAGATTGTCTGTTGGAGTTGGGGTGTTAGTGTTGGTTTCAGAGTTTCGTTTCAAGGTTTGAGAGGTGGAGAGAGTCTCAGAGAGAGAGAGATGGAAGGAGCGCCGTCTAGAGTGAAGATGATGAACAGTGGAAAGGGTTGGGATAAGTTTAGGGTTGTTTTGCTGAGGCTGGGTTGAAATGGGATTCGGGCTCAGGCCCATTGTGTTTGCTTGTTTTTGCTAACCATCTCCCAATTTTCCCTTGACACCCCCTTCCATGTGTGAAGTAGGTTCTGGGCCCAGATTGATTAGCTATCCACACACCCCGTCTGGGGGCCCAATATGTTTAACAAGGCGAATAAATGTTATTCGCCCCCCCCCCCCCAGTTTTCTTTTATTTTCCTTGTTTTTTTAGGCTTTTCTGAGTAGTTCTGGGCCTAGCACGCTTGCTATTGGTACCCCCTATCCTGAGCCCAATTGTCCTTTTGAACTGCAGAAATTGCTATTTGCCACGCATATGTTTTCATTTTTAATTGATTTTCCTTTGATTTTTATGTTTGCATATAGTTTAGTAAAAAAAATCATAACAAATTGAAAAATGGTTATTTTTACATGGGACTTTTCCCCCATTTTCATAAAAACATCAAGAAAATTATAAAAGAATAAAATTGGCATTTCATTCATTTTTTATTTTCTGGTGCATTTTTACATTTTTTGGCATTTATTTCATTTTCACTTGGTATATGTTACTTGCTGAATTTGGTATGGTCATTGTATTTCATATTTTAATGTAATTCTTTTTCCTATGGTTAGATTAGAGTATTAGGTTCCCACTGGAATTTTATCACATTTTTGTGATTTAATTTAGGAGAGTTTTGAATCATCAACTTTAGGGTGATCAGGATTAGGGTTTCACAACAATTAGGTGCAGTTTAGGGCATAGTTTTGGGATTTTAAAATGGATTTAGGCCTTGGGGTTTATATGGGGTATAGGGTACATAGTTAGGGTCCCCTAGAAATTTAATTAGGATTTTATAGTGAGTTTTACTATTTTTACCTGATTTTTGCAATTGGGTTGATATTGGTGTGTTTCCCACTTGGGATGTTGCTTTGTTTGTTGAGTTTTGGGTATTTCTTTGGGGTGTGGGGCTTGGGCTTGGCTTGTGGAGCATGGGGAAGCATGTGAGAAGATTAAAGGCAAGTATCAACACTTGGAGCTTGGGGATTCTTTTGCTTGAAAATGGTTTGTGAAGACTTAGGAGATAGGAGAAATAGGGAGAGCCTTAGATTAGACTGAATTCTTCTACAAACATGGAAAGCATCTTGTGCTCCCATTCCTCCCAATGACTAAAAGTCCTTCTGAGATATTCACATCCCTCCTTTGGATGGAAAAGTGGCTTATCTTGGAAGTAGAACTTTGAGGGAACCTGTCTCTCATAATGTTAAACACTTATAGGCTTCCTTTGGTTGTCAATAAGCTGTTTAGCATTCGACTTATTCTGTTAAGTGATTCTCTTCTAGAGTGCTGGCCTTGAAGACAGAAGTTCATTGAAGATGAAGATGATACCTGTTCATGTCAAAGATGCTCAATTGTGGGATTAGGGTTTTACTGCTGTCTGAAGCTGTCAACTGTTGGGGGTTCATGGCTTGCTCAGGCTTGGTGTTGCTTGGAGTGTAGGGGATCATTGAAGAGTTGATCTTGGGGTTCACTTGAAGATGTTACTGTTTTGCAGTTAATCAACTGTCAGAGTTTGATGTTTTTCAGAGCTGCTGCCGTAGGAGCTGGTGTGCCGTCAGAGCGGGTTTTGGGGTTTTTATTTTCTTTGCTGTATTGTGTGTTAATTTTCCCATAGGTTCGAAGTGAAGCTGTTTCACTTTGCCTGTTGTTTTCCCAGGTTCGAGGTTGAGTGGGACTCCCTTGCCTCGCTTGTACTGCTGCATTCATGCATTTTACTGCTTTACTGTATATATGCTGTTTCTTTTCCGTTTATCCCCTAGGATCTCTGTTTCTCTCTGCGCAAGAGAGAAATATGACAGACATTAGGTGTTAATCCATGTATGATAACATTAGGTTAGTTTTGATCCCCATTTGCAAACCCTAGGTTTTTAGAGCGTCGTTTCTCTTCTTATCTCGAAACAATAAAAAACACAATAACATTTCAAACATCATAAAAAACAGTTCTTGCGTAAAGGACTGGAAACCAATCAAAAGTGTCATTTTTGTCCGCTTGGACCCGTAATCAGAAGAAAACCTTTTTTCAGAAAGATAAAAGATAAACAGACAAAGCTGTGTCTTCCGTAGCCCGAACTACGTTTGCTCTGATCTTTCATGCTGTATGAAAGTACGTAGGCATAGGATGCCGTATCCTAGCGAGCAACCTTCCCCTCCTTTCTCGTAGGTAGGCGAACTACGTTGACTCTGATTTCTCGTTTTAGACGGGAATACGTAGGCATAAAGTGCGATACTTTGCTGAGTCATTTTCTTCTCTTTTTAACCCAGACCCTTAGTATAGATAGAATAACAATCCGTACAAGAAAACAAGCGTGGATCCCGTCGAGTACGACGGACGTGAGGGGTGCTAATACCTTCCCCTTGCATAACCGACTCCCGAATCCAGGATTTGGTTGCGACGACCATTCCTTTCCCTCTTTGCGTTAGGTTTACTCTAAGCGTTTCCTTTCCCTCCGTCGGGATAAATAACGCACGGTGGCGACTCTTCTGTTCAGCCGGCGCCGATTTTCGCAGTAGCGACAGCTTGCGACTCTGCTGGGGACTGCGATGGTTCCTTGTGCTGGGGATCCAATGTCCCTTAAGAGAGTCAATCCTAGTGCTTGTTTTCCCGTCATGGGTTTTGTATGGATGTACTTTTCAGTCATTTACTTTCAGCATTATATTATTGTGATTATTTCTGTGGGTATGAGGGGGTTCTATGATTGAGAGATAAGCTGGACCTGGGCTTGAGTGCACCTAGAATTAGAGTGGAAATTAGTGGGTGCGTGCTTGCTTTGCAGGCACTAGTGTCTCATGAAATCCACGCTCGGACGAGGTTCTTCTGGTTGACTTCTTTTTTAACCCTTTGGGTTGAGGGGGTTGTTGGTCAGTTGGATTGTCGACTCCGGGGACCGATCATTTGGAAGTTGGCTAAGTGAGGCCTCTTCAAGATTTGATGATGCCACACCTTCTGGGTATCGTATCATCAGTCTTGAAAGTCTGTGACGCCAACGACCGCATAGGATGCCATACCTTGTGTCAGTTATTAGGACACCTACCTGGGAGAGGGGTTGGGACATGCAGGTAACTTGACCTCCAGATTACCGGTTTTCGTGATTGAGGTTCAGTGGTATTTGAGGACAGTGTTATGGGGTTTGTCAGAGACCAGGTTGGAACATTGTGGATGGTCTTGAGCAGCTTGTGGGTCTATTTGAGGCCAATATTGTGGATTGGGCTTCTCAGCCAGGGGCACTTGATCCCTTGTTGCATTGTTGCATATTGCATTGTTTGCATCATCATGTGCATATCATTAACGTGTGTCTGTGCTGCAGGTGCATTTTCATACTTCCCGATTCTAGTGCTCCGGACTTCTATCTATTATTATGAGTACTTTGAGGAAGACTGTTGCGTATAAGTTGCCTACCCCTGATGTGACTCCTCTGTTGGGTCTGATTTCCCTAGCTGACGATGATGTGAAGAGAAGCTTTAGGAAGAGCTATGGGAGGCTACTGAGTTTGGTTTGCAGACCAACTGCATATGAGCTGAATGGGTTATACACATTGATGCAGTTATATGATCCCTTCTTGAGGTGTTTTATGTTCCAGAACTTCATTTTGGCTCCAACCATGGAGGAGTACGCTGAGTTTCTAGAATTGCCGGTTCAGAACAGAGTGCCCTTCATTCACTTTGATGCTAAGCCTAAGCTGGAAGACTTAGTTGTTCCCTTGCATATGGATCCTGCAGAGTTGTTGTTGACTTCCTGGCATGGAGTTGCTGGGTTTTCTCTCAAGTTCTTGGTTGGCAAAGCTCAAGAATATGCCAAGAGTGGCTGCTGGATTGTGATTAACGTTGTTCTTGCTTTGTGCATCTATGGGATTATACTATTCCCTAATCTACTTGAATTCGTTGATTTGGATGCATTCCACTTGTTTGCTGCAGGCAACCCGGTGCCTACCTTGATTGGAGATTTTTATCATTCCTTGCATTATAAGAATGAAAACAGAAGGGGGAAAAATTTCCATTGTTGTGTACCTTTGCTGAACATGTGGTTTGAGAGCCATCTGCCCAAGAAGGGTCCTTTTGTTGAATCTGCAGATACAGCTGAGTGGTCTGAATGGCTAATGGGACTTTCTTCAGAAGACATTGTCTGGTTCGATAGAGATTTATTGGGGTCAGAGATTATCTTCAGTTGCGTCGGGTTTCCCAACGTTCCTCTGATTGGAAGGAAGGGGTGTATTAACTACAACCCATCTTTGTTGGTTCGACAGTTTGGGTATGCTTTGAAGAGTCCGCCGAAGGAAGAAGAAATACAGGAATCTCTGTATTTCACTGGTGACCTGAGTGGGGAATTATTGGCCAAGCTTCAGCGCGCTTGGAATCATATCTGCAGAAGAGGGAAACCATTACTAGGCAAGAATGATTGTCAAACCTATATGCCTTACAAGGTGTGGATTCAAGAGAGGGTAAGACAGGTGCAGATGCCTTTTCCAGCCGTATCACATCCTGTTCCCATTCCAGTTGAGGAGCCCACTTCTGCGGCTATTGAGGTCTACGAGCAGGTAGTAAAAGAAAAGGAAGACTTGATAAAGATCAATGAAGAGTTAGAGAAGGAATTGGCTCAAATCCGGAGGGAGAAAAACGAAGTTGTGTATTCCTTCCAACAGCAGACTGAGTTGGTAAACAGGTTAGGTACTGAACTGGCAGAAGAGAAAAAGAAGCATGAACGCCTGGGAAAAGACTTCAAAAGCTCTCATGATATGTTAGAGTCCAAGAAGAAGTCACTCGATATCGCCTACCGGGAGATCTCTGCGTTCAACAAAACCTGGAACGCCACGCTGACTGGCAATAAGGAAAGAGAAGACAAACTGAGGCTGCAGATCTCTGAGCTGGAGGGTCAGTTGAAAGCTAGCCAGAAGAGGTTAGAAGAGGAGGTTACGCGGAGGTATGATGTCCAGAATTCCTTGAACAAAGTTATCAAGTGCAAGAAGGAGTCTGCATCTCCGAAACAGAAGTTAGATGACTGCTTTGGAGAAGGGGCATGGGTTGAATCTATTGGTGATTTACGACGTGTTCTCAAGCGAAGAGATCTACTTATCAAGGGATTGCTTTCTCAGCCGGACCATCAGAAGACCAAAAGGCTGCTAGAAGAGTACCAGGCGTATGGTCGCACTTGACTATCTCATGTATTGATGTGTATGCTTTATTTGCGTTGTGCTGGCCATCACCAGGATTGTTGGTTGAGGTCATGCCTTCTTATTGTACGCTCATTAATATTGTATTCCTGACTTGATGGGATTTTCTGCAATGTATGAGATGTTTTTCTATGATTGGGTTTCGAGCTTCTTATTGTTATCACAACACTGCACGACACAAAAGCACATTGGCACTAGAATTGGGGAGTGATATTCCCTAATGCATAGACACATGTTGCATTTGCATACACATTCATATTGCATTTACCAGGTAATTATTGAATTGTATCTCATTTCCTGCATCTCGTCGGGTTTCTCCAGGATTGAAAGTCAACGCCCTCACCGATACTCTACTCGTACCAACTGCAAAAGAGTTATGGACCAGATGCAAAACGAGATGCAGGAGATGCGTGAAAAGCTGGTGCTGTTCATGCAGGCGATGGAGACAATTGTGAAGGGGCAGGAAAACCTGCAGACTTTGGTGCAGCCATTGCTGGCGAGAAGTGCCGGGAATGGAAACGAAGACCACAATTCTGTACGTGTTGAAACCATTCATGGGGATGGTACTCCTACGCCTGTAGCTCCACCTGTGGTGAATATACCTGTTGTGAATGTGAACAATGGCGCTGGCGTCGGGAATGGTAATACAGGAATTGGTAATGAGACTGTCATTAACAATGTTGGATTCGGAGACGCCAATCTGGGTGGTGGTAACAACGGAGGTAATGGCTTTGGCAACAATGGGTTCGACTATAACGACCAGGGGTTTGATTATGTCAATCAGGATGGGAAGTTCGGCTTCAACGCTCAGGGTGTCGGATATGATGGTTTTGGTAATGCTAATTAGGGCTATGGTGGATTCGGTAACGGAAATGGTGCTGGAATGATGCCTTTTGGACCTGCCGGGGTCACTCAAGGGTATGGTAACAGAGGACGGGGTCCCATGATGAATCAGACTAGATTTGGTCGTAACAATGGGTATGACGGGTACGGAAATGAGAATGTTAATTGGGTGGAAGACCAGTAGGAGGATGCCTTTTCTGGTGGAGGTATTGAAGGACCTGTGGATCCTGTGCAAAGGATCAGAATGCTAGAGGAACAAATGAAGGGTGTAGTGAGTCAGAGTACTACTGGCTTAGATATGACCACAATGGGCTTGGTGCCTGGCCTGAGGGTACCGCTGAAGTTTAAAGCTCCCACGTTTGATAAGTATAAGGGAGACACTTGCCCAAAGGTGCATGTTCGCTCTTACTACAGACGGATGTTCGCGTACTCGAATGATGAAAGAATGCTGATGCATTTCTTTCAAGATAGCCTGTCCGGACCGTCACTGGAGTGGTATATGGGGCTGGAGCCCACTCAGATCAAAACATGGAGGCAACTGGCTGAGGCGTTTGTGACACATTACAAATATAACAGTGATTTGGTACCAAACAGGGTCCAGCTGCAAGGCTTGTCACAGAAAACTGGGGAGAGTTTCAAAGAATATGCGTAAAGGTGGCGCGACATGGCGGCAAGAGTGCATCCTCCTCTAGTGGAGAAGAAGATGAACGATATGTTCATTGGAACATTCACGGGGATATTCAATGAGAAGTTGTTTCCTGTTGCGTTGGGCAGTTTCTCTGATCTGATCTTGATGGGTGAAATGATTGAGAATAGTATTAAGGTGGGAAGGTTCCAAGCTGGGGAGTCTACTTCGTCGGGAGGTAATAGAAAAGCGTTTGGTGGTAGACGTCAGGGTGATTCCAGTGCAGTGTTTGGTGGCAGGGGCAGGGGCAGAGGAAGACATCAGTATGCTCAGCCGCAGCAGATAGCTAGTGTCACGTTCCCGATTCCTCAACAAAGACAGCCACAACAACAACAACCGCAACAACAGCAGGGACAGAATCCCGGTTAGAGAAGGGTACAGAACCCGAGGCCGAAAAGAGTGTTCGATGCGCCTCCTTCCACGTATGCAGAACTCCTCCAGACTCTGCTAGGGTTGAACTTGGTCGAAAAGAGGACTTTGGCACCGCCTACTGGGGCAGTACTTCCTTACGGATATGACACCAACAAGCATTGCGAGTTTCATTCCGGGGCACCTGGGCATGATATAGAAGCTTGTCAGGCATTTAAACATAAGGTTCAGGATTTATTGGATAGAAAAGCTATTAACTTTGGACAGGCAGGTCCAAATATAGTACAACAGCCTATGCCCAATCATGGGGCAAACGCCATTTTGACTGAGGAGAATCTGAATCTAGTGACGGATGTCAATGAGCTGAAGACACCGTTGGGTGAAATTAAAAGCAGGTTGTTAAGAGGGGGTGTATTCCCGGGGTGTGATGAATTTTGCTTGGATTGTTGGATACAGTAATAACTTAAAACAGGGTATTCAGGCTTTGATGAATGAGGGTACCTTGCAGTTTGATAGAACCGCGGCTGAAGAGCCTGTAGAGGCGTTGTGTGTCGGGCGGAACGATGTTGCTACGGTGACGATTCCAAGGAAAATGATAACGATCACGGCACCCGCCAGGCGGCTGACGATCACAATTACCAAAGCGGGACCAGTTCCTTTTGAAAGTACCAAAGCGGTACCGTGGACTTACGGGTTGGAGGTATATTGCGACGGTAAGAAGATCGAAGTCAATGGACAACCAGCTGAGGTTGTAGATAATGTTGTCGGAACCGGGGGTATGACCAGAAGTGGGAGGATCTTCACGTCACCCGAGGTAGAGGCGGAAAGATTAGCCAAGGGTAAAGCTAAGGCAACTGAGAGTGGTCCTTCTCAGTCAAATGAAAAAGAAACGTCACTGAAAGATGTAGAGGAATTTATGCGTCTTATCCGTAAAAGTGACTACAAAATTGTTGAGCACCTTCAACAAACGCCTTCAAAGATCTCCATATTGTCGCTGCTATTGTGTTCCGAGGCCCATCGGAACGCTTTATTGAAAATTCTGGACACGTCATTTGTACCCCAAGATGTTTCTGTGAATTAGTTGGAGGGGGTGATGGCGCACGTGAATGCAGGCCATAGTTTGGGCTTTACGGATTTTGATTTGACCCCGAGGGGAAGAGAGCATAATATGGTGCTGCACGTCTCAGTTTAATGTAGGGGCACGGTCATGTCCCATGTGTTGGTAGATAGAGGGTCTTCCTTGAATGTGCTTCCGAAGAAAGCAATGATGAAATTGGATGTCAGGGGGATCATTTGTACGCCTAGTGACTTGGTGGTCAGGGCATTTGATGGTACACGGAGGTCAGTTTTCGGATCCATAACATTGCCGTTGCAAGTGGGGCCTGAAATCTTTGAAACTGAATTCTATATAATGGATATCCAGCCAGCATATAATTGTCTTCTCGGACGCCCATGGATCCATGCTGCCGGGGCAGTCACATCCACGTTACACCAGAAACTGAAGTATATGGTTGGGGATAGCGTCGTCACAGTTTGTGGAGAGGAGGATATACTGGTCAGCCATTTGTCGTCGTTCAAGTATGTGGAGGTCGACGGCGAAATACATGAGACACCCTGTCAAGCCTTTGAGGGGTTGCGAATTAAGGACAAAGCTCCAGTGCCAAGCAAAGTATCAGATGTGGCAGTGTCGTCGTACAAAGAGGCTCAGGCTCTAGTGAAGACAGGCGAGACCAAGGGTTGGGGCCGAGTGTTGGAGATTCTCGTGAAGAACGACAGGTTCGGGCTTGGATATCATCCTTCATCATCAACGCCTACTGCAGGGGCACCCCGTTTCAAAGGACCAATAACAATTACGGCTAGTGGGGTATGTTACGAGACTATCAACACTGTTTCAGATTCTGAAGAAGGAGATAGCGACTGTGACATGGACGCCTGGATTCAGCCGAGCGTGCCAGGACAAGGGCTTTGCAACTGGTCTATTCAGGAGACTGTTCCTGTGACAACTAAACAGTAATGATTTGTTTTCTTAATTGTTGAATAATCTGGTGTCCTACCCGGGGCATCGTGATTTTGCTTAGGGCCATTCTGTTATGTACATTGCACCGTTTAATCATTAAATAAAAGGCGTTTTTTCATGTACAAATATTGTGATCTCTGTTTTTCCTGTTTTTATTTTTACAATAAAAGGGCAACGCTGTTATTTGCTTTGTATGCGTTTTGAAGCATTTAACCATTTCCTTTGCAGGATTACTATTTCAGATGACATCTATGAACCGCCTATGACTCACTTCGACTTTGAGCACCCGGTATTTCAGGCCGAAGAAGAGATTGTTGAAGATGGCGATGTTCCAGAAGAGTTGACCTGGTTGTTAAAACAAGAAGAGCGAATCATTCTGCCTCATGAGGAAGTCATTGAGATTATCGATTTGGGGTCGGAAGGGGTTGAGAAAAACATCCGTATAGGGGTTGCGCTGCAAAGCGACATCAAACAAAGGTTGGTTGAGATGCTCAAGGAGTACAGTGATATTTTTGCTTGGTCGTACGAGGACATGCCTGGGCTGGATACAGATATGGTTGTGCATCGGCTGCCATTAAAAGAAGAATGCCCACCGGTTAAGCAGAAACTCCGAAGAACTAGACCGGACGTGGCTGTGAAGATTAAGGAGGAAGTTCAAAAACAGTGGGATGCTGGTTTCTTAGTTGTTACAAAATATCCCTCATGGGTCGCTAATATTGTGCCAGTGCCAAAGAAAGACAGTAAAGTGAGAATGTGCGTAGATTACCGTGATTTGAACAGGGCGAGCCCGAAAGATGACTTTCCACTTCCTCACATCGATGTGCTGGTTGATAACACTGCTCAATTCTCCGTATTCTCCTTCATGGATGGCTTCTCGGGCTATAATCAGATCAAAATGGCGCCAGAAGACATGGAGAAAACTACTTTCATTACTCCCTGGGGAACATTTTGTTACAAAGTGATGCCCTTCCGGTTGAAGAATGTTGGGGCAACATATCAACGTGCTATGACGACTCTCTTTCATGACATGATGCATAAAGAGATCGAGGTTTATGTTGATGATATGATTGCCAAATCCCAGACGGAGGAAGAACATTTGGTTAATATGCTGAAATTATTCAAGAGGCTTAGGAAGTTCAGGCTAAGACTGAACCCTAACAAGTGCACCTTCGGGGTGAGATCGGGTAAACTGCTCGGGTTTATCGTGAGTGAAAAAGGAATAGAGGTTGATCCTGCGAAAATAAAAGCAATACAAGAAATGCCGACGCCTAAAACAGAAAAAGAAGTGCGTGGATTTTTAGGGAGATTGAACTACATTGCTCGGTTCATCTCTCACCTAACAGCTACGTGTGAGCCATTATTCAAGCTGTCGAAAAAGGACCAAGCTGTAACATGGAATGAAAATTGTCAAAAGGCGTTCGATAAAATAAAACAGTATTTGCAGGAACCTCCTATTTTGATACCTCCAGTGGCAGGGAGACCATTGATTATGTATTTGACGGTTCTTGAGCAAAGTATGGGTTGTGTTCTCGGTCAACATGACGAGACTGGGCGTAAAGAGCATGCCATCTACTATTTGAGTAAGAAGTTTACTGACTGTGAGTCTCGATACTCAATGCTCGAAAAAACTTGTTGTGCGCTAGCCTGGGCCGCCAAGCGTTTGAGGCAATACATGCTAAATCATACAACCATGCTCATTTCGAAGATGGATCCTATCAAATATGTATTTGAAAAACAGGCACTATCTAGGAGAATTGCCCGTTGGCAGATGGTTTTGACCGAATATGACATCCAGTATGTTTCACAGAAGGCTATAAAGGGGAGTGTGTTATCGGAGTATCTTGCTGAGCAGCCTGTTGAGGACTACCAATCGATGAGGTTTGATTTTCCTGACGAGGATATCATGTACCTAAAGATGAAAGATTGCGAAGAACCGTTGCCGGACGAAGGACCAGAGTTGGGTTCCAAATGGCAGTTGATATTTGACGGAGCTGTGAATTCCTATGGTAGCGGAATAGGGGCAATCATCACTACTCCATATGGGTCGCACATCCCCTTTACTTCCCGATTGACCTTTCCTGTTACCAATAATGAGGCTGAATATGAGGCTTGCATCATGGGCCTTGAAGAAGCTATTGATTTGCGAATCAAACATCTGGATGTATATGGAGACTCAGCTCTAGTGGTAAACCAGATTAAAGGAGAATGGGAGACACGTCATCCCAATTTGATACCGTACATGAATTATGCAAGGAGATTGTTGCCTTTCTTTGACAAGGTTGAGTTGCATCATGTGCCTCGAGCAGAAAATCAAATGGCTGACGCCCTGGCTACATTGTCTTCCATGTATAAAGTTAACTTCTGGAACGAGGCTCCCCGGATTGTTATCTCTCGGCTTGACAGGCCCACATTCATATTTGCCATTAACGAAGCATCTGATGATAAACCCTGGTACTATGACATCCAGAATTTCCTGAAGAACAAGGAGTATCCGGCTGGGGCATCCAGTCTAGATCAGAAGACCCTCAGGAGATTGGCTGGCAATTTCTATTTGAACCCTGACGGTGTCCTATACAAAAGAAACCACGACTTGATGTTGCTACGCTGTGTAGACGAGAAGAAAGCGAAGTTGCTCATGGAAGAGATACATGAGGGTACATTTGGTACACATGCAGGTGGGCATGCTATGACGAGAAAATTGCTGCGGGCAGGTTATTACTGGCTAACTATGGAAACAGACTGTTTCAAGTTTGCAAAAAGGTGTCATAAGTGCCAAATTTACGCGGACAAGGTCCATGTACCCCCAAGTCCTCTGAATGTGATGTCATCACCGTGGCCGTTCTCGATGTGGGGAATTGATATGATTGGAAAGATCGAGCCTACAGCATCCAACGGACACCGGTTCATCTTGGTGGTAATCAATTACTTCACCAAATGGGTGGAAGCAGCGTCATATACCAATGTCACCAAGCAAGTGGTCGCCAGATTTATCAAGCGAGATATTATCTGCAGATATGGAATCCCTGAGCGGATTATCACCGAAAACGGTTCGAATTTGAATAACAAGATGATGAAAGAGCTGTGCAAGAATTTTAAGATTGAACATCACAACTCTTCTCCTTACCGACCCAAAATGAATGGCGCTGTCGAAGCGGCCAATAAGAACATAAAGAAGATTGTTCAGAAGATGGTGGTGACCTATAAGGACTGGCACGAGATGCTACCTTTCTCTTTGCACGGTTATCGTACGACGGTACGCATATCAACCGGGGCAACCCCTTTTTCATTGGTATACGGAATGGAGGCAGTGTTAGCGCTGGAGGTCGAGATTCCTTCCCTGAGGGTTTTACGAGATGTCCAACTTGACGAGGCAGAATGGGTTAAAGATAGACTGAATCAGCTCAGTTTAATGGATGAGAAGAGGCTAGCTTCTCTAGCGTATGGTCGGTTGTACCAGAGCCGGATGAAGAAAGCGTATGATAAGAAGATACACCCTCAAAGCTTTCAGACGGGCGACCTTGTGCTGAAGAGGATCCTCCCGCCACAAAAAGATCACAGGGGCAAATGGACCCCTAATTACGAAGGGCCATACGTTGTCAGGAAAGTCTTCTCAGGAGGAGCATTGTTGTTGTCCACCATGGACGGTGAGGACTTTACGTCGCCTGTGAATTCGGACGCAGTTAAAAAATACTTTGCTTAAAGTTGACCCGCTGGACAGAAAAAAGAGAGTCCAGGCAAAAATGGGGCATCCTGGTGAACCAAAAAAACAAAATAAAAGGTTCGGGCAAAAGTTAGGGATAAAATTGAAAAGATGTACACCCGCGAAGTCGAAAACCTACACTGGGCGACTTCGGCAAAAAAGGGTATCCCCGTGAATTGAAAACCCGCAAAGGGCGATTCATGTAAAAGTTAGGGATTGAAAAAAGCAAATGACTGCGGTCCGAATCTGATACTACAGTGCTTAGTGGTTTGGGAATACCTGGGGGTTCGTCTATCAGATACAATCTCTTTCGAAAATTGAATATCGAGAAAACAACGGAGTCAGACGAGTCATAGGAGGATCAGCTCATGATGTTTGTCTGCACCACGTTGCCGACATGTGTACAAATTCATTTTGTATTTTGTATTTTTATGCTTTCTGTGCATATATGTATGGGTGTGTGCGTAACTTCCTCTTTTCAGGAGTTGCATCCGATGTACAAAACTTTGCCTATTCAGAGGCCTGTTATTAATAAAACATGTTATTCAGCATTTGCTGTTTGTTCTCTACTATTTTGTATGTGGAAAACGCCGATGTTTCGATAAACTCGCATGTGCATAACTTTGCTGGCCCTTGCCAATAATTGCTAAAACTTTGAATTGACTGAAGTAATGTCACGGACACTAACCCGAATAGATTTGGTTGTATAGATTTGTCTTGTCTCGTCTGTGTTTTGCAGGGTCCTCACCTTTGAAGCAAACGATCAGGAAATTGTGGCCCCAGCCGGAGGTTCGTGGTGAAAGACTTGATTTGGTGTGACGCTAATCCCCATGCAGGTTGCGCCTCACCCCAGGAGTTGAAATGTGTTATCCTTTACCGAAGAGGGATCACTCTCCCCAGCTAGTCACAGCTTACCCCCCACAGGGTATCCCCAGCAAGACAGAATCAATGTCTCATGCAGCGGTTATACTCCCCAGAGAGTTGAGGATGTGCACATTCAATCCCCAGCAGGGAGGATTTCCATGGCGCATAACCAAGATAGTAAGTTCAGAAAGGAGTATCCCTACCGAGGATGGTTCTATTTCTCCCCGCAGGTCGTCATGCCTTCGTCAGGATGATTATCCCCAGCGGAGTGGTAATTTCGAGTTCGTAAACTGTACCCAGACAGTTGTCTCCCAGAAGGGTTGCTTCTCCCCCAGTTGAGTTAGTCTTCCCAGCAGGTGTTATTCTTTCCTCCAGTGGAAATCAATGTGTAATCTCTCCCCGGCAGGGTGGGTTGTATCTCCGACATGTATTTTGCCAGAATATTTCGCGATATCTGTTCATCCCCAACAGGGTGGTATTTCGTCCTCAACGGCCGTGTTGAAGCAAGCTTATCAGAGCTCCCCAGCAGCCTGAGCCTGCATTTGCATTTGCATGCATTATCATGTTTGCATATACCAAGAAAATGCGTAGCATTTCCATGCTATAGGGAGCATTACGCCATTGCCAAACATACGCATTTTGAAACATAAATCAGGTTGGTTAACCTTTTGGTTTTTCAGGTGGGTTTCACAACAGGAGTACGGGGTTTTATCTCAGATCTATTACCAGACGATCGAAGTCTCGCCGTGAGACATGTGATGATACAGTTCTCATTATTATTCCCCACAGAGTTACTGGCTGAAGTTTCTCTTATCCGACCAGCGGAGTGTTTTCTTCAGGTTTGCTGTTGCGGCAGCATTTCAGGGTTTCATAAATCACGATTTCAGAAGTGGTCACTTGTTGTCGAAACGGGTGTCGGGCAGTTATTTTTAGAATATCCCTAGTGGAGTTGGATACTACCGAGAACAGGCTAGGAAGCTATATCCAAGATAATTTTCCCGTATGAAGCAAGCGGATGAACTTTCCTGTATGAATCAAGCAGATGTGTTATACTTTCCTGTATGTATCAGGCAGATGTGTTATGATTTTCCCGTAAGAATCAGGCGGACAGACTTTCCTCTAAGTATCAGGCAGATGTGTTATGATTTTCCCGTAAGAATCAGGCGGACGAACTTTCCTGTAAGTATCAGGCAGATGAGTTATGATTTTCCCGTAAGAATCAGGCGGACGAACTTTCCTGTAATTATCAGGCAGATGTGTTATGATTTTCCCGTAAGAATCAGGCGGACGAACTTTCCTATAAGTATCAGGCAGATGTGTTGTATTTTCCTGTATGTATCAGGCAGATGAGTTGTGATTTTCCCGTATGAAGCAGGCGGAAGAACTTTCCTGTATGTATCAGGCAGATGAGTTGTGATTTTCCCGTATGAAGCAGGCGGAAGAACTTTCCTGTATAAACCAGGCAGAGGTGTTACGATTTTCCCGTATGAAGCAGGCAGATGGATTTTCCTGTAATCAGGTAGATGACTTTTCCCGTACGAAGCAGGCGGTTGGATTTTCCTGCATGAATCAGGCAGATGACTTTTCCCGTATGAAGCAGGCGGATGAATGTTCCGGTATCCAGATAGATAATTCTCCCCGGATAGCCAGAGTATGTGAGTTGTGTTCCGGTATTTGACAAAAGCTTTTTCCCAAGGAAGTCGCCGTGATTTCCTCATGTTACTATCCCCAGTATAGTCCTCCTCAAGGCCGTTGGTGGGCTGGACCAACGAAGGTAGCCACTACAGAGGTAGGCAGAGAAACGGTATTCAGATAATTTTCCCGTATGAAGTAGGCAGATAGATTTTCCTGTAATCAGGCAGACGACTTTTCCCGTACGAAGCAGGCGGATGGAGCTTCCTGTAATCAGGCAAATGAATTTTCCCGTATGGAGCAGGCGGATGAATCTCTCGTATTCAGGCGGATGGTTTTCTCATGGTAGACAGAGTATGTGTCTCAGGACAAGACAGAATGTGGTCAGATACTTGACAGAACTGTTTCCCCAGCGAGGTCGTTAGGATTTCTCTGTGTTGACAGAATGTGGACAAAGTTCTATCCCCGCAATGATAGAATCCTTTTCAGGCTGATGAAAATAATACCCAGCACGGTCACTAATTGATCAATTTGTTGCCGTAACAACCAGATCCAGTCAGCGGGCGGTGTTGTCCGAGCAGTTGGCGCAGTTTATTTCTGCGGTTGGCAAATTTCAGGGTTTCTTTGGTATTCAACCGTCTCGTACCTCGAATGTTTGAAGGTCGTTCGCTCTTCACCCAGTCGGGTCCAAGCCGCTTGAATAGGGGCAGCTGTTGCACCACAAAATTTGACCAACCGGTTCCCATATCTGGTTTATGTTTCGACGCATTTTGCATTTGCATTCGCATACTGCATGCATTGCAATTTTCTCAGTCAGATTGATTTTTATCGGGATTACAACCCCTGGCGTCTCAGGCAGTTCAGGCCGGTTTGAATAAGCGTATTTGGAGATTTGGTGCTCGTTCCCTGTGTTTTCAGGCCACCTCGGTGCCCAGGTTTCGCTATGGTTGCGCAATTGTTCGTTAATCGGTTTAATCGGCTTCCTGGCATTTTTAGGATTTTCTCTTTTATTTTATAGATTTTTAATGCATTTTTAATAGTTTTTTTTAATAGATTTACTGGACTTTTTAGATATTAAATAGGTTAATTTTTTTTTAGAATTTAATAGATATTTTCCTATAGAATTTAATAGATTTTTATTTTAGATTTTTAAAATAGATATTCCTTTTTAATAGATTTAATAGATTTTTAGCCTATTAGATATTAGTTTTTATCATTAAATAGAATAGTTTAAAATAGTTTTTAAATGGTCCTTTTAGATTTTTTTAAATGGTTTTTTAATATAGAGTTTAATAGATTTTTAGATATTACTAGTCTTTATAATATAGTTTTTTTTAGTATAATAGAATAATATAGATTTTATAATAATGCTAGATAGGTTTTAATAAATTGATTTTATAGATTTAGTATAGAATTTAATAGGTTTTTATAGGTTTTATTAGTTTTTTTAATTGATTTTCTAGATTTAATTGGAATTTTAAATAGATAAATAGATATTAAATAATTAAAAAAAAATTTCTGTTTTTTAATAGGTCAATTAGAATTAATTTTGTTTTAGGGTTAATTAGGGTTTTATTAGTAATTTTCGTTTAGTCTTTAATTAGGATTAATTAGAGATTTTGATTAAGGTTTCTTAATTAATTTTGTTTAGTTTAATTAGGGTTTTCATTAGCATTTAATCAATGCATTAATCAGAATTAATCATGTTTAGTCTTAGTCATTAATGGGCCAGGTGTCCAGTCAAGGCCCAGTCAGAAGGTCCAAATTGCGTCACATGTCATATAAGTATGCCTGCCACGCGTGGGTCCATTTTTCCAGCCACATCACAGAATTTTGCCAGCGCACCAACTCCACTACCCTCTCTCTGATCCACGTGTCCTTCCCTCTCTCCCTCTCAGCGCCACACGTCCGCATCAGAACCCTCCACCACCACACCTCACAGCTGTCCCCCACTAGCTACCTACTGGTCGGAGTGCATGCAAACGCCGCCGGACCGTCTCCCCTCCGCCGCAACCATCGCCAGAGATTGTTGAGCTCGCCGGAAACTGGAGTTTCTCAGAAAGTTCATCCAAGCATCTTTCGACCTTCTTCATCCTCCATCAATCTCACCGGAGATTCAAAGATCTCGCCGGAGAATTCGTCACAACCACCGGAATCTTCAAGCGTGTTCTTTAATTTCCAGAAATTCTTCGTAGAACCTTCATAGATCCTTCAAGATCTTTGAACGTGTTCTTCACGTTTTTCCAGCAAATCAGATCTTCATCAAGCCACCGAGAATCCAAGATCTTCATCATTAGTTTTTTCCAGATTTTCCAGAAACATCAAAGACATCATCAATCCGCAAGCGTTTTCGCCAAGAACATTCATCTTCCTCCTCTCCAGATTTTCCAGAAACACAACGCCTTCATCAATTTCTTCATACTCGATCAAAGATCTTCAGAAGCGTTTCCTCGATCCAAGAACGTCACCGCGTGCTTTCTTCAATGAGCTCTCTTTCGGATCTTCTTCAAGATTTTCGTTAGACGCTCAAGGTCCTCTTCATCTGTAGATCTTCAACAGCATCATCATCCAGGTTTTTATTGCTTCTCATCTAATTCATTGCATGTTCGTAGTAGTTTGATAGCTATAGATTTAGGACTTTATTATGGTTAGGTTTGAAACGAGATTAGGTTAGAACTTTGTGACTTGGTTTGAACATCAGAGTTCTGTGAGGTGAGTAACGGTGGATTTTTTTTGAAGAATGTTGCTGGTGATTTGAGTGTAGAACGAAGATTGTCTGTTGGAGTTGGGGTGTTAGTGTTGGTTTCAGAGTTTAGTTTCAAGGTTTGAGAGTTGGAGAGAGTCTCAGAGAGAGAGATGGAAGGAGCGCCGTCTAGAGTGAAGATGATGAACAGTGAAAAGGGTTGGGATAAGTTTAGGGTTGTTTTGCTGAGGCTGGGTTGAAATGGGATTCGGGCTCAGGCCCATTGTGTTTGCTTGTTTTTGCTAACCATCTCCCAATTTTCCCTTGACACCCCCTTCCATGTGTGAAGTAGGTTCTGGGCCCAGATTGATTAGCTATCCACACCCCCCGTCTGGGGGCCCAATATGTTTAACAAGGCAAAAAAATGTTATTCGCCCCCCCCCCCCAGTTTTCTTTTCTTTTCCTTGTTTTTTAGCCTTTTCTGAGTAGTTCTGGGCCTAGCACGCTTGCTATTGGTACCCCCCTCCTGAGCCCAATTGTCCTTTTGAACTGCAGAAATTGCTATTTGCCACGCATATGTTTTCATTTTTAATTGATTTTCCTTTGATTTTCATGTTTGCATATAGTTTAGTAAAAAAAAATCATAACAAATTGAAAAATGGTTATTTTTACATGGGATATTTCCCCCCATTTTCATAAAAACATCAAGAAAATTATAAAAGAATAAAATTGGCATTTCATTCATTTTTTATTTTCTGGTGCATTTTTAAATTTTTTGGTTTTTATTTCATTTTCACTTGGTATATGTTACTTGCTGAATTTGGTATGGTCATTGTATTTCATATTTTGATGTAATTATTTTTCCTATGGTTAGATTAGAGTATTAGGTTCCCCCTGGAATTTTATCACATTTTTGTGATTTAATTTAGGAGAGTTTTGAATCATCAACTTTAGGGTGATCAGGATTAGGGTTTCACAACAATTAGGTGCAGTTTAGGGCATAGTTTTGGGATTTTAAAATGGATTTAGGCCTTGGGGTTTATATGGGGTATAAGGTACATAGTTAGGGTCCCCTAGAAATTTAATTAGGATTTTATAGTGAGTTTTACTATTTTTACCTGATTTTTGCAATTGGGTTGATATTGGTGTGTTTCCCACTTGGGATATTGCTTTGTTTGTTGAGTTTTGGGTATTTCTTTGGGGTGTGGGGCTTGGGCTTGGCTTGTGGAGCATGGGGAAGCATGTGAGAAGATTAAAGGCAAGTATCAACACTTGGAGCTTAGGGATTCTTTTGCTTGAAAATGGTTTGTGAAGACTTAGGAGATAAGAGAAATAGGGAGAGCCTTAGATTAGAATGAATTCTTCTACAAACATGGAAAGCATCTTGTGCTCCCATTCCTCCCAATGACTAAAAGTCCTTCTGAGATATTCACATCCCTCCTTTGGAGGGATAAGTGGCTTATCTTGGAAGTAGAACTTTGAGGGAACCTGTCTCTCATAATGTTAAACACTTATAGGCTTCCTTTGGTTGTCAATAAGCTGTTTAGCATTCGACTTATTCTGTTAAGTGATTCTCTTCTGGAGTGCTGGCCTTGAAGACAGAAGTTCATTGAAGATGAAGATGATACCTGTTCATGTCAAAGATGCTCAACTGTGGGATTAGGGTTTTACTGTTGTCTGAAGCTGTCAACTGTTGGGGGTTCATGGCTTGCTCAGGCTTGGTGTTGCTTGGAGTGTAGGGGATCATTGAAGAGTTGATCTTGGGGTTCACTTGAAGATGTTACTGTTTTGCAGTTAATCAACTGTCAGAGTTTGATGTTTTTCAGAGCTGCTGCCGTAGGAGCTGGTGTGCCGTCAGAGCGGGTTTTGGGGTTTTTATTTTCTTTGTTGTATTGTGTGTTAATTTTCCCATAGGTTCGAAGTGAAGCTGTTTCACTTTGCCTGTTGTTTTCCCAGGTTCGAGGTTGAGTGGGACTCCCTTGCCTCGCTTGTACTGCTGCATTCATGCATTTTACTGCTTTACTGTATATATGTTGTTTCTTTTCCGTTTATCCCCTAGGATCTCTGTTTCTCTCTGCGCAAGAGAGAAATATGACAGACATTAGGTGTTAATCCATGTATGATAACATTAGGTTAGTTTTGATCCCCATTTGCAAACCCTGGGTTTTTAGAGCGTCGTTTCTCTTCTTATCTCGAAACAATCAAAAACACAATAACATTTCAAACATCATAAAAAACAGTTCTTGCGTAAAGGACTGGAAACCAATCAAAAGTGTCATTTTTGTCCACTTGGACCCGTAATCAGAAGAAAACCTTTTTTCAGAAAGATAAAAGATAAACAGACAAAGCTGTGTCCTCCGTAGCCCGAACTACGTTTGCTCTGATCTTTCATGCTGTATGAAAGTACGTAGGCATAAGATGTCGTATCCTAGCGAGCAACCTTCCCCTCCTTTCCCGTAGGTAGGCGAACTACGTTGACTCTGATTTCTCGTTTTAGACGGGAATACGTAGGAATAAAGTGCGATACTTTGCCGAGTCATTTTCTTCTCTTTTTAACCCAGACCCGTAGTATAGATAGAATAACAATCCGTGCAAGAAAACAAGTGTGGATCCCGTCGAGTACGACGGACGTGAGGGGTGCTAATACCTTCCCCTTGCGTAACCGACTCCCGAATCCAGGATTTGGTTGCGATGACCATTCCTTTCCCTCTTTGTATTAGGTTTACTCTGAGCGTTTCCTTTCCCTCCGTCGGGATAAATAACGCACGGTGGCGACTCTTCTGTTCAGCCGGCGCCGATTTTTGCAGTAGCGATACTAGGTCCCCCAACTCAATTGATATCAATTTTAAGTAAGAGTTTGGTTTATGCTTGTTTGTCTTGTGAGGTTGTTTTTCCTAAGGTGAGGTTGTCTACAGGTTTGTGTCATTAGGATTTTAACTGTTGGACCTTTGAGAACAGTTCTGGATGTTGTGACTCTTAGGCTTGAATTAGCTTTGAGTAGCACATATGAAATGTCAAGAGCATAAGTCTTTGGATTGTTACTTGTTTCTTGCACCCTGCTATCAATTATACTTCGAGGTTGGTCTTGTTTGATGACTGTCATAGGAGCTTAGGACTTGTTGTGCCTCTGCTGTTGTGATGTAGTAAGGAGAGGGCCATTAACTTATTGTCATGAGTGAACCTCCCTTAGCTTGTAAAGCAGTTAGAGGTATAGGACTGATGATTGGTGCTAGCTTAATCATGTTGACATTTTGGCATTTCAGCATGCAGCCTGTTACATTCTTTATCCCATGCGCATGAAGTTACATTAGGAGCATGCCAAATATTGCCAAAAATGAGCTAACACCCAATGTACCTCTTTTATTCATTTTTGAATCTTTTGCCCAAACAAGAAAGGGACAAATTTGCTTTGTTCTGCTGCATACAACCACACCATTCCGCTCTTTCCACTAAAACAAAACAGCTCCATGTGCAAGATGGTTGGTGTACCATCTCTTTAATCCACCATTGATTCAAAATAATTCTTGAAAATGCGACATCTACATTGTTGATCTTTCACTATGGTAAAACCCTCCAAAGCCTGATTTCTCTCCATATTTAAGCTACTAAACAGCTTTAGAAAACCCTAGTCACCACTGTTGCAAGAGAAACCAGAATTTGAGTTTTGAACTCCTCCAAAAAAACACAAAAACTGTCTTGTGCAATTTTCATACCAGCACCTTCTCCAATCATCCAATCACCCCAAAAATCATCCACACAACTTCCAAATCATCATTAGGAGGTGTTCTAACCATTATCTTGATCAAAAGCACCACCAAACCAAAAGTCAACTTATCACACTCACTAGTTGACTTTTCTGCACAAAGTAATAAAACTCACTGCCTAGAACATCTTGGACCCCTTTGACACCTTGAACACCTTCCCTTTCGGTTCTTTAAACTATCTAAAACTTCAACAAAAAAAAAACAGTTGGAAGCTTGTTTGCTCAAACTGTGCTAAAGAATCACTTGTTGTTGGAAAAGGAAGAAAGCTCAAGGGAGAAGGGAATATATTGCTCTTGCTGCTAGCTTGCTCAAGGAGGTCTATAAGGGGTATGTAGCCCAAAATCTCCTCATTAATGTGCATCATGTTTATGCTTTGATGGTTTGCTAAATGGTTCAAACATTGTCATGTTTAAAATGTAACTTTGCTTTCAAATATAAGTGTTTGCTGCTAGATGCTTGTGTGTGACTGTCATTAAAGAAATATGGTTATGTTGTTACTAGAATATTGAAGTGTATGGTATAATAAGGATTGATGATTGGTATATTGAAGTCATGTATTTTGCTGTCAATATCTGTGCTTGAGAACTAGGTCCCCCAACTCAATTGATATCAGTTTTAAGTAAGAGTTTGGTTTATGCTTGTTTGTCTTGTGAGGTATGTTTTTGCTAAGGTGGGGTTGTCTACAGGTTTGTGTCATTTGGATTTTAACTGTTACCTTTGAGAACAATTCTGGATGTTGTGACTCTTAGGCTTGAATTAGCTTTGAGTAACACATATGAAATGTCAAGAGCATAAGTCTTTGGATTGTTACTTGTTTCATGCACCCTGCTATCTATTGTACATCGAGGTTGGTCTTGTTTGATGACTGTCATAGGAGCTTAGAACCAATTGTGCCTCTGCTGTTATGACGTAGTAAGGAGAGGGCCATTAAATTATTGTCATGAGTGAACCTCCTTTAGCGTGTAAAGTTGTTAGAAGTGTAGGACTGATGATTGGTGTTAGCTTAATCAGGTTGACATTTTGGCATTTCAGCATGCAACCTGTTACATTCCCTATCCCATGCGCATGAAGCTGTATTAGGAGCATGCCAAACATTTCCAAAAATGAGCTAACACCAAATGTACCTCTTTTACTCATTTTTGAATCTTTTACCCAAACAAGAAAGAGACAAATTTGCTTTGTTCTGCTGCATACAACCACACCATTCCGCTCTTTCCACTAAAACAAAACAGCTCCATTGGCAAGCTGGCTGGTGTACCATCTCTCTAATCCACCATTGATTAAAAAATTCTTGAAAATGCGACATCTACACCATTGATCTTTCACTATGGTAAAACCCTCCAAAGCATGATTTCACTCCATATTTAAGCTACTGATCAGCTTTAGAAAACCCTAGCCACCACTGTTGCAAGGGAAACCAGAATTTGAGCTTTGAACTCCTCCAAAAAAACACAAAAACTGTCGTGTGCAATTTTCATACCAGCACCTTCTCCAATCATCCAATCACCCCTAAAATCATCCACACAACTTCCAAATCATCATTAGAAGGTGTTCTAACCGTTATTTTGATCAAAAGCACCACCAAACCAAAAGTCAACTTATCACACTCACTAGTTGACTTTTCTGCACCAAGTGATAAAACATAATGCCCAGAACATCTTGGACCCCTTTGAAACCTTGAACACCTTCCCTTTTGGTTCTTTAAACTATCTAAAACTTCAAAAAAAACAGTTGGAAGCTTGTTTGCTCAAACTGTGCTAAAGAGTCACTTGTTGTTGGAAAAGGAAGAAAGCTCAAGGGAGAAGGGAATATATTGCTCTTGCTGCTAGCTTGCTCAAGGAGGTCTACAAGGGGTATGTAGCTCTAAATATCCTCATTAATGTGCATCATGTTTATGCTTTGATGGTTTGCTAAACGGTTCAAACATTGTCATGTTTAAAATGTAACTTTGCAATCAAATATAAGTGTTTGCTGCTAGATGCTTGTGTGTGACTGTCATTAAAGAAATATGGTTATGTTGTTACTAGACTGTTGAAGTGTACGGTATAAAAAGGATTGATGATTGGTAAATTGAACTCATGTATTTTGCTGTCAATATCTGTGCTTGAGAACTAGGTCCCCCAACTCAATTGATATCAGTTTTAAGTAAGAGTTTGGTTTATGCTTGTTTGTCTTGTAAGGTTGCTTTTTTCTAAGGTGAGGTTGTCTACAGGTTCCTGTCATTAGGATTTTAACTGTTGGACCTTTGAGAACAGTTCTGGATGTTGTGACTCTTAGGCTTGATTTAGCTTTGAGTAACACATATGAAATGTCAAGAGCATAAGTATTTGAATTGTTACTTGTTTCATGCACCCTGCAATCTATTGTACATCGAGGTTGGTCTTGTTTGATGACTGTCATAGGAGCTTAGGACCAATTGTGCCTCCGCTGTTATGATGTAGTAAGGAGAGGGCCATTAACTTATTGTCATGAGTGAACCTCCTTTAGCGTGTAAAGCTGTTAGAGGTGTAGGACTGATGATTGGTGTTAGCTTAATCAGGTTGACATTTTGGCATTTCAGCATGCAGCCTGTTACATTCCCTATCCCATGCGCATGAAGCTGTATTAGGAGCATGCCAAACATTTCCAAAAATGAGCTAACACCCAATGTACCTCTTTTACTCATTTTTGAATCTTTTGCCCAAACAAGAAAGAGAAAAATTTGCTTTTTCTACTGCATACAACCACACCATTTCGCTCTTTCCACTAAAACAAAACAGCTCCATTGGCAAGCTGGCTGGTGTACCATCTCTCTAATCCACCATTGATTCAAAAATTCTTGAAAATGCGACATCTACACCATTGATCTTTCACTATGGTAAAACTATCCAATGCCTGATTTCAATCCATATTTAAGCTACTGATCAGCTTTAGAAAACCCTAGCCACCACTGTTGCAAGGGAAACCAGAATTTGAGCTTTGAACTCCTCCAAAAAAACTCAAAAACTGTCTTGTGCAATTTTCATACCATCACATTCTCCAATCATCCAATCACCCCCAAAAATTATCCACACAAGTTCCAAATCATCATTAGGAGGTGTTCTAACCATTATCTTGATCAAAAGCACCACCAAACCAAAAGTCAACTTATCATACTCATTAGTTGACTTTTCTGCACAAAGTGATAAAACTCACTGCCTAGAACATCTTGGACCCCTTTGACACCTTGAAAACCTTCCCTTTTGGTTCTTTAAACTTTCTAAAACTTCAAAAGAAAAATAGGTGGAAGCTTGTTTTCTCATACTATCCGAAAGAGTCATTTGTTTTAGGTAAAGGAAGAAAGCTCAAGGGAAGAGGGAATATATTGCATTTGCTGCTAGCTTGCTCAAGGAGGTCTACATGAGGTATGTAGCCCTAAATCTCCTCTTTAATGTGCATCATGTTTATGCTTTGATGGTTTGCTAAATGGTTCAAATATTGTCTTGTTTAAAATGTAACTTTGCTGTCAAATATGTGTGTTTGCTGCTAGATGCTTGTGTGTAACTGTCATTAAAGAAATATGGTTATGTTGTTACTAGACTGTTGAAGTATATGATATAATGAGGATTGGTGATTGGTATATTAAACTCATGTATTTTGTTGTCAATATCTGTTCTTTAGAACTAGGTCCCCCAACTCAATTGATATCTGTTTTAAATAAGAGTTTGGTTTATGCTTGTTTGTCTTCTGAGGTTGGTTTTTGCAAAGGTGAGGTTGTCACCAGGTTTGTGTCATGAGGATTTTAACTGTTGGACCTTTGAGAATTGTTCTGGATATTGTGACTGTTAGGCTTGAATTAGCTTTGAGTAGCACATATGAAATATCAAGAGCATAAGTCTTTGGATTGTTACTTGTTTCTTGCACCCTTCTATCAACTGTACTTCGAGGTTAGTCTTGTTTGATGACTGTCATAGGAGCTTAGGACTTGTTGTTCCTCTGCTGTTGTGATGTAGTAAGGAGAGGGCCATTAACTTATTGTCATGAATGAACCTCCTTTAGATTGTAAAGATGTTAGAGGTGTAGGACTGATGATTGGCGGTAGCTTAATCATGTTAACATTTGGCATTTCCGCATGCAGCCTGTTACATTCCCTATCCCATGCACATGAAGCTGTATTAGGAGTATGCCAAACATTTCTAAAAATGAGCTAACACCCAATGTACCTCTTTTGCTAATTTTTAAATCTTTTTCCCAAACAAGAAAGGGACAAATTTGGTTTGTCCTGCTGCATACAGCCACACCATTCCGCTCTTTCCACTAAAACAAAACAGCTCCATTGGCAAGCTGGCTGGTGTACCATCTCTCTAATCCACCATTGATTCAAAAATTCTTAAAAATGAGACATCTACACCATTGATCTTTCAATATGGTAAAACTCTCCAAAGCCTGATTTCACTCCATATTTATGCTACTGGTCAGCTTTAGAAAACCCTAGCCACCACTGTTGTAAGGGAAAACAAAATTTGAGCTTTGAAATCCTCAAAAAAAACTCAAAAACTGTCTTGTGCAATTTTCATACCAGCACCTTCTCCAATCATCCAATCACCCCAAAAATCATCCACACAACTTCCAATTCATCATTAGGAGGTGTTCTAACCATTATCTTGATCAAAAAGCACCACCAAACCAAAAGTCAACTTATCACACTCATTAGTTGACTTTTCTGCACAAAGTGATAAAACTCACTGCCTAGAACATCTTGGACCCCTTTGACACCTTGAACACCTTCCCATTTGGTTCTTTCAGCTGTCTAAAACTTCAAAAAAAAAATAGTTGGAAGCTTGTTTGCTCATACTATCCGAAAGAGTCATTTGTTTTAGGAAAAGGAAGAAAGCTCAAGGGAAGAGGGAATATATTGCATTTGCTGCTAGCTTGCTCAAGGAGGTCTACATGAGGTATGTAGCCCTAAATCTCCTCTTTAATGTGCATCATGTTTATGCTTTGATGGTTTGCTAAATGGTTCAAACATTGTCTTGTTTAAAATGTAACTTTGCTGTCAAATATGTGTGTTTGCTGCTAGATGCTTGTGTGTAACTGTCATTAAAGAAATATGGTTATGTTGTTACTAGACTGTTGAAGTATATGATATAATGAGGATTGGTGATTGGTATATTGAACTCATGTATTTTGCTGTCAATATCTGTTCTTTAGAACTAGGTCCCCCAACTCAATTGATATCTGTTTTAAATAAGAGTTTGGTTTATGCTTGTTTGTCTTCTGAGGTTGGTTTTTGCTAAGGTGAGGTTGTCACCAGGTTTGTGTCATGAGGATTTTAACTGTTGGACCTTTGAGAATTGTTCTGGATGTTGTGACTGTTAGGCTTGAATTAGCTTTGAGTAGCACATATGAAATGTCAAGAGCATAAGTCTTTGGATTGTTAATTGTTTCTTGCACCCTTCTATCAACTGTACTTCGAGGTTAGTCTTGTTTGATGACTGTCATAGGAGCTTAGGACTTGTTGTGCCTCTGCTGTTGTGATGTAGTAAGGAGAGGGCCATTAACTTATTGTCATGAATGAACCTCCTTTAGATTGTAAAGATGTTAGAGGTGTAGGACTGATGATTGGCGGTAGCTTAATCATGTTAACATTTGGCATTTCAGCATGCAGCCTGTTACATTCCCTATCCCATGCACATGAAGCTGTATTAGGAGTATGCCAAACATTTCTAAAAATGAGCTAACACCCAATGTACCTCTTTTGCTCATTTTTGAATCTTTTGCCCAAACAAGAAAGGGACAAATTTGGTTTGTCCTGCTGCATACAGCCACACCATTCCGCTCTTTCCACTAAAACAAAACAGCTCCATTGGCAAGCTGGCTGGTGTACCATCTCTCTAATCCACCATTGATTCAAAAATTCTTAAAAATGAGACATCTACACCATTGATCTTTCAATATGGTAAAACTCTCCAAAGCCTGATTTCACTCCATATTTATGCTACTGGTCAGCTTTAGAAAACCCTAGCCACCACTGTTGTAAGGGAAAACAAAATTTGAGCTTTGAAATCCTCAAAAAAAACTCAAAAACTGTCTTGTGCAATTTTCATACCAGCACCTTCTCCAATCATCCAATCACCCCAAAAATCATCCACACAACTTCCAATTCATCATTAGGAGGTGTTCTAACCATTATCTTGATCAAAAAGCACCACCAAACCAAAAGTCAACTTATCACACTCATTAGTTGACTTTTCTGCACAAAGTGATAAAACTCACTGCCTAGAACATCTTGGACCCCTTTGACACCTTGAACACCTTCCCATTTGGTTCTTTCAGCTGTCTAAAACTTAAAAAAAAACAGTTGGAAGCTTGTATGTTCAAACTGTCCTAAAGAGTCACTTGTTGGAAAAGGAAGAAAGCTCAAGGGAAGAGGGAATATATTGCTCTTGCTGCTAGCTTGCTCAAGGAGGTCTACATGAGGTATGTAGCCCTAAATCTCCTCATTAATGTGCATCATGTTTAAGCTTTGATGGTTTGCTAAATGGTTCAAACATTGTCTTGTTTAAAATGTAACTTTACTGTCAAATATGTGTGTTTGCTGCTAGATGCTTGTGTGTGACTGTCATTAAAGAAATATGGTTATGTTGTTACTAGACTGTTGAAGTGTATGGTATAATGAGGATCGATGATTGGTATATTGAACTCATGTATTTTGTTGTCAATATCTGTGCTTGAGAATTAGGTCCCCCAACTCAATTGATATCAGTTTTAAGTAAGAGTTTGGTTTATGCTTGTTTGTCTTATGAGGTTGGTTTTTGCTAAGGTGAGGTTGTCACCAGGTTTGTGTCGTGAGGATTTTAACTGTTGGACCTTTGAGAACAGTTCTGGATGTTGTGACTGTTAGGCTTGAATTAGCTTTGAGTAGCACATATGAAATGTCAAGAGAATAAGTCTTTGGATTGTTACTTGTTTCTTGCACCATGCTATCAACTGTACTTCGAGGTTGGTCTTGTTTGATTACTGTCATAGGAGCTTAGGACTTGTTGTGTCTCCGGTGTTGTGATGTAGTAAGGAGAGGGCCATTAACTTATTGTCATGAGTGAACCTCCTTTAGCTTGTAAAGCTGTTAGAGGTGTAGGACTGATGGTTGGTGCTAGCTTAATCATGTTGACATTTTGGCATTTCAGAATGCAGCCTGTTACATTCCCTATCCCATGCACATGAAGCTGTATTAGGAGCATGCCAAACATTTCCAAAAATTAGCTAACACCCAATGTACCTCTTTTGATCATTTTTGAATCTTTTGCCCAAACAAGAAAGGGACAAATTTGCTTTGTTCTGCTGCATACAGCCAAACCATTCCGCTCTTTCCACTAAAACAAAAAAGCTCCATTGGCAAGCTGGCTGGTGTACCATCTCCTAATCCACCATTGATTCAAAAATTCTTGAAAATGTGACATCTACACTATTGATCTTTCACTATGGTAAAACCCTCAAAAGCCTAATTTCACTCCATATTTAAGCTACTGATCAGCTTTAGAAAACCCTAGCCACCACTGTTGCAAGGGAAACCAGAATTTGAGCTTTGAACTCCTCCAAAAAAACTCAAAAACTGTCTTGTGCAATTTTCATACCAGCACCTTCTCCAATCATCCAATCACCCCAAAAATCATCCACACAATCCCAAATCATCATTAGGAGGAGTTCTAACCATTATCTTGATCAAAAAGCACCACCAAACCAAAAGTCAACTTATCACACTCATTAGTTGACTTTTTTGTACAAAGTGATAAAACTCACTGCCTAGAACATCTTGGACCCCTTTGACACCTTGAACACCTTCCCTTTTGGTTCCTTAAACTGTCTAAAACTTCAAAAAAAAAAAAACAGTTGGAAGCTTGTTTGCTCAAACTATCCTAAAGGGTCATTTGTTGTTGGAAAAGTAAGAAAGCTCAAGGGAAGAGGGAATATATTGCTCTTGCTGCTAGCTTGCTCAAGGAGGTCTACATGAGGTATGTAGCCCTAAATCTCCTGATTAATGTGCATCATGTTTATGCTTTGATGGTTTGCTAAATGGTTCAAACATTGTCATCTTTAAAATGTAACTTTGCTGTCAAATATGTGTGTTTGCTGCTAGATGCTTGTGTGTGATTGTCATTAAAGAAATATGGTTATGTTGTTACTAGACTGTTGAAGTATATGGTATAATGAGGATTGATGAATGGCATATTGAACTCATGTATTTTGCTGTCAATATTTGTGCTTGAGAACTAGGTCCCCCAACTCAATTGATATCAGTTTTAAGTAAGAGTTTGGTTTATACTTGTTTGTCTTCTGAGGTTGGTTTTTGCTAAGGTGAAGTTGTAACCAGGTTTGTGTCATGAGGATTTTAACTGTTGGACCTTTGAGAACAGTTCTGGATGTTGTGACTATTAGGCTTGAATTAGCTTTGAGTAGCACATATGAAATGTCAAGAGCATAAGTCTTTGGATTGTTACCGATTTCTTGCACCATGCTATCAACTGTACTTTGAGGTTGGTCTTGTTTGATGACTGACATAGGATCTTAGGACTTGTTGTGCCTCCGGTGTTGTGATGTAGTAAGGAAAGGGCCATTAACTTATTGTCATGAGTGAACCTCCTTTAGCTTGTAAAGCTGTTAGAGGTGTAGGACTGATGATTGGTGCTAGCTTAATTATGTTGACATTTTGGCATTTCAGCATGCAGCCTATTACATTCCATATCCCATGCGCATGAAGCTGTATTAGAAGCATGCCAAACATTTCCAAAAATGAGCTAACACCCAATGTACCTCTTTTGCTCATTTTTGAATCTTTTGCACAAACAAGAAAGGGACAAATTTGCTTTGTTCTGCTGTATACAGCCACACCATTCCGCTCTTTCCACTAAAACAAAACAGCTCCATTGGCAAGCTGGCTGGTGTACCATCTCTCTAATCCACCATTGATTCAAAAATTCTTGAAAATGCGACATCTACACCATTGATCTTTCACTATGGTAAAACCCTCAAAAGCCTGATTTCACTCCATATTTAAGCTACTGATCAGCTTTAGAAAACCCTAGCCACCACTGTTGCAAGGGAAACCAGAATTTGAGCTTTGAACTCCTCCAAAAAAACTCAAAAACTGTCTTGTGCAATTTTCATACCAGCACCTTCTCCAATCATCCAATCACTCCAAAAATCATCCACACAACTCCCAAATCATCATTAGGAGGAGTTCTAACCATTATCTTGATCAAAAAGCACCACCAAAACAAAAGTCAACTTATCACACTCATTAGTTGAATTTTCTGCACAAAGTGATAAAACTCACTGCCTAGAACATCTTGGACCCCTTTGACACCTTGAACACCTTCCCTTTTGGTTCTTTAAATTCTCTAAAACTTCAAAAAAAACTGTTGGAAGCTTGTTTGCTCAAACTATCCTAAAGAGTCATTTGTTGTTGGAAAAGGAAGAAAGCTCAAGGGAAGAGGGAATATATTGCTCTTGCTGCTAGCTTGCTCAAGGAGGTCTAGAAGAGGTATTTAGCCCTAAATCTTCTCATTAATGTGCATAATTTTTATGCTTTGATGGTTTGCTAAATGGTTCAAACATTGTCATTTTTAAAATGTAACTTTGCTATCAAATATGTGTGTTTGCTGCTAGATGCTTGTGTGTGACTGTCACTAAAGAAATATGGTTATGTTGTTACTAGACTATTGAAGTGTATGGTATAATGAGGATTGATGATTGGCATATTGAACTCATGTATTTTACTGTCAATATCTGTGCTTGAGAACTAGGTCCCCCAACTCAGTTGATATCAGTTTTAAGTAAGAGTTTGGTTTATACTTGTTTGTCTTGTGAGGTTGGTTTTTGCTAAGGTTAGGTTGTCACCGGGTTTGTGTCCTGAGGATTTTGACTGTTGGACCTTTGAGAACAGTTATGGACGTTGTGACTGTTTGTCTTGAATTAGCTTTGAGTAGCACATATAAAATGTCAAGAGCATAAGTCTTTGGATTGTTACTTGTTTCTTGCACCTTGCTATCAATTGTACTTCGAGGTTCGTCTTGTTTGACGACAGTCATAGGAGCTTAGTACTTGTTGTGCCTCCGCTGTTGTGATGTAGTAAGGAGAGGGCCATTAACTTATTGTCATTAGTGAACCTCCTTTAGCTTGAAAAGCTGTTAGAGGTGTAGGACTGACGATTGGTGCTAGCTTAATCATGTTGACATTTTGGCATTTCAGCATGCAGCCTGTTACATTCCCTATCCCATGCGCATGAAGCTGCATTAGGAGCATGCCAAACATTGCCAAAAATGAACTAACACCCAATGTACCTCTTTTGCTCATTTTTGAATCTTTTGCCCAAACAAGAAAGGGAAAAATTTGCTTTGTTCTGCTGCATACAGCCACACCATTCCGCTATTTCCAGTAAAACAAAACAGCTCCATGTGCAACCTGGCTAGTGTACCATCTCTCTAATCCACCATTGATTCAAAAATTCTTGAAATTGCGACATCTACGTCATTGATCTTTCACTATGGTAAAACCCTCCAAAGCCTGATTCCGCTCCATATTTAAGCTACTGATCAGCTTTAGAAAACCCTAGCCACCACTGTTGCAAGGGAAACCAGAATTTGAGCTTTGAACTCCTCCAAAAAAACTCAAAAACTGTCTTGTGCAATTTTCATATCAGCACCTTCTCCAATCATCCAATCACCCCAAAAATCATCCACACAACTTCCAAATCATCATTAGGAGATGTTATAACCATTATCTTGATTAAAAGCACCACCAAACCAAAAGTCAACTGATCAACCTCATTAGTTGACTTTTCTGCACAAAGTGATAAAACTCACTGCCTGGAACATCTTGGACCCATTTGACACCTTGAACACCTTCCCTTTTGGTTCTTTAAACTGTCTAAAACTTCAAAAAAAACAGTTGGAAGCTTGTTTGCTCAAACTCTCCTAAAGAGTCACTTGTTGTTGGAAAAGGAAGAAAGCTCAAGGGAGAAGGGAATATATTGCTCTTGCTACTAGCTTGCTCAAGGAAGTCTACAAGATGTATGTAGCCCTAAATATCCTCATTATTGTGCATTATGTTTATGCTTTGATGGTTTGCTAAATGGTTCAAACATTGTCATGTTTAAAATGTAACTTTGCTGTCAAATATGTGTGTTTGCTACTAGATGCTTGTGTGTGACTGTCATTAAAGAAACATGGTTATGTTGTTACTAGACTGTTCGGTAACTCCAGCTATGGGTTCGGTAACTCCAAAGTACAATTGATATTTTGGAGTTGACTGTCATAGGAGCTTATTGTCATTCCAGCTATGGTTATTGACACTCCAGCTATGGGTTCGGTAACTCCAAAGTACAATTGATATTTTGGAGTTGACTTAGTGTGTCTTCACTTAGACCGAATTGATGTCATTCTTGGAATGAATTGGTTGAGGTTCAACCGTGTTTATATTAACTGTTTTGACAAAACAGTTATTTTCCCTGAATCTGACAAAGAAGGGGATTTGTTTATGACGGCTAAGCAAGTGAAGAAGTCGGTGCAAGATGGTGCAAAGGTATTTATGTTGTTGGCAACTTTGAGTATTGGTGAGAGTGAAGAAATTGTTGTTTTACCAATTTTTCGTGATTTTCCAGAAGTTTTCCCTGATGAGATAAGAGATTTACCGCCGGAACGGGAAGTGGAGTTTACGATCGATTTGGTTCCTGGAACTAGTCCGATATCGATGACTCCATATCATATGTCCGCATCGAAATTGAAAGAGTTGAAGAGTAAAATTGAAGATCTGCTTTATAAGAGGTTTATTCGTCCAAGTGTGTCGCCATGGGGTGCACCAGTGCTGTTGGTTAAGAAGAAAGAAGGTTCTATGAGACTCTGTGTGGACTACAGAAAGTTCAATAAGATGACTATCAAGAATAAGTATCCACTTCCGAGGATTGATGACTTGATGGATCAGTTGGTTGGTGCAAGTGTGTTCAGTAAGATAGATTTGAGATCCGGATATCATCAGATTTGCATGAAGGCTGAGGATATTTCGAAAACTACTTTTACAACGAGGTATGGACACTATGAGTATTTTGTGATGCCATTTGGTGTGACTAATGCACCAGGTGTGTTTATAGAGTACATGAATAGAATTTTTCATCCCTATTTGGACAAGTTTGTGGTTGTGTTCATTGATGACATTCTAGTCTATTCGAAGAATGAAGAAGAGCATGTCGAGCATCTGGAGGTCGTGTTATCTGTGTTGAAAGAAAAGAAATTGTCTGCGAAACTTTCTAAGTGTGAGTTTTGGTTGAAAGAAGTGAGTTTCCTTGGGCATGTAATTTCAAGTAGAGGTATTGCGGTTGATCCGTCGAAAGTTGAAGCGGTATCGCAATGGGAGACTCCGAAATCAATTTTTGAGATTAGAAGTTTTCTTGGGTTGGCTGGTTATTATCGGAAGTTCATTGAAGGATTTGCTAAGCTATCATCGCCGTTTACACAGTTGACTCAGAAAGTTCAAGCTTTCGTTTGGGATGTCAAGTGTGAAGGAAGTTTCCAAGAGCTTAAGAGGAGATTGACGACGACCCCTGTTTTGATTTTGCCAAATCTGGAAGAACCGTTCGTTGTGTATTGTGATGCTTCTTTGATGGGTTTGGGAGGTGTGTTGATGCAGAATAGTCAAGTTGTAGCTTATGCTTCGAGGCAACTTAAAGTGCATGAGAAGAATTATCCGACACATGACTTAGAGTTGGCCGCCGTTGTATTTGTGTTGAAACTTTGGAGGCATTATTTATTTGGTTCGAGATTTGAGGTGTTTAGTGATCATAAGAGTTTGAAGTACCTCTTTGATCAGAAGGAATTTAATGCAAGACAGAGAAGATGGTTAGAATTTCTAAAGGATTTTGACTTTGGTTTGAATTACCATCCCGGTAAAGCGAATGTGGTAGCAGATGCATTGAGTAGGAAATCATTGCATATGTCGATGATGATGGTGAAGGAGTTGGAATTAATTAAGCAGTTTCGTGATTTGAGTTTTGTGTGTGAAAGGACTTCTTATGGAGTGAAGCTTGGTATGTTGAAACTTACTAGTGGTATTCTGGACGAGATCCGAGAAGGACAGAAATCGGATTTGAGTTTAGTTGATCGGTTGACTTTGATCAATCAAGGCCAAGGTGGTGATTTTCGGATTGATGAGAATGGTATTATGCGGTATCGTGATAGAGTTTGTATTCCTGACATTGTTGAGCTGAAGAAGAGTATTCTTGAGGAAGGGCATCGTAGTGGATTGAGTATTCATCCGAGTGCTACTAAGATGTATCAAGATTTGAGGAAAATATTTTAGTGGCCTCGTATGAAGAAGGATATTGCAGAGTTTGTGTATTCTTGTTTGACTTGTCAGAAGTCGAAGATTGAACATCAGAAACCGTCAGGTTTGATGCAACCGTTGTTTATTCCTGAATGGAAATGTGATAGCATTTCTATGGATTTTGTGTCCGGTTTACCGAGGACGCAGAGTAATTTTGAAGCCATATGGGTTATTGTGGATAGATTGACCAAATCTGCTCATTTTATCCCTATGCGCATGGACTATCCATTGGAGAAATTGGCGAAGTTGTACATTGAGAGGATTGTCAGTTTACATGGTATTCCGTCTAGCATTGTGTTAGATCGAGATCCAAGGTTCACTTCGAGATTTTGGGAGAGTCTGCAGAGTGCTTTGGGTACGAAGTTGCATTTGAGTTCAGCTATCATCCTCAGATAGATGGTAAGACGGAAAGAACGATTCAATCACTTGAAGATCTGTTGAGAGCTTGTGTATTGGAGAAGGGATGAGCTTGGGATAGCTACTTGCCTTTTATTGAGCTTACTTACAACAATAGTTTTCATTCGAGCATCGGTATGGCACCTTTTGAGGCCTTGTATGGTAGACGTTGCAGGACGCCGTTATGTTGGTATGAGTCGGGAGAGAGTTCTATAGTTAGACCCGAGTTAGTTCAAGATACTACTGACAAGATTAAGATGATCCAAGAGAAGATGAGGATTTCCCAGAGTCGTTAGAAGAGTTATCATGACAAGAGGAGGAAAGCAATCGAATTTCAAGAGGGAGATCATGTGTTTCTTCGAGTCACTCCTATGACTGGTGTTGGTAGGGCATTGGAGTCGCGTAAGTTGACGCCGCGTTTCATTGGTCCTTTTTAGATTTTGCAGAGGGTAGGAGAGACAGCCTATCGTGTTGCTTTGTCGCCATCTCTTGCTAACCTTCATGATGTGTTCCATGTATCTCAATTGAGGAAATACTTTCCGGATCCGTCTCACGTAGTCCTAGTAGATGATGTACAGGTGAGAGATAACCTGACTATGGAGACATCACCTATGTGGATAGAGGATCGGAAATCGAAAGAACTTCGAGGCAAAGAGATTGCTTTGGTGAAGGTCGCTTGGGGAGGACCGGCTGGTGGGAATGTAACGTGGAAGCTGGAGAGCCAGATGAGGAAATCTTATCCAGAGTTGTTCGAATCAGGTAACATTTTCGAGGACGAAAATCCCTAAAGTGGGGGAGAGTTGTAACAGCCCGATTTTTCATTAATTAATTATTTGCATTACTTAATGGGTTAATGAGAATTATTTAATTGATGGGTAATTGATTAAATGAATTATAAGATGTTAGAGAGAATTAGAATAGAAAGACATATTAAAATGGAGAGTGGAAAGAAAAGGAAAAGATAGAAACATAAAGGAAAGAATAGAGAAAGAAGGAGAAAGAGGAGAAAAGAGAAGAAGAAGAGGGAAGAACTTGGAATCATCAAGAACAACTCTCAAGCTTTGGATTAATCAAGGTAAGGGTGTGAAATATCATTATCTTAACAATGTATATGCATATGTATGCTTGGGTTAGAGTATTGGATGTTTTTCTACAACTTCCATTTTAGGGCATAAATGGATTAATCAGTAGAATCTGAGTTTTCACGGTGGAAAATGAGAATAAGTGGTAGTATTTAGTCGGGGGAATGTTATACTAAGGTTACAAAACTTTTTTGGTGAGAATCGGTTGGTTTAGAGAGTTTGGTGGGAGTTGGACAGTGAGAAATTCTGAGTTCGCAGACATTCGCTAGCGTGTTCACTGAGCGAGCTGGTAGCGAACGTTCGTTAAGCGAGCTAGTAGCGAGCCAGTAGCAAACGGTCCCATACTTGGACAGAATGCATTTTGTGGTGTTCGATGGTAGCGAAGGGGATAGCGAAGGTTCGCTAGGCCTTCGCTGAGCGGGAGAGGTAGCGAACGAAGTCAGTAGCTTCTGTTTGCCTTCGCGAACTTGTTCTCTGGGCGAACAAGTAGCGAATACTCGCTAAGCGAGCAGGGTGGCGAACGTGACAGATGGTGTTTTCTTTAATGTTTCCATCCGAGGTCGGATTTCCGACTCAATTATGATTATTTTCCTTTGCTCGAGGCATCGATTATGCCGAGATGTATTATACTGTGGGTAGCCTTATGGTGTGAATCCTAGATTGTTGAATTAATTGAATTATGGTCTTTTAACAAATGTTATACATTGTTTAATGTGATTAAGAATGTATTGAGAATGCATGAGAACATATTGTGTATATGTGTGCATTGCTTGAAAATATATTGATGATATATGTGAATATGTTGTGTGTGCAATCGTTGTTATAATTCTTGAAGAGATGAATTATTTGAATGCATGAGATTAAGATGTCGGTCTTAAGTGCATTTGATTGTTGATTGCATATGCATCATTTAGTCAAGAGGCAATGCTTGCTAGTTTCATGGAGACTAGTGACTTGTCCCAAGCCTAGAAGAGTGGGTTTGAAAGCTTAGAGGACGGGCTTTTGGTGGTTATCGGTCTAGAAGATTGGACCCGGTTTAATGTAAACCGAAAAAAGATAACAAGTGTTGGTACCACATGGCATGAGTTTGCATTGAGTTGTCTTGAGTCACATCGCATGAATGTCATTGTTATATGAAATATGCTTGTATGTGAAAATCGTGGACCATGTATAATTGCGTGTGTGCATGTTGTGATTGTATAATGAACTACAATGATTTGTGGTGAGAAAATATGGAGTATATACATTATGTATTGTGTATGCGTATATAATTATATGCATTGATTATTATGATAATATTTCTCACCCTTCTTCTATTTTATAATGCTCTATGAGGCATTGCAGATTAGGTTGTTGGAGGTTTCTTTTGGCGAAGTATAGTTTCATTCTTTTGAGTCGGTTGCTCTGATAATGTAACATTGGGTAGCTAGGCTTGTAGAGTATTCTTTTGTGATACATTATATATGTATCAGCTGATGGTATTTTGTAAAACATGAATGATATTATGAACCAAACTTGATGATGTGTATTTCTATGATATCATGTCTTAAGTAATTCAATGTTCTAGTCTCCCGCTTTAATTAAAACATTGATATATGGATTTTAAGAGCTATGCTTGGTTTTTAGTTGAGACTTACCCCTTTTGTTACATATCTCTACGAGCAGGTGTTGTTTATGTTTTCGTTTCTTGGATAATTTGATGTGCCTCTTTTATACCATGTTATAAATATACTCTGATGAATTTTTATATATGTGAATAAATGTTTATTTGTATTACTTTGGGGGTATAGAAGGGGGTGTTACAACATAACCATATTTCTTTAGTGACAGTCACACACAAGCATCTAGCAGCAAACACACATATTTGACAGCAAAGTTACATGCTAAACATGACAATGTTTGAACCATTTAGAAAACCATCAAAGCATAAACATGATGCACATTAATGAGGAGATTTAGGGCTACATACCTCTTGTAGACCTCCTTGAGCAAGCTAGCAGCAAGAGCAATATATTCCTTGCTCCTATGAGATTTCTTCCTTTTCCAACAACAAGTCACTCTTTAGGACAGTTTGAGCAAACAAGCTTCCAACTGTTTTTTTTTGAAGTTTTAGACAGTTGAAAGAACCAAAAGGGAAGGTGTTCAAGGTGTCAAAGGGGTCCAAGCTGTTCTAGGCAGTGAGTTTTATCACTTTGTGTAGAAAAGTCAACTAATGAGTGTGATAAGTTGACTTTTGGTTTGGTGGTGCTTTTGATCAAGATAATGGTTAGAACACCTCCTAATGATGATTTGGAAGTTGAGTGGATAATTTTTGGGGTGATTGGATGATTGGAGAAGGTGCTGGTATGAAAATTGCACAAGACAATTTTTGTGGTTTTTTGGAGGAGTTCAAAGCTCAAATTAAGGTTTCTCTTGCAACAGTGGTGGCTAGGGTTTTCTAAAGCTGTTCAATAGCTTTAATATGGAGTGAAATCAAGCTTTAGAGGGTTTTATCATGGTTAAAGATCAATGGTGTAGATGTTGCATTTTCATGAATTTTTGAATCAATGGTGGATTAGAGAGATGGTACACCAGCCAGCTTGCCAATGGAGCTGTTTTGTTTTAGTGAAAAGAGCGGAATGGCGTGGCTGTATGCAGCAAAACAAAGCAAATTTGTCCCTTTCTTGTTTGGGCAAAAGATTAAAAAATGAGCAAAGGAGGTACATTGGGTGTTGGTTCATTTTTGGCAATGTTTGGCATGCTCCTAATGCAGCTTCATGCGCATGGGATAGGGAATGTAACAGGTTGCATGCTGAAATGCCAAAATATCAACATGATTAAGCTAGCACCAATCATCAGTCCTACACCTCTAACAGCTTTAAAAGCTAAAGGAGGTTCACTCATGACAATAAGTTAATGGCCCTCTCCTTACTACATCACAACAGCAGAGGCACAACAAGTCCTAAGCTCCTATGACAATCATCAAACAAGACCAACCTCGAAGTACAATTGATAGCAGGGTGCAAGAAATAAGTAACATCCAAAGACTTATGCTCTTGACATTTCATATGTGCTACTCAAAGCTAATTCAAGCCTAAGAGTCACAACATCCAGAACTTTTCTCAAAGGTCCAACAGTTAAAATCCTCATGACATAAACCTGGTGACAACCTCACCTTAACAAAAACCGACCTCACAAGACAAACAAGCATAAACCAAACTCTTACTTAAAACTGATATCAATTGAGTTGGGGGACCTAGTTCTCAAGCACAGATATTGACAGCAAAATACATGAGTTCAATATACCAATCATCAATCCTCATTATACCATACACTTGAACAGTCTAGTAACAACATAACCATGTTTCTTTAATGACAGTCACACACAAGCATCTAGTAGCAAACACACATATTTGACAGCAAAGTTACATTTTAAACATGACAATGTTTGAACCATTTAGCAAACCATCAAAGCATAAACATAATGCACAATAATGAGGATATTTAGGGCTACATACATCTTGTAGACTTCCTTGAGCAAGCTAGTAGCAAGAGCAATATATTCCCTTCTCCCTTGAGCTTTCTTCCTTTTCCAACAACAAGTGACTCTTTAGGAGAGTTTGAGCAAACAAGCTTCCAACTGTTTTTTTTGAAGTTTTAGACAGTTTAAAGAACCAAAAGGGAAGGTGTTCAAGGTGTCAAATGGGTCCAAGATGTTCCAGGCAGTGAGTTTTATCACTTTGTGCAGAAAAGTCAACTAATGAGGTTGATCAGTTGACTTTTGGTTTGGTGGTGCTTTTAATCAAGATAATGGTTATAACATCTCCTAATGATGATTTGGAAGTTGTGTGGATGATTTTTGGGGTGATTGGATGATTGGAGAAGGTGCTGATATGAAAATTGCACAAGACAATTTTTCTGTTTCTTTGGAGGAGTTCAAAGCTCAAATTCTGGTTTCCCTTGCAACAGTTGTGGTTAGATTTTTCTAAAGCTAATCAGTAGCTTAAATATGGAGCGGAATCAGGCTTTGGAGGGTTTTACCATAGTGAAAGATCAATGACGTAGATGTCGCAATTTCAAGAATTTTTGAATCAATGGTGGATTAGAGAGATGGTACACTAGCCAGGTTGCACATGGAGCTGTTTTGTTTTACTGGAAATAGCGGAATGGTGTGGCTGTATGCAGCAGAACAAAGCAAATTTTTCCCTTTCTTGTTTGGGCAAAAGATTCAAAAATGAGCAAAAGAGGTACATTGGGTGTTAGTTCATTTTTGGCAATGTTTGGCATGCTCCTAATGCAGCTTCATGCGCATGGGATAGGGAATGTAACAGGCTGCATGCTGAAATGCCAAAATGTCAACATGATTAAGCTAGCACCAATCGTCAGTCCTACACCTCTAACAGCTTTTCAAGCTAAAGGAGGTTCACTAATGACAATAAGTTAATGGCCCTCTCCTTACTACATCACAACAGCGGAGGCACAACAAGTACTAAGCTCCTATGACTGTCGTCAAACAAGACGAACCTCGAAGTACAATTGATAGCAAGGTGCAAGAAACAAGTAACAATCCAAAGACTTATGCTCTTGACATTTTATATGTGCTACTCAAAGCTAATTCAAGCCAAACAGTCACAACGTCCATAACTGTTCTCAAAGGTCCAACAGTCAAAATCCTCAGGACACAAACCCGGTGACAACCTAACCTTAGCAAAAACCAACCTCACAAGACAAACAAGTATAAACCAAACTCTTACTTAAAACTGATATCAACTGAGTTGGGGGACCTAGTTCTCAAGCACAGATATTGACAGTAAAATACATGAGTTCAATATGCCAATCATCAATCCTCATTATACCATACACTTCAATAGTCTAGTAACAACATAACCATATTTCTTTAGTGACAGTCACACACAAGCATCTAGCAGCAAACACACATATTTGATAGCAAAGTTACATTTTAAAAATGACAATGTTTGAACCATTTAGCAAACCATCAAAGCATAAAAATTATGCACATTAATGAGAAGATTTAGGGCTAAATACCTCTTCTAGACCTCCTTGAGCAAGATAGAAACCAGAGCAATATATTCCCTCCTCCCTTGAGCTTTCTTCCTTTTCCAACAACAAGTGACTCTTTAGGACAGTTTGAGCAAACAAGTTTCCAACTATTTTTTTGAAGTTTTATACAATTGAAAGAACTGAAAGGGAAGGTGTTCAAGGTGTCAAAGGGGTCCAAGCTGTTCTAGGCAGTGAGTTTTATCACTTTGTGCAAAAAAGTCAACTAATGAGTGTGATATGTTGACTTTTGGTTTGGTGGTGCTTTTGATCAAGATAATGGTTAGAACACCTCCTAATGGTGATTTGGAAGTTGTGTGGATGATTTTTGGGGTGATTGGATGATTGGAGAAGGTGCTGGTATGAAAATTGCACAAGACAGTTTTTGAGTTTTTTTGGAGGAGTTCAAAGCTCAAATTATAGTTTCCCTTGCAACAGTGGTGGCTAGGGTTTTCTAAAGCTGATCAGTATCTTAAATATGGAGTGAAATCAGGCTTTGGAGGGTTTTACCAAAGTGAAAGATCAACGGTGTAGATGTCACATTTTCAAGAATTTTTGAATCAATGGTGGATTAGAGAGATGGTACACCAGCCAGCTTGCCAATGTTGCTGTTTTGTTTTAGTGGAAAGAGCGGAATGGTGTGGCTGTATGCAGCAGAACAAAGCAAATTTGTCGCTTTCTTGTTTGGGAAAAAGATTCAAAAATGAGCAAAAGAGGTACATTGGGTGTTAGCTCATTTTTGGAAATGTTTGGCACGCTCCTAATACAGCTTCATGCGCATGGGATAGGGAATGTAACAGGCTGCATGCTGAAATGTCAAAATGTCAACATGATTAAGCTAGCTCCAATAATCAGTCCTACACCTCTAACAGCTTTATAAGCTAAAGGAGGTTCACTCATGACAATAAGTTAATGGCCCTCTCCTTACTACATCACAACAGCGGAGGCACAACAAGTCCTAAGCTCCTATGACAGTCATCAAACAAAACCAACCTCGAAGTACAATTGATATGTGCTACTAAAGCTAATTCAAGCCTGGGTAGTTACCGAACCCATAGCTGGAGTGTCAATAACCATACCGCCACCCATAACAGACAACTTAAGACTTAATCTCTTAACACAATCCAAAGAAATAAAAGAATGCGTAGCTCCGGTATCAATTATAGCGATCAAAGGTATACCATTAATGAAGCACGTACCTCAGATCAATCGATCATCACTAGCAGTTTCTGATCCAGATAGAGCAAACACTCTTCCGCTCCCTTGCGTCTTCTTCGGCTTATCACACTTGGTACTAATGTGCCTTTGCTCACCACAATTGTAGCAAGTCACATTTGCACCGCTTCTGCACTCTATAGCTTTGTGGCCTGGCTTGCCACACTTAAAACACTTCAACCCAAAACCTTTGCATTCAGGAGCACGATGTCCCGCTTCACCACAATTATAACATCTTACCGGAGTAGAGGCTCCTCCCCCACTTGGCTTCTTACCATAATCAGCTCTTTGTTTCGCTTTATCGGTAGGAGTCATATAAGGTTTCCCTCGAAATTGACCCTTTCCCTTCTTATCACCCAATATCTTGTAGTGGCTAGACCGAGCCCTACTATCCTCGTCATAAATCCTACTCTTGTTTACCAACTCAAAAAATCGCCTGATCTCCTGATATCCGACAACTTGTTTGATCTCTGGCCTCAAACCATTTACAAATTTGAGACACTTAGATCTCTCAGCATTAACGGTGTTGTAGTGGGGACAGAACTTAATCAACTCTTCAAATCTTGCTGCATACTCGGCCACAGTAGAGTTACCCTGCTTCAACTCTAGAAACTCGATTTCTTTCTTCCCACACACATCTTCTGGAAAATACTTCTCCAGAAATGTCTCTTTAAAAAGATCCCAAGTAATCACCATCGCATTCTCCTCAAACCTTTGGCGAGTATTACCCCACCAATCCTCCGCATCCTCCTCAAGCATATGGGTGCCAAACTGCACCTTCTGAGCATCCGAACAATTCATAACTCGGAAGATCTTTTCTATAGCCTTCAACCAAACCTGTGCTTTATCAGGCTCATGGGTTCCTTTGAACACTGGCAGATTATTCCTTTGAAACCTTCCTAAAGCACGGAACTAATCATCTGCATGATTCCTAACATTCAAATTGGCTTGAGGGTTTTGCTCGATTGCTCCCTCCAACCTAGTCAAAGCCTCTACAATCTCCTCGTCGTTCCTACCAGCCACCATCATTCTGTATCTCAACAATAAAACTCACAAGGTCAAACAATATCGATAGTGTCATACACAATCAGATATACAAAGGGAATAAACAAGTTAACAACTTGGCCAACTGGCCGACATGCTCTGATACCACTTAATGTAACACCCCCTTCTATACCCCCAAAATAATATAAATAAACACTTATTCACATATATGAAAATTCATCAGAGTATATTTATGACATGGTATAAAAGAGGCGCATCACATTATCCACGAAACGAAAACATAAACAACACCTGCTCATAGAGATATGTAACAAAAGGGGTAAATCTCAACTAAAAACCAAGCATAGCTCTTAAAATCCACATATCAATGTTTTAATTAAAGCGGAAGACTAGAACATTAAATTACTTAAGACATGATATCATAGAAATACACATCATCAAGTTTGGTTCACAATATCATTCATGTTTTACAGAACATCATCAGCTGATACATATACAATGTATCTCAAAAGAATACTCTACAAGCCTAGCTACCCAATGTTACATTATCAGAGCAACCGACTCAAAAGAATGAAACTATACTTCGCCAAAAGAAACCTCCAGCAACATAATCTGCAATGCCTCATAGAGCATTATAAAACAACAGAAGGGTGAGAAATATTATCATAATAATCAATGCATATAATTATATACGCATACACAATACATAATGTACATACTCCACATTTTCTCACCACAAATCATTGTAGTTCATTACACAATCACAACATGCACACACCCAATTATACATGGTCCACGATTTTCACATACAAGCATATTTCATATAACAATGACATTCATGCGATGTGACTCAAGACAACTCAATGCAAACTCATGCCATGTGGTACCAACACTTGTTATTTTTTTTCGGTTTACATTAAACCGGGTCCACTCTTCTAGACCGATAACCACCAAAAGCCCGCCCTCTAAGCTTTCAAACCCACTCTTCTAGGCTTGGGACAAGTCACTAGTCTCCATGAAACTAGCAAGCATTGCCTCTTGACTAAATGATGCATATGCAATCAACAATCAAATGCACTTAAGACCGACATCTTAATCTCATGCATTCAAATAATTCATCTCTTCAAGAATTATAACAACGATTGCACACACAACATATTCACATATATCATCAATATATTTTCAAGCAATGCACACATATACACAATATGTTCTCATGCATTCTCAATACATTCTTAATCACATTAAACAATGTATAACATTTGTCAAAAGACCATAACTTAATTAATTCAACAATCTAGGATTCACGCCATAAGGCTACCCACAATATAATACATCTCGGAATAATCGATGCCTCGAGCAAAGGAAAATAATCATAATTGAGTCGGAAATCCGACCTCGGATGGAAACATTAAAGAAAACACCATTTGTCACGTTCGCCACCCTACACGCTTAGCGAGCTCCTAGCGAGTATTCGCTACTTGTTCACCCAGCGAACAAGCTCGCGAAGGCAAACAGAAGCTACTAACTTCATTCTCTACCTCTCTCGCTCAGCGAAGGCCTAGCGAACCTTCGCTATCCCCTTCCCTACCAGCGAACACCATAAAATGCATTCTGTCCACCGTGAAAACTCAGATTCTACTGATTAATCCATTTATGCCCTAAAATGGAAGTTGTATAAAAACATCCAATACTCTAACCCAAACATACATATTCATATACATTGTTAAGATAATGATATTTCACACCCTTTCCTTGATTAATCCAAAGCTTGAGAGTTGTTCTTGATGATTCCAAGTTCTTCCCTCTTCTTCTTTTTTTTCCTCCTCTTTCTCCTTCTTTCTCTATTATTTCCTTTATGTTTCTATCTTTTCCTTTTCTTTCCACTCTCCTTTTTAATATGTCTTTATCTTCTAATTCTCTCCAAAATCTATTAATTCATTTAATCAACTACCCATCAATTAAATAATTCTCATTAACCCATTAAGTAATGCAAATAATTAATTAATGAAAAATCGGGCTGTTACATATGTTGTTTCTAGACTTTTGATGTGTATGGCATAATGAGGATTGGTGATTGGTATATTGAACTCATGCATTTTGCTGTCAATATTTGTGCTTGAGAAATAGGTCCCCCAACTCAATTGATATCAGTTTTAAGTAAGAGTTTGGTTTATGCTTGTTTGTCTTGTGAGGTTGGTTTTTGCTAAGGTGAGGTTGTCACCAGGTTTGTGTCATGAGGATTTTAACTGTTGGACCTTTGAGAACAGTTCTGGATGTTGTGACTGTTAGGCTTGAATTAGCTTTAGTAGCACATATGAAATGTAAAGAGCATAAGTCTTTGGATTGTTACTTGTTTCTTGCACCCTGCTATCAATTGTACTTCGAGGTTGGTCTTGTTTGATAACTGTCATAGGAGCTTAGGACTTGTTGTGCCTCCGTTGTTGTGATGTAGTAAGGAGAGGGCCATTAACTTATTGTCATGAGTGAACCTCCTTTAGCTTGTAAAGCTGTTAGAGGTGTAGGACTGATTATTGGTGCTAGCTTAATCATGTTGACATTTTGACATTTCAGCATGCAGCCTGTTACATTCCCTATCCCATGCGCATGAAGCTGTATTAGGAGCGTGCCAAACATTTCCAAAAATGAGCTAACACCCAATGTACCTCTTTTTCTCATTTTTGAATCTTTTTCCCAAACAAGAAAGGGACAAATTTGCTTTGTTCTGCTGCATACAGCCACACCATTCCGCTCTTTCCACTAAAACAAAACAGCAACATTGGCAAGCTGGTTGGTGTACCATCTCTCTAATCCACCATTGATTCAAAAATTCTTGAAAATGCGACATCTACACCGTTGATATTTCACTTTGGTAAAACCCTCCAAAGCCTGATTTCACTCCATATTTAAGATACTGATCAGCTTTAGAAAACCCTAGCCACCACTGTTGCAAGGGAAACCAGAATTTGAGCTTTGAACTCCTCCAAAAAAACTCAAAAACTGTCTTGTGCAATTTTCATACCAGCACCTTCTCCAATCATCCAATCACCCTAAAAATCATCCACACAACTTCCAAATCATCATTAGGAGGTGTTCTAACCATTATCTTGATCAAAAGCACCACCAAACCAAAAGTCAACATATCACACTCATTAGTTGACTTTTTTGCACAAAGTGATAAAACTCACTGCCTAGAACAGCTTCGACCCCTTTGACACCTTGAACACCTTCCCTTTCAGTTCTTTCAATTGTCTAAAACTTCAAAAAAATAGTTGGAAACTTGTTTGCTCAAACTGTCCTAAAGAGTCACTTGTTGTTGGAAAAGGAAGAAAGCTCAAGGGAGGAGGGAATATATTGCTCTGGTTTCTAGCTTGCTCAAGGAGGTCTACAAGAGGTATTTAGCCCTAAATCTTCTCATTAATGTGCATAATTTTTATACTTTGATGGTTTGCTAAATGGTTCAAACATTGTCATTTTTAAAATGTAACTTTGCTATCAAATATGTGTGTTTGCTGCTAGATGCTTGTGTGTGACTGTCACTAAAGAAATATGGTTACGTTGTTACTAGACTATTGAAGTGTATGGTATAATGAGGATTGATGATTGGCATATTGAACTCATGTATTTTACTGTCAATATTTGTGCTTGAGAACTAGGTCCCCCAACTCAGTTGATATCAGTTTTAAGTAAGAGTTTGGTTTATACTTGTTTGTCTTGTGAGGTTGGTTTTTGCTAAGGTTAGGTTGTCACCGGGTTTGTGTCCTGAGGATTTTGACTGCTGGACCTTTCAGAACAGTTATGGACGTTGTGATTGTTTGGCTTGAATTAGCTTTGAGTAGCACATATAAAATGTCAAGAGCATAAGTCTTTGGATTGTTACTTGTTTCTTGCACCTTGCTATCAATTGTACTTCGAGGTTCGTCTTGTTTGACGACTGTCATAGGAGCTTAGTACTTGTTGTGCCTCCGCTGTTGTGATGTAATAAGGAGAGGGCCATTAACTTATTGTCATTAGTGAACCTCCTTTAGCTTGAAAAGCTGTTAGAGGTGTAGGACTGACGATTGGTGCTAGCTTAATCATGTTGACATTTTGGCATTTCAGCATGCAGCCTGTTACATTCCCTATCCCATGTGCATGAAGTTGCATTAGGAGCATGCCAAACATTGCCAAAAATGAACTAACACCCAATGTACCTCTTTTGCTCATTTTTGAATCTTTTGCCCAAACAAGAAAGGGACAAATTTGCTTTGTTCTGCTGCATACAGCCACACCATTCCGCTATTTCCAGTAAAACAAAACAGCTCCTTGTGCAACCTGGCTAGTGTACCATCTCTCTAATCCACCATTGATTCAAAAATTCTTGAAAATGCGACATCTACGTCATTGATCTTTCACTATGGTAAAACCCTCCAAAGCCTGATTCTGCTCCATATTTAAGCTACTGATCAGCTTTAGAAAAATCTAGCCACAATTGTTGCAAGGGAAACCAGAATTTGAGCTTTGTACTCCTCCAAAGAAACACAAAAATTGTCTTGTGCAATTTTCATATCAGCACCTTCTCCAATCATCCAATCACCCCAAAAATCATCCACACAACTTCCAAATCATCATTAGGAGATGTTATAACCATTATCTTGATTAAAAGCACCACCAAACCAAAAGTCAACTGATCAACCTCATTAGTTGACTTTTCTGCACAAAGTGATAAAACTCACTGCCTGGAACATCTTGGACCCATTCGACACCTTGACCACCTTCCTTTTTGGTTCTTTCAACTCTCTAAAACTTAAAAAAAAACAGTTGGAAGCTTGTTTGCTCAAACTATCACAAAGAGTAACTTGTTGTTGGAAAAGGAAGAAAGCTCAAGGGAAGAGGGAATATATTGCTCTTGCTGCTAGCTTGCTCAAGGAGGTCTACAAGAGGTATGTAGCCCTAAATCTCCTCATTAATGTGCATCATATTTATGCTTTGATGGTTTTCTAAATGGTTCAAATATTGTCATGTTTAAAATGTAGCTTTGCTGTCAAATATGTGTGTTTGCTGCTAGATGCTTGTGTGTGACTGTCATTAAAGAAATATGGTTATGTTGTTACTAGACTGTTGATGTGTATGGTATAATGAGGATTGATGATTGGTATATTGAACTCATGTATTTTGCTGTCAATATTTGTGCTTGAGAACTAGGTCCCTCAACTCAGTTGATATCAGTTTTAAGTAAGAGTTTGGTTTATGCTTGTTTGTCTTGTGAGGTTGGTTTTTGCTAAGGTGAGGTTGTCACCAGGTTTGTGTCACGGGGATTTTTACTGTTGGACCTTTGAGAACAGTTCTGGATGTTGTGACTATTAGGCTTGAATTAGATTTGAGTAGCACATATGAAATGTCAAGATCATAAGTCTTTGGATTTTTACTCGTTTCTTGCACCATACTATCAACTGTACTTCATGGTTGGTCTTGTTTAATGACTGTCATAGGAGCTTAGGACTTGTTGTGCCTCTGATGTTGTGATGTAGTAAGGAGATGGCCATTAACTTATTGTCATTAGTCAACCTCCTTTAGCTTGCAAAGCTGTTAGAGGTGTAGGACTGATGATTGGTGCTAGTGTAATCATGTTGACATTTTGGCATTTCAGCATGCAGCCTGTTACATTCCCTATCCCATGCGCATGAAGCTTCATTAGGCGCATGTCAAACATTGCTAAAAATGAACCAAAACCCTATGTACCTCCTTTTCTCATTTTTTAATCTTTTGCCCAAACAAGAAAGGGACAAATTTGCTTTGTTTTGCTGCATACAGCCACGCCATTCCGCTCTTTTCACTAAAACAAAACAGCTCCATATGCAAGCTGGCTGGTGTACCATCTCTCTAATCCACCATTGATTAAAAAATTCTTGAAAATGCAACATCTACACCATTGATCTTTAACCATGGTAAAACCTTCCAAATCCTGATTTCACTCTATATTTAAGCTATTGAACAACTTTAGAAAACCCTAGCCACCACTGTTGCAAGAGAAACCAGAATTTGAGCTTTGAACTCCTCCAAAAAAACACAAAAACTGTCTTGTGCAATTTTCATACCAGCACCTTCTCCAATCATCCAATCACCTCAAAAATCATCCACACAACTTCCAAATCATCATTAGGAGGTGTTCTAACCATTATCTTGATCAAAAGCACCACCAAACTAAAAGTCAACTTATCACACTCATTAGTTGACTTTTCTGCACAAAGTGATAAAACTCACTGCCTAGAACAGCTTGGACCCCTTTGACACCTTGAACACCTTCCCTTTTGGTTCTTTCAACTGTCTAAAACTTCAACAAAAAAAACAGTTGGAAGCTTGTTTGCTCAAACTGTCCTAAAGAGTCACTTATTGTTGGAAAAGGAAGAAAGCTCAAGGGAGGAGGAAATATATTGCTCTTGCTGCTAGCTTGCTCAAGGAGGTCTACAAGAGGTATGTAGCGCTAAATCTCCTCATTAATGTGCATCATGTTTATGCTTTGATGGTTTGCTAAATGGTTCAAACATTGCCATGTTTAAAATGTAACTTTGCTATCAAATATGTGTGCTTGCTGCTAGATGCTTGTGTGTGACTGTCACTTAAGAAATATGGTTATGTTGTTACTAGACTATTGATGTGTATGGTATAATGAGGATTGATGATTGGTATATTGAACTCATGTATTTTGCTGTCAATATCTGTGCTTGAGAACTAGGTCCCCAAACTCAAATGATATCAGTTTTAAGTAAGAGTTTGGTTTATGGTTGTTTGTCTTGTGAGGTCAGTTTTTGCTAAGGTGAAGTTGTCACCAGGTTTGTGTCATGAGGATTTTAACTGTTGGGCCTTTGAGAACAGTTCTGGATGTTGTGACTGTTTGGTTTCAATTAGCTTTGAGTAGCACATAAGAACTGTAAAGAGCATAAGTGTTTGGATTGTTACTTGTTTCTTGCACCCTCCTATCAATTGTACTTCATGGTTGGTCTTGTTTAATGACTGTCATAGGAGCTTAGGACTTGTTGTGCCTCTGATGTTGTGATGTAGTAAGGAGAGGGCCATTAACTTATTGTCATTAGTCAACCTCCTTTAGCTTGTAAAGCTGTTAGAGGTGTAGGACTGATGATTGGTGCTAGTGTAATCATGTTGACATTTTGGCATTTCAGCATGCAGCCTGTTACATTCCCTATCCCATGCGCATGAAGCTGCATTAGGCGCATGCCAAACATTGCTAAAAATGAACCAACACCCAATGTACCTCCTTTTCTCATTTTTTAATCTTTTGCCCAAACAAGAAAGGGAAAAATTTGCTTTGTTTTGCTGCATACAGCCACGCCATTCCGCTCTTTTCACTAAAACAAAACAGCTCCATATGCAAGCTGGCTGGTGTACCATCTCTCTAATCCACCATTGATTAAAAAATTCTTGAAAATGCAACATCTACACCATTGATCTTTAACCATGGTAAAACCTTCCAAATCCTGATTTCACTCTATATTTAAGCTATTGAACAACTTTAGAAAACCCTAGCCTCCACTGTTGCAAGAGAAACCAGAATTTGAGCTTTGAACTCCTCCAAAAAAACACAAAAACTGTCTTGTGCAATTTTCATACCAACACCTTCTCCAATCATCCAATCACCCCAAAAATCATCCACACAACTTCCAAATCATCATTAGGAGGTGTTCTAACCATTATCTTGATCAAAAGCACCACCAAACCAAAAGTCAACTTATCACACTCATTAGTTGACTTTTCTGCACAAAGTGATAAAACTCACTGCCTAGAACAGCTTGGACCCCTTTGACACCTTGAACACCTTCCCTTTTGGTTCTTTCAACTGTCTAAAACTTCAACAAAAAAAACAGTTGGAAGCTTATTTGCTCAAACTGTCCTAAAGAGTCACTTATTGTTGGAAAAGGAAAAAAGCTCAAGGGAGGAGGAAATATATTGCTCTTGCTGCTAGCTTGCTCAAGGAGGTCTACAAGAGGTATGTAGCCCTAAATCTCCTCATTAATGTGCATCATGTTTATGCTTTGATGGTTTGCTAAATGGTTCAAACATTGTCATGTTTAAAATGTAACTTTGCTATCAAATATGTGTGTTTGCTGCTAGATGCTTGTGTGTGACTGTCACTAGAGAAATATGGTTATGTTGTTTCTAGACTGTTGAAGTGTATGGTATAATGAGGATTGATGATTGGTATATTGAACTCATGTATTTTGCTGTCAATATATGTGCTTGAGAACTAGGTACCCCAACTCAGTTGATATCAATTTTAAGTAAGATTTTGGTTTATGCTTGTTTGTCTTGTGAGGTTGGTTTTTGCTAAGGTGAGGTTGTCACCAGGTTTGTATTATGAGGATTTTGACTTTTGGACCTTTAAGAGCAGTTCTGGCTGTTGTGACTGTTTGGTTTGAATTAGCTTTGAGTAGCACATAAGAACTGTAAAGAGCATAAGTCTTTGGATTGTTACTTGTTTCTTGCACCCTCCTATCAACTGTACTTCATGGTTGGTCTTGTTTGATGACTGTCATAGGAGCTTAGGACTTGTTGTGCCTCTGCGCTTGTGATGTTGTAAGGAGAGGGCCATTAACTTATTGTCATAAGTGAACCTCTTTTAGCTTGTTTAGCTGTTAGAGGTGTAGAACTGATGATTGGTGCTAGCTTAATCATGTTGACATTTTGGCATTTCAGCATGCAGCCTGTTACATTCCCTATTCCATGCGCATGAAGCTACATTAGGAGCATGCCAAACATTGCCAAAAATGAACCAACACCCAATATACCTCCTTTGCTCATTTTTGAATCTTTTGCCCAAACAAGAAAGGGATAAAGTTTTCTTTGTTTTGCTGCATACAGCCACACCATTCCGCTTTTTCCACTAAAACAAAATAGCTCCATGTGTAAGCTGGATGGTGTACCATCTCTCTAATCCACCATTGATTCAAAAATTCTTGAAAATGAAACATCTACACCATTGATCTTTAACCATGGTAAAACCCTCCAAAGCCTGATTTCAATCCATATTTAAGCTATTGAACAGCTTTAGAAAACCCTAGCCACCATTGTTGCAAGAGAAACCAGAATTTGAGCTTTAAACTCCTCCAAAAAAAACACAAAAACTGTCTTGTGCAACTTTCATACCAGCACCTTTTCCAATCATCCAATCACCCAAAAGTCATCTACACAACTTCCAAATCATCATTAGGATGTGTCCTAACCATTATCTTGATCAAAAGCACCACCAAACCAAAAGTAAACTTATCTCACTCATTAGTTGACTTTTCTTCACAAAGTGATAAAACTCACTGCCTAGAACAGCTTGGACCCCTTTGACACCTTGAACACCTTCCCTTTTGGTTCTTTCAACTGTCTAAAACCTCAACAAAAAAACAATTGGAAGCTTGTTTGCTCAAACTGTCTTAAAGAGTCACTTGTTGTTGGAAAAGGAAGAAAGCTCAAGGGAGGAGGGAATATATTGCTCTTGCTACTAGCTTACTCAAGGAGGTCTACAAGAGGTACGTAGCCCTAAATCTCCTCATTAATGTGCATCATGTTTATGCTTTGATGGTTTGCTAAATGGTTCAAACATTGTCATGTTTAGAATGTAATTTTGCTGTCAAATATGTGTGTTTGCTGCTAGATGCTTGTGTGTGACTGTCACTAGAGAAATATGGTTATGTTGTTTCTAGACTGTTGAAGTGTATGGTATAATGAGGATTGATGATTGGTATATTGAACTCATGTATTTTGCTGTCAATATCTGTGCTTGAGAACTAGGTCCCCCAATTCAGTTGATATCAGTTTTAAGTAAGAGTTTGGTTTATGCTTGTTTGTCTTGTGAGGTTGGTTTTTGCTAAGGTAAGGTTGTCACCAGGTTTGTATCATGAGGATTTTGATTGTTGGACCTTTGAGAACAGTTCTGGATGTTGTGATTGTTTGGTTTGAATTAGCTTTGAGTAGCACATAAGAACTGTCAAGAGCATAAGTCTTTGGATTGTTACTTGTTTCTTGCACCCTCCTATCAACTGTACTTCATGGTTGGTCTTGTTTGATGACTGTCATAGGAGCTTAGGACTTGTTTTGCCTCTGCTGTTGTGATGTTGTAAGGAGAGGGCCATTAACTTATTGTCATGAGTGAATGATCGACAAAATAGCAAGTGTACTATTTGTGTCAAAGTAATAATAAGGGAAATAGTTCCCAGTATCGATCTCGAGGACGGCGTAGTAATCAACAATACTTTTCGGATTCAAAAGAACAAAAATACCTTGGAGTTGTTTTTTTAACAGAGTAAAAGAAAATGCAAGATAAAAAGGATTAGAGTAAAAATAAGAACAAAGTTAGGGAGGTGGATAAATTGCTAGTAAAACCTTAAAGGATTATTCTGAGATGTTTTACCGACCTTTAAAAAAAGCCAAAGTTTCAAAATTAGTTTTTCCTAATTCCTCAGTGAAAAACACTTTGATAATTTTCCCATGCTCTAATTCCTTAGTTGCATGTGAAAATCATCAAGCAATAGTCTTGACATAAAAACATACTCTACGGGATATCCCCATTCCTAGGTAATATCTACCGTAAGATTATTTTGCAAAGGCCTTAGGTTGACTTTCCAGACCAAAACCTAATCGTAAATCAAATTCCATTTTCCAACATGAATTCGCATAAAGAACGTTGCAAAATAACAATCATAAGGTAATCAATAAAAATCTCATAGAATAATCCCAACAAGGTTAATACATTGCAATTTAGGACCACCCCCTAACAATTGGGGGTTTAGCCACTCATGTTCTTAATCAAAACAAATGCACTTAAGGATAAAAGAGAAAAAGTCATTACAATTAGGATTGATCTCCTGGGATCATCAATTGCTTCCGCTCTTGATCGATCAGTGTTCCTCAGAAATAGTCTTCTCCAGTGTAAATTACGATCCCCAGTTCCCCAAAAGTCCAAAGCCTTAGCCAAAAAATGACTAATATAACTCAATTCAAATTACATCATAAAAAGTCTAAAATGCCCTTCGAACTAGCTCAGTAAGCGGAAAAACATGAAAATCAACATTTGCACTATCAGTGGCCCTGACAAGGGCCGTGTTGTATGACACGGGTGGACGTGTCAGGCTTCTGTTCCAGACAAAGGGCGTGTCATCCTTTAGGGGCTGCAACACAGGCCGTGTTGTGTGGCACGGGCACCCGTGTTGCACTTCTGTCCTCCCATTTCCCTTTTGCCTTGGAAGTGTTGTGTGATGGCCCTCCTGACACGGGCCGTGTTGTGTGACACGGGCACCCGTGTCAGGCTTCTGAATTTCACTTCTTTGACCTTTCTGCGTCCCCGAAACGGTCCGGCATCGTGTCATCATTTCCTGCTCACAACACACCAAAAACAAACAAATCAAACGTACCAGTGGCACAAAATTATATTAACCTTATGATGGGACATTCTCAAAGATAACTGAAAAATAACAATAAAAGCGTAAACGAAAGATGCGAAACTGAAAGAAAATACTGCAAAACCAACGACACACACAGTGTGAAAAACATAACTAAAATTCGCTGATCAAACTCCCCCGAACTTGAACTTTTGCTTGTCCTCAAGCAAGAAAGCTTACCAACCAATTCATTTTTTTTCCACACAAATGTACCTTTACACGAACTACTAGTTACTGTGCTCATACTCATACGCGAGTTTCTCGCTCCAAGCCACACGAGGATAAAACTCGGATTACTCCATCAAAATAGATATCACACAAACACTAGACCACGGCGATACCACTGACCTCAATCTCCCTATCGGTAACCTCTCCGACTATGCTTTGGACTTAAGTCTTATTTCCGATTTTCCGCCCTTTTCATTCGGACAATCACTTAACGGCTTTTATGATTTTTCCTCGCATGCACAAGATTGATTACCCATCATTTTTTCTTTCTGGCACTGATATATATATTTTTGCGTGATGACTTTTAGGTTCGACCACCGTTGGGCTGAATAACCGGGTGAGGGTTACCCAACTTAGAAGGATAGGTCGTGCCTTTATTTTCACTCTTTTTCTTTTTATGCCCTTTTTTTATCAACCTTGCACACACGATTCTTATAGATTAAGCCTGATTGTTTAGATAAACTACTGGGGGGGTACTTCTCAGATCAAAGCACTATGGTACAAATCTACACGTCGGACTCGTTCCTAATTCGGGAAACTCAGGGTGTTCGTGTTTTACCTACCTCTCCAAAATATTCCAACTTCCTCCTCACGGTTCTTTTAACCGAGCACTCTATATACTTTCTCAGCACCTCACTCACAGAATAGCTTAAGCACATACTCTCAGAAACACAATTTTTTTTTCTTTTTACAGCTCGAATTCGGGGGGTTCTCACTAAGGACTTCGCTTATGCTTTCAAACAGACAACAACACACCACAAAACAACATAAAAAGACTTAATAAAGAAAAACAAAACGCAAAAATAAATACCCCCACACTTGAACTCAATAGTGTCCCCACTGTTGACGCACAAGTAGAGGAGGTGGCTCACAGAGTTCATCATGGTTGAGGGGGTTGTCCCGCAGCGCCATCTGCCGCATCCACTCATGCATTTCTCCAATCATCCTGCCTTGGCGGATTTGCTCGTTTCCCTGCCGCGTTTGCTCCTCCCCTTGCCTTGTTTGCTAACTTCGTAGGTAGCGAACCTCATTTTCCATCCAGTCCCATTCTTTCTGTGATAAACTCCAAGAGCTGGACTCCTGGGTTGGAGAGACGGTACGCGTCGGTATAGGAACTGCTTCTGTCTGATCTGCTTCATCTTCATCTGTACCTGCATTATAATTAAATTGGTCTTCTTCGTCCTCGTCCTGTATTATATTCTCATACAAGCAATTATTGACATTTCAAATGCTTATAAAATCAGGAGCAGGTAAAGCTAAAAGATGCTTATTTCGACTTACCAATGAGTAATAATTCTCCCGGACCTGAATCATACCTTGTATAGTGAGGGTGGCGAGGTCTATCTTTATCTTACCTGCGACCATACTTTCCTCCATCAGTAGAGGACCGTATCCAAAATGGTCTGCTATCTGCATTATCATTCCACCTACACTAATTTCGCCAGAAGGTGCGTTTGCAACACGCTTCAAGTGGTCAGCTGGAAAGGCACCTACATTGATCAACTCTTGGTTGGCCATGCCGTACAAAAGATACAGCTCCCTCTGAGTCGACACTCCCGTACTGTCCCCTCTTTCAAACAGTGTATAGGCAAGCCCTTTTTGTGCATACTTGAAACACGGGTTATGGATGCAAGAGGCTTTGGCCGCTTTTGCAACATAGTCAGCTTTACCTGTAATAGCTCTCCAAAAATCACCTGCACTAAAATTACCCGGAGGTGATCCAGGTCCAAAATTGCGGAGCTTCAGAATATCTCCCAATTGGGCTACAGTCAGAGTGTGGTCAGTGTCAAATAGGCGAAATCTCAGAGTGCCATAGTACTCTTCTTCTGTACCTGTCCACCTATGTTTCAGCTGAAATTCAAGAGTACTAAGAAATTCGATTGTTATGCGCTCAAAGGTCGGCGCTTCAAATTGCATAAATTCTAGCATACCAAACAGTGAAACATTCTATGAACTTCAATTTTTAGCCCTAAGTTATCTAGGGTTTCGTTGCACATATACCTGGTTGGACTGAGCTTACGCTTTACCAATGACACGTACTTCTTTTGGTGGTCAGGATCTTCGAACAAAATGTTGTGCAGATTGGACATGCGGTGAGCTCGCTTTTTGGGATGAGAAGTTTCCGCGACAGCTTTGCCAGTATCTCTACGAGGAGGCATTCTTTAACCTGCAGAACAACAAAGAAACACAGCAAATTCAAAAATACAATTAGGATAAAGCGTCACCGTAGAAGTGACCACAACAGCGAGGGGAACGTTTTTCGTGAAGAGGGAAGAGGGTTTTGAGGAGTGGGTGATGATGTTTTTACGAGCTTTGTGGAGAAGAGGCTATGGGGTTTTAGGTTTAGGTTATGAGAAAGATGTAAAAGATGAAGGGAATAGGGAGATAAGTGAGAAAGAGAGTTTTAAGTGAGAGGGACAAACAGGGCCCCGCACGGGTAAGAAAAAAAATAGTCAACCGCGCCTTGCAACACGGGCCGTGTTGCACAACACGAGCACCCGTGTTGCACGTCCTGAAGCTTATTTTTTTTCAAAATATAACACCTGCAACACGGGCCGTGTCACACAACACGGGCACCCGTGTTGCACCTCCTGTTACTTGCTTCTTTTTTTTTCCTTTTCTTTCTGGTGTTTGTGACACGGGCCGTGTCATGGGACACGGGCACCCGTGTCACCCGACTGTTTTACCCAAAAAAACTTATCACTTTTACCTCCTCCTGACACGGCCCATGTTGTGCAACACGGCCACCCATGTCAGGGCTCTAATTTCTCATTTTTCGGTATTCTTCGCCCCGGCTATCCGCTATCTTCCTTTCATGATGAACTGCAAACTGATAAACCTGTCCAAATAAGAAAATAAAACAAAAGTAGAACACATCAACAAAAATTGTGTGGGTTGCCTCCCACAAAGCGCTTCGTTTTACGTCGCATGGCTCGACGGTCGTTCATCCTACGAGGTAAGATGAATGACATCCACCTGGACGGTTGAGTGGCCTTGATAGTACGGTTTTAACCTCTGCCCATTCACTTTGAAAGTGTCTCCGTTAGCTTGATTCTGTAACTCAACTGCGCCGTGTGAAAAAACCTTGTGAACCAGAAATGGCCCCGACCATTTTGATTGTAGCTTTCCTGGGAATAGCCTCATCCGGGAATTGTATAGGAGGACCAGCTGTCCTTCCCAAAATTCCTTTCTCAGTATTCTCTGATCATGCCAGTTTTTGTTTTTTTCTTTGTAGAGTTTGGCATTTTCATAGGCTTGATTTCGAAACTCTTCCAAATCATGTAACTGAAGAATTCTCGAGCTTCCGGCTAGCGATAAATCCATGTTCAAGAACTTTCTTGCCCAAAATGCCTTATGTTCTAACTCTAATGGTAAATGGCAGGCTTTTCCGTAGACAAGCTGGTATGGTGACATGCCAATGGGTGTTTTAAACGTTGTACGATATGCCCATAACGCATCATCCAACTT